>CM028898.1:646832-1293664 GCA_016801885.1 Toxotes chatareus | reverse complement strand
CTCAGAATCACCTGCCTCTACAACTGAAAAAAATACGGACATCTTTAAGAGACACTGAAAAGCTCAAAAATACCCTCACTGAGGAGGCTGTGGTTTGTGGGGCTGTACAGTGATTTGTTTCTGTTTCTTAATCTACCCTCATTAATATGATCAAAATATGGAGGGTGGACAAAATAACTGAAACACCTGTCAGTGGAGTGCAATGCAATTTATTAACACCACAAACAACATCCTCCACAACTGTCATAAAGCCGAAGTAACCACCTTTAGAACACACTGCTGACTCAGTGTATATCATTTTCCGTTTTTCATCATCTCTATATCATCATCATTCACAACACCTGTGTCTTTGGCTAAAAAATATGTCAAAATATATTTAAATAATATAAATAAGTCACTGTAATGATCCCCTGTATAAAAGTATAAAGGGACAGTGATTACCTGAGCCGTAGACCAGTTTTCTCAGATTGGGGGCAGCCTCTTGTTGCCGTAGAAACGCTTCCGATGCTCTCTGCGGCAGACCCTCCTTCCACCTCAGAGCCCCTGAGGAGGCAAACAGTAGATTGAACCTTCCAGTATCACAAACTGGCTCTTGATCAGGGTCAAATCCATCCTCAGCTGATATAAAGACACTGTTTACATCTTCACACCTGTGGCTGAGGCTGAGACGCCCTAGGCATCTGTGTATCTTTGTCATCACAAGCTGAACTGAATTCGAAAGCAAATGAAAACCTGATTACGGAGGCAACATTGTATTTACCCTGCTCCTCGCCTCCGTCACTCTCACTTGCTGTCTGTTCCTTCTCTGCAGCTTCAGCCGCACCATCCTCCTCCACTGATTCATCATCAGACCCTTCTTCATCATCCTCCTCCTCCTCTTCATCATCGCTCTCCTCCTCGTCCTCCTCAGAACAGTGTCCAGAGTCTCCTGCTCTCCCAGCCTCCCCGCTCTCCTCCTCACTCATCTCCAGGTCATCTTCGCTGTCGGCAAACACCGGCACCTCCTCGGCGATCGCTCCTCTCCTCTCTCCTTTCTTCTCCTCTAGTTTCTGTTTCTTCACTGGCGGGGCGCTGCCTGTTACGTCTGTCCTTTCAGATTTGGCTCTTGCCTCTTTGAGAAATGTGGAAAGGTTATCCTCGTCTTCGTCCTCTTCATCCTCCCCCTCCTCCTCCTCCTGGTCACTGTCCTCATCATCACTGGAATCGCCGCTGACGTCACCTTCCTCCTCCTCTTCAGCGAAGACCACCGCCCTCCTCTCTCTCTGGGTGTTGGGATCCCAGACGAGCTTCTCGCGAGGACCCTCCTTCTCTCTAACACACAAACAAAAACCAGAACAATTAGAAAAGAGTATGTATCTTCATTTTGATATGATTCTTCTTCCAGTAAAAGTTGTGCTAACATATTACACAGACATAGACATGGGCAGACTCTCGCAACCCAGTATAAACTGGGACTAACTATTTCATGTCTCCAATGACTGTCAAATCGGTTGTTGTGTAAAAGAAGAGGAGAGACAGAGGACTGGAGCTGTGTGGTGTCTCACCCGCTCTGCTGGTCCACGTCTGCGGGGTCCAGGCTGGCAGAGCCGCTGAACAGAGACACTTTACTGGCAGCCATCTTTTCATCCAGGGTGGCATGTGTGTCGATGAGAGACTGGACCAGCTCTGTGGTGGGCCTCACCTCCTCCTGTACCAGATGAGGAGGGATTTCACTTCCCGCTCGGTACAACAAGCGACTGTAATCTGATTTAACTGGTCAAAAAATAAATAAACAGCACACGCACCTGCTGCTGATTGACGTGGTTGGCAGGAAGGTCGATGTACACGGCATCTTTGTCGTACACGACCCCTCCGACCCCAGTCATGGGTGCATAGAGCAGGCGCTCCTTCTCGTTCAGTGCCCTCTTCTTCTGAGCGTCGGGCAGAGGACACGGGTCAGGCAGGAAGTTTACGTCTGCCACCTGAAAGTCTCCGACACCTGCAGAGTATAACGACACACAATATATCTTTCACTGGCTTTTTTCCCCATCTGTACAAGTACAGACAGATTCACACAATGAAGTCCAGATCTTGATTCCACAAGAAACAATACAAGGAAAGGTAACAAGCAGTGTGTGATTATGTACCTGGGATATGGACCTGGCCTTTGTTTTTCAAATATGTCCCTCTCAGGTAGCCGTAGAGTGACACAGTCCGGTCGCATTTGGGGTCCGTTCTCACCCTCTCAGGGTCAGTCAAGTCCTCCATACTGTGCCAATGCAGAAAGGAGCGTTGAGGATATAATAGTTAACCAGAGTTAACAGGAGTACATAGCTCCACAGGCCAACACTCACCGGTCAACCAGCACATAAGGGTGGGAGGTCTGCCACACCAGAGGACGGAACTTCATGACTGAGATGAAGCGGCCGAGGTTCTTCACTTCCTGAATCTGATATTCACCATAAACCATACCAGACAGATAGAACAGCTTGGCCCCCTGACAAACAAACAAACAAACACACAACATGCACACACATGTAAAAACCCGGCCTTTTATTGGCAGGTAAGTTATTGTTTCAGTGTATGAACAAAGGGTGGATTTTTTTTTTTTCCCCAGCAGTGAAGACGTGAGCGTGTCGGTTTTAACCTGGTAGACCTCGGTCCAGAAGCGATGTTTGAGGTTTTTCTTCGTCTTCCTCAGCGTCTTGTTGTTCTTGAACGAGTCCAGGTGAGTCAGCACACCCATGATGCGAGGAAAGCCGTGCACCTGACAGATGTTGAGAAACTCGAAAGTCTCCATCTCAAAGCCGAAGCTGGCGTCGATCAGCATCAAAACCTGGAGACAGAAAACACAGCGCATTGAAACGGATTTAGCTCATAAAGCTTTATTCATCCTTCAAGACTCAATTCAATAGTTGATATACTGTTCAACAACATGTTGATTATATTACAAAGTACACAAATATGCTTTCTTGTGTAATACTGCTCCTTCATATTTTTCTTAAATGTACTCGTTTACTGCAAACTGAAAAAAAAAACCTTACCAGGTCAGCTACTTTTGCAAGGTCAATCATAGTGTTTATGTCGTTGTTGCACTCCATGAAAGTAAGGCGACGCTTCTTTCCTGAAGAACAAGACAAGAAGTCGCTAATTAAACAAATAATAAACTAATGTAACGCGATGGTTAAATAACCCCCACCACAGGTTAGAATCCAGCTGACAACCTTGTGTCGCGTGTCATTCCCCACCTCCCATGTCCTGTCAGCTCTCTACTGTGACGTCTCATTCGAGGCAGGAAAGGTCCTGTTGATGAAAGCGGTGGACCGAAAGATGCCAAACTCACCGGAAACAATGGTCACGGGTCCACATATGTCCCCCAGCTTCTGCCGGGTGAAGTTTCTGATCAGGCAGCGAATGAGGGTGCTTTTTCCCACCTTGGGGGGCCCGACAACTGCAATCACAACTGGGGGCGGCTCCAGGGGAGTCCGATCCACAAGGGGGATGTGATGTTTTTTGGCCTTTATGTCCTGGGCCCTAAAAAAAATATACATACACAGGCAGTAGTTTCAGACTATGCTTGGACTTACCTCAATTGTTGATTGTTATTATGTTGGATTAATTAATGGAATTATATCAACTGTGTGTCCCTGATTTGTACTGAGCCTGAAGGTGTCAACACAGACCTGGCGAATCATACATTACATCTTTGATGCTGCAGGGGCCTGAAGTCCCAGTCTGCCTAACAGCTGTGCAGCAGTACAGCTAATAAGAAAGCCATCAGCGATCAAACCTGTGGAAGGTCTTGGCCATGCGGACAGCGGACTGAACCGCAAACGCTTTGGGGTTGCGTTTGCGTTCATCCTCCTCCGTTGAGCCTCCCTGCTTCTTCAGCTTCTTCCTCTCTGCCTTGGGTCCACTGTGCTTCTGCTGATGTCGCTTCTGTTCCTTAACCTTCCCGTCCATCGTGTCCACTGCAGCACAAAAAAAAAAAAATAATAATAACAAAACACACAAGACATCATGTAACAGCAGGTGTCCAGGAAAAGTACCAGAATATATATGCACAAGTAAGTCTGGGTAAGACAGACGCAGGGAAAATGTGCCCACTTACACAGAATCTTCAGACCCCTTCACCTTGTGGACACTTTGTGTTTTATATGTGTTTTTAAGTAGATAAAATTGCAACAGTTACCCATAAATCTGACCTTAATAATCCATAATGACAAAGTGAAAACATGGCTTTGGTCCTCACCGTCTATACATTAAGAAGATAAATCAGAATCTACACAATTAAAATGTTGTAACAGGATTTCTGGAAACATGATCTCCCATTAGACTCTTAGTTTGGTTTATTTTCTTTTTACTGTTACTCTTTTATGCCCACAACAAAGCTTTGGTTGTAACTTCTGGTTGCACTGATATTAAAACTGTTATGATACATGAAAAATAAAAACACATTTGTCAATTCAGATTAAAAATCAAGCACAAAACAATACTTAATCAAACCACCCTCTGATTAGTGGGCAACTGGCTCTACCTCCTGAGTCACAGTCCAAACCCTATTAAATGCGATTATATGAACCACTGAAACTAGTTTTAACTTTTTCATTTTACATTGTACAATACTGCAATAGGTTTGGGCCATGTGGCAACACATTTTAGTATAAACTGTAAACCCTGCATAAATCTTTTTTTTTTTTTACTATCCACATCATGTGACCCAGTGTCTCACAGTGTATTCTACAGAGGGCACAAACCTACAGTACAACACAATATACTGTATTAAACACTATATCCCACTATAGTACAAGGGAATTAGTCCCTGAAGCCACCCCCAGCACGGGGAGCTAGGACATGAGATAACAGTCCTCCTACTAAGCAGACCCTGCTGGATTCGGACTGAATGTCTCTCCAATGTCCAGCTAAAAAAAACTAAGCTTACTGCGGTGTCTTATTCTGTCCTACTCGGCCAAACAAAGGAGGACACAATGGACATGTTTTTTAGTGAAGCTGTAATGAAGTGAGACCCCCCTCATGGATCCAGGCTACAGCCTGTGCACAGTGGCGTATCAGAGATCTCTGTATGTCTGAATGAACACAAGCTAGCTAACAGCGTCTCCCAACTAGCTACACACATCTCTCTCTTCAATGTCCAGAGGACAAACAGACATAACCAGTGTCCATACCTGCAGATAAAACAGGCTGTAGTCGGCTTCCAGTCTGTTGTCGTGTTTTCTTCACTTCTCACGTGTGTATAGTATACGCCGACCCGGATGTGTATATAAGTGCCACTTCGTAGAGAAACGAGTGGGAACAAAAAAAATCAAAGAGGTTCCGCACAGCCAGGGTGTGGTTCCAAAAACCCTCCACACGGTGGCACCAGCCTCCAGAGATGCGCGCGCCGTCTCTCTCCTCGCCAACAGATGGAAATTGATGACATCATGGATGTTGCATGTTTTTTTTTTTTTGTTTTTTTTTGGCCGGGCGGCAACTTTATTTATAGCACACACAAGACAAGTACAGTGACGAACTTAATGTTGTTCCATTCAGGTAAGGTTTCCTGTTCAAAACAGAATCACACAGGAAACAATTACACATCAGTTATAGGAAACAATGACCAAATATTTACTGGTTTGAAAAAAAAAAAAAATTCAGTTTTTGAAATAACAAACTAACACTAAGGGAATATCCAAGTAAAGAAAGGTGAGGCATTCAAATAATTCAAAATAAGGAAGTGAGCAAATAAATTATATTCAGACATTAGAGTATAGAATATAGAGTTTCCTGGCATGGACACAATTTTTTTTACTGCATTCCACCAAGTGGAGGATTTAGTAAAGGGATATTTATGTCTATAGTATTCTGGTACAACAGGTGCCTTGTTGATTTGTCTACATTTGTGTTGCACAGGTGAAAAGTATCTACATCATTTTGATCTGATTTTCACTTTTTCCATAGTTTTTGAGATGAAGTGTCCTCCTCAGTAAACCAGGGTGGGATCGTATTTACCATATACTGCCTCAAAAGTGTATTAATGCAGCTTCTGTGTAAAAAAAAAAAAAAAAAAATCCACATCCACACCAAGAGCAATCCAAGTTAGTTTTATTATTAAAGTAAGTATATCACCATTTCCATCCATCAGATTCACAGTTGATCATATCTGTTTCTTCACCCAGTCTTCCATGAACATAGATTTTCTTTCACTTAATATGACTCTGCTGTCCCACAGTGGGACACCGTGAGGCCTTAAATTATGTTTATAATTCATTTTCCAGTGTGACTTTTGATATTTTGATATTTCAACAAAATGTCAATACCTCCCAGTTTATTGAACACAAGCATCAACAAGAGAGAGGAGAGGGCCAGCAGAGGGCAGCCATGGCATGTATTTTATTGATATTTTTAAAGCGCAATTGAAACAGAGGCTGTAATTCATATAAATGAATATAAAACCTATATGACTAAAAATGAAGCACCTCTGTGAAAGATTTTTAGTAGACTTTTAGTATCTTGAACATAAAAGAACCTAAAGGAAACTGAACTTCCTCTTTGGTCTCTGACAAAAAAGAAAGAGAAATTAAAAGGAAATGTGAACAAAGATAAGAAGAGGAGTAGAAACAAGATAAGGCACAACAGACAATACAAAAGAGAAGAAACGGAAACAGAATGTAAAGAGACGGAGAGTTCTTTACTCCCCGTGTGTGTGTGTGTGTGTGTGTGTGTTGGATGTTGAGTGGTCGGCTGGTTGGCAGGGACTTTGAGCCAGGACAAGAGTGATACATCTGACGAACCCTGAGGATCTTATATTTCTGCTTTCAAAGTTAAGCTTCATTTGTCACAGTTGGGCTCTGTTAAACTCTAATATACTGTGGGAGAGCAGAGAGCACCAGCAGCACTCTGCCTCAGTTACAGTTAACATAAAGCCGTGGGAGCTTGCTAGTGAACTTTGTGTCCCACAGTTGAGCAACAAAGCATTACTGTGAAGCAGTGGACCCACAGTCTTTTTAATTAGAAAAGTATAAATATGTATTTCACATGTTAACAGAACCTGATTATTCCAGTGTTACCAGAGCTGCAGTAACTATTTTGTACCACCTGATGGTGCCAAATTCCTGAGCAGGACTCAGCACCACAGCTAAATAATCGCGACAGAAGATATAGTAATGCAAATGTAACAAAGGACATAGCAACAAATAAAATAGAAATTATTTATTCATTATTATTTCCGTTCACTGTTTGTTGGAGAGAAAAAAAAATAAGGTGCTTTATTTTAAATCTAACCATCCTAATTACAATCAATGCTGCTGTCATCATTATCCTCATCTTCTTTGCTGTCATCTCTGTTATCATTAGCATGTTGTTATGAAGAGTCCAGTACACCCTGAGCTGCCCTCAAAGCCTTTGAACATCAAGTGCTCGTTGTCCTTTGGATAATCCATTTCCACCTTCTTCCTAACAATACATGCACTATTATCATCGTCATCTGGTTTGCTACACCCGAAACCTGAAGCACTGATCATGGCACAGGTGCTGGACTGGACCAACATTTATTGTATGGCAGTGATCTTTCAGTGATGAATAGAAGAGCTGATTGAACTTAAAGGTTCAGGAATCATTCGTTTCTGGATGTATGTATGTTTATCCATTCATTTAAAAATGTTTCAGGCAACGTGTTGATTCATATTCAGGTGAATGAATAAGATTGTTTGCAAGATATGGACATTTTTTTTTTTTTTTTTTAATCCAGCATAAAGATTACAAAAAGTCTGAAAGTTGAAATTGTGAGTGCAGTCTTCAACCTTCAGTTCAGAAGCTCACTGGTGAAATGCAGACATCAAGGGACCCCCCAAAAAAGTGGAAATACAAGAACTGTGGCCTAAAATATGAAACATCCCCATGACTTGTAAGTTGCTTAATTCTTCACCACAAGTTAGAGGTTGAAACTTGTGACGAAATATCCCAGGCTGAGAATAGTGGCCATAAAGGATATTAAGCCTGTTTGCTGTTTGGAAGGAGGCAAGAAAGGTGAAGATGGAAGTTTGATGGACATGATGTGGATTTCATGTGTCTTATCTCTTCTAAGGGATGAAATGGAAATGGAGTTATGGTGGTTCTAAAAAAAAATGAGATTTGAGAAACAGGATCATCTTGATTCCTTAACTGCTGTGTTATAGGTATACATATGGTCCCTCAGAATTTCTAAAGCTGCTTTCACACATGCCCTTGCAACCCTGAATCTTTCAAGACGTTACCCAGATGAGCTGTTTGTGAGAACGCAAAATGTCCTAATCAGCTGGACTGGACATTAAACGGCTTTCACCCCGACGTCTCCCTAGGACAAAGTTCATGTAATGTCCAATTGAGCAGATGTGTGAATAGAGCAGGTCATTGTCCAGAGCTCCAAGTGGGCGTGTTGATGATGTTTCTATCCTTCTGTGCGCTCTACCCGGGCGCCACCCCTTGCCTAAATCAAACGGAGGATTTCCAGTAGGTGTGAACGCGTCTCACACGGACAATCTCCTGCTTGTGTGCTTCATTTGTGAAAGGGCAAGTCTGGTCAATGTCCGGACCTGATTCTGGACATTGTATAGAGTTCACATGTGAAAATGGCTCAAGTGAACTTCTAATTTATTTGTCTTCACTGACTATTCAGACTTCCTACACACTGAATCAGGTCTCCTCTGAGAGGAGCAATAGTGTCCTAGATAGCTATACATATACTATCAAAATGACCAACCAGCTCTTTAGCAGCGAAAGAGAAAGGTGCAGCAGTAAGGGCTTCACAAAATGTCACTCAGTTCCAAGGAAGTGGGATCATCATTGATTTGCAACAGGGGCCAACAGTATAACCTAAAAAACTAATAATATTATGATCTGACACTGATACCACTGATAGCTTCCACTTGCGTTTCTTGAAGTAATTCATGGTGAGTTTTCAGATCTTCTTTGGATCTGTTGCGGAAGCCCGCCTCTTTTCACTTTCACTTTGTGGACTGACTGCATGATATTTGCATCCAGAATTTGCAGGCAATTAGTGGAATCCATTCTTTCCCCCAGTCTCTGCAGTGTTTCATGTATTCCACTAGCTGACTTGGACATGCAAAGTGGAATACCTCCCACCCCATGCTTAACAGCTGGGAGGGGGGGTACTAGGTACTGATGTAGCAGGGTGCCCTAATGTTTGAACCAAAAATAAATACACTAAACATGCATTTACTCTTAATGGTATTCTATTAAGCATACAGGTTTATGTGGAGGGAACATACTGCATGGGGTGAGTGGGTGGGTTGGGGGTTGGTAACAGGTGGTAAGAATGAGTCCCATGAGGACACACACACACACACACACACACCCCCAATAAAGTGAGCTGATGAATTGGTCCATTTTCAGCGCTGTGGTGTTTGCGGTGGAATGATCCGTCATTTAGCAGAGATGACCTGAAGTTATCACAGAGTGAGAGAAAACAGAGGAGCGAGAGATGAATGAGACCATAACAAATCCATAGACAATATTTCCACATCACTGCGTCTGGCCGTTACCATTGGAACAATGAGCACACATACAGTACATGACAGCGCTCTATGTGGGTGAACTATCTGTTACAAAATAAGGCGTTGCATTAAATGGTTGTGGAAATTCCCTTCACAGGGCAAGGACAACAAAAAAATAACATGCATCATAATCAGCAGGCTTTATTGCAACACCAGTGTGCATATCATTTTTAACATTTTGAATGTCAAGAGATTACTAACCATAATGTTTAGGATTCAGGGAGGAGGAAGTCAGGGTCGGTTTGTTCCTGCTGTCTTAGTGTCAGCTGGGATTCGTCTCCAGCCTCCCTCCTTATAAGGATAAGCAGTATGGATAATGGATGAACAGATCCTGAAGGGAACATGGATGTATTTACTAAAACTTACTTCCATCCCACTGAATAGTTGTTGAGATATTTCACTCTGAATCAAAAATTCCCACTTTTCTAGAGACTAGAACAAAAATTGAAGTACAATCAAAGTTAGAGAGGTACAGGAAACACAAATTTAAAACACTGATATGCTAGTGGTGCTACAACAGCCACCAAACACCAAAGTCATTCATTGTCTGGGCACCATGGATATCCAACCAAATGCCAACCAACCAGTGATAGCTTCCATCCATTTTCTATACTTGATCCCTCAGGGTTGCGGGGAGCGCGCCCAGCTGACTAAAAGGGAGAGGCGGGGTACACCCTGGACTAGTTGCCAGTCAATTGCAGGGCTGGCACACAAAGACAGACAACCACACACACACCTAGGGGCTTTTTGGGATTGTGGGAGGAAAACCCATGCAAGCATGCAACACGCAAACTCCGCACAGAAGAGCCCAGACCGGGGTTTGAAACCTGAACCCTCTTGCTGTGAGGTACAGTGCTAACCACTGTGCCACCCACAGCTCATATTTCTTGCAAGAAAAACATTTATTCTGAAGAATTTTAGAAGAAAAAGGACTTTCTGAATAAGCTATAATGCATTCAGATAGTTTGAAGGAGTCAACTTTGACTCCTAGAAATTACATTTATCATGTAATTTAAGGGTGGTTAGGGTGGTTGGCAGGCATCCAAAGCCCAAGACTCTCAAACCAGACTTTGCACCCACAATCCTGTCTGTGGTCTTTTTTCACATACTACCCTCAGCAGCCTGTAGGGGGGCACTTGCAGGGATCCATACTTTGAGTATTGATTTCTAGGAGATTTGAGATGGACTGCAGCTAACAATGGCACTGCTACTCTGCTCCGTACAACGTCACAGTTGCCGATTGGCCAAACATCCTCCTCATCTGTGCCCACAATCTGACCAGACACACTTTTGACCAGTGCACACGTCATGGAATGGTGGAATTTGGAGACTATGTTTAGCGGTATGACTTTCAAAATCTGTGCTCACACACACACACACACACATACATCCACCTACA
Source organism: Toxotes chatareus (assembly GCA_016801885.1). NCBI lineage: Eukaryota > Metazoa > Chordata > Actinopteri > Toxotidae > Toxotes > Toxotes chatareus. Next base: position 1,282,735 of record CM028898.1, on the reverse strand, counting down.
CACAAAATGGGAGTAAGGCCTTGTCAATCATTCCATGGCCTATGAGCTGGCCTTGATCAGTTGCTTTCACTTCCTTGTTTTGGACGTGTGATTTCCCCTCACAAACACACAGACACACACACACACACACACACACACACAGCTTCTGTTTATGGCACAGGCAACAACTGAACCATAAAAACACAAAACATGCAAACTCCTCTCCATTTAAGGCAAGATGATAGTTTGTTGCATCTCGTGTTCAGCAGACCCACTGACGTTTTGCCATTACGTATGTACTGCATAAGCATTCCAATTTGACTCTGGGTGATGCAGATGAAAGACTACCATGTTAATTTCATCAGTATCAACCATGCATTTCAAGAATTTCAGTCTTGAAATGCATAATGCTGCCAATGAAGTGTCTTGATGCACTACCTCACTTGGGTACTTTCAAAAGGGAGGTGCCCTCTCTGTTCTTTTGGGACTTGGGTATGTTGATGAATGAGTTTGTACAACCACATCATTCAAGCACAACTGAAGGCAAAAATGTTTTTACCCACACCAAATGGCCCCACCACATGGTGGGGTGAAAAACCTCTCATTGGTGAAAAGAATTTTATGCCAAGAGCCAAATTTTTCCAGCAAGTTCTTAACACAAGACCCCATCCTGCTGCTGATAGGGGCCTGCATGAGGTCTTTGATCTACTCTTTGTCAGACCCTTCACCTGGGACAAGATTTCAATGGGAGGACATACCAGGCACTGAGATTGTTTTCAGGCTGACATGCGACTGCTGCAGTGACAGTTGCAGGTTGGCAGGCAAAATAGTTTAACCTGATTTGCAATGCTGCAAGGTCTAAGCCAGTGGTTCTCAAACTGGGTGGGACCCCAGGGGCCCTGGGGGAGCATAAGGCCACTGTGTGGGGGGTGTGTACAGATGTGCTGGACCTTTATCACGCAGACAGGAGACTGCTGATGACCTTCTCATCTCAACCCTTGGGAAATGCAAATTAAGTTTATTTAATTAATGGACGAAATAATGAGGCTGCTCAGCAGATAATATTTGAGAGATATTAGTAGTAGTAGTAGTAGTAGTAGTTGTTGTAGCCATAGTGTTAATAGTAAACCCAGAGTTTTCTGAGGTCAAAGTTTTAGTGCCACAGGCTCTACAGGTTCCATGGCTGCTAACTGGTCCTCTATGTATGGATTTTTCTTTACTGACTGTGTTATTGTTATTACAGGAAATGATTCATCACAGACATTCATGTCCATGTGTGTCAAGTCTTTGTGTAGTAGGGACATTATTCAGATATTATACTGTATTATCCATTCAATAATTGAGCCTCCATCTCTGAAAGATCATAATATCTATTTCCTGTCTGAGTCATGAGCTGTCCACGTACTGTACACACACACACACATGCACACACACACGCATACACTGAGATGAGTTCACAACAGCATCCAAACAACCTCTCTTACAAACACATACTGTGCTTTCTCTCCCTCCATCTGTATCACTCTCATTTTTGAAGTCATTAAGCACATCTCTCCATCACTTCCCTGTTTTTTCCTGTGTTCCTCGGTCCTCATTATCTGTCCGTCACCCTCCTTTCCTCATCATCTTGCCTCTAAAGCTTAATCATTTTAGTCATTTTGATGTTTTTAATCATCTTCAGGGCCAAGAGTTTAGACCATCACAGCAAACGTAGCGTGTTTGTTATTGTTACCACCTGAATCAGTGTTTAAGGTTAAAATCCCGGGTCACTAAAGACAGATCAGAATCAATTCTTGGGGAACCATAAGCATCCACAACAAATTTCATGGGAATCATGTGAAGTTAGTTGATATCTCAGGTGGTACTAGGGGAATGCTCATGAAGTATCCAAAATGGTTCATCCTCTGGGAGTGTGGTGTTTCATGGAAATTTTTCCATTAGACTTTGACATTCGTGTGTGTAAATGCTGCCCTGGTGTGGGTTTTTAACTATGCTAAAACCATGGCTCTGAGAATATGTTGGTCATTTCACCACTGTGGTTCTTGCCATAAAATTGACTGTAATGTGTAATGTAATGATTCGTGATCCCTAGAGGATGGATCCCCATCACTTTGGTGATTTCCAGGCTTTTCCTTCAAAACTACAGGATGGATTGCCATTAAATCTTTTATGGACAATTATGCTTCCCACCCACACATAGAAACAGGAAACACATATAGAGAAAGAACTGCACTGGAAGTCTTCAGAGTTTAACTCAGAGTGAAAACATCCAGTGAGCAGCTCTGTGGACAGAAATGCCTCACAATACATCCAACCTGTGGATGGACTACAACAGCAGAGACCACAACCTTGTCAGCCAAGAACAGAGATCTGAGGCTGCAGTGGACACAGGGTCAACAAACCTGGACAGAAGAAGACTGGTAAAATGGTGTCTGGTCTGATGGATCTGGATTTCTGCTGAGGCTGCAGATGGTAGGGTCAGAATTTGGAATAAATGAATCCATGGACCCAAGCCGACTTGTGTCAACAGTCCAGGCTGGTGGTGGTGGTGGTGTGATGGTGTGGGGGATGTTTGTTTGGTTCACTTTGGGCCTTAATACCAATCAATCATGGTCTGTTTGAGTATTTTTTCTGACCATGTTCATCCCTTTATGGCCAAAGCTCACCATCTTCTAATGGCTACTTCCAGCAGGATAATAATCCATGTCACAAAGCTAAAGTCGTCTCAAACTGGTTTCATCAACAGGACAGTGAGCTCAGTGAACTTCAGCGGCCTCCCCCAGTCTCCAGACCTGAATCCAGTAGAACACCTTTGGGATGTGGTAGAACAGCTTGAATGTTCTACCACACTGACAGCTTGAATGTTGTGATGAAGCATGTCAACATGGAGCAGAACCTCAAAGGAAGGTTTCCAACATCTTGTGGAATCAATGAGAGCAAAGGGAGGAACTACCCAGTATTACCAAGGTTCTCTTAATAAAGTACTAGGGAAGTGTAAAATGTTCTTTGCATGCTTTTCTTGTTTAGAATTGTCTCTAGTTTTAGCTTTAATGTTACGCCCAATTATTTTTGCTCTTCTTTAACAGTGTGACATCTTCTTCCAGAAATCAAACCACCCTCAGCTGATGGCTGCCTTTTATGAGCTCAGTCATCCCAGGAATGTCCAACAGGAACCAGTGGCCGGGAATCCCCGTCACCTCTCCTCCGCTATCACACAACCCACAAAGACCTGTGCAGGTCCCCCATCCATCCGTCCACCCCTCCATCCTCTCATATATCATCCATCCATCCATCCACCTGTCAGGTCATGGCGGGACCCAGTGCGACTGACAGACGTGAGCCGCCGTCGGGTTGAGTCTTCTCTTACGAGGGTCCTGTCAGAGCCTGGAGTGCCACGCCAACTCAATCTTAGTAGTGGACAAAGTGAAGAGAGCGGGAGCCGTCCCATCAGTCTCTATTATAGGACAGCGTTGTTGCTCCGCTGTCGTGTTCCTGTGGTACTCCATGGGAGATGCTGTCTCATACATCATCAGGGAACAAAGGGCCTGGCTGGGGGGTGGGGAAAGTAGGTGGGAGGAGGTGGGTCCTTCCTGCCCCTGAGAAAGACATACACACACACTCACACTCCAACCCCCTCCTCAAGTTCCACAAGTGTCAGCCCTCCACTCCTGTCCCCCTTGGGGCAGCTCCCATCAACTTGAGGTTTGTTTCAACATTAATTTTTTCCAAAATGAGATGTCCTCGCAGATGATGGACAACTGCGCAAATATCATTGTTAAAACGGATCTCAGGAAACTCCTCATGAGAAATCTGTAGCCAGACACAACTCATAAAAGTTATCAGACCTTTTACAGTACTTCACATTTGTATTTTTTGCAAGTTTGCTGGCACATATGTAGCTGAACGTTAGCTAAATTTCAAGGCTGATCAAGGCTGGGTTATAATGTTTTGGTTGAACTTTGGCTAAATTATTTTCGTTTCACCAACTTCGCCATGAAGAACACCCAGTTTGAGTCTGCATCATCCCACTCCGATATGATTAAAGCATTTTGCATTTAGTAATTCATGTAACAAATATCACATATACTCCAATAAATCAACCAATTCCATTGCTCAATAAGCATTCCAATGTGTTATTTCAAGTGTGCCGCATTTGCATCTGTTGTTTTGTATGTGATTTAGCAGTAAAAGACCAATGTAGAGGGAGTGTGTGTGTGTGTGTGTGTGTGAGAGAGAGGGAGGAGCCTCTGGCAGCTGAAGTTGATGAGAAAAACATTAGCATAGCAATGGGAAGCTCTGCTGTCGCCACAGTAGTGCCAATCAGCCCTCCCCCGTTCTCTGCTGACAGTGAACTACTCAAAGGTTGCGTTCAGATCGACTTAAGCCCTGTGTGTATAAACGTATCCCTCTCATTCACTTAAATAAGGCCAGGCCGGCACAGAAGCTTCTGATGAAGCAATGCAGGTTCATCTGGGCGATAAAAGTTGAGCCTGACTTAGACCCAGCAAGGCCAAACTAAGGCCCAAGAACTGTTTACTGTCTTCAAACATAGCTCTCCATCAATTCCAATAAAAAAATGTTCACTCACCGCATATGCTGGAACAACTCTGCAGGCTTCGTCACATTTCTGGATTTTTGGTCCCATAGATCAGGCTCGCTCGCATCCTCCTCCTCCAGCAAAGGCTCTCCAGCATCTGAGACCTCACCTGGGCTGACTTCCTGTAGGCTCATAAGCAGGGTCATCTCAGGGGTGTGTGCAAACCTAAGAGAACGTCTTCATCAGTAACCACCACCAGTCCAACTGATGTCCTCATCAGGAAAAGCTTCTCTTAATTAACATTTATATATGAGTGGAACTTACTGTCTGGAACTCAGGGTCAAGCCAAACAAAAGAGAATGACATTGTCCAGAAATCAGTTCAGATTTCTGAATTGTGTGAATGTTGCCACTGCTTCAGATTGCGTCAGTTTGCCATCATGATGGAAAAGTGACCTGGGGGCTCTTTCAAACAGACTGAAAGGAAGTTACCATCACATTTGAAGTTTATGTCTAAAAGGGGTTATGGATAGAGCCTCTAATTATTAAAGAAAAAGCTGCTCAGTCCAACATGACATTTGCAGGTAAACAGCACACACACACACCACTATAAAGATGCACTGGAGTCAGGCAGCTTATATAAAGGTAATAGTTTCTATCAAAGCGGCAACAGCAGTGACAAACGGCCTGGTTACGCCCCATTGTTTTACACTTTACTCCTCTTAGCTCTCAGTGATAGAAATGCAGTTGCTTTTATCAACAGTTTTAGGTGTGAAGATGTTGTTTTTTTTCACAAACCAGTGTTTCCCTCAGGAGTGTGTGTCAGAGGAGGCAAAAAAAAAAAAAGCCCAACAAATCAGAATCATCCTCAATTCTTCAATCAATCTAATTCAATCAGTCCTCAGCACTGGCTCTTTTTCAGCATCAGAGATGGTAGAACACCATCCAACAGATAGACCCACAGTCTAACTATTTAGCACCATTGGAGTAGTTTAAACTTTTCTGTTTGAGTGAAGGGAAGGAATTAGGCCCTGTTCAGTCCTGACATTAACACGTGTCTCAGGTGATCACACATGGACAGCTCAGATGTGAAGGCGCCCAAGGCAGATTGAGGATGCAATGAGATCCAATTACTCGCACCACATTGAGAGGTGGTCTGGGACGTATACGACCACATTCTTTTAGCAGTGTGTACACGCCAAGGAATAGATCCAGTCTGCGTTGATTTCTTCTTCTTCCTCTTTTAATTTCTGGCAGACGGGGCAGGGGAAGCTGCAATCACTGCCTCCAGTTAAAAAAAACAACAACGCCTTTGGTTTTTGGAAACAGAACTGATGTATGTGTTTATTTGCATACAGAGCAGGGAAGTGAGATCTGATCCCAAGTGACTGGAGACGCATTTTAACACCAGGTGTGAACTGACGTACTTAGAGCTGTCCACCTGTGATTGGATCACCTGAGACATGTGCCACGATGATGTCAGGTCTGAACTGGGCCTTAGTCACCATCTGAGTCTCAGTGTTCCAAACTGAACCCGCATGTCAAACGACATATTTGCGCTTATTATGGAACATTTGCAGTCAGGTGCAGCAAAATGTTCCAAAACAAATTCCACATTTAGAGAAAATGATTCTTTCGATCTTGACATCTGCAATAAATTCAACGGAATTTTTTTTTTTTTTTCATAGACTCCAGAAAAACGTCTATTTTCATAATTTGATGAATAATTCAACAGTTTAAGGAATTTAAATTAAAAAAGCTATATAATCAAGCTAGAAATACTTTTCTACCTTTTTTATGTGAATTAATTAAAAAAGAAAAAGACAGTAATATACCACTGAGACTGTTTTCACCTGTGTGTATGTGTGTGTGTGTGGGTTCAGCACTGCCTGTCATCACTCCTAATCCAGAGATCTCAGCTGGGGTGGTCAGGGTCTGCAGCCCAACCATAAAAGAGACAAGGAGCAAATTGCGGGGAGTGGGGGGGTGGCTGGGGCTGGGGGCACTGATAGATAAGATGGTGGATGTCCTGCCAACTTGCTGCACTGAAACACAATAGATATGATGACACCAATTCATACAGAGCAGATCCACGGCATCCATTCCTCTCAAAGTTACTCCACTAAAAGCAACTTCTTGAATTAAAACAATATTTGTGCATGTTTAGATTTACTGTTTTGTGTCACAGACAATCCCACGGACGTTACTGTAAATCTAAGTACTTTACCAAAGTTATTCAGTATTGTCCTACTCCACTATATTTACTTGACAGATCTAGTTACAGGTTACATTTCAGATTTTATACAGAAAACATAGGAGCAGCTTATAAAATATTATTGAAATATCCACATCCAAGTATATAAATTACCTTAAATTTGAATTTACATTGACATATTACAACATTAAGAAATAATATCCAATAATTCAAACATTATTATGTATATATATTATTAACAAAATAACATGCTGAATGGATACTTTTAGTTTTGATCCATACATTGTACTGATAATACTTTTGTACTTTAACTTAAGGGATGTGTTGACTTTTCCTTGTAATTTTACAAGTATTTTTAGCCTATGATATGTAGTAAAGGCTCTGAATATGTCTTCCATCACTGCACAAATGAAGAAGAGAAACTTATACAAAGATAATCCCCATAAAGTCTGTCTGCTGGTAAATACTGATTGACATGGAAATATACAGTAAAGTGAATATCATGCTGTACTCAAAGTATGTGTGCAGTCAGAGCTGATATAGAACAGCTTTCTGTAACATGCAAACTTCTTTACAACATACAGAACAAACATTAGCAAAACTTCCCAAAAAAAAAAATCTCCCCTGAGAAGCTGCCTGAAGAAAGCAGCTGTTTGGCGGCGAGAACAAACATTAGCATTGCATCGTCTCCTGCTGCTTCCCCTCAAGTTATGCAGACTTTTTTTTTTTTTGCAGACAAGCTAATGAATTTTCATCTTTGGCCCGGGTTGTGTAGCGTTCTTTGACGGACAACAGAGTCGGCTTCATTCTCAAACGATTCTGCCCGATTCAACGAGGCCGGAGGGGGGGGGGCAACAAATAAAAAGACCCCTCATGTTCTCAACAAGTGGAACACATCGCGAAATAATGACAACTCTGATGACAGAGAACAGGCTGCGTATTGACTGAGCACAAAGGCCACGTTGACCGGTTGCACTAAAGTGATCCATAAGCAGCTGTTATCATTGTCTCATTGTCTCAATATGCTGAGGACAGAGGACAGAGGAATGCGTGTATGTGTGTGTTTGTGTGTATGCAAATTCTTGTTCAGTCACACTTTATATTTGTGCACACTTTAATGTGTGTAAATGCACCTGTGCTTCCACCTGTGTGTATGACTGTGTTTGCATATCTATATATATATATGTATGTTTGTGTGTGTCTAACAAAATTGAACATGTTCCACGTTTGCATTTGGATATGTGTGTGTGTTTCTGTGTGTGTACACTGCTATGCAAATTGTGTACAGGCAGAGAATCACTTGCTCCATTCAGAGTTCTTTGGCTGAGGTTGTGAGGATGGCATGATGAAGCTTGCTTGACTTCTCTGCAATGCCAGTCATGCACATTTTAAACAGCCAGGGAATAATGTTGGCTTTATGTCCCGGCACCACATGCAAATGAGACCTCAGACAAAACAGGAATTTTTTTTTTTCTTTTTACATCTTTGTTCTCGGAAAATGCAGAATTCAAGAACAATATTGTTTTATGCAACTTAAAATCAGATTGGTGAGACGGGCTTTTGATGGGCTTTAACCCTCAGTGCATAATTTAGGGAATAACACTTACATGTAACTGAAAACAAATTTGATTTAGCCTGTAATCTGTTAGCATTTACTGATGAAGTCCCCGTCCATTGTCCTTATTCAGCACCACTGGCCTGGTAACCGATGGGTCATTAATCTGATCTCACAGCCTGCACTGCTTTGACAGCAGTAGCAATAAATAAAGTAGAGACCATCTTGGATGGGCTCACTCTAGCTGAGACGCCCGTCAATGTGTTGACGTTCCCACCCATGACTAGTCATTACTACATTATTACATGAGTACTCAGTAGTCATGGGTCGGACCACACCCATCTTCAAACTCAGCCTTTGTTTGGTTTCAACTACACACCTGTGAGGTTACATGACCACACTTTGCACAGTCGTGACACTATCAAGGTGACAAAATCTGTCCGACAGAAAGGCAGACAGGCAGGCAGGCAGACGGACAGACAGATAGACAGACAGACAGAGAGACAGACAGACAGACAGACAGACAGACAGGCAGACACCTGCCAAAGTACTGAAAACTGCCTCTGAGAGTTTCCACAACAGTAGGTGTCCCCGGGACCAAATTTTGCCATGATCACACACACACACACACACACAGACAGATACACGCACGCACACACACACACACACACACACACACACACACACACACACACTCCAAGCTACACTGTTGTGGTTGCCAAATATAAATATGAGCAATCACTAACAACTGCTTATTCTATATTTCTCTGCAGGTGACTCACCGAGGTGTTCTGAGTTTCTTGATCTGGATCTACCCTTATGTGTATACAGGGATCATGGATTGACCTACTGCAGTTGTGTTGTGTGTAATGTTTGAGTTTATGCTTCACTGATGCAGTTTTCTCATGCTTGCATTCTTTTATTTACAGTATACTGCCTATGTTTCCCATGTTCTCATCTTCATGCCTACATGTGTATATTTTATCTTTCAGCATACAACACATTGAGTATACCTGTGCTATACATGTGCTGCATAAATAAAACTGCCATTGAAGTTGTGTTGGTGTTGGTGTTTTTTTTTTTTTTTACTTTACTTCTAATGTATATGTAGCCTAATACACACACCAAAACAGTTTCCATATATACTCTGTATACACTGTATAGTTCATCCTGAATATATTTTATTTTATTTTGCTATACTGTGATTTGTACACCTTTCTTTTTGCACTGATGTGGGACAGTGCTTCAATTTCGTTGTACTTTTGTACAAAGTATCTTATCTTAATATATTTATTATTATAGTTTTATATATCCAGTGTAGGAGCCTGTAATGTTAGAAGACACCTGAAGTTTCTTTGAGTATGAAAAGTCTCAGTACTGAGAATATCCAGCCTTTAACTCAGCCATCGAGTCGATTGCTGTACCTGTAACAAACTCTTCTTTGGCTAATCTGTCGAGAACAGATTGAAGAATTAGTTAGTTCATAGACTACCTGTCTGTCTGACCCTCTGGGATTTCAAAAGGAATTAAATTAGTTTTACCACATGCTGTATCTACTGAAGACGGGTCTCTAAGCAACACGGTCTCATCTTCTAGAGCAATGACACTGTGCCTGTGTCAACCACACAGAAGTGTGTGTGCATGCCTGCGTGTATGTGTGTGTGAACCTATAATGAACTGGCCTCATTATTTCTCAAGAGGATATTGCTTGCTTTGTGTCTCCCTCACTCGTCATGCAGAATGCATCATACATAATGCAACATGCATACAAATGCACTGAGTTACTCACACACACACACATACAAAAAAAAATACACCCATGTAAGGAAGTACTCAAGCTCGAACCCACACACAACTGCAGCCAACTGTTTAATTGTACTGCATGTGAGCACAGACAGAGACACAAGCACACATGTGATCAGTGGATCATTTACTCAGAATTTGCGAAGCGGGTGGCTCAGCCCCGTGACTGTGATTGGTCGTTGGGTTCACCATGCTCACTACCTTCTGCTCCAGAAAGCAGCGACGAGCTGCAGGAGCCGCTTCTAAAAGTCTTGACAGGTTGATTCCTTTTGGCTTCATGCAAGATGTTTGATTTGAAAGATCAGATCAGAACATCAAATCCACTTCACACACACACACACACACACACACACACACACACACACACACACACACACACACACAAAACAAAGACCCTGACCCAGATTAACAAAAAAACTTTGACTCATGACTGTCTATGCAAAACTGGCAACTGGACCCTTTTAACAAAAGTTGCATATTCAGGGTCCTGGCAGTGATGAAACAAGTAAGGAACTAATCAGGGGATCTTGATTTGACATTACTTCGACACATTCAATTTGGCCCTGTTCAGATATTAACATGTGTCTCAGGTGATCACAAGAGGACAGCTCTAAGTCCGGCAGAGTCCTGTGCTACGACGCAGGATTTGGCGTTACCGCTAACATCAGGACAGTGATTCATTTCTTACTGAGATACATTGCCATGGTAACTCATGCTGCACAGCTAACCCTGCTCCTGCTCCGGAGCAGGTTAAGTTCAGAGGGATCAGGTCAAAACCTGTTAACAGCCCAAACTACTGACCAATCAGATCACCGGAAAAATTGACTCATCATTCCTACAGGAGAACAAAATGAAACATAATAAAGAGCATCTAACAGGCTCATTTCCTGCTGGCTGTGGATGCAGGCGCAACAGGCTTTATAATGTTTCTGTGCAAATGCATCACAAATACAGAAACCGTCAGCAGAGTGAAGAATGAATAAAGGATGTTTCACTGCCTCTTCATCTTTACTATCTTTACTCATGGACAAAACCAGCTTACATGATTTGTACCACTGGAGGGATGACACACACAAAAAAAACATTCAGTTGTCAGTGCCAACCGACATGAGCTATTTGACCATTACAAAAATTATTTGTGTAACCTCTATGGCTACAGGACAATATGCTCTCACAAATGAGGTTCACAGACCAGTGATGGTCTGGAACTCTGCCTTCAAAGCTGGTGACACAACTAAACTGAGAATATCTAGAGCCAATCTGTCCCATGGGATCAGGAAAGCCAAGAGTCTGAAGGCCCGTACACCAAAAAAAGATCACTTCAAAGACAGCAGAGACACATCTCTCTGCTGAACCGGCTCAACAACTTCTTTGCATGTTCTCAAGAACTTAACAACTCACCTGCACAGAAGACAGCACTCCCTCTCAATGACCAGGTGCTACGCTTTTCCTCGGCGTGAAAAAAATTTACTTTCCGTGATAAACGCCCACGAAGCTGCAGGTTTGGACAGCATACCAGGTCTTGTGTTGCAACGGTGTCCTGACAGACACCTTGAATACCTCCTTGACTCTGGCTGTCGTCCCCCACATGCTTCAAAGCCGCCACCATCCTACCTGTACCAAAGAAGAACACCATTTGTATTACTGTGGGTTTGGGGACTTTTCATTTTATTTTTATTTTTTTATTTTATTTTATTTTTTAACTTTCTTCACAGCCAAGGTACTCAAGGGATTGACTGCTTGATTTGAAGCTGTAACAAGCAACTTCACAGTTGTGGCTATGAATCATCACTGAGCTGTGTCAATACTTGGATGTAAACTTTTTTTTTCAACATTTAGTCTGGCTACTCCTTCCGTGCTTGTTTGTTTACCCTCTTTTTTTTTTAAGGCTTCCGGGGCTTTCCCAGCCGTAAACGGGAACGCGCCTCTAAATCCGCGAGACCGGGGCTGTGGATGCTGGGATTGGGCCTTGGAATCTAACACCATCTCTAACGGTGCGGAGAGTTCAATGGCCTGTCTGGCCTTCCCCTCTGCAACTCCCGTTGCGTCCCCGGGACATGTGGGAAATGTAGTCTCACTGACATGCAAGTCATATTAATTTTTTTTTATGTTTTAGCGGTATGTTGGTATATTTCCTAATCTTACACAACCACACAAATATATCTGTTAAATACTGACTTTCCAATGCTTCGCGTTTTAGGCTTGCGCGAGGGAAAAATTTTATATTTACAGATAAAACTCCATATCCCGCGCTGCTTTTCGTTTGGCGCGCATGCTCCGTGAACACGAACAAGAAGACCCGAGGCGATGGAAAAATGACTGTAGGGAAGCTCACATCTGGGCGTGAAATCCGCTATTATCACCATGAATCGAGTTTTCTTTTCGGAAAAGCCGCAGTTTTGTCTGTTTTGAAAGTCGTCTGACCTGCATCAGAGGAAACCTGGTGATACTGGAGGTTTTGCAAACCTTTTTTTTTTCTTTTAGACAGGGCTTGTGTTTGCTTCGGAACAATTCCAGAGACAAACCGATAACAACTGTTGCAGTCAAAATGCCGCGGGACAACAAAACCCCTCTTATCCAGAAAATAGCAAGACAAGCTTATATCACCTTCAAGGGCTTGAAGTCTTCTGCCAACCAGGATAATAATAAACTCATTGCGGACAAACAGAGCGAGCTAATCTCCTTGGTGACCGCTGTCAGGGCTGCCGACCTGAAAATCGCTCCCCGGAAAAGCAAAGCGAGCTCCGGGGCAGCGGGGCTCCAGAGTCCCCCGGTCACCTACATGCACATCTGTGAGACGGAGGTGTTCAGCATGGGGGTGTTCCTGCTGAGGACCGGCGCCTCCATACCGCTGCACGACCATCCGGACATGAACGGGATGCTCAAGGTCTTCTACACCTCTTGTCTAACTTGTTGTGGCCTTTTGTGACCCCCCCAGTGCCAGCTATTCTCTGTGTTCCGGTTTTTAATTATTATTTTAAGCGAGCTAGCAACAGCCAGAAACCCCAGAACCTTCACCTAAGGTTATTACCCACCCCCTCCTGTAAGACCATACACTAGTAAGGCATTGATACCAAACATGGGTTACCTAACTGGTAACTTGGTAACTGTGCTGGGACCCCAGACCCCGAGGGGCCTCAAGAGTCCCAGCCTCATTGCATGCTGATTATTATAGTAATTTGATTAATTACAAATCTATTTGTGAATTGGCATCACTGAAGTACACAATCATCTCAGTGAGTCTGACATTATATATTATGTATTATATACTCTGGCATTATATTTTCCGGCTCTGCTCTAAAATCAGGAATAAATCACTTTAAAAAAAAACTTTTTAAACTTTTTTTTTTTTAAATTCCAGTTAATGTGATCACATTGTGCATAGTCCTAAATATATATTGTGTTCAATCCAATTACGGCAAACGAATACAAAGAAGTAATCCTTGGATTATTACACTAGACAAGTAGGGACTAGGCTTAATATTTATATCACAATATAATATGAAGCATGGATGCTAACAGTATATATCATAGTATTTTCTGTCGCTCGATATAATTTAATTACTTTTTTTTTTTTTTTTAAATAGATTCAGTCTCATCAGAGGAAAAGCTTTGCACCTGTCCATACTTTGCTCAGGTTCTCTTTCTAACGAGAAACTTCTTTTGATTCACAGAAATAATATGCAGTGTGTCTTGGTATTTGAATTCTTTCTTCCTGTTTCCTGTCTCTTGTTCAGGTTCTCTATGGGAAAGTGAGCGTCCGCTGCTTTGACAAACTGGAGGACAACTTATCCGTCAACACCGCCCCGCCTCGTTTCGATCCACCGCTGGACCCGCTCCAGACGGCCTCCCTTTGGCGCTCCATACTCCGCTCCGTCTCCGAATACTCTGAGACCACCGGGCCGTGCCTCCTCACTCCTCAGAGGGACAACCTCCACCAGATTGACGCCGTGGAGGGGCCGGCGGCTTTCCTGGATATCCTGGCGCCGCCGTACAGTCCGGACGACGGGCGGGATTGTCACTATTACAAAGTCCTGCGGACTGTGGCGGAGGGGGGGACGGATGGGAAGAGTGAGGAGGAGCAGCAAGGAGAGGAGAAGGAGAAAGAAGAGGAGACGTGGTTACTAGAAATCCCTCAGCCGGAGGACTTCTGGTGTGGAGGGGAACCCTACCCAGGCCCTGCAGTCTCTATCTGAATGATCACTGCAGGAACATGGCAGCAACAGTATTGTGATCTCCATCCATCCATCCATCCACAGTGGTACACTTCATTTTTATCCCCCTTCCACAGGAAGGTCAGACACCACGGTTATTATTACCTGGAACTCAAAAGAGACTGAGTGCCTTGCTCAAGGATTGTAGTCCTGGGTAGAAACAGGAACTTGACCTCTGATACTCAGCCCAGAATAATCACCATTAAACCTCCTCTCACAAACCTTGAAATAACATCTGCTTGTAAAAGTACTGACACCAGGAATTCACTTTTTAAATATGGCTTTTTTTTTTCTCTTGGGACCATTATATGTTGTCTTGTATATTACACACACGAATGTCCTCGGCCAGACGTCCTGTGGCTGGTGTTGGTGTCTTTAGGGTCTCTGTTGTGTGTCCTGTGAAGCCTCGAAAAAAAGCCTTTGACGCATGATATTACTCACTGTGCTGCAGAAGACCTCCACATTGTCATGTGTCTCAATGCCAAAGCCTGTAATTCAAGTCGTACCTGCCTTAATTGTGAATATTGAATGTATACGTCTTTAAGAGTACCATTTTTGTTGAACACTTCTCTTCCAAAGTGCACACACTACATTATATATACATATATATACTTTTTATTTTTATTTTATGTCTTTAACTTATTCTAGTTTATATGGTTCCTACACAGGTCTGGACATTTAAGGGAAAAAAAATGCTGTTATATTCTCATTTCAGCTCATGTAACTTAATCCAGAGTGATACGGCGAACATGATGCATCGTATTATAAAGACCAGTCTAGAAAGTATAGTCTATGAAAGGAAGCTGTGTTAGGGAACGTTAACGTTTTCGTGTTGTGAAGCCGACACACTCGTCACTACCTTTTACCTGTAGATTGATAAACACTATATCATTCCTGTCTCTCTGTTACATAGCTTTATCATACGTTTATATCGCGACATTCCTGTGGCCTATGTTAGACTCCACGCAGGCCTGTGTGCCAGTTTGACACGTGGTTCTGTTACTCTTGATGATGAATGTATGTGGAACAATAAAGTTAGATGGGAGGATTGCTGGAGCTCTTGTTTCCATGCTGTGTCACAGACTTGTAGCGTTCTTGACTTTTTTCATTTTGGTCAATACAACAACTAAATGTGCACCAACACTTGAGCACATTTTGTAAACGTACCTTTTGAAACATCAATGAGCTTTACCACGGGTCAGATTTAGCTGTACGATCTTCATGAGGTTATCTGGGGTAGGAGGAAGAGCGGGTCGTCTACTAATGACAGTCTAAAGACAGCCTGAGTGTCCAGTTTGAGTCTGTCTCAATCTTAATTCTACCTTTAATCAGCCCACCTGCAAACCTACTTTAGACCCTAGATCAACCACACATTCACTCCACAAGAGTGTCTACACTAAACATCCCTGTCAAATCTTGGGGACCTCCTGGCTCACAGACCTGCAGGCCCCCCCTTCAGATGTGAGGTCTACAAGCTGGACCCTCCTGGATGTTTCAAATGTTGAACAAAAAAAAAAAAAAAAGAAAAAGAAAGGTCAAAGGTCGGGACGGGCCAAGTTTTCTCCCACAGTTTCAACACAATCGAACATTTGTGGTGTGCCTTGAACATTATTGTTCGTTTGATGTTCTCGTGTAATATTCATAGAAATAAGTTTCAAGTTGAATATTTAAGAAGTATTGATATGGACTATAAGAGCTTCCACTGAAATGCTTCTCTTTTCATGCCTCCAGTGCCTGGAAGAGCAAGTTCTGTTCTTGAACGCAGTTTAGTAGAATCACTTGTTTCACAATACTGGTCCACCCAGTTTTAGTTGTAAGTTTTCTGGCATGTAAAATATTATTAAACACCTACACACATACAGACGTGTCTGTAGTGACAACACCAGCACAGGCAGTGCAGTTACAGTGACCCTGTTGTTCAGGTCAGAGGCCGTGGTTCATTGCAGTGATATCAGGGCGGGGAACATTTGTGATGCAGCATGAACAAGAAAAGGCGTTTGGATTTTTTTTTTTTTTTTTTTTGTCTGATTTTGTCATCAGACAGATACAACACCAAAAAAAAAAAAAAGACTGTTCCACGTGCAGATGCAGGGGTGCATGCTGACCAGTCATTAACTACTACATCCTGTGGGACAGTCAGCGAGGAGAGGAAAGGGGTGGAGAACAGCGATGCTCTTTGTTCAGCGCGTGGTGACTTTCTGCAGCGGTGCTTATGCGTTCTCGCGGTCGTGTTGGCGTCAGAAGAATAAAGATGTTATAGATCACCGCAGGCCTCTCCACAGCTTCCTAAACATTCCTCTCTCCAGAATCAAAGAAGAAGATTAACATCAGTTTCATTTTTTGTCTAGATAATTTTAGAATTGATGTTTAAGAACTACATGAATTACTATTACTAAAATGCTAAAACTGTCTATAAAACAAACAGCATCATCATGCTGCAGCCACTGGCAGTGATGATCAGTCAAAAGGTATCAAACCACAAGCAACATGATCATTAAGAGATGTAGATTAAAAAAACACACAAACAAACAAAAAACTTAAACCCCATTAAATACATTTATCAACAAGGCAACTTCAAATAGGGGAAAAGGTGAAGGAGGTTTTATCGATCTTTAACATGTGAGGGGTGTTTTTCAAATCATTTATCAACGAGGCTGTTTCAGCCTGTGGCTCTGGAGCAAAGCTTCTGTTGTTTAACACTGTGAGTTTGATGCCCGTCTGAGACGTCGCATTTAGCGTTGAAAGCGTGTGGCAGCTCAATCTTTTCTGTGTGCAGCTGTGTACCAGATGTTAATTCATTCATTCATTGAAAACCTTCAAGATTCTATAACTACTGTAACTAGACTTCAGACATTACACAGATCCATTTCTCTGCATTCATTCATTCATTCTCATCACACCACTGCCCAGTGAGTCTGTGTAGCTGACTCTATGTGAGTACTGAGAGTCAGACACTAAATTGAGGATTGAGCAAAATCAAAGGAAGATAAACAGTTTTGTATCACACACTAAAAAAAGTTGTACACAGTATACACTGTGTGCATTGGCAGGATTTTGACATTGCCACTTTCAGCTCGTGTTAAATTTATGTTCACTTGAAATCCACGAAAAAGCTCACACTCAGGAAGTAGAGCAGGTCGTCCTCTAAAACAGGAAGTCGACGGTTCGATTCCCCCGGCTCCTCTGGTTCCTTGAGCAAGATACTGAACACTCCCCCGTCCCCCTCGATGTATGAATGTGTGTGAATGGGAGAATATTTATATTTATATAAAAGAATATTTTAAAATGCTTTGAGTGGTCAACAAGACTAGAAAAGTGTTGTATTACCATAGCACATTGGCAAGCTGATTGATTGTAGTGTTTCCAGTGAGCCTCACACTGGCAATCGATTATTTAAGGATTATGGTAAAGGTGTGCAACGCCTTGAAGTATCACCACATTATTTCCAGCAAAAAACAAAAAAGCAAACAAAAAAATAAACACATTTAGTGACTTCACAGTGGATTTTGCATGGTCGGGCGTTCTCAGATGGAGGGACAGGGAGACTGGTCACAGCTGAAAGAAGAATGAATGCAGACAAATACAGAGAAGAGCAAACCCCTCCTTTAAGCATTTGTAAAGTTTGCTTTACATCAACACACAAACTCTCCTACTTGGTTAAAATGCGTAATGAACCTTTAAGGTGGCGAGGTAAAGCCCCATAAATGCTAAACCACCCACTAAACCACAAGTGAAAAGAAACACATCCTGCTCTTTAAAAATACACGGATATTTAGTAAAGAGAAAGGAAACAGGTGACCACAGCAGCACGCTCCTAAGAGATTATCTGGGTGTGAGTCATATGATGCAGACGGAGGCAGCATCAAAACATTCAGACACACACACACACGCACGCACGCACGCACACAGAGAGAGAGAGAGTTTGACAACATATAAGAATCTTTGTACCTATATGGAATTAAAGGTGACAGCTTCCTATCGTCACTTCGATCATTTTCTTTCTTACTTTTTGTGGGTTTCAGCAACTTGAGATGAGTTTACCTTCTAAAAGTAAAATGTCCATCTCTTTCTCTTAAATACATAAATTAATATAGATTAATAAATGGACATATAAAGTATTTCTCTGCCACATTTTTGTTCAGGGTGAAGAAGGATTTGAAACAGGACATAGACTCATGAACTTTGTATTTCTAAAATCTTTGCAGTGGCCCTGCCTGAAGGATGCAGTTCATTCCTTATTTATATACACATATATATACATATATGTGTATATATTAGCATCCTATTGTTCTTCTGAGAATGTTTAGAAATGAATGGCCTATATTAGAATATACAGTGAGAGCTGTAAAGAATAATTAAACTTGACAGTCTGCACAAACTAATTCTAGAATCACCGCTTGTTTTTAACCTGATGTGATGCCTAAAAAAAAAAAAAAAAAATATGAGTGGGAGAAAACTCTGAGTCAGATATGCCAGGGGTGACGCAGTGTGGGATTTACCCGACAAATTTCCAACATCAACAACTTCAAGTCTTTTTTTTTTTTTTTTTTTTTTTTTAAGAAATGCAGATGAATATGTATGATATGTATGTTTTTTTCCGTGAACATCTCACCTTTGCCCTGTTGTTGTGCGTTTGTTATGCGTGATAAACCAAACTGATACCGGCGTGCGTGTAGCATCCTCATACATTTAATAAGTAACACACATCACAACAACAACAGCAACAAAAACGTTGGTTAAGTCGGTATTAGGTTCAACATATTTACACTCCAATATGGTTTCACACCTGAACCACAACCACTGCTTAACACTTGGGGGTTTACACAAATGAGTAGAAAAATAGAACGTCTTTCTTCTGTACATATTAAAAGACTAATACACATTGCATTTCATTAGAAGCGTCCTTGAATCAGTCACTGTACAAAAAAAGACACTGCAGCAAGGCACTAAAAAAAGGGAGAGGGGGGACTTTAGCTATAGTCATCCACAAACATGTTAGAATCAACACTTGGTCGGTTTAATAACTTAAAACTCTTTTCTTTATTCAAAACGTTATTGCAGTTATTTCACATTTAAACGCGCGGCCCAGTGCGCATTGCTCAATAAGCCTGGTGATTTATTTTTTTTTAGATTCCCTTTATTACAACCGCCCTTGTGTGTTCTTATGAATTAATGGCTATAGTTACTGGTAGGTTCAGTAGACTGTGCAGGCAAAGTGCGTTCGTGTCAGTCTCTCTGTCAGTTCTGGAGCAAGAGCGGGTGAATGTGCGTAATTACGCACGACTGCACCATCCCGGCGCTGAGGCTGCTGTCTTCAGTTCACAGCAGTTTCAGAATCTTTATTTTTGTCTGGTTGTTTCATTTTTCTAAGCGGTTAGTGTGCGTCACGCTGCCATGGTGACAACAAAGTTTTTTTTTCTTTTTCTAACTACGGACAGATCCCGTTGCTTGCGCTGATCCCACCCGGCGGCCGCTCCAGCCCGGTGCTGCCGGACGAGGAAGAGGACGAGGAGGAGGAGACGGCGGAGGACTTCCTCTCCTTCTGCCGCAGGTGGATTTTAGTGTGCCTCTTCCTTTCGTCGCTCCGGGCGAACTTTCGGCCGCAGAAGTCGCAGGCGAACGGCTTCTCTCCCGTGTGCGTGCGGATGTGTGTGGTGAGGTGGTCGCTGCGGCTGAAGTTGCGCATGCAGATCCGACACTGGAACGGCTTGTGTCCAGTGTGGATGCGGATGTGTCTGGTCAGTTCGTCAGAGCGCGAGAACCGCCGGTCGCAGCCCTCAGCAGGACAGGGGTACGGCCGCTCGTGGATAGGGGTCTTGCTGGGTCTGTTCGGGTACTTTCTGGGCCGCAGGATGGGCCTCAGGGGCAAGTTCTGTGGGCTGTAAGCAGGAGGAATTCTCGGCGCCCCAATCTCGGAGCCACCACCACCTGGACCCCCCAGCGTATAGTTCCTGATAGTGTTCAGCGGGGTCAGGGGTGGAGGGACGCGGAATGAATCGAGGGGACTTGGCCCGAACGGTTTCCGATCTTGGAGACCTGCTGTGTGCATGTCCCGCTGGCAAGCCGGCTGGAAGAAGCCCGAGTAGTCGGGAAGGATGGGGAAAAGCCCCGGCGTATCTGAGCTGCCGGGCTGCTTGGGTGAAGAGTAGGAGGGCGGCGGGTAAGAGGCGATGGGACAGGTGGAAGTGGACAAAAACGCCGAGGGGTCCTGGTACACCTCCCCGCAGCCAGAGGAGGAGTAAGGAGGCGGGGGGGAATAGAGGTGGTGGTGATGGTCTATCTCTGCCGGGTTCTGAGCCGCCATGGTGCAACTCAAATTTCCGCTGGAGAAGTGACTGGGAGATCCTGAAGAAGCCGGAGAGGAGGACGCTGAAGAGGAGGTAGGAGGAGGAGGAGGGGGCGGCGGCTGGGCCACGTTGAAGATGCCCGAGACGATGTTGATCACTCCCTCGGGGTTCCAGTTACCTGGATACTGGGAGTCGATGGAGAACTTTCCCATGTAAGTGAATGTCTGATTGCGGTGGGACGCCGGCTGGGAGAAGCCACCGGAGTAGGACGAGAGGTCCAGGGAGCGCTTCTCTGCGCCCAGGTCCGCGCTCATCAAGCCGTCTACAGAGGAACACACAGCACATCATTAGTTGAGGCTACACGGTTAATGAACCTGTTCACGCTACACAGGAAAGTGGGCTTTAAGCGGGAGAAAGCTGGTGCGTGTTTGTTTCATTATGCACGGACACTTCACGCGTTCTTATCATGTCATTACATTAATACAGGAAACATATAAACTACTTTTTAAAACTATGACAGAGGCAGAACTGATCTTATTATTTTCTGAAGGAGTCTACAAAAATGGTTTTGGAGCTGTAATTAGGCGTTCACGATATACGTCCGCACAACTTTTCATACATGAACAATCCATGGTTGAAGGGTCGTCTTACCTGCTGTCACGTTAATCTGGTCGTAATGCGCTCCTAAATCAGTGTTGGGGAAGATAGCCACGGAGGTGGGCAAGCTGGAGGCGATGTCATCCATGGAGTATACGCTGTCGGCCACGGGATGCACGAATCCCCCGAGATTCACCGGCACCTTCTCTAAAGTTTTGGCCGTCATTGTGAAGAGAAAGCGCAAAAAGACAGGACAGGAAAAAGCCTCGCTTGTCTCTTATCTTTCTCTTCTTTTCCTCCGAGCTCAGAACAAAATAACTGTGCGTGTTACAACCCACCCCAGCCTCTGCGTGTCACCGGGTGCGAGAGGATGAAGCTCTGTGCGTCCGCAGCGCCTCATGCGCTCTGGCTACAAAGGTAAAACTCTTGTAGGGAACACGGGCCTTGGCTTGCTCAGTATATATGGGAAACCTCTCGTGATGTCACTGCCCAAATACGGAGCGGGAGGGGTGTTCGATGGAGAGGTGTTGCAGCAGATTGGCTGAGAGGCTCCGTGACGTCACGTCGAAGGGAACCACTTGTCAATGGAGAACCCGCTGCATTTAGGAGAGAGTTTTCCACTTGATGCTTAACATCGGCAAAATAGCCCCACACGCACGGGCGCACACACACACACACACACACACACACACAACAACATATCCTACACACAACTTTACGTCATCAACCTTTCTTTGAATTATTATTAGCTAATTATTATTCATTTCGGTTTGACATGTTTTCTCGTGTGTCTTCGATTTAATCGCGCTCTTAAATCAAAAGAGGAATTCCGGTGCAGCGTCTGAACCCATAAAAGGTCGAATCCGGTAAACAGGGGTTGGAGGGGAGGGCAACACCTATGCTCCATATATGGTTTCGATTCCGGAATATGATCATCGGAAAGTGACGAGTTTTACCGAGCGGAGAGAGTGATAGAGAAACAGAGAGAAAGAGCGCCGCTCTGCTATAACCACACTTCAATGAGACGGACCGAAGAGCGGAATTTACTCCTTTTGGGTGCGAGAGACTCGCACTCACTGGCTCGGAAAGTTGTATCAGTCTGATTTGACTATGCTCTAGGAAAGAACAGATTTGGTTAACTGAGGAAGTTAAATATAGTCATTTAGAGATATTTATAGAGCTAAAGGAAACCATTATTTATAGAGGTAGAAGTGGTGGGACATGTTAAATTAAACATAGAGGAAATTAAAAAAAAAAAAAGAAAAGAAAAGAAAAACAATTCCAAACGTGACAGTTTTAAAAAATGTATTTCTGGTTTTTTTTTTCCCTCCCAAACATTTGAATTTATTATCCAACGGCACGACGTTGTTTGACAGGTTCATAGGTTCTGACATGGTTAGGTCATAGTAATATGTCAGAAATGGTGGCTGATTGTGTAGCAGGTGTAGTGTTTTTACTCGATGCTGTTTTGTTTTTCTCATAAACGTTGGAACACGCGACACTGCTGTGACTGTCAGTGCTCAGAGAGCTGAGCGTTGTGTGTGTGATGGTGTGTGCCCTCCTGTGGCTTCTTAAGGAAGTCAGATGAGTCCCCCCCCCACCACCACCATCGCCACCCCACCTCCTCCTCCTCTTAAACTTCTCACACACACACACGTACATGCACACACACAGGTCATGGACTCATTCTGCTCCTTCTGATCTTGTAAAGTCCCTCCGTGGGTGGACAAAAGTACAAAAGATGATAGACAGAAAATACTGGGCACCTTGGGTGGAATATAGTTTCCACTGTGTTTCTGTGTGTGAGTGTGTGTTGCGCCGTTCAACACTATTACGTTGCGCTCTAAATATAGGTTTATCATTGACCTTAGGGTGTCAGACAGTTTTTTCAACTGACCCTGCTGCAACTGTGAACTTTTCACTGTGGAATAATCTGACATCAGGATGATGGCTGAATATTAACCCCTGATATTTACTAAAATATAAAGATGTTGTGGTTTGTCCTATAGATATTAAATAATGAATAATGAATAAAAGAGTAAAAAACACTACAAAAAAAAAAAAAAACTTTAGAACATCTACGTTCTTGTGGCAAAGTTCTATCCTAGTTGTTCCATCATAACCCGAAGCATCCTGTGCTCACCACTGCTTATCTGTTCCTTTTGTTGCTGTTGTTCCTTGTGTTTTGGTGAGACACATTTTTTACTGATGACAATAAATAAATAAGCATAACATGATAAATAGAGATCTATTCTCTTCTGTTTTACACTTTGTGAATCAGATGCGATCTTCTGATCATGTTGGTTCAGCTACTCCCTAAAAAATGACTAACAAGTTTTTGATTATTACAAATCACACATCTAGAAAAGTGACTAAATTTCTTAGTTTTGTAGTAAATGTAAAATAAATAAATAAAAATCAAACATAAATGTGAAGAAATAGGCTGACGTGTAATACAACGTTCATTTTATTTCCGTAATCGAACATTGTAAGGCTAGGCCTGAGGTGTTCCTCTTGTAATTTGCCACCTCACTACTATTCCCTGCTTTATTGTTTTGCTCTGATATTTTAAAGTATTTATTTTATTCTCTCAATTCAGCCTTTAGGCTTTTGATCGTTTCAGATTTCTGCTTTGCAGGCCTCACTAACGCTGTGTCACTGTTTGGAGCCGCTTATCAACTACTAATCTTCACTGTCAGTGTCACAGCAGCCTGTGTTTCATACATTTCTGCTGCTACTAGTACAAATAATGAAGATTATGGAAGTGAAAGCGAGGCACTGATGTGTCATCGTGTCTGCTTCTCAGGCCTGTGATTATGTCTTTCCATCCAACAAAAGGTGTGAGTGATGAAACAAACTATTTAAATAGCTTCAGTGTCACATACACGGGCGTCCTTCACATGAATGTAACACACAGTAACACACTAGTCAGTAACAACTGTCAATAGCAGCTCTGATAAGAGTGGGGGAGTCATTTTCCGTGTGAACGCAATGAAAATGTGTGCTGTTAACTCCACTTGGATATGGGGGGGAATGTCAGCGGCTGTGAGTTGAGGGGTGGGGGAGCTCGACTATGATCTGGCAAACCTCAACTTCAAACTGCATTAGGCGCTGTTGAGCAGCTTGCAGCCCGGCAGTGGCAGTGGTGAAGTTGGTGATGAGCAGTGGTGAATCAGAAGCAGGAAGTGTTGAGAGGTCTTAATGGTTTAAAGACTTCAGGCACATCTTCACTGGACAAAAGTAACATCAGTTTATATTGTATTTAAATTACAGTGTTTCCTAATTTGTGAGGAGCTAATGTCAGGCATTATTTTATTCTGAAAATCCTGTCAGCAGACACATGGACACGCAGACAGGTGTGCTGCAGGCTGTCAGGTGAGCTCTGATGTCACAGACACACAGACAGGTGAGCTGACATCCCAACACTACACCCATTTGTGATAGTTGAAGATGAGATTCTAAAACCATGGGCAGATCAGGTATAATGTTAACCATGTTCCACCTCTAATTAGCACTGAATCTAGCGCACAGCTGAGGGTGATGGGAATATCAATCATTTTGCAGGTGTTTAGCCTTAAATCAAAGCATCAGACAGACTGAAATCAAGCAAATTATTTCTTGAGATTTCAGTCTGGATGAAAGTGGTGGACCGAGCGACTGAGCTGTGCTGCTAGCACGGCTAAAAATGACTATTCAGTGATCTCAGTGGAAATGAGGTTTTCTCATGTTCACAAAAGTCTGATGCGATAATTTGATGATAATCACATCAGATTGTTATGTCATTGCTTACGTTTGACATCAACACAGAACAGTTATTGTAACCTGTTTTTGCAGCAGCAACGCAGGGAAAATCCCTGTACTGTCCCTAAAATATACCTACTGTATTTGTGACTAACGATACGCCTGTGGTTGTCAGTGGTTGATCAAGATAGACAGAAGGTTGTGGAACTGTCATAATATTGCCATAGGGACTGATAGTGTGTTCTTGTCAACAGTGAGTTTGCGGCACGATGACTATTAGAGATTTGTATAAAATATATTTCTTTGGTCCCATTTCACTGTCTCTTCCATTTTTTTCTGATGATCGGCAGAAGACAGTTTGAGTTTTCCGAGTAGTCTGAAGTCTGTCTGTCTGACGATATAGTATCATGGGAATCTTCCTCTTAATGCCCGCAAGTTCACTTTCCAGCATTCTCCCTCAGGTTATAATCCTGCCACGAGTTTAATATAAGAGAGCATACAGTTATTTCCCTGTCTGTTTAATTGTCGCAGACATCGAAACAAAACCTACACTGGATGCTGCTTTCTTTTGTAGCCCACATACTTTCTCTGTGTGGGAGTACAGCGAATGGGGTGTGTGCATGCAAATGTGTGTGTGTGTGTGTTTATATGTGTGAGTGGGGTGGAGAGACAATGACTATGCAACAGTCAAAGTGAGAAAGCTCATATGGTTTAAATTTAAATCTGACCCATCTTCAAATGACAGATCAATAATCATCACAGGGGATGCACCCACATGTATGCTGCTGGCTTTCAATGCCCATATATGGAGTGTTGCAAGGTGGATCAAGGACTTTCAATTCCCCTTATCTAAAGTTATATTAAATATCAGACATCAGGCAGTATGAAGGACATGTATATTCATATTTACATGAATATCATGTATATACACATACCTACATAGATACATATAAATATACAGCAATGCAGCCAGTAGTCCTCAAGACACCTAGCTCTGGCCCACATTATTTAACTAGAAATTCTCAAATGTTCTCACCTCTAAGTGTTTAATTTGAATGTTCATATCAGTGTCTCTCCTCAATTAACCCTCTGCAACATTGTTTCAGGCTGTTGGACACCTCAACACCTCAACCATTTTCTTTGAATTTTGTGGGATAATACCTCAACCCACATCACTCCTACCCAACTTTCATGCTTCGAGTAATGTCAATACCGACTGTTTAACGAAGCAACAGCAGACAAACAATCCGCAACCAAAATTTTTAATTCCTCAAACATTAATCCCAAGTGAAACAGAAAAAGCTTCTCTTGACATACATTTACAATAGCACATTAATCCTTTCAGAGGATTTTTTTTTCCAGGTGTATATTTTTAGAGATGTTTTGTCCCATGCAGATTTAGATTTTCTTTTTAATTTCTATGACTTTTCATGCAAAGCTTTCACAATTTGTGAATGTAAAATGGGATCAAATGAAGCAACAATGCTGCAAGCAACAAAGCATCAATGGATATGGAAGACAGCCTTAAAGACAGAAGTATTAGAAAACATGCAGAATAGTAGTAGTACGTGGTTGGGCCAGGGATGTACCAGGGGACCCACTTCTGGGAACAAGAATGAAGACCAAAGAGGTGTGATACTGGCTGTCTTGTGTCTCCAGGACACACCATAAAGGCCGGGGTGTAGTTGCTATAGCTGCACAAACCTACCATCTGTTTCACATGCCCATCTAGTAGCATGAGAAGCAACAACATCATCTTGACTAATCCACATGGCCATGTTTACAGCATGCGGAAGAGTGGTCTGTACTCCAATTGGTTAGTGTCACCCAGCATGTTAGGGAGGTTGTCATACATGGTCAGAGGAAAAAAAAAATTGCTAGTCTTTGTCTTGAGAATAGGATGGGATGCCTTGAGACATCCCAGATGTGACACCAGTTGTTGTCCACTGTAATACAATGCACAAGATGAAATTATTCATTGTCATGTACTACGGCCATTTTCAGTCTCAACACCCTGTGTCTTTTGAGTCAGGCTAATATGAGGCTATAATGTGGTCTGTGTCACCACTGAGCAAAAGACCGAACCCAAAAGCAAGTAGAAAATAATAATCAGCCAAACGGGGAAAAAAGGCAAGGAAACAAAAATACAAAAGATGAACATAAAATCGCTCTACTCGAGAAAAACCACTGGTTCATTTGACAAAAGTCCAGACAAACTGGCACAGGACAAAGGAAGCTGCAGACAATATATACACACACAAGTTAATGGGGAACAGGTGGAAATAATCAGGGCGGGGAAGACAATCAGACTGGCAGGAAACATTAAGGAAGGGCAAGCAACCTGAGACAAGAGGAGAAAAGATAAAAATAAAAGCAGAAAAAAAAAAGCAGAAATCACGGGACAACAGCTTCAACTTCAACATTATTTACAGACTAAGACAGTCTGTACCCAGCATTACGCTCTGAAAGCTAGAAAATAAGCGTATTTCCCACAGTGTTCCTTAAGGAAATATCCAAAACACTATTTGTAAATACACAATCTTGGGGAAATAAATATATGTAAATATGTGTTTGTTCTGTTGTTCTGTTAGTTCAAACTAGTGTGGACAGACCTGTGGCAGTAAATTCTAAGCCAAAGCATCTACATTGAAACTGAAACGTTAAGCTTTGATTCAGAGGTTCTTTTAAAGTGAGCAGTAGGTCCTCCAATGTCCTGCTCAAAGACACTTCAATAGGGCAGTCTTTTCTAACCAGTGCTCACCGGAACACACACTAATCCCATTTTTCGTGAGGTGGAAGATCATTCCCCCTAAATCTGAAAGTCACTGCTCTTAAATCCATAATTCTCTCTTTAAAGCGGCTCCACTGCCTCCATGACTGTTAGCTTTGTTGCATCACAGACTGACAGCTTTCATGGCACGGCTGTGTGAAACATGAAAGCGAGGAGAAACACTCTGATATCGGTCCAAGACAGAGGAGAAGAAAAGCAAAAGGAACAAAGAAAATAAAAGAAGAAAGCTTGCAGAGTAGGAAAGCTCTGTTTTATAGAGACATGCCTTGTCTCAGATGGCCCTGAACAGCAGAGGGAATATAACTGTGACACAGTGTCATACTGTAACTGTTACTGATCTGCATAGTAGTGCTGAGTTCATAATGTTATTTAAGAGATTTCACATGTAAAGAAATATTTTAAAGAACAAATTTTCCCATGATGGCACACACTGACGCAAAGCGCACAAACGAGTTTCTGTTGAGTTCTGAGATCAGTCATTGGGTGAGATGAAACCATGGTCGATGCTTCCGTTGCTCGCTAACTTTCAGCTTGCATTGCAACTTTATACAGAGGTTGCTTGCAAATAAAAACAAATGGCCCAGCAGTCAAATTCGCCATTCTTGTATTTGTAATATCAACCTGCAGTTAGAAAGTGTTTATCTTAGCTTAGCGTAATGACTGTAAGCAGGGGGAAACAGCTAGCTTAGCTCTAGCCTGGATCCAGAAAGTTAGAAAATATGTGTTCGGACACATTTTTGATACTAAGCTATGCTAATATCCTGAGTTCAGCTCTGTACTTAACACACAGACATGAGATCAATGTCAGTTTTTGTCAAAGCAAATACATGCAATTCCTAAAATGGTTAACCAGTCTTTGTTGTTGTTTTTTATAGATATAGATTTTTGTTATAGTACTGGGATGGCCACATACAAAAGTCTTTGGTTGGGGTGTTCCTCCAAAGTTAGTGCTAAAACAACTTTAAATACCCATTTAAGTTGGCTACCACAGATTAGCTTTTGCTTATTTTAGAAGGTACTTTTAAAGGAGGACTGTAACTTTTCTACCATTTGAGTCCTCCAAGGAAGAGATATTTTCTCTGTCTGTATGGAGAGGGCTAATAAGTCTTTGAAAAACATATCAGCATTTGAGTAGTGCATTGTTATATTAGACTTGGAAAAAGAATGCAATTTTATCTTAATTAAGATTATTTTTCCAGGCATTTGTTTTTTATATTCACTTCATAGTTGGCAGCAGAGATAGACATGCAAAAATAACCCCAGCCAAAAACCAAATGCTTAATTTAGCAATTTCTTTATTTATGATAAACTTCAATATACTTTACACGATTTTACATGGCATCTTTTCTTTCTCATTTTCTTTCAAATTCAAATTCAAAGCTGCTTTATTGCCAAAGTATCAAAGTGCAGTTTATTCAAGAACACAATAAAGAACAAGTAAACAACCTCAAGACCAATGTACGTGTGTGTGTGTGTGTGTGTGTGTGGCATGTTAATATTTAGGCTGTGGCATCTTAATATATATTGGGCAGAAAGATTTGCCCTGATTCCATCTTCTGGGTGTATTTTTAACTATGAGGTATCAGTTTAGTTCACTGAAATTTGGAATTAGAAAGTTGAACTAAAAGTTAAAATAAATGTGAAATTAGAAAGACTCTGCTTTCTGTCTCTGACAGAGTTATTTTGCCAGTTCATAATATCTGTTCAGGTACAGATCAGATAACATCTGTCTTTCTGTTTCTTTTCTGTATGTGTTCTTTATTTACATATCTGGGTCAAGTATCAGAAATCATAGTATAAAATATATACAGAGGGGCCACTTTACCATTTAAGTGAATGGGAAAGTGGTCTCAGACTATATATATGATGAGCTCAGCAGGTGTTTTAAGTCAATTGTCACACCATGTTTGTCAAAGCTAATGGTAAAATGGTATCAGTTTTCAGGGTCTATGGGTATACGCAAACATTAGCGCCTCCTCCTACCCTGCTAATACAAACATGTAGCCGCCCCTGTAAAGTTCCAGAGCAAAGTGTCATAGCTGTAAGTGTACAGTCATCATCCCCATCACCATCCACCTCTGCTCCACACCACTGTGGTCTTACTGATCTCACACGACACTGCACAACAATGTTCCATTGTGAAAATGCTGCCGTCTCTGATGCACTTCTGGGTTCCCTTTGTACTCTTTGAGCTGGCAGTTAGCAAGGAAGCTAGCTCAGCAGGCTATTGTGACTGGCTGGAGCTAGCACCTTCCATAGTAGCTGTCAGGTTAGCTGTTGGCTAATCAGTTTCCAGCATAACATATTTTGTGAGGATGCTCAAAATGCTATTCGGTTTCAAATGCTAACACCATTCAAAGTAGTAAGGCCTGGGCAGCATGCACACTACACACACAGGCGATGAGAGGGGAATAGTTCCTCCTCCCTTTTATATAATCACTGACTGGATAAATGACCAAATTATTTGACAGAGACATCCAGCACACACACACACACACACACATTAATGTGACAGATTGGTTGACAGAGCAGCTAAGATCCCACTGATAGCCCAGTGTCAATGGAAAACCCTTTAAACATTCTCCCAGTGCCTGAATGCAAATGATAATGAGACACACACACACACACACACGCACCTGCTGATACACACACACTTTGAATATACATGTACAAATATATATGTGGCTGTAGTGCATGTGGAGTGATGAAAGGATGACACATTGGCACATCGACAGACACACACATCCTGCCATGCCATAATGAAAGCTGTGAGAAATGAGGCCCCCCCCCTACATGATTTACAGGCCATATTTATTGCGTCCCTTGTCGCTAGCCGTAGATCATGTGGTGCCTCTGCCAGATCCTGGAGATCAGCATTGACAGGGAATTAGCGCATTCACACGCACACACACACACTCTAGGGTTTATCATTGATGCAGGCGTTTACAATGGTTACCTAACCTGGACATTATGGCTGTGTGTATTCAAGGCCAGACTACCAACACACCTACACTGTCAATTAGCACTGGTTTGTACTAACACACTAAATATTTGGGGGGTATATGCACCACAAAAATGTATAATGGAATTCTGATAATGGATTTAAGGTGGTTCATGCTTTATCACCTTATGTTAAGGCCTTGTTGTGATGAATAACCACAGAGTAAACCTGGTAAAGGAAATATTTTAGCACGTAAAACCTGTTCACGCTGCACAGAGTGTGGGAGGGGCTCATTTTTTCCACCCAGGGTCCCATTGCAGATTTATCTGACCACATATCTCAGCTGTATCTGTGGGGGGTTTTCAGTATGATAGACCCGTCTCCTGACTGGCAACGCAGATGTTTGCTGTAACAACCATACACCAAACTGTGTGAAGTCTAGTTTTGTGTGTGTGTGTGTGTGTGTGTGTGTGTGATAGGCTGATTTCAAAGCGTCCAGATGTTTATTTGCCTCCTGAATTTCCTGTTCCTGTCTCTGTACATTCAACGAGTGAAGTCAAACATTTCTTTTTTTCTTTCTTAACATGCCTGCAACTGAAACTATGTTTCTCAGAGTGCAAATCAACAACAATCACATTTCTGTCTCAGCCTCCCTTGTTAAATCCACAAGCTGCAAACACACAATTTGTTACTGGAAATATTTACATTTTACCCTGTGTGTACAGAATGCTGTCACTGGATCTGTAAAACCTTAGTAGGGGCCAGGGCTTCTGAGACCAATGCTGATAATTAAACCACATGTAACTGTAATTTTGTTGTTGGATAGTCATATGCGCCTCCTCTGCATGAATAAGTGTCCAAACTGTTCTGAATGTGTCACAACAATGTCCAACTCAGTTTGCTTGTTCTGGAGCTTTTGACCTTTGCCCACTCGTCGTTGAGCTGTACACCTTCAGTCTTTCTACTATTTTTGAACTTTTTGTCCAAGTTGGCTTAAAAGCTTGACCATAGAACTTCAGCTAATAGTCCACTTACAGGATTAGTTTACCCTGGAACTTTTGACTGCATCCACTTTAACTTCATCATCAGTCAAAGCATTAAAAGGCACTGACAACGCAACTGAGGTTCATTTGCTGATGAAGACCATGTGATAGCACTAGCAGTCCAAGCGAGTCAGTGGCTCTTGAGTTTGGATCATATCACCAACAGCGGTTTCATTGAATGAATGAATTAATGAACTATAAAATCTCAACATGGAGAAATACAGTACAGGGTATCTTCATTTTATCTTACTTCATATTTCTATGACTACTTTTCAAATGAAAGTATTGTACTTTTAGTTAAAATGAGCACTACACTCACCAGCTGCAGCATTCAAGCAATGTGCACACACAGTGAGTCATTGACAGCAGCATGCACCACAGTATGCTCAGGCTAGTGTGTGACCAGCCCACTGACAATAGCTCAGCCACCACGAAAAAAAAAAAAAAATAGAAAAAAGACAAAAAAAGGAGCTAATTTTCTGCAGAACACTGGACGTGTTTGAAAAGCCCTGATGCTGATAGGCTTCATCTGAATATTTCACATTTCGAGGAATGTTTCTCGTCTGCCTACCACAAACTCTGATGAGGAAACGGTTTGGCCGTGGGGACGTCCTCAGATAATGCCTGTTTTTCTCTCGTCTCGCCCACGGACGCAAAAATGTTTGCACACTGAGGCAGGAGAAGTGTGAGAGAGGAGTGAAAGGCCCCTGCTGGATAGAAGAATAGGAGAGAAGAGGGAGAGGACGGTGATGGAGAGGAGATGGGAAGAAAAAAAACAGGATCCAAGCAAAGAAGAGGAAAGAGAGAACAAAGGATGAGGGAAAAGGAAGGAGGAAAGAAATGGGGAGGGGGGTCAGAGCAGGGTAAAGAAGGAGAGAATAGTGGGCAAAAGAAAGCAAAGATGGGGAAAGAGGGAAGGAAAAACAGAAGAAGGGAAGGAGAAAAGAAAAGAAGTGGGATGTAGAACAGAAAACAATGGTGTTTGGATGAAAAGATAAAAATTGAAGTGGAAGGAGGAGGAGGAGGAGAGAAACGGATGAGGGGCAAAGGGAAGCAAAGACAGGGAGTGAGAAGAGTAAAAACAGAGAAAGTGGAGGAACGGAAGGGCAGGAAATGGGAATGTGATAAGAGAGTTGGAATAGATTTGAAGAACGTTGTGGGGGAGGAGAGAAAGGAATGACGGAGTAAAGAAGGGAAACATATGAAGTGAAGTTTAATAAAAACAAGTGACAGGAGGTTGAACACAGGGTAACAGGGATGCAATAAAACACACCTGTACCTGAGCAGATGGGATGGGAACAAGGTCCGGGGACATCTGCTGGGGGGGACGGAGAATGGCAGGTCATGGGATAAGAAGACACAACATGGCTCAGGAGAAAAGTGAGCAGGGGCTGTAGACGAGGGAGGATGGGGGGGGGGGGCGGATGGGGGCAACAAATGGAAGTGGAGGAGAGGAAGCAAGAAAGGAAGCATAGGCCTGAGTGAAAGTGGCAAAAAAGCGAATGAGAGAAAACTCAAAGGAGAGAGGAGGAAAAACAATGAGGAGAAGGAAAACAAGAGGGAAGGGGAGGAAAGGAGAAAGGAGGGATGGGGCGGGGGGGGTCTGTTGATGAGGCCTTTGGGGTTTGGTTTCCGCTTTGGCCGATAGCTTGAAGCGCCCACGCCGTGGCAGCCCGCTCCATTACCAAGTCTTTTGTTTCAGCATTTCGGCTGCAGAATCAGCTGGGGTTACTAGCAGCAGCGGCGGTGGCGGGGGGGCCCGGGCCCCCTCCAAGCTCTCTCATCACAGGATCCGTTGACATTCATCTGGTGCTGTCATCGCTGTGCTGACTTACATAATCCCTCTGTGTTCCACTGTTTCTCACTGTTAAACAGCAAACACGGTTTGAAACCCCCATTCGGAGGTTTGGCCCCCACGTCGACGCTCAGTTTCACCACTTTATTTAATTTGAGACTTTTGCTGTTTTATCTTTCCTCCACGTGCTGCTATGGGTGATAAACTGACAGGACTGAAGAGGATTGAAAGTGATTCTGCTTTTTATTTAATGGGGAACTCGGGGAGATGAATTCACTGTCATCCGGACGCAGCTGAAGAATCAAAGTTAAATCCAACTTCTTATGAAATTGTTGCATGTTATTACTGTTTTTCTCATGAAACTTAAGCAGCCCAGATGAATGTGAATTCTCGTGTATCTACACAACCAGGTGAAATCTGACTTTTTCAATGTATTT
Source organism: Toxotes chatareus (assembly GCA_016801885.1). Lineage (NCBI taxonomy): Eukaryota > Metazoa > Chordata > Actinopteri > Toxotidae > Toxotes > Toxotes chatareus. The sequence continues at coordinate 1,248,801 of CM028898.1, read as the reverse complement.
ATTAGAAATGGTTATTATTAGGTGTTATCAGCAGTTAATGAAATGGCGCTCATCAAATTGAGATTAGAGTCAAATCAGCTGTCCCTCTGTGTTTTCATTACCGAGATATATTTGTTTTTCATATATTTATAGAGGAAAATTTTGTTTTTATCATTTGACATTTTAGCTGAACACGGACAATACACATATATCTTTTTAATCTTTTATGGGTGGATTGACAAAAGTGTCATGTCAGTTTGGATTTTGTGTTTCAAACTGGGCGACTCTTTGTCACCAGAGCATGGTGATGGACTGCACCCTGTCCTCCCACGGGGGGGACACACGCCAGGTCACCAAGATACCAAACTGGTACAGCCGAAGAAAATTAACCTCAGTTCATCAAAGCAGAGCCCATTGCCTCTGTGTCAGTAGCTCTGGTTGCTGTAGAGCCACCAAAGGTTAAAAAAAAAAATTAGTCATAAGGAAATGGTTGTAAATCTGAGGTACCATTTTACTTAGTGCTCTTTCATTTTCTTTAGAAAATTCCTGCAAAAAAAAAAAAAACAGTTTTCAGTGTACAAATTATCCGAGACATTAAAGTACGTACCCACTCATCAGTTTATAAGATGGAAGCTTTTTATAAGCACTTGTTGATTTCCAAGTAAATTCTTGAATGAGGTGCTAAAAATATATTGCTTTATTAAAAGGAAATGTACCAACTGAACTCCACCTACGTTTGACCTATAATTAATACTAAATTACATTGTAATTTTCAGGAAAGTTCCATGAATATGATTTCTTTTCTTCTGTGGGACTTGTATTAGAAACCCAAATGCATTAACCAAATTAAATCATGTCTGCAGGACAGAAAACTAAGGAAAGTGCTGAGAGTTCTCTCTCCCTCTCTCTCTCTCCCCTTCTCATTCTCTCTCATTGTCTCTCTACCTTCTTGTGTTTCTCAGGGGCCCATCACTGTCCACCCACATCTTCCTCAGACCCCCGTCATCCCGCACTGCCAGGACCCCCCCCCCTCCCCTTCCCCTTTCCCAACACACACACACACACAATGGTGAGGCTGACCATGTGGGAGATGGCTGCCTGTTAGGCCGGCAAATTCTCTTTCTTCTCCTCTGCCCGTGGGAGGTTCCTGTTTTTCTTGATAATTTGGTGTAGGTGGCTCTTTCCTCCATTGAGGCTGACCATCGAAGAAATCTAAGAAAGAGGGCACTGAAAAAAAACACACATGACAGTGGAGAGGGGAATTACCATAATCAGATTGTAGCTATTTTATCACATTTCTTTCTGCTGCTGGAATTAATGCTGAAAATCTAGTGATAATTTTTCTTTTTTTTTGGGCGACGCACACACACACAAGCTGAGAAAATGACGAAGTGATAAGTATTGTGTTCTAATGAATTTACACAAGTGATATTCACAGTTCGTTCACAACCTAATTAATTATTCTTCCTCTCAAGACTCAACAATGTAGAAAAAAGAAAAGAAAAATCATACTAATCTGATTATTCTGACTTACGTTCCCTAAAATAAAGATAAAAATATTCAAATGCAAAAGTTGAAACCCACACAGAAAAATCCCCCCCACCACCACCTTTTTTTTTTCTGCTGCTTCTACAACGCACTCCATGAAATGAGCCACTCACTGCTGCAAAGTGAACATTTCCATCTGTTCTGAAATCTGCTCGTTGCACATAACATCACGAAATCTATGGCAGCACAGGGAGAAGTTTCAGTGGAAAATGGGCCAAAAAAAGGCAAAAATGAACACACGTACGCAGGTGAAAGACTTTGCAGCAAAGAGCATCTCCTGAGTTGGCCTATGTTTCGCTTTAATGCAGAAACCTGTACATTAGGTGTCATTTTAGGGTTAAAACCACAGGCAAAGCTCAAGTTTGGAGGATTTAATTTAAGACGAAGTGGCTGAAGTGTTTGCAGAGCAGCCGGAGACCTTACCTCCATCCTTCTTCATTTCTGATGGACAAGAAGCTCCTTCACTCACCTTCTAACTCAGCGTTGTTGGGCTGTTTCCTACCTGGTGGCCACATGACCCCCCCCCAGACCTCCTTCATTTCTTGGAGTACCTCGCTTTGCCTGTGTCAGTTCAGTGGCTGGTGCCGTTGCAGTGTGTTTCATTTTCAACTTTTCTACCCATCCTCATCTATCTGTCATCTGTGTGTGTGCGTGCGTGCGTGCGTGCGTGTGTGTGTGTGTGTGTGCAAAATCATCTGCAGCTTCCCTAAAGAGAGCAGGGAAATTGGTTACATGAGAAGAGTGACTGGCGTGTGGGATGCAACAGTGTTTGTGTGTGTGTGTGCGTTTGCGTGAGCATGTGTATGATGGGAGCTGCAACAAATGTTGACAAAGTTGGTCTGAAACAAAGACAGTGTAATGTAATATAAAGTTTCAGCAGTGTCTTGGCAATGATATCATTGTGTGTGTGCATCTATGTGAGTGTGGGTCTGTGTGTGCGTATACATTTCCTTTGCATGCACATGCTTTGGGTGGGCGATGGCATGCTGTACATTGTGGCAGGAATGCAGAGAAAGGTTCCATTGTGTTGTATTGTCTTTGTTGTTGGACTCAACTGAGTGCGCGCACACACACACACACGTTCAACAGTACATAAGAATAAACACACGTGATGATTCTTCCTTAATACAAACTGTGACTGTGAACAATCTTTCTCCTACAGACAAAACTATTTGAATTGGACGGATGTAAAATGTTTCATTTCTTTTAATTCTTGTTTCAAAAATCTACACACACACACACACATCTGTGAATGTTCTCATTCATCCAGGTCATTGTTCTCTCTCTCTCATTTGAATCGAAGGCAACTGGACTTGTGTTTGTCTTATCCAAGGGGCTTCATCAGTTCGTATGCATCGGTCTTTCTAGTCCGCACTAGTCTGACTCACACACACACATTCATGTTGCCAATCTCCTGTTCTACCACATCCCAAAGGTATCTACTGGATTACGGTCTGGAAACTGGGGAGGTCACTGTCATGTTGACGTAACCAGTTTTAGAAGACAGACTGTGACATTCAGACCATGATTGATTGGTGTTAAGGCCCAAAGTGAACCAAGAAAACATTCCCCACACCATCACACCACCACCACCAGCAGCCTGGACTGTTGACACAATGCAGGTTGGGTCCATGGATTCATTGATTCCAAATTCTGATCCTACCATCTGCAGCCTCAGCAGAAATCCAGATCCATCAGACCAGAATACGTTTTTCCAGTCTTCATCTGTCCAGGTTTGATGACCCTGTGTCCACTGCAGCCTCAGATCTCTGTTCTTGGCTGACAGGACTGGAACCTGCTGTGGTCTCTGCTGTTGTAGCTTGTCCACCTGGAGGCTCAGGTGGTAGAGCAGGCTGTCCACTAAGCAGAAGGTTGAGTGGTTCGATCCCTGATTCCTCCAGTCCTCCTGTCATAGTAGCCCTGAGCAAGGCACTGAACCCCTATGTGATAAGACTGGAAAGGTGCATTATGTCTTTGTGTTAAATTCCCTCTGCATAAAATGTGCTATACAAATAAAGTGTAGATAACAATTTGGTCATCGTTTACATTTTAAAGGACAAAAAGAGAAATAAAAAAGGATTTTTGACACATTTAATTTTGTAATGACTGAACAAACATTTATCATCCACAGCATGCGTGCAGGATCACATGGGAGCGGCCAAAGATCAAGAAGGTCAGAGTTAATTGGTTCCTGCTCATTAAAGCGATCCCCTGCCTCAGTCATTAGACTGAGCCGGGCTCCACCATTGACATTTGACTTCTGTACTATCATCAGAAAACATTAATGCTAATGTCTTGTAACGGCAATAAAGAGTAAAAAAAAAAAAAAAAAAAAAAAAAAAAAAGGAAAGCTCCCTCCCATCAGCATCATTAGAGAGAGCTGGAGAAACAGCTATTGTTTGTCTGTTGCACACATATGTATGAATGGAAGTGTGTTACGGTCTGTTTAACGTGCCTGCATGTGTATGTGTGTGTGTCGGCGTCATTATTCTGACGGGCCCATCGATATTCGTCCACAGTGAGTACAAGAGGCAGAGCTGTGGCTGGAAACGAGGGGGCTGCTGGGAACTAATGGATAAGGGTCTTATAATGGATCCGGGTCTTATAGGTCAAAGAGTTCACGGCTATTTCACAGACGTGTTTGTGTGTTGTCTTCGTGTTGATCAGAGTGAGAGGAGGACAGGAGGGGAAAGACCCGCAGGTTTTAGGTATATATAACACAACAATATTACTTTACTTCCTGTACCACAGAACTTTTCAGGGACTTGTCCAGCTCAGCAACAATACTGACATTCACTAAAATTAACCTGTGTTAAAACCCATGACAAAAATAATATGTCAAAAAATATCAAATCAAAAACGTCCTCCCTTCAACAGATTGTTTTGGATGGAATTTCTAAATGTATTTCTGCTTTTATTGTGGCGAGAACGGCTGCTTTGAAACCAGCAGCTCTCAGAATGTTTGACAAACACTGAATCAGAGCTTACTCCGTTTCTTTTCGAGGAAGGAGAGAAGGCAGACGGACACGGAAAGAAAGTGGCAAAGACATTAAGCAAATGGCATCATTAAAGCCAGTTCATCTTCACCTGTTGACTCCGTACTTGGAGCGCTCCATTCATCTTCCAGCACCTCCCAAGACCTGGTCAGGTGTCAAACAGGCTAACAAATGACCTCAGCTAATCGCTATTTAATTTACCACGGGCAGTCACACTGAGACATGAGGGCTAGGTAGAGTCCAACTAACTATCTCCTTTGTGTATGTGTATGTGTGTCTGTGTTGTTTTGTGTATATTGTGTGTGGCTGTACAAACATGGTGGAGGTTTATCCATTAGTCTGTTGGTACATTAATCATATGTGGAGATTCTCTCAGCTATAAGCTGCTGTCCATCAAAGTAAATGACCACTGTGGTAGAGTAATTAATGTCTCACATCAGTCTTATGTCTTCACTTGTCTTCTGTGTTGTTGTTGTTGTTGTTGCTGTTTCGCCATTAATGATGACCCCCCCAGCATAAGGTTTCAACCAAAATTAGGTTTTTAAAAGTCATCATGTGATTAAATAAGTCAATGTGTATGTGTAGCATTAAATCTAATGAGTCCTAAATGGGGTCAAACAGATTTATGAGACGGTTTTTGGTCTGGTTTCTGTTACGTATCAAATGTGGTCTCCTGTAACAACAGCAGTGGAACAATGCAGAAGTTCCTCTGAGACCAGAAAGATTTAAATGATTCTTTTTTTTTTTCAGTATGTCCTCTTTCATCAACAAGGTGTTTCCGTCTCCATTCTGAGTTAAACTCTAGAGACTGCTGTGTGTGAAAACCAGCAGTTTCACAAACACTCAAACCAACAATCACGTCACACTACAAGTCATTGAGATCGCATTTTTTCCTCATTCTGATGGGAACATACACATCAGAATGAGGAATACGTAAATATACATATACATATATATACTCACATACATATATTTTTTTTATATATAATAATAATTTCCAAATTATACCTAGAGTCTCTTTTCTGATTGGCTGAGAGGTGTCAGTTACATTGGATCCGTTGGGAGACATACCATGTGCCAGTGAAAGTTTCACACTGTGGAGACACACACTCCTCAGGCCAGCACGATCACCAGCTGACTTCCTGCTGATTCTCATCATCATTACTCTACTTTTGTAGACTTTTCGTGTGTAATGAATGTGCATGTCATCACCTGCAAATCCAACTTGGCAAAGCCACTGCGCCAAAATTGTTATAATTATTATATTATTATTTAAGCGCAGCTTTGCTTTTTTTTTTTTTTTTCAACAAGTTGCTTTGAAAACCACTAAATTCAGACTGATTGAAATGTTTTTATGCCCACACTGAGATCAGAAGGATTAAAGTGCAGCATTTTTTTAAAAACTGTTTTCTTTCATTGGTTCCTTCTTTCCAGAGTTGTTTGATCTACAAAATTTCCAAATGAATCTTAACACTTAACTATACATGCATGTGTATATACATATACTAGGTTTATGTCATCAGTGTATCAGTATAATGTCATCATCAGTCAGTATTTCAGTGTAAGGTCTTCACTGAGTGGCCGTCTATCAGAGCCATAAAATTCATATATTAATACATCTAACCACTGGACCCTATGAGGCTTGGTCCTCCACTAATAGCCTGGGTGATTAGGATCCTAATCAGTCAAGTGACCTACATAAACATTTATGCAAACACACACACACACTTACTGTACATGTATATTGCTGTCCATCAAGCCAGAGTCATAAAAATTTACAAGCTGGTTAATAGCAGTCTGGCACTCAGGCTTTATCAAACGTGTGTATCTCCATCATTACGTTCATGACACTGATACCATTATGATATGTGATCGTCTTCATTAACTTTAACTTTCACAATTTCACACTTTGTTAAAATGTGAGATCAGCTGTGCTCTTTAATTTGAAATGTGACATCCTGACGTCTGTGGTTTCTGAGTGTGTGTGTGTGTGTGTGTGTGTGTGTGTGTGTGTGTGTGTGTGTGTGTGCGTGTGGGAGGGTGTCAGGAAGACGAATGACCTTAGTGTCATGTAGGCAGTCTGGAGTCCCGTCATTAGCAAACAGCGCAGAGGCATTAAAGACAAAAGAGATGATGACGTGAAATCAAACAGCAGAAACTGTGACTTTAAAAATCAAACAAACCAAAAATCAGATCAAATGTAAATGTCAGAATTTAAAATGAAATCATTTTCAGTTTCAGTTTTCATAGTAAAAATGTTCAATCATCGTGGTCACTGTATTATTTTATTGTTTTTCGTTACGTCCTCCAGACAATCTCCAGTGTGCGTCAATTTCATTTAAAAGATATATATCAGCTAAACCTACACTTTCAACCCACTAACACTGTGGGTGCAGACTGCAGTGTATAGGCTCGTGCTAACTGGAAAGCTGATTCTTCTTGTCTTTTACCTTACCCCAGTAAAAGTCTCACACAGCACCTGTAAGATAGTGTGTTTAAAAGGGTTGAAATGTGGTGAGATTTCACACTGACTTAAGCACGTATCACAGCTTAGTATAACCTTATTACTATTATTAGTGACTGCATTCATAACCACTACTCTTTCACACATCTTTAAAATGTGTGAAAGACATGGTTCAAGAGAGGAAGGGGGCCCACAGAAACCACTTATGTACAGGGTCCAGAATTTTGTGTAGCACCTCTGTCCTCTCTACCCAAAGTCTTTTTTTAATTTCATTATCATTACAATGCATTTCCATGTGGAACTCACATTGTACCATGTCCTCTGTCCTCCCCCCTCTGTCTCTCTCTCTGTCACATCGGTTCAGATCAAGCCTCTGTCTCTTCTTGTCTCTCTCTAACATTGAGTGGAATCCTATCAGCGTGTTATTGCTTCGACTCCCTCTGCTCAGAAAGTTCATTACCACGGCTAGGTGAGCTAATGAAGGGGACTTAATTGGTTAATTGGCCCGATTGGTTTGGGACCTGGTGGATCATGTTCTGTTTCCATTTGGCTGAAGTTACCTCTGCTCAAATACTAATACACAAACTGCCAGGTAATACACACACTATTTATCTATTTATCTATGAGAATCTGTCTTAACACTGACAGTTGTATGAAAATCCTTCTACGGGAGCTGAGATCACACATGTATTAGATGAATATATGAGACAAAACAAGCACTGACGTCAGATTCATGCAGGACTGGTGCTAACAGGGGTCTCAACTGACTTAACACTGCATCCCTGCAACACTGTCACACACACACGATGGACGTTTTTTTCAAAAATGGATCAGAGTCGATGCAGCAGAACCAGAGACAATGTCTTTTTTTATTCCACACATTCCAGAGTCTTCATTACCCACAATGCAACTCAGTCTCTAATGGTTTGGTGGGAGTTTTCAGGTGTGTTATGTTAGTAACCAGCTAACGTCTCCTGAAGCCTGGAGCACAGATAAATCTATGAAGTCCTCCCTACTTAATAGAGAAGACACATTATGTGGTGAATTTGATTTGTCTGTGACCTTTGTCGAGACCAGAACTAAGACCCTGACCCTTGTTTGTCAAAACCTGCTTGAATCCTAACCAAAGTTGTGTTAAAGATGTGTTAAAAAAATTCCCAAGATCCTCAGCGAAAGCACACTGTCACATCCCCAACAGGGGTCCATCCATCAGCTTCACAACATGGCTGCTTTTTTGTCCTCTATTTTTTTTTTCTTCTTCGAGGGAAGCTTGGCGGTTCGACGTAAATCGATTAGTTCGCGGTTGATAAAATGACAAATCAAATTCGCGGGGGCTCATTGTGCGTTAACAGATATGAATGGAAGAAATAAAGATAATGTCATGAAGGCTGATTTGATGCTAATTTTTGGTATAAATCACATTTGTGAAAGAAGCGCAGAGACAGACGGAGACAGCATGAGGAAGTGGAGGAGGGCGTCACTCTGCCAGAGAAAATATTGAAGCCATATCTCCAAATTTCTCTGCTTCAACTCTATGAGGATGAATGTTAAGAAAGATGAGTGGAAAGATATTATTCAGCTAAAAGCTGGATAATAAGACATCAGTCATTAAAACAGCCGGTGGAGTTTTTTTTAAATGTGTAAATAGGCCTTCATTTCCAGTTATCACACACAATCTGTTACATGTAAAAGGATGGATCAATATTCATGTTCTGTCGATGTGAAAACTGCCTGATTAGGTTTGAGAATTCAAGAATTATTAGCTTAAACTTGTGACAATATTCTGAATACACACATTCACCTACACAATCACTGTCACTCTGTATTTGATAATTTTATAGGACAGAAACAAGACAAGGCAGATGTATTTGTATATTAACGGTACGTCCACGGTATGTTCACTTTGTCCTTGGCAGGAGGAAACCACTGCTCTGTTTTGTGGACTAACAAAACTAAGGTTAAATTGTTTAGGAAGAACATACAGCTGCACACCAACATGGAGACATCATCTCAGGGGTGGAGCACGGTGGAGGAAGCATCATGATTTGGGGATTTGCTGCCGCTGGGCCTGGACAGTTCCACACCATCGAGGGGAACATGAATTCCCCAAAGTTTATCAGGGTGACAGCTGAAGCTCAGTAGAAGCTGGGTGATGCAGAAGGACCATGCATCACCACAAAACACTGAAGTAAACCTATAACAGAGCCCAGTACACCAACCCCCGTCAGAATAATTTTTGTCATGAGGCAGCTCAGCTGCTTCTGGGGTTTTTTCTGTCTTGGTTTTTTTTTCTTCTCTCTTCTGTGTGGGTGTGCAGGTGTGTGTGTTTTTTCAGGCAGTGGATTCCGGGGCGGCGCCTCTCTACTCCACCCTCCTGCTCAGGCTGATTGCGCTCACCTGTGCGCAATTGGGGTGCAATCAGCTTCCCCCCTGCAAAGCCATAAGAGGCTTGGCTATCCTGCCTTCCCTCGCCAGATCGTTTCGTCATCTCCAGTGGTGACTACTTCTCTGTGCTCTTTCTTCTGGAAAACTTTTGTGGATTTACTTACCTGTTTTTTGGACCAACTCACTCTCACTCAAACTAACCCCCGTGTTCTTTTTTCCTCTGCAGTCTTCCTCGGTCTCGGTCCTCCTGCCTTCACTACGTCATTGCTGCCGATCCAGCCCTGCCGCCCTGGAATCCCTCCTCTCTCCTGTCTTCCTTTTTTTCCCTTTTTTGGACTATTGTGAATAAACTTTTGAGCACTGCTCGCTGTCTGCTTTTGGGTCCTGGCCTGATTTATAGACTCAGCATTACAAATTTTAGCCAGATGAAAATGAAACCTCTAAAATAACAATAATGATAATTTGGATTTCTTTTACATAATTTATTCATAGAACTATTCGGTGTCCCAACACAAAGGTCTAAATTCAGTTTCATAGCCCTTGGAGATGAAATGGCATGGAGAAATACTCCTTTGTTTACTTATTGCTGAAATATTAGTATTGATCACTAATCAATTAATATGTAAAATTAAATTAAATAAATAAAAAGTGTATGAATGAATAAATAAATGTGTGAATGCATTTAGCATTAATGAAAGGATGGTAAAAAAAAAAAAAAAAAAGAAGCTCTTAACCAATCAGAAATAAGATGCTCATGTATTACAATCATGAATCATTTGTTTCCGAGGTAGCTGGTCAGTATGTAAAGTGGCTTCTGTGGGGATATGAATATTCTCACATGTTCCCCAGAATATGATTATTACTGATTACCTGTGAATTCCCCCGTAAAAACTCTCAGGCTGCCTGTTACCACCACCTCTCTGCTTCACCTCAGCTGCTCCTGCTCCACCCTCTGGACCAGCTCCACAGGGTCCCAGATCTGAGCCATTACAACACTAATGAATTTTTCGAATGAATTATTAATTGTGTTAATTACATCCAAAACGAATCATGAAGAAAGTTGTTGGTATTACTGTTTCACAGACTAACTCATCAACCCATCATTACAAAAATGAGTCATCGATATATATTACCTCCCAGTCTGTTTTCTAATAAGTCATCATCGTCTGCTGCATAGTCCTGGATTCAGGGTTAGTCAGAAACTGAATAACTACCCAGCTACTCAGTATTTTCTGCATTGTGATGGCAAAGTGTTACTGAAATAAAATTGGAAAAATCCACTGTTTAAAAAGAAAAGAGCTCACATGAGCCAGCATTTTGTAGTCAGCGCCAGAAATCGAGTCATATTGAAAGTAACCGTTTGTCAAATTCTGTGAAGTGAAGGTTATGTGTTCCAGATCAGCCAGCATTCTGTATCATGTCCTGTGTTAACAAACACACACATTTAGCTCAGAAGCTAAGTATAGATTTGAAATGCATGCATATTTATTGTCCGCCCCCAGTTTACATTTAATCCACTCGCTCACTTCACCGGAGGCCTACACAGAACTAAATGTCACTTTCAAGACACACAGACATGTGTGGGGATACTTACTGTGCACTCTGCAACCACACAAACAACTGCACATGCACAAACTCACACAGACACACACACACAGAGTGGTGGGTGGGAAAGAAAATCCCCCTCTGTGTATTCTCTGGTTATGAGTGTGTGTCTCTGACATTAAGCGAACCTGTTCGGCAGTGTCTGGTCCGAGCTCTGGATTTTCCTCCCTCTTCATCAACATTACCGGACTTTTAGTAAAATGAGCTACAGTGAAGTGAGAACATTTACCTTCAGTGCCAAGAGCTGACTTCTAATTCCCAAACTGAACCATTTCATTTAGCACAGAGGTTATATTACTATACCTACATACTATACTGTGCAGCAGATTTCAGCAACTGTAAAATAAGAAGCCAAAAGAAGAATATAAAGAATATTATGTAAGTACATATGTATATGTGTGTGTGTGTGTTTGTGTGTGTTTGTGTGTGTGTGCCCAATATGACTACAGTCTTAAAGACACTTATAGTGGGAGGTGGATGAGACACACACACTCACACACACACATACACATACACATACACACTGTTGCCCATAAAGTTGGAATAAAATATATTTGACCTCTTCTCATGAAATGATTGTGACAATGTGATTTAATCTTGATAGATAAAGTGTATATCTTCTCAAAACTGTATTGATCAAACTTTTCCAATGTGATTACTGATGTGTGTAAATAGGAATAAAAAGGAATGTGTCTGAAAACAAAATTATTCCAACTTATGGGCAACCTGTAAAAAAATAAAAAAATAAATATATGCATTTATATACGTGTGTAACATGTGTATACTACATTATTGCATAGTACTCAGAGTACTCAGCATATATGTATATACATAGATATAGATATAGATATAGATATATGTATATATACATAGATATATATATATATACATAAATATATCCAGCCCCGGTGACTGGCCTCTAAAAGGTTAAAGGCTGGACAACCAGTGTAAGGAGAGGACAGATCTGGGATCAGTCTCTTTCTCGTGCTGCATTGATCCTCCATCACTAAAGCCATGACAAATGGGCAACATTTATGGCAACTGTTGTTCCTTGTGGCCCATTATTTTACTCATATTGATTCTGTCTTGACGTTAAAATGCCCCTGCTTTCTTCACTGTCTCTGATGCCACCAGGAAAAGGAATTAAGCCGTGACAGCAGGACTGGTATTGCTTTCACCTTGTGAGTCTTTGAGTGTGTGTGTGTGTGTGTGTGTGTGTGTGTGTGTGTGTGTGTGTGTGTGGTATGTGGTCCTGGAGACACCTACTGTAACAGGAACTACCACAGAGACAGTTTGGGATACTTTTTGTCTGACTCTCTTTGTATCTGTGGACAGATTTTATCACTATGATAGAGTCACAACTGTCTGTCATGAAACTTTACAGGTGTATAGTTGAAGTGAAAATGTAGGCAGGGCTTGAGGACATGTTTGTAATAATGTGGTTTTGAGTACCATACTAATAGATGTATGCATAAAAATAAAGGTAACACAGATATTAAAAGACAAAAGCGAGAGCAGGACATATTGTTTGTAAAATAAAACAAACCCTAAATTTCCTGTTGACACAGAAAATTCCTTTTTATTGCAAACCTGTACATATTCGACATGAAAACATATTTAATTCCATAAAAAATATATATTATATATATAGCAACATTAGAGAAAGTGTGGGAACATTAGAAAGTGTACCTATATATCTATATATACCTTTCAAATTAAAAGTCTCTGCAAAATCCACATAGGATTTTTACAGGAATGTCCACTGCTCTGTTCATTGCACAACAACATACACACTGCTGCTAATGTCAAGGTGGTTGCACTCAGCTGTAGACAGACAGCACCAATATCACTGTGCAGAGTGCAGGTTCCATAAGAAGACAGCAGTGTACAGAGTGTTTTGTTCTAGAGTGTGTAGCGTTCAGCTGTAGGTCTCTCTGGGACAGTCACAGGAGCGTGTTCTGTACCAGGCTGTTTTAAAGCAACACTCTGGAGCGTCTAATCGCTGAGTCACAGATCAACAACTCTGTCAGCCTCACAGATGAGTGTTAGTTTCACACAGACCACAGAGCAGATACAACCCGACTTGATGTCCTATTCAATGCAAATAAACAACGATGAGTTAATGGAGGTTATCAGTGACGCACAACCACAGGGACAAAAAAGCCAAAGTACAAAATTGCTCCATGAACTGCAAACAGCCCTCTTCAGGACACACACACACACACACACACACACACACACACACACACACGTGGAGTATTGTGGAGTATAATGGTGCACTGGAAGGGTTTTATGCATTTGGACCCAGTGCGTCACGTACAAAGAGGCTCTTCACTTCCTCTCTCTCTCTCTCTTTTCCTCTTTTCCTTTCCTCTCCACCCCTCGTTTTCTCTTCTCTCTCTCATGTCATCACTGCTCCTTCTTTTCCGTCCCATTCTCTCCAGTTCTCTCCTTTTCTCTTCTCCTCACCCACATCTCCTTTTTTCTCTTGTCTCCTCCTTCGTTTCCTTGCCACCTTCGATGTCCCCTTCTCTTCCGTTTTGCTGCATCCTCATATTTTTCTCATTCTCTCATCCTTCTCTCCTCTACGTTCTATTTTTCTTCCTGTCTTTCCTACATTCAATTTTCCTCCTCTCATTTCCTCTCTTCTTCTCCCATCCTTTTCTTCTTTACCTTTCTCTCTTCCCCTCCTCCTTTCCTTGCCACCTTTCATTTCTTCTCCTACTCTCCTCTACTTTTCTCCTCTTTTTTCCTCTCCTGTCCAACTTTTTCCTCCCTCTTCTTTAATCTCTTTCGTCTATCCCTACTCTTCATCTCTTTTTTCCACCTCTCCTCTTTCGCTCTTCTTCTTCACCAACTCACTCCCTTGTTCCCCTCATCTTTTTTCTACTTTTCATTTTCTATCTAATCTTTAATCCTCCACTCCTCCTTCCATGTTTCCACTCCTCTCCTATCTGCTTGTTTCCTCTCCTCCTACTCCTATTTCCTTCATCTCCCCTCCTTTTTCTTCTTCCCTTCCTCTCCTCCTACACACTTTTGTGACAGTTTGACAAAGATAACTAATATCATCCTGCAGCAATCACACACACACACACACACACACACACACACGCATAAAGACATATACAAATGCTCCCCCTCCATCCCACCCACACTGTGTCTATCTGACACCTAGCTGTGATGAATGTGTGACCTCTGACCTCCAATCCTCTTGATGCCCAAATCTTGAAACAAGTTCACCTTTAATTACCAGTTAACATGCAAATCACACACACAAACACACACACAGACATACAAATCATACAGAGAAAAAGTTAAAAAAAAAAAAAAAAGTTCACTTTTAATAACCACTGCTGCTGATGAATGTAATATGGGCCAACCAACCCCCTGCCTAGCGCGCACACACACACACACACACACACACACACACACCTCGTTCATGAGTGATTACATTATGTCTGCTCACTAATGATGCTGGTGAGTCTCGTGTTTCCTCCTGGATAAAACTGATAGGAAACCGTACCTGCCCCAACACTTTAATGCTGTTAAAGCAGCGTAGGAGAAGCTCATCCAGGAGGGGTGGGGGGAAGGGCTGGGGGAGGGTAGACATCATTATCAGGTATTATTATCAGATGGCCAATGTGTGTAGTTTAGATAGCAAAAGATGAGCGGGTGGGTTGGGGGGGGGGGGGGGTCTTAATGTTGTGACAACAGAGTAGGAGTGAATTAGACAGGGCCCTAACCTCCAGGCTGATAATAGTGCTGGTAATTGAATGCCATTCAGTACAGACACTAGTTAAACAACCAGCACAGTCGGAGAAGACAAGAGGAGAGAGGAGGAGAGGAGAGGGGAGGAGAGGAGAGGAGTAGAGAGGAGAGAGGAGGAGAGAAGAGGGGTGGAGAGAAGAAAATACAAGAGGAGAGAATTTTTACATTCATACAAATACATCAGCACAATGTTGCAGTGGTTAAACCCACTGATCTTTTAATAATCAGAATTTGATTGTAATTGCATAATCTGTAAATGTAACGGCTGGTTTCCCTTTTTCTGATGTCATCTTTGAGGTTTTTTTTTTTTTCCTGTAATCTCCCATGATCCACCTCTGCTGTGGAGTTGGTGAAATTGAACCCAAAAGGATCTTGTGGAATTGTGTTGCACTGATGCAGGCTAGTAATGGGGAGTGAACCACACAATATACTGTTGAGAATAGTTGTGTTTTTGAATGAGGTGGGCTCCATGCTCCACGCTCCTTCCTCTGCAAGCGCCTTCGCACGTCCATGAACATCTGCCAGAATTGCTGCTGTGTGCCTCTTGAAATTTGAAACATCAAGGTTTCTTGATGACCTCCACACGAAGGAGGTCAAAGAATTTGTGCAGAGGAGATCAAGCTCACGGATCGTAACCTAACGTGCTGGGGCCCTCACTTCTGGAGCAGAACCTGGAATCTTTCATTTCTCTTCAGCACTTCATACTGACACTATTAACGTTATGTAACATGGGCTCAAAATACAAACTACAAATAAAGTAGTAATAAAATAAAGGTCTTTTACTGCTAAATACACTTCATGATGCATTTTTGGTTACCATTATGCTGCTAAAGGTCCATTTCACACACAGTTGAAGGCCCGTAGCTCCCTAGAATCTCAGTTAACATGCTAAGTGCTGTCTTCTGTACAGTCAAACACACTGCCACGCACACATTAGCATCGTTGGCTCTTTCTGCGGCAATTAAGCTACAGAAACTTTTTCGTCTTGTGTAAATCTTCTCCTGCACGCCAAATCAAGAAAAAACAAATCACCCCGCACCTGCGTCTTGTCATTAAGGAACCAGGATTATACCATTTATTGGATTTCAGTGCCACCGGAGGACGGCTCAAAAACCATAACACTGGCATTAAGCAGAACTCGATCCAGCTGTCTTTTGCGCTCTTTAGCAGGTTTTAATTGGCGGGGAACAGGAGAGAGGCGCGCGGCAAAAACATCATTACAGGCTTAAACTACCACAACAGGGTATTGCTGAGATTTAATTACACCGGGCTATTGTTCAATTTGCCTCTCAATGCTTCAATTAAGTAAAAAAGGGAGTGTGAGGGTTCAGGTTTCAGGCTCATCTGGGCAGGAGAGGAGAGAGTTTCCCCAGTGAAGTTCATATAACATCACACAGAGGAGATCAAATGGATTTGTCATTGTTTGACTAATGACAGGAAAGAGGAATAAACCCTATTAGAAAATCATCAAGAGTCCCTCTGTCTCTGCTGATAGTCTTTGTGTGTGCTGCGTTTCTGCTGTAGAGAGGCCTCGGAGCTGATGCTGATGTGTTTAGTGTTATATTGAATTGTGCAGATGATGTGATCTGAGGTTTGATGGCCCCAAAAATAGACAAATCTCTTCCTCTCTTCAGAATAAAGGAATGTACAGAAACTCCGAGAACCCCATTTCCGTTATTAGTTTTGTAGTTATTCAATCTCCATCGCTTCTTTTTCCTCAAATAATATTCTTTAATCTACCCTCCGCCAAAAAAAAAGAAAAAACATTTATGGTGTAATTTCACTGATAGTGAAACTGAGTTAAAAGAAGTAGAAGTAAAATATGTGGACAAAGACGGAAGGTGGAAAACTCAATATCCAAAAGGTCAATTTCAAGTTTTTGCGAGTGAAATTTAAACACGTCACATTTTTTAAATGCAAAAAATATCTTTAAAGCAAAAATCTGCATCTGCATGCAGACAGAATATTAAATTCATGGAGCCCCACAGACGTCCGCACAGAGCACTCACAACACAACACATACACAACAACGGAGGAGCCGCGTGCAGAAGCTGTTTGTTCAGCAATAATTTGAGTACACCTTCAGTCAGAGTGTGTGACCATCAGCTTATGAAGGAACGTTGCCATTACTGCAGATATACTTTAAAAGGAAATTAGCTTATTAGTGAGATGCAGCAGCAGATTTAATTGGATGACAATGTACATTATCTAAATCAGTTTTTAGAAGTGGGGGTGGTACAGTGGTTTAGCACTGTCACCTCCTACCAAGAAGGTTCTAGGTTCGAGTGCTGGCTGGGGCTTTTCTGTGTGGAGTTTGTGTGTTCTCCCTGTGCCCTGAGAGATTTTTGGAAGTGAGAGCCTTTTTGTAAAAAACAAAAAAAAAACAAAAAACTTTGACATAACTTATTTAAAAGCCGTTGGATGTACATGCAGTATTTTAACAAAACACACCATCTAACAATTAAATTGGCAATGAAAAGACAGGCTCACCCATGATGACAGTCACCGGGGGGGGGGCAGGGTTGGTGCGGTGACAGGGAGATTGTCTTTTCAGTGTCCCCCTGTAAGCATTAGTTACTTAAGATATCGAGATAAATTCTGTCTGCGTATTTCCATCTTCCTGAATCTGTGACTGCGTGTTCCTTATCTCCGACCAATCCTTTGACATCTTTATGGATGTAGCTATAGTCACAAGTGGCTGTGACTCCATTGGATTAAAATTCACTTATCTGTCTCCTTGACACATCCAGCCACAGATACAATACATTCACCCTCGCCCCCCCGTGATCATTTGAAAGGCTGCTGAGAAAATGTGTTGCCTCATTCAATCACTCCAAATGTGCTCAAACCAGCCTCCTGGATTTGAATTTACAGTGGATTTTATATATTTGGTGCACAACTCCTCATGAGTTTCCTTTTAGATTCCCCAGCAACAGCTGCTGTCTTACAGGCACAAGGCTCTGTCCTGTCCCTCTGCGTGTGCGTCCCCGGCTACAGGTCTCTGGAACATCCCAGAATAGCCATGTAAAGCAGGATGGATTATCTTCCATTACCAACATTTAGATGAGGTCTTTGAATGCCATTCCTCAGCCTTTGTTTGATGGCTGTTGTCTTCCATCGTCACGTGCAGATGGACAGCGTGACATTCTCCTAATGTCCTGCAGTCGCAAAATAGGCCTAATCAATATCTACTTCCTATAACTTATTTCTAAGGGTCATGCTTATTTGTGCTTAAAAACTTATGGACACCAATAAATGTTTCTTCTTTTTTTTTTTTTTTAATCAATTGTGAGAGAAATTTTGATAGTAAGCAATTTAATGATAAAAAGGAGACCTTTGTTATTTCTTTTGTTCTGTCCTGAAGTATTCATAGTCAGAGCTGAGGGCATGTCTCTTTGTCTTTCCACCACAGACAACATGTCCTGCTGGATCAATACACGCTGGTCATAACTTATCAGCAATCAATACCTCACGGGCTTTTATAGCAGGGCTTTTTGGTATCCTTTTTATTTTTCCCTTGGTGGGATCCTTGTTTTTCACCATTGTTCTGATCTACATTCAGTACATAAACATATTCACATCTGAGAGCTGCACATTAAACCACAGAAAAGGTTAATGGTTTAAGGGCGGCTCAGTGACTTTGAATAAGCAGTAAAACATTCGGCTGGCTCTCCTAGCTTTCCTGGGAATTTTCCCAGTTTCCTGGTTTTCGTTGTACCTGTTTGCCACTTGCCTCACCTCGCTGAGTGCCATGCCAGTCATGTGCCACCCGGAGGATTTAAACTCTGCCTGCTGGTGCGGGTCTCCCTGCTTTACTCTGAAGACTCTCAACATTCTCCTCAGTCTGTCCTGGTCAGCCATCGGACCTGGGCTCATGATACAATGATACCAGACCTGAGGTCTGTACTAGGAACCAGGATTTGGGGTTAGCTTATTTTACGCTTAACCCTGAGTTTTCAGGTTTACGATGGTGGTTCACTTCTTTCTGAGTTACATTGCCATGGTAACTTAACCTGCACACCTAACCTGCTCCAGAGCAGATTCAAAACCTGTCACACGAAAAACTCCTTCCTACAGGATCTCAACAGGGACAAAAAATGTTTAAAATACCTGCACGTGTCAGTTTCTTTTCATATCATATTAAGTGCTTGTACAAGTATTTGTGGTTCTGATGGTGATGCTTGCGATTAAGAACTCCATTAACTGAGCCAGTTGAGCTCTGTGATGCAGGTGATCCAGGATGTCCAGTGTTAGGCTCAGTGAAGACAGAAAACGAAAAAATAACATTAAACCTGCTTCGTAGTACAGGCCTCTGGTAACCTCACAGTCATAACAAAACGGATCAAGGATGCTCACAGTCACTGCTCTCTGTTATGGCACGCCCATAAATAAGTCCAGCATGTAACTCCCCCTATAACTGTCATTTTTCTGTTTCTGTTTACGTCCAGATTAATCACAGAGATAACATGCTAGTCAGTGATCTTCAGAGGTATTTTATTTCTTCACATTAGTCACAAGCAGGCTAGATGTTTTCCCCTGCTCCCAGTCTTTGTGCTAAGTGTGCGTCTCAAAATGCTGAACCATTTCTTTTAAAGAAACAGACTAGGATCTTAGATTTTTTTCTCTTTTAATATCAAGCCAGATTTTTTTTTTTTTTTTTTTTTTAAGGAAAATTAGCCTTCTGTGCTAATTTAAAGTTTCCCCTTGTTCTGTCAATCCATGAGCGTCGTCCCATACAAATGAAATAAATTTACATTTGCCATTTGGCTCACAGACAGAGAAGAAACAGTTTTGCCCCCTTCTGTTCTTAATGCTAAGCTAGGCTAATATACCATGGATTTACCTCAATACCTGACGCACAGAGGTGAAATTGATACCCTTTTCCCCTCTGAGTCTAAGAAGACAAACCAGCAACTTCTCTAACATGTCTGACTGTGCCTCCAGGATTTGCAACATAGGGCTTAGCTCAGCACACTCTTTGTTGCCAGAAGTGAAAATGACTTCTCATGTGTACTGCACCTCCCGTACTTCCTTTCCTCCCTGCACCTTCCTTCCTCAGTCGAGTAAAGAACTACAGACATGGCCATTATGGTTGAAGTGTCGTCACTCCTGTCTTGTCCCTTTCCGAAGAACAAAGACACCCAGAGATTGATGACCTCGGTGAGCCTGTGGTTGAGACACGGACTACAAGGCCGTCCTCATCACCGAGACTTTTGTTGCGCTTCATCCATCATTCATTCATTTTGTGTCCACCAAAAAATTTTTTTTTTTTTCTCTATACTGAAACCCTACAAAATCGGTTTTATTAGTAACAAATCAAACACAATTTGGTGCAAGTACATTTAATATACACACCTCCTAAAATATAACATTTATTTAAAGAATCTTTTTCTTTCTGCATGATTGTCTTTTATTGACAAGAATTGTTTTTGAGCAGGTTTGGGGTTTTTTTTAACTTCTAAAGGTTTTTCAATTATTATATGGGATGAAAAACAAAAAAGAGAGAAAACAGTAAAATGACAAAAAAGAAACTGATGTTCAAGGACAGTAATTCTTACCGAAGTTTGTTTTTATTGTGGCAAGTCATTTTTATTCACATTATCCAAAATCATGAGCTTGTCCAGAGGACTTTATGATGTGTAAAATATAAGGCTAATATAATAAGGTTCTCTGTAATTCCAATAAAGAGAACATAATGAACAGATTACAACATCCTTAAGAAAATAGCTGTACTACACATTATATGTGATTTGTACACAATTTGATGACAGTTGCTTGAAAGTTCGGCGTAACGCTTCTAATCCACCTCCATACTTTCTCTGCACTTCCTCTCCCTCCACCACTGACTGAGTTCCCACCGGGCCAGAAAACTACAGACGAGGCAGTTAATGGTTGACGTGTCGTCAGCCCTGTCTTGTCCCCCCGTCCAGACACAACAAAGACAGAGGATCCTGTTTAAGCTCTGTGATGATCAGACACTGGCGGTCTCCTGTAAGTATCCCAGCAGGGGCCCCTAAGGATGCAGCAGAGAGCTGGAGCTACATTCACTCCCATTCAACAGTGGCAGCCTGTGATGGAAAGCCTGTTAATGTTCAACCAGGGACAGGAACTGAGGCAGTGCTTCTGCCATGGAACGACACACACCCGCCCCCCATTACACCCCTGCACCCGGGGTAGAAAATTTGGACCCAAATAGCCACATTAATATTTGCCACATCTGCCACCTCATTGCCACGATAATTTGCCAGCCTGAAGCCGACTGACAGAACACCATCAGTTTCCCACTGACCTGAATCAGCTTTAACACCTTAACATCGAGTGCTGGGGGTTGACAGAGCTCAGAACAGCAAAAGAAGATAGCATGAGAGCAGAAAAGTTGAAATGCATAACTAAAAACTCTAAATGGATTTTTTTTTTTTTTTTTTTCTGGAGCTACCAGCCCTGAACACTGTTTTCCATTTTCTGATGTAGTGTGTAATGGATGTTTTGTGGAAAGTGTGGAAGGTATCAGGAAATGTATCTTTGCAGTTGTGAAAAACTGTAATACAAGTGCACTTTCAGCACCACGCTGTACTCCCGCCGACATCCCAGCACTCCATGTATGGGAGCCATCTGTCTCCCAGGTGACAGTCAGTACTACTACACCATGCTTCCTCCCAGCTTGCAGCTCCATGTGTCCTGTTGCCTCCTGCTGCTTTCCCCGCCCTCTCTGAGAGGCAAACTGTCAGTCCACCCTGAACCCCCTTTTACACATTGGTCCAGAGCAAGATACCTCCACACAGCTAGTGGACAGATGGGATATTCTTTTGACCTGTCAATTTCCCACCATCAGATCAAAATTTTCATTTGTGTTCTCCTCAGTATTGTCATGGAGATTTCTAGAGATCTGCAGAGGATGATGCCAATGGTCCGAAAAAGTTTAGCAGTGTGGTTACTGTTACTGTTACAGCAGCTGTTATTGTTACAAAACAATGTTTACGGTCATTCAGGTTAGAGCGAGTTGTTGAAATTGCAGATGGATTTCTAGAAATTAGCATTTTGTGCATTGTGTGTTTTTGTTGGTATTTTCTGCAAAAAAAAAAAATGTTGGCAAGTATTTAAAAACTAGGATGTAGGTTCGGGCCCAGTGGCATTGCAGTGGACAGGGCTACCTTTTTATTTTCAACACATTTTGATTTAAGATTGTTTTTTTTTCTCACTGCAAGTAAGAGAAGTGCATGGATTAGACCAGAGGGAGCCAGCACAACCACAACAGGCATGCTGCTTTGTCATTTTGTGACAACGTCAGTTTCCAGCAGGATGCATTTGATACAGCAACACCGTTCCACCTGCATATTCTCCCATGCTTTTTCAGCATGGTGGTGGAAGACCCCTACATGCATTGTATTTTTTCACTCAGTTTCAGTATACAGCTGGTAAAATAAGCTCTCCACAAATGGTCCTTGGCTTTTGGACAACTGTTCTTTTCCCTCTATCAGAAATCTTGTGAGGAGCACCTGGTCGTGGCTGGTTTACAGTGAAACAATGTTCT
The DNA here is from genome assembly GCA_016801885.1 of Toxotes chatareus. Lineage (NCBI taxonomy): Eukaryota > Metazoa > Chordata > Actinopteri > Toxotidae > Toxotes > Toxotes chatareus. Next base: position 1,226,525 of record CM028898.1, on the reverse strand, counting down.
TTTTACTTCTAGATAATGGCCCCAACAGTGCTCAATGGAACATTCAGAAGTTTAGAAGTCCTGTAACCAACGCCATCAATATGTTTTGCAACACAATGAGGTTGCAAAGGTCTTGAGAGAGCTCTTTGCTTTCACCCATTACAAGTTGTTTCTCGTGTGACACCTTGGTAATGAGACCCCTTTTTATAGGCTACCAGTTGGGACTGGACCAGCTGGTATTAATGTGCACTGACGAGGGGCAGGATTGCTTTCTAATTACTGATAGATTTCAGCCGGTGCCTTAGCTTTCCTTCATGTGCCCAATACGTTTTGCCAGTCATTTCTTTTTATTACACATAACTTAATTTCTGAACTCATTTGTTTTGCTTTCTTTGTATGTATGGATTACTTGGGTTGCTACCGACATCTGATGAACATTTCATGTCAATAGCACCTTTAGAAATATATTTACTGAGGAAAATGGTGGCGTGTTCAATACATATTTTACCGTTACCGTTTTGATGTGGAGGGTTTGTGAAGACGAGTGAGCAAGTTTATGCATTTGTGTTTAGAGTTTTGGGAAATGGAGCATAATTCAAGAAATGGGTCTTAGCAATAAAAAAAAACTAATGTATTTCATGCATTTAAGCATTTAAGTCGATTACTAGCAACTCAGACCTAAGAACACCTTCTCTACAGGGTATGTGTGTTCTTGAATCTCTTAAATCTCAAATTGCGTGTCTATTAAAGTTTCTGGAGTCATGAGACCGATTAAAATCCTGTGATGCTCCACATCTCTGAACAGAAAGGGGCTGTCAGAGTGTCATCACACAGACACAGCATTGTGTCGTCCATCTTAGGGTGTCTTTTGTCTCCTGGGCAGGACAAGACAGGAATGACGACACAGCAGCGATAATTTCCTTGCCCGTAGTTTTCTGCTGCAGCGGAAAGCCAGTTAGCGGCTGGCAGACGAAAGCACAGAGAAGGTGTGGACATGCAGGTCCCTCTGATAGGAAAGTCATGGGGAAGCATTGTTACTCTTTGTGGTCAAAAAGCGTCTTGTCTGTGATAATGTTAATAATAATGTGCTCACCCATCACCTTCAAATCACACATTGCACAAAAATTGTTAAATTGAAAGAGTTCAGGGATAAAGTTGGTGATATTCTGTATTTTTCTGACTGTTAAACCAACAAAGAATGTATCCAGTTCACAGAGACAGTTCTTTGTGTATCACATCCTGATATATCTCATCCCTCTGTGACACAGAGCTCCGTTGTTGCCAAAAAACTATTGAAAAAATACTCATTAGGGCACCAAATGTGTATTCATCCTCTGCTGAAAATAGTCCCCAATGTGCTATTTCCTCCTGTTTGAGTACTGTTTGCTAAAGACTACAGTGGAAAGCTGTTTTGGGAAATTACTGAGCCTTTTTTTTAATGATTAAATTATATTATCTATTTGTGATCTGTTGAAAGATTTACTTCTTTTAATAGGAACCACAGCTCTAGTAAGGATTTTAGAAATACTGAGGTTATGACTCAACCATCAACAACCCCTCAGATTTTTTTTTTTGTTTTTTCAGTTTTAAATTGTGTAAATTGTCAACAGTGAGCTGTTCAATTCTATTTACTGTAAGGTGTATTTAAATGGAGTTCTTTCAGAAAAATGTCTGAAAATCAAAAACTTACAAACCAAACACAACTGACTAACCTCTAACTGAAACAGCTGTCTCTGTTTTCCTGATAATTTGAATTATATTACGTAGTTCCTTTTGGTAAACCCCCTAGAACATCATTAGCAATTTTAACAGCAGTAAAATTAAGCGTTTATTTTTTTACATTAAAGGCCTAAATGCTTTTTCCAAGATATTCCAAGCAGTCCAAAACATATGGACTTGGAGTTAAAACAAATATAGATTATCACTAACCTTATCCATTAAATACTGGCTCATACTAACCACTGGCTAAGAATAACAGCATTTCTTTCCCTCTTCCTCAGTCAAAAGACATTTTAAAAAGTCTTGTGAATCCTTAATGAGATGCATTTAACAAATGAATGCACCTAACAAGGAAGTGCCCTTTGTGGCACTGGAATCCCTCCTGGGTGTATGGGTAAAGGTGTGTGGGAGTGTTGTGTGGGCTTTCCCCATGCAGAGGGGACTCTAAAGGCCAGCCTACACACTCAGGATCCCGCCTCTATCCCAGCCATGACATCCAGCTGCAGTCTGTCAGCAAAACAGCCAGCAAGGCAGAAACCATAGAGGAAGAGGACAACAAGAAGACCGCAGGAGAACAAAAGCTGTGTGAAGAGTGAGTGAGTGTGAAGAAAGGAAGGGAAAGCGTGTGTGATGGAGAAAGTTTGAGGTGGACGGGGAAAGTGTGTGTCGGTGTGACCATCCTGGTGTTTAGAATAGGCCCACTCCTACACTCACATTCCTTTGTCGACGGGAATGACGGTACGGACACTGAAATCCTGGACAGCTGCGGAGTGAGCAGGAAATGGCAGAGGTACCTGCAGGAGGAAGACAGGGTGTAGGAGGGTGATGCTCTTTTCCAAAAACACAAACTCGTCGTTTTCTGTTTGACAGGTCTGGACCTCCTGCGATTAGGTGGTCTGGAACACAGAGGAGAGACACAGGGGCTTTCAAAAATAAGGTGTATACTAATTAATTTGCATGTGGAACTGAATTAAAAGAGAGAATATCATGCACACTGGCTGGACGTTTTATTAATTTCATATTTATTTTCCTGGGACACATCCATGCCACCAATAACAGAAAATATTTCATGCTATTTCTAATCCACCAATGTACATTTCAGAACAATACTGTACTTTCTACACCATCACATGTATTAATCAGCTACAGTTACTATTTTGCAGATGAAGATTTTGACTGAGCTCATTCAAGTTCCAGTTATCCTGTAAAGAAAGGTTTTTATGGAAAGGGCATGTTGTTGCCACAGGTCTCTGTTCAGCAGCAGGATGACAGAAGGACATTCACAATAGAAGAGCTGCATGTTGATAAAACTTAGAGAAACTGCATCACCTTGTGATGGGGTTCTAACCATCTCCTCTGACCTCAACAAGGTGAACATTAACTCAAGCTTCTGACCTGTACCTGCATGATGTCACACATCGCACTGCTGCCACATGATTGGTTGACTGATTGCATGAACAAGCAGGTGTACAGGTGCTCCTTCTAAAGTGACTATATAAAAGAGTACACCATGTGCGGTGCACTCTCAGAGCCAGAGTTTGTCAAGTGGTGCCCCCTGATGGTCAGGCTTAACTACACAATGACAAAATCAGTCTCCTATAGCATCATTGTACAGCTTCAGTACAAGCAGAAGAATGAACTAAACAAAACTGACGATTACATAAATATATACTTTTTTTTATTATGTTTTATTTTCATTTACCAGTAAAGAAAGGTCCATGATCATATCACCTAAAACAACACAATTTTCAGATAACATGATTTTTTTTTTTTTTTTTTTTAAAGGAAAAGAATTTGAATTTGAATTTGAATAAGTAACAGCACCAAGTTTGTAACTTCCCAAATGATTGCCAGCCCATACATTTAGCTTTTGGCCCACAAAGACCTCAAGACTTTTGTCATATAGTCAGTGGTGGAAGACTTGGTACCAATACCACAATGTAAAAGTACTCCTCTGCAACTGAAAGCACAGCATTCAGATACACGCGCAGAAGTATTATCAGCTGGGGAAGACACTGAACCAGGGTTTTTTTCCAGCGAGTTTTAGAGGCAATACATCTGTCCTCGATGGTGCCATTTACATATATGTAGAGAGAGAGAGAGAGAGAGAGAGAGAGAGAGAGAGAGAGAGAGAGAGAGAGAGAGAGAGAGAGAGAGAGAGAGAGAGAGAGAGAGACCACAAAACAAATCTTAAAATTTAATAATTGATTTAATAAAAAATATGCATTTTTCTGCTGTATTTGTGTATAATAATGGTGAAACAATATACATAATAACATTCTGTAGCAACATTTTTAGTGATTATGACAAAAGATTTCCACATTTTTGCAGCACTGTCATTTTTCATTTATTTTGGTTTCCTGATGTAACTTAAAAATGAGACCTTCCCCAACTTTCTCTATTGCCTAAAACAGCCTGCTGACTGATTTTTTCCCCCTAAGTTCAGTAAAGTGTGGTTGAGTAAAATGTGGCGAAGTCTAATTCTGTCTAGTTCTCTAACCGTTAGCGTTATCATCCAGCAAATTTAGCTAAGCTAACCACGGCCATACCCACCATGGAGGTCACCAACCTACATGGTGAAACAGCCAATAGCTAAAAAAGCGTGAAACAGCTAATAGCTAACTATTAGATCCTGTGTGGTTATGCTACATCAAGCAGTGGATGTCCATCATGATGCCAGTTACTTAGTTTCACTGGAGTGAGTTAACCAGCTGGCTAGTTAGACAGCCATGCTTTTGAGTCAACTAGCTAGCTAACATGAATTCCGTCCATCCAATGTCAGACTGATAAACTTTCAGAGAAAATCGAAATGCTGTTCTTTCAGTTCAGTTGAACTGAATTCATGTTAAAATGAGGCACCCCCATATATTTTTAATTTTATGGCTAGGCGGGTAACTTTTGCATATAAATATCTGAAATAAAAAGACTGCCCAGGATAGGATTAGCCTTATTGTCATGATCATATACAGCCCATTTTGGACTCTGGTTTAGTTTATTAAGTTCTGCTAGTAGTTCCTGTTTTGTTATTCTTTTTGTCTCCTCAGTTTTGGTTGTGTATTTCTTCTTTTATTTTGAAGTTGTCCCTATGTGTCTGGTCTTGTTGTACTGCCTGTCTTTGTCTGGTTTCACTCCTTTTTTAATTGGTTTCACCTGTTGCCCATTACCCCTTTGTCTTGTTGCTTCCCCTGTTCCTTTGTCAGTTTGTCTGTGTTTGTACCTGAGTCTGTCCCAGCGTTTGTTTCGAGGCTTTTCCTGCCTTGCTTCCCCAAGTCTACTCCCCATGTTTGTTCCTGTACCTGTGCCTTGTGTTTCCCCCTCACGGACTTACCTTGGTTGCGTTTTGCTCTTAAGTAAGGACTTTTGGAGCGTGCCTTGTATTTTATGTTTCCAGCCCCTTTCCCTTTTTCATGGATGATTTTAGTTACTTAAGTTTAGTTCTCTGGCTCTGGACTCTTCCAGTGATTTTAATTCACTTTTAGTTTACTCATCTGTCTGTCCTGAGGTTTCTGCATTTGGGTCTTCCCTCATGTTCCTGGCTGCCCATCCTGACAATTATGCCCCTGTGCTGTTCAACACAAACATAAACTGATTGACCTGATCACATTCAAACAATGTAGGCAACCCATTTGTCTCACTTTTAACCCTTTGCCTCTGGGGTTAGGGTTAGCCTGCCTGCTATAGACCTCTCCCTCAGTTCTTTTATTCAATGAGTCATGACTCAGTTCACATTTGTCTGTTGTTTGCATCAACGCCTACAAAGTTCCTCTCACAAAGTGTTGAGGGCCGAGCAGGGCAACTGGAAACACTGATCTATGTAGGCTAGGCTGATGTTCTGGGAGTTAACCTCTAAATGGGCTGTAGGCTATAGATGCTGCTTGGATACAACTGAATTAAGATTTATACGTTGTACATTTGTTACATTTCAAATCTATTGTAATATAATTAACACAAAATATTATGTTCAAATGTGTCTCATATTAAAAAAAAAAAAAAAAAGAAAAAGCTGGTTGACAAACTATTATCTGCCAAATTAAAATAAATATCTTAGTTATTGGTACTTTTTTCCAGTTAGAGTTTGCCATGTAAGTATAATAATGGAAGCCAGTACATACTCACTAGCAAACCTTTATGTGCTTAAACTGTATGTGTGCATAGTTTTTAGCAGATGGGGTTTACGTTTAAAGGGAGTCAACATTGTGAAACTACTCCTCCCATAGTTCAGTCAACAGTTAATCATGAAGAGTGTGAAGAGAAATCATGATTTGTCTCCACATGGAGGAAGATATGAGCAGGAAGTATAAACGGGTATGCACTGAGCTCCATCTAGTGGTACTGATTAATTCTATGAAAGGAGGATTGACAGTCATCTCCAGTTCACCTCAACCTCTGTGCAACTGATTATCTGTAAGGTGCATCAGTATATGTGGAGGCACGGTTCTCGCCAAGCTTTCTTTTCCTTCATTTTGAGGATAGATGCTCACCTGTCCATGTCCAGGGAACCCATATCACTGCATGTGATGTTTTGCATGGGAGACATTTAGGGTAAAGGCAGCTTTCACCTCAGAGTAAAATCAAAGACCTTTATCATGGAATAGAATGATCTTTGTTGTCATTATACTCAAGTACACTGAAATTTTGCAGACCGTCCCTCCTTTGTGGGTTAAACAGAGCAAATAAAAAGTAGTGCTCCACCTGTCATACATGTTAACTAGTGAAATTTTATCACATCACTAGTTGAACTAGTTACATGCATGTTGACTGGCTCAACTGAAAACATGAACTAGTGCAATAAAATGCTCAAAATGTTAAAGGTTGAGCAAGGATCAGTGAGTTAGAGGAAAGCCCCTGTGTGAGTATAGTACTGTCCAATACGTTCGGTCAATGTCTCCTCATTGTTTGCTACAAAATATGACTAGTGAGACAAAATGTCTCCCACTAGTGAACTAGTGACACTTTCTGGACCAAACTAGTTCACATAGTAAGAGAACATGTGGGTAATATGAGGGGTGATTGATAAGTTTGTGGCCTAGGGAGACGAGTTACACAGTCTGAAGTCAATAACTTGTAAAGATCAATGACGTGATCAGATTCAACATGTCACTGAACAATTCTGAGGTGGATCCTAAGTGATATCTGAAGTCATTTGTATGAATGCAACTTGGGTCCACTGCTTCCAATCAGAGACAAAAGAACAACCGAAACAACGGAAAAACCCGGAGTCTCAGGCTTCCAAGAGAGACAAATCAGTGAGGTCTGCAGGCAAGGTGATGGTCTCTTTTTTTTCTGGGATGATAAGGGAGTACAGCTGGTGGACTACCTGCATAAGGGTCACACTGTTATAGGAGCCTACTATTCTGATCTCTTGAGACAGCTACAGGAGAAAATTATTAAGACATGGTATAGGAAGCTGACAACAGGAGTGCTCCTCCACCAGGACAAGGCTCCAGCCGACAAGTCCACAGTGGAGATGGATGCCAGTGGTCAACATTTTGACAGTGATGATGACATCACTGCTGCTGTGGACCACTTTCAGGAGGTCCAAGACGCTGAAGGACCATGTTGTTGTCCTTACAACACTCAAGCCTGTAGGCTGTCTCCTCATTGTCTGAAATCAGTCCAGCTTCTGCGGGGTCATCTGTGAATAAAGAAATAAAATTTGACTTCAAATAAAATGACTTTAAAATTAAAAATAAAAGTTCTTCATCTACAACAAACTGAACTTTAGATTACAGATTTGAATGTTACTCATTTTTATTGGAGGAAGGTTGAAGATGCATTTTCCTTCACTGCACCAATATACAAACAAAATAACATCATCGCTGTTGTACGGAAAGAGATGCATGCATCCACATTTCAGTGTACACACGGAAAATGATGTCATCTAAACCGAACAGTCTGGTTCTTTTACATATTACAGCCTCAGCTTAATATAGAACACTCTATTTAAAAATATATCAGGAAATAAAAATGCATCATGGGAACCAGTGAGACGGTTGCTGTAGATTGGCGCGTTACAAGCAACTGTTTTTGGAGGCTGATATTTTGGGATCACACCTTCAGATAAAAAAAAAAATTGTTCGTATTAAAACTTAAGTCAAATTAAGAGTCTTAAAATAAATATGACACCACAAAAATCAAAGACAATATTATCAAAGACAATAATTTATACATCATGAAAACAACAGTCTGCTCTGTAAAAAAAAATCCATGCTGCCCCTGTTAGAGCTGCTGAACTAACAGCAGCAAGTGAGCACAAACTGCCTCCCTGAATCTCCAGCTAAATCACAACAGAGTTTCACTTCAACAGAACAGTTCAACTGTCACAGTACGATTTATCACAGTAACGATCATCTCAGAACACAGGTGATTGTGTAAACACAGGAAATATACACCCAAGCACAAATTCATTTGATACATCAAGATTACTGAGAGGAAACGGTACACATACAACATGGCAACATTTTTTTTTTTACGGACAACTCCGATTAAACAAAATAATTCACTTCTCATCTTTCGCACATGTATACATGTGCAATCACACAAAAGGGCCACAATCTGGCTTAAGGGTCCCCTGTGAAGTTTCAGACCCCTAGTGGCATTATCCCTGTTTTGTTTATCTTGTCCACACACTGATCAATTTAAAATGCCTTAACCAATCAGACTGGCAAATGTTTTCTGAGGAAGGAAATCCATTTGACAAGGATACAAATTTTTTTTTTATCTGTTTACAAGAAAACCGCACAGGGGCCCTTTAAAGGCTGAAACGGCAAAAAGCACAAAAGGGTTTAAAGTGTCTGCAGTGAAGAAAAGAAAATGGAATTTTTAAAAAAAGTCATAAAAACAGCAGAAAACAATGAAAAACTCATCACACGTGTTCACATTCGACAGAAAACTAGGAAGGCTGAATTCATGAGTTCTTGTTAACTTGTATGGAGGAACGACAGAAAGCATACGAACTGGAAACTTCACAAAAGGGGTGTGGCCCAGGACGGGAAGGCTCTGCAGCAGCTGATTAAAACCGATCAGGACATCATCGCCCAGGACATGGGCGATATGGGTGAGACCACCCTGCTGCCATCTGGGAAGCGATAAGATTTTGGAGCAGCTTTTTTTTTTTATTTACTTTTTTAAATTTAGTTTGACTTACTTATTCATTTATATACATGTGTGTATATATATATACATTTTGTGAGTAGCATAAAATGACTAAATCTGTAATTTCATCATACAATGCTGTGATGTGCAATATTAATTATAGATAATCGTGAAGAAACCTGGTTTTCTTTACTTGTATATTATTTTGTTATTATTGTCCTAAAACTAATGACTGGAATTTGAATTTATCAATAAATAGTTGTTCAGTGATAAATCCCTAAGTCACTAAGTCAAACCAGCATTTGCTTAGTCAGAGGACAAAATGGATTTTTTTTTAAATTCATTATTATACTGCTAAACAGTCTTACCAAATACTGTGGATGGATTACTGACTGGGAAATGGAGGCCCATACACAGGAGCCTCTGTCTGAAGTGACTTGTCCACGTTTTTCCTTTAATAATGAGTGCACGCTGATTCAGAAGCCGCTTTCACGTATGAACTCAGAGAATCAGGTCAGGACGTTGTCTGGAAGTTGCCCATTCACATATGCAGCACACCAACAGGAGACTGATTCAGACATTTGCTTTCACACGTATGTCACTTCATCAGCCAGCTCCTCTGGGTAATGTCTTGTTCATGTGTGAAAGCAGCTTGAATCTGGTTTGATCATTTGCTTTAATCGTTATATTTCTGTTATTTTCCCCTGATACGGCTCCACAGTGGGAAAAAGAGCTTCATTATTCCCAGTACTCTGACACCTGAGAGCCTGGTTAGCCATGTTCAGATGGTTTTGTGATTTTTTTTTTTTTTTTTGGATCACATGATTACAAATTACATAATGATGCATGTGAACATTTTCAGTGCATTTCTAATTAATTAACTGGTAAATGCTTATGATTGGCACAGCCTTCTGATTTATTATGCCATTTAAATTCTTCGGTTAAAATCTAGTTTGGCTCTACAGAAAACTCCCACCCAGACTGAAGGGGGTGAATTTCTGAGCCTGCTGGGCTCCGATCTCAGCCACATACAGAGCCCCGGCCTTTAGGTCCAGGTCTACCAGGTGGGGCTTCACTTCATCAGCCAGCTGGATCACACTGACCACTCGGCACTGGCCAATTAAGCCCACAGGTGGTGCGTCCAGTAGCGAAATCTGATTGGTATTGAGCTGGACGACGACAAAGTACTTCTTGTCTGGGGTCAGGCGGACAGAGTAGGGCGCGTCCTCCGTGAAGCAGCTCCCCCACGTCCCCAGCCAGTCCCCAGTGATGGAGTTAAAGACCTGGATCCTCTTGTTGCCTCTGTCAGCCACCCACACCCTTTGGGCATTGTCCACAGTCACGCTGTGGGGGATGTAGAACTGAGCCAGGCCTTGTCCTTTCTCTCCATGCATCCACAGCACCTCCTGATCTTTAGACAGCTTGATGAGGCGGTTGTTCATTCCCCCATCACCGTCCACAATGTACATTTCCCCAGAGGTGTGGACGAAGATCTCAGCTGGCTGGTCAAACTGCAGAGGGTTCAACCCAGAGCCTGCCTTCCCTGGTGTACCAAGCACCTGATGCATACAAGAAAGTACTCAACAAAAAGCAGCACACTGTGTTTCTAATTTCACATCCAGTAACACACTAAATGTTTTAATGTAAACCAAAGCTGTTACCTGAAGCAGCTTCCCAGATGGCGAGTACTGTTTGATGCAGTGTCCGTACGGGCCATTCCCCACGTCTGTGATCCACACAGTGGGGTTTGATGAGGCTGAGTCTGCTAAAAATATCCCATGAGGCATCTCCAAGGTGGTTGTGTTCCAGGGCATGAGGAAATCTCCGTCTGTGGTGAACACCAGCACCTTGGGCACATTGTCACCTGGGAGCAAAGCAAACACACAGTGGAGCATGAAGCAAACATCAGCAGCACCTTTTCTAGATTTAGGTTGTTGCCACTAACCTAATCTTTATGTAGTCTGTGTCTTTATACTGTGGACTTTGGAGGGAACCCACAGTAGAATAGGGAGAACATGCAAACTCCACACAGTAAAGCCCCAGGCCAGCAAATTTGAAGCTAGAACCTTCTTGCTGAGAGGCAACGGTGCTAACCACTGCACCACCATGAATCAAACCAACTATACACCAAAGCAATTTTGGTATAACTCTCTAATAAGGCATCGTTTATCAGGCCTTATTAAAGCAGCTTTTCCTTTGTAAGCACGCCGTACACTTGCAACTCAAACATATTAACGGCTTATAATCAGTCTACAAAGTATCACTAAATAATCTATTGACCATAAATGAAGCCATTAATTACAGCTTATAAACCCTAGTAGCTAGTAGTGGAGAGGATCTACAAGTCTGCTAAGGCAAATCTCAGTGCAAATGAGTGAATGATTTAAGATTGTGCAGGAATATAAAAAGTAATATAACAACTCAATACACATCCACAGATCCCAGTGCACATTTATCCATCAGAGTACAAATCTGAAAATGTTACTTGGCATTTAAAAAGCCTTTTTAAAATGTGAGGTGATGCATTTGTAAAGCTCGGTTCACAATTTTAAGTACAGGTAAATGTTCACAAATCACATTTTCAGATGAGAATACACATGTAAGGATCAATGCCTGCTTTCCCATCTGGATTTACACTCACAAATGTGAATGAATATTTCCAGTTTATTTTGCCTATTAATCTAAAATGCTATTTCTACATGTAAATTGCAAAAAAAACACAAAACAAAACACTTTGCATAAACAAACTGAAACAAAATGAGTGTTTGCTTGAAGAACTGTGACCCTGCGTATTTACCTCTCTGTGCCACATACACAACACCAGCATACTGGTCGACGGCCACTCCGAACACCTCCCCGATGAAGAGCTCTGGGTTCTTGGGCCAGCTCAGGTCCAGTTTGTACAGGGGTCTGCCCAGCAGCTGGTAGTCATGTCTGAGGCTGGAGCTGCCTGGCTGCTGGGTGCCAATGGTGCCGTACAGCACCATCATGAGCAGGAATAATGAAGCCATACTGGAAACTATCAAACACGTATGCCCTCTCTTTTTCACCAGCATCTGTGCTGTCGCTTCTGGCTCGGGCTTCGTGTAGTATCCTGGTTCAGGATCCTGGTGGCGTTAGCTAAAATCTAAGTGTTTGTAACACCACCGGAGAGGACACTGTCTGAAGTCATCTAACGTTAGCTATACAGTCTGCTCCGAAACAAGCATACCGTTAACGTCACATATTAAGATGCTATAATGTTAACAATCTATATAATTATCTATATTTGTGATTTGAAAGCCACTAACCACATTAAATGTTGAATTCACTTCCTTCTGAGCCCTAAACGAAAACAGAACAGTGTAGAAAGTGAGACAGAATAACACACGGCATTTCCGTTCATACTCTTTCAATATAAACACTAAAGTATCAATCCTGGCTAATGCTCCACTGGTCAGGTTATCTGGGCGAGTAAAAATTCAGACTTAACTTCTAAACTAAATAAACTCATATAAATGTAAAGAAATATAAACACGTTTGCGCAAAACCGGTGCGTGTTTGTTAACATTTACTCTAAGACTATAGCGATTTTTTTTTCACGCCATTATCATTTTTGAGGCTTTTAATGTTAGAACAAGCCTTCTATTTCCGGTAACTTGACGCAGCAAAAACATCTGACCGTAGCGGCTGTAACGTCACGACGTGTTGACGCAGGCTTGTGCTGTGGAGGCGACTGTGCTTCCCTGACAGTAATTTTCTTATAAGTATTTTTTCAAGATTTTTCATCGCAGGGCGAATGACAGTCCGTGTGGGACAGAGGCACCTTTCATGTAGTGTAAACCTTCGAAGAACTGACTCCATGGAGGTCGTCGACAGCCCGCTCAACCTCGTAAGTTTCGCTCTCGATGTTGCAATAATAGGCTAACGTTAATGTAGCTAGGGGATTGTATAGGTAAGCTACATTAGCTAGCTCCCATAGTAAGTTAGCGGCTAACCGCTCCGTTGTTTACCGTGTTCGTGTTATTGTCTGCTAGCTTGGACATAGCACACATGATTTATTATGGTTTGGTCCTCGACAGAATGAGCACAAAGACGTGTGAAGCTGGAGTTAGTGTGTTAGTTGTCAGTTGCTGTTATTCTTGTTATATCTATATAATGTTAAAAGTTACTGATATCATTGAAGAACGAATGTGTTACTAGTTGACTCGTTTGCGAGGCCGTTTGGTGATAACCCTGTTATAGCAGGTGATTTTAAAATGTGGCTACAGTGCTCCCACCCTCTGCCACACAGGGTCACAATGAAATAAAAATGCCACCTCATTGTTATTTAATCTCGAAGACGAGTCGTTGTAGTCGATTAAGGGCGATGACAGTGACACTGTCCTGAAGACAAGTTGTCCAATATTCATTATTCATTATTATCGAGAAAGACATTTAGAAGTATTAGCAACCACCATTATATGGCAATGGGTGACAAGTGAATGGCAAGGCTTCAGATACTGTACTGGAGGTATAAATACAATTCTTCCAGAACAATCAGAATTAGAAAAAATGTTAATGATTCCTGAAGGAGAAACAAAGATATTGCCTCATTTGGTGTTTTGATGATAGTGGTGGTTATCCTCCGTTTTTGTCTCTCTAAGATTCAAATGACAGAGAAGAGCATCTGGGGGTTTTTTTCTGGAAAAAAAATGCATTCCTGGCAATATTTGAAAAACCTGGAAGGTTTTTTAACGACACCTGCCGCTGGTTTGAAAGTATTTCCTGTCTCAAACCATCTGGATAAAAAGTCATTCGTACCACTGCTCAACAAGAATATTTTTAGAGTTTTTCCACTCCTATTTTAGAGCTTGTAACTCTGTTCCCTATTCCAGTGGTTCTCAAACGTTTTCTGGCATGGCCCTCTTAACAAGTGAGCCGCTTGTGAATGACACAGGCAAAAACAGTAATAATTCTGAATGTGTCACAGCAACCAGCAAGGAGACTGAACATTTTGTTGATGTACTTCCAAATGTCACACAACTTGTAACAAGATCTTGTGACACCACACACAATTACTTATAATGAGTCTTTAAAATATCAATTTCACAAATTCACACACAAAGGGAGCCACAACGACACCGGCAAAGGCAGTGATGACTTTGAATGTGCCTGGAAAACCAGCATATCTGAACATTTACAAGCTAAAAGTGCCTAACGTTGGGCTACTAACATATGAAATGATAAGCCATATGTTATGTCCTTTACTCTCTTGAAATGATCCCATACTTTGGATTTCCTGCCCGACATACATAAGTACTGTCTAATAACTGGCAGGTGTACCCTGCCAATTGCCCGAACAGTCTGGACTGGGATGGCCTTGTGTGCAGTGATGGTAATGCCTTGTCACACAGGAGCACAAGCCTGTATGAGTGAGTTCAGATAGATGGGTGCAGACCGAGAAGTCATTCTGTAGGTAAACATGAATGACTTGAGTTTGATTAGGGCTGCCATGGGTTGCCAGTGGAGGTCACTGAGCAGCAGAGTGACATGGGCCCTTTTTAAGCAGATACATGTGTCCTTTTAAGCATTTTAAACTGAATTTTTTCTTCTTCATGTAGCCATCTGACAATGTAACAGCGCTGCTTGCCAAATTTTTTTGTTGGACTGGACATCTGTAGATGTCTGTGTTACAGTAGCAAGTCAGTTCCTCTCTCACTCATTCCTCTTGCATAATTATTTTCTCTGACAGTTAACATTTTTTCAGACTGTCTTTTTGAGCTCATCGTCTGTAACAGATGGAATTCTTGCTTTGACATATGTTCTCCCTGGTTCATTTCTGCAGAAAAGATGTTGGAAGATGCTAAAAACTTGTTTTCAAATGTCATGTTTCAATTTCTTTTCTGTGGCAGAAGGACATATGACAGCAGCCTTCAGAAACTCCTGCAGGTTAGACAGGACACTTTTAAGGCTGATCAACTCTGAATGACGTGAAAACACTCACTAACCTTGCAGTGTAATGGAGTACAAATAACCCATAATGCAATACTCTGTAAGTGGCTATAGTAGCACAGCTATATGCACCATAAACACCCAAATCAGATTTTCCTAACTGCTTATCTCATTCACAGGTCTTTTCCAGTACAAAGAAAATGTTCCCTCTCCCTACAAACTTACAAATTCCCCTTGTTCCCTCCATGTGTCTGTCTCTCTTCAGGCTCACCAACAGAGCAGGAAGGCAGACCGTTTGGTAGCGGCTGGAAAGTATGAAGAGGCCATCTCCTGCCATGGAAAAGCAGCAGGTGGGTTCTATGACACTGATACTGGACTGTATGTCATGCAGAGCTGTTGTTTTACAATAAATCAGACACATACTAATCCAGGATTTTGTCTCTTTCTGGATAAAGTTCCTGTATACATCTTCATAAAGTAATCAGAAGTATATGTGCCTTTTTTCATTGTTTTGTTCTTGAAATGAAACAGTGATTGACAAGTTATCTAAGAAGCAAGATTCCTCCACTGAGAGCAGCCACAGCATTTTGCTCCAGTTCTTTTTTTTTTTTTCTGTTTTTGCTTTTTGGTCTTTCTGTTCCTCCAAACATCAAACCGTACTTTTCTTATTCTCTCTCGAGGGAGTGAACATCGCCCCACACACACATGCGTGCAGCACAAATGCAACTTGCCAAATAAATTACTGCCATAGAAAACAAACATTCCAGACTGCACAGTTATTTTAGGGGACCTCCATGAGCTCAGACATCATGTTACCTGTCCCTCCAGAGAACCGCAACTATCGAGGACTCATGTCGTTCCGCTCCTCGTTAAACTCTGGGTTTTTCTGATCACTATTTCACCTAATCCTGACCTATAGCCAGAAGCCTAAGTGTACCATGTCTGTGCTGAAAAGAATTCAGTGAAGATCTACAGTCCTGCCTTGACTGCATTAACTGGGACATTTTCAGAGAGACACCAACTGATCTGGATGAGTACATTAGACACTGTCATCTTATATCAGCTTCTTTGATGACAGCTGTATTCCCACCAGCGCCCAGGACCAAAGTAGAACAACGACAAGCCACGGTTTACTGCAGAACTCAGACAGCTATGCCAAGCCAAGGAGCATGCTAAAAAACTGTCTAAACCCTGTGGCCTTGAAGGCTTGTGAAAGACTGTCCAACCTAAAAACAATCGCTGACCCCCTTGTGGACCCCATGCGGTTTGCATACTGAGCTAAGAGGTGGATAATGCAGTCAGCCTCGGCCTGCACTTCAACCTCCAGCATCTGGAGAACCTAAACATACAGGTGAAGCAACCAAGAACGTTTTATGGCTGAACAGTGGGTTGTTCTCCACCGGCTGAGTCATCCACCTGACCTCAGTCCAGCTGAGCAGGCGTTTGACTTGCTCTGGGTTGTAACTATGGTATTAAAATAGTCTCAGTACTATTCACAAACAAATATCAAGTTACATCTATGCCTCTAATTTATAACTCACATATCAAAAATTGTGCATCAATTTTGAGGAGGATCAAGCACCTTCCAGTAGATGGCAGTAATGTGGTATGTATGGATGCCAGCTGCTGTTAAACTAAGCCAAAGAAGACCAAACCAAGTGCTGCTCACATAGACTGTTTAAGACATGGACATAGCACCCGTGACGTCACCCACTGATTTCGGGGAGTCGGTTTAGTGACCATGGGCATTTGAGCTGCGCCATCTTGGATTTTAGTGGGAGTGTACTTTCCATATTTGGCGAAGAGGCGGTTACTCTACGGGTCAGCCGCGGTTAACCGGCCGAGAACCCGACCACTTAGCTCGGAACAACCGAGCTAGCCTAAGGCTAATCAGCTAAGCAGCTAGGCTAACAAGCTAAGCGGCAGCTACACGCAGCTACATCCACCACACGACAGTCCCCGAGTCCGACCCGACTAGCTCGACCCCGTACGACCGCGACACAGAGCATACAACAGAGTTGTAATGTCATAATGTTGCTGCTGTGTTTTAAACACGACTGTTTCAGATAGAGGTTATTATTATTGACATTATTATTAATGATAACGACCAAAATAATGATAACATATTAAAATGTTTAATATTTAATATTTACCGGTTTTCACCGCTGCCTCCATCCACTATCCACTTACAGTTACAGCAGCCGCTTACTGACGGAGCTGCTCTGTCCATGTAATGTCGGACTTTTTAAACAGAAAAATGAGACGAAATAAAATTGTAGCCTAGTATTCCCACAATAAACGGACTCTGAGAGCACGGAACACACCGCAACAGCGTTCCAAACATTAGCTGCTCCGGTCCTCTGTCTGTATCAGCAGCGACCAGAAATCGGAAATTAAGTCATAAGCCAGCGGAAAATATGCAGGTACATGCTAATTAGTGCAAACATCCAGGTAAAATAGTGAGAAATTACTTACCGAAAAAAATGCAACACAGACTCCTTAGACGGTCGGTTAGTACAGTCTACACTACAACAAGCCATACTGTCACAAAAACCTATCCGAACATTGGCAAACAGACACTGCAGCCCCTGTCAACCGCTGGAGGTAGCCGCCTAGCCCAGCCGATGCTTTAGCAAAGAGCTAACTGCCTGTGCCTATGGGCTATCACTCAACGTAACCACGCCCCAATCTATTAAGCCTATATTAGCCCCCCCCCCCACGGAGGTGGAAACTATCAATAGAGACCAAAAACAAAAAATCTACCAGGCTGTTAATGTTTTTTAGGCTGTAAATTTGGCTATTTTAACATGGGGGTCAATGGAGAATTGCTCTCTTCTGGAGCCAGCGCCCAGCGACAGCCGAGGAACTGCAGCTTTTTGAACGCGGAAGTGATCCTCACTGCTGAAACCTGCAACTCCCCCCCTTGGTGCTGCTGAAGGGGCAGCAGTAGCATGGCTAGCTAACTGGTTGCTATCATAGAGGAGTATGTCCTCTCATGACTTGAAAACTGAAAATGTACTTTTTATTTACACTCTGTGTATTATGAAAAGTTACTCCAAGCCATCACCACATCAGTCAGTGCGTGATTGTAAAGTATGTACTGTTTCTGTCTCTCTCCCAGATCTTTTGACTGACACAATGAAGACAACAGAGTGTGCACAGGTGAGGCCCACCTGTGTGTGTGTATATGTGTAACACTAACATCGCTTTTGATAGGTCCTTTTTAGAAAAGATGTCTCTAAAAGGGTCTGAAGTCACCAGATCTAATGAGGAGCTCTTCCTTTATCAGAAACTTTACCTTTGCATCAGTTTTCTGTGTCCGTGTTGTAGTTCAGATTGTGAGTTCTGTTATTGATACTTGTGTCTGTAGGCTCGTTTGTCCATGGAGCTCCAGAGGGACAGTCATATCAAACAGCAGCGACTGATCCAAGAGCGCTGGAAGAGAGAAGTTCGTCGTGAGGCGACAAAGGCCAGACCTGGTCCGGTACAGCCCTCGAGCAGCCAGGCCCTCCTTACTCAAACCCAGCCCGCAGGCCAGCTACAGCCCCACGGCTCCCCGGCTGCCGAGTACGGAGGAATCAGGGAGAGAGAATATGACACCTTACTCTACCAGCTTCAGACTCGGCAGACTGGAGGCTGCACGCCTTTGACGCTACCGTGCCCTGGATCTAAGACCACCAAAGATGACAAAACTCGCCTGGAAGAACAACAAACCACCATCGAGGACCTGCGCCGCCTGGTCGAGCACCTGATGGACGAAAACCAGCGCCTGGTGACGGAGAACAAGCAGCTGCGATCGGAAAACACACGGCTGCGCTCCGAGGCGGTCGAGGCGGCGGACTTTGTGGAGCGCTCGGAGCTCTGGGTGCTGCCGCAAGCAGGCGGCGCTATGGGAACAGGGGGTGGTCAGGAGAGGAAAGGCATGGGGAAGGAGATCGCAATCCCCCAGCTGCCGCCACTGGAGATGCCAGCTCAGGAAGATCTGTGTCTGGATGACCTGCCTCCTCTGGAGGACATCCAGAACGAACTACAGGAGCTACTGGACAGGGATAAACTGTGATAAGACGCACGGCTCTCTCTCACACACACACACACACACACACACACACACAATCAGGAGGGTTCAGCCAGTATGGCTTTGGAGTTCACATGTTTGACATGAGAGCCCCACAGGCTCGAGTGAGGGAGCTGTTAATCAATGTCATACAGTCTGGAGAAGAGGTGTAATCAGGGTGAGTGATAACACCTGTTCCACTAATACAACACAACCTACGTCCAACAAAAAGGTACAGCATCAGCATGGAGCACAGTCAGCTCTGTGTTAACCTTCAAGAAAATAACTCAGCTTGTCCGAATTATGTTTTTCAGAGTGTGTGTGAAAGGGCCTTAAAAACAATTAAAGTTGCACTTCCCAACTCTTTATTCCCCCAGAGCATTAAACCCCCGTCTCACAGACCTTCCCTCAGAATGATCACCATCCATCCATATTTGTGTCATTGAATGACAGCTGAGCAAAGACCATGACACACAGCTAATGAGGTAAAACACTGTCTGAGTATTTTATTGTGAAATAAGTGGATTTGTCAGTGTCATTTCTGGGAAGAGCCTCAGAATAAGTGTTGTGAAGCTGAACGATCGCAGTGTTTATCCACAGGTCAAACATTTCCATGATATTTTGCACTTGTCTGTCAGCAGGAGATGGATGAAACTTTAAAATGCTGCTGGAAATACTAGTTAGCTATTTAGTTTAGTAAATATGAAGTAACTATGGCATTCATTTGTCTTGATATTACGTTGGTGGGATTTTGTCAGTGTGATTTTGAATCAGATCAGATGAGAGGAAAAGAGTCAGGTGTAAAGTCTGGAAACACGGCACTTAACTCAACCACTCTAACACACACACACACACACACTCTCTGCATGTACCTAGGCTGATGAGTTGACTTGAGTTCTCAGAAGCAGTCGTCAAGGTTTGCAACAGGAACAGGATGTTTGCAGTTCATGTCTTTAATGCTCTCCAACAGGAAGGCAGAGCAGGGATTGTGCATGTATTAGCTTATTCACTATAAAGCATCTGTACTGAGTGTATCAGCTGACAGACCTGTAGACAGACACAGACACGTCTGACTCTCTTGTAGAGCTTGTAGAACAATGAATTCATTAATCAATCATGCTTGAGTTACATAATACATTGCATCATGTGGCAGTGCAGTTGTAGGGGGAAACTGATTTGCAATGCCTTGACGTGCAGTGGTAACATATCAGGTGAACATGCAAGAACACTGTGCTGGTTCTTGTACAGAGGACTGAATAGCTCTGTAGGAAATTGATTGAAACTTACTTCATACTGCTGGGGCACAATCAGAGCACATAGACTGAACTATGTATAACGTGCAGTAAAACCAAAACAATGAGCTAAAAGAGGCTAAAAAGGTTTGGTGATTGGATGTTGACACTAGTTGAAGAAAAGCTCTTGGGGCAGCTTGCTGACCGTGTTGCTTGCGGACTGAATGCATGTACGCACTCATGGACTCACAAAATCTGACAGATCCACGTCTTCAACGGTAAAATACTCAGAATGGTCTTACCTCAGCTTTCAGCTGTTAAACACTAAAACCGATGTTGCTTACTAAGGGGCAGCATTGGGACTGAGCCTAACGCTGACACGAGGACGACTGTAGAAAATAATGTTCTTTTTAAATAAAGCTAACATAGTAAATGATTTTTGTCATCATTTGCGATCACAGCTCTCCGAAGCTACGGCAGGACATGGCGTCTCGCAGCATGTTTGTTTTCTCATCGACATGACGTTTGATTTGCAGTGGAATGTTGAACATACATTAGTCATTACGTGTTAAATGTCAGAGGGTAAATGAAGAGCTTGCCGGTCTTTACACGAATCCACGTTCACGGACTCCTGAATTTAAATGTACGAACAGCTGGTCAGGTTGTTTTGATCGTGGCTGTCATTAGGACTGCTGAACGCAGCATTACCACGAAGACAGACACACTTCATACACAGCTAAAGGGAGTCACCTCTCACTTGGAATCAGTGGCCGGAGGACAAAATGAAAGCTTAAACTGCCGGCTGGCCGGCTAGAGTTAACCACAGTAGCCGAAACCGAAACTTCAGAAACTCTTCAGAACTCTATACCTTCTCAGCAAAACCCAACCCGTGCCTTTGGACATCTTTCTGTACTCTGGTGGCAGTCATATCTCTGGATCTCTAGACGGACAGAAGCAGCTATCTTTTGACGTGTGTCTGACAGGGTGGTTGTCCAAACTGTCCAGCCAGACAAACGCTGACTGAACGCAGCGGTTCTGAAATCATCTCAGCTCTTCAGAGTCCTGTTTGAACCGGATTTCTAACCCACATCTTGCATGTGTGACATAACTCATTTATCAGAATAGGGATCTGAAACCTGCTGTGACCACGCTGAGCCAAGCCATGATCCTGTGTTTCCATTGTGGACTCCAACCAGGGGACAACTGGTTTTGATAGACCTCGTTGGTAGCAGAACTGACAAAGACCAACGTGTGATGGTCTCAAGCCCCCTGAAAACCAAAGCTGGGTCTTGCTCTGATACCAAACACATACCAACCTTACTGTTTACTGACTAACGGATGAAAACTGTGCAGTTTCCTGCTGCTGCTTCACATTAAAAGCTTCCAGCTTTCTGAGGTATTTACTGTGAAGCAGCTACAGGAAATGCGACATACTTGCCAAGGAAATTAGCTGTTTGCTCACTGGCTTCCATGTTTCACCTTTCACACTGCAGTTTTCCTACTGCTCCACTGGGGGTTGAAAGGTTGCAGTTGCTCATGGCTTGATTCGCCCTGATTATCAGGAGAACAAAGAAGAGTCCAGCTTTAGCTGGCTGTACCTAATAAACTGCTAACTGGCTGTATTTTGAGCTAACGATCCGCAGACTCACTTCAGAAAAACAGTGATGGTTTGAGCTGAGATGGTTTTAGAAGTGCACACAGCTGAAGGATCGGACTCTCACCTCAACACCCAGACCAGTTCTCTCTCTCTCTGTGTCTCCCTCTCCCTTCAGATGAAGTGTGTTATGATGTATGTGACATCGTGTGATTTGGACTAATCGTGCGGAAGACTGATGGGTTTCTGTTCTACCAACTGGAATACAGAATGCTGTCTGTGAGAGCTGTGTTCTTCATGTGGTGTGGGACATGTATGTGTTGGGGGGGGGGGATTTGAAGGCCAGTTCAGGTTCAGGTTTACCTGCCTACTGTAACCACATGTTACCTGTGTTTTGGTTTAAAGTTAATAATTCATGCTGGTATTCATTGGTATCATGAGGAGGAATAAAACATTTGATGGCCCAAAATTACAGGTGTGTGTGTGCTCGAGTGTTTTCCTGAAGAAACCCTGTGCATAATGACCTTAGTGATTTCCTACATTTACCATGATGCCTTTAGCTCCCCCCAAAGAAGCATCATGAACTCACCCTGAAAGAGGGACATGAAATTAGTCTGAATTGGAAATATAACAAATGAACAGGACATGCTGACATTGTCAGAGTTAGAAATAATGATTTTAATGGAAATGATGAATGTGTTCTTCAGACTTTGTCTGCAAAAAAAAAAAAAAAAAAAAAAACCACCTTTTGCAGCACTCACAGCCTGGCAGACCTTAGGCAATTTTGAGATTTCACCCCATGCTTCCTGGAGTATGTCCCACAAGATGGATCGGCTTGATGAGAGTCTTCCTCCATTCTGGCTGACTGCTTATTCTTTAAATATTGCTGACACATTTTGGAGGTGTGTTTTGGGTCATTATCCTGTTGTAGGATGAAATTGGCCCCCAATCAAGTGCTGTCCACAGGGTATGGCATGGCGTTGCAAAATCTTGTGATAGCCTTCCTTCCTCAAGGTCCCTTCCTCCCTGTACAAATGTCCTATTTTACCACCTCCAAAGCAACCCCAGATCATCACGCTGCCTCCACCATGCTTGACTGATGGTATTAAGCACTGTTCTTACATCCTTTCATTAGTTCTGCGTCTCACAATTATTCTTCTGTTTGATCTGAAGACCTCAAACTTGGACTCATTTATATGTGTATGTGTGTGTAATAATGCATATATAAAACTCTTCTACACACTCAGAACAGAAGTTATTATAAATCAATATTATTTCATATTGATATGATACAGCAACAATAATAATATTGATTGAAAATACTGATTTAGTTCTGCATTGTTGTTGCTCTGGCTAACAGGAGCTAAATCTGGCACAAGCTGTTGAGCCTGTTAGCTTAGTGCACAAAACCCCCACAAAGTGACACTCATCAGCAGTTCCACACCTTTTTTTATGCCTTTATTAGATGGAGTTGAAACAGGAAGTCTCAGAGTGTCACAGACACCATCTCTGTTGTTCTGGTTGTAATCGCACAGCCTTTATCTTTTTAAATTGGATTTACAATTCATCAAACCACACACACACACCAGACATTTTACCTCCACAGGTCACACACCCTCAGCCACACAGCTGTGGGTGTGAACACGAAGCTTTGGTATCATGAGTCAGTTTATGAACAGCAGTAAAAGACCAGACAGGTCTGGTGCTTCCTGTCCATTGAAGCGTGAGGATCCTCCAAATGTGCAGGGTATTCTCCACTGACACGAGCGGTGAGCTGCTTTTGTAAGACTTTCCACACAAACGATTCCAAAAATGTGTGTAACACAAAAACCCGCAGTCGCACAAAAACAGAAAATACCAATAAGTGACATTTGTTGGAGCTAATATGTTTGTTTTGGGGGTTTTTTTTTGAGCTCTCCTGCATTGGTCCACTGGTCTCTGGTGCCTCACCTGGACCAGGACTCCAGCAGCAGCAGCAGCAGCAGCAGGTGAGTCCTCAGACTCAGGAAGCTGCTTTTTGTTGTTGTTGTCTTTGAGCTTTGTTGGTCAGGATGATAATGAGTTTAAAGTGCGCCCTCTGCTGGACCACAACACAAACTACTTCAAAGGGCCTGTTGTGCTTATAGGCTGTTAGGCTTTAGTTCAGACGACATTATAATGAAGGACGATGTTTCTGCCAGAGAAACGATATGAACGGACTCTTCTGTCTGTCCACACCACAGCAGCTGCTGGAGGAGTCTTCAGGACTTTGGTTCTCGAGGACAAAAACCACTCAAACTGTAAAATCCAACAAGAGGCTGTTCTAGCGCCCCTCACTGATTTTGGAATTTTTAAGCTCACTCTGCGTGCTGCATCCTCCCACAGCAAAGTACATTTATAAAATGAGATGATAAGCAAACAACAGCACTTATTAAAATAACATTTAAAAAAAAAAATCTGGGAGGAGGTATATGTGCAAAAAGAGGTGGTTACAATGGAAAAGACTCTGTTTGATCCAAAAGGTAACACAAAAATAACAACATTCAAACAGCTAATCCTCACTGAGAGCACGAAATTTACAACCAGGTGACGTGATGAGGAGATAAAGTCAATAACCCTCAGAAATAACATGAGTACAAAGCAGGAAAATAACAAACGATGGCTGACAGAGAGGGAGAGACCCTCTGACAGCAACCTGGAAGAATCACTGCTTGGTTTATTTGGTTCTCTCTTCCCTTTCCTCCTCTTCATCTTCCTCTGATGGTGACAAGGGATAGTGTTCATCTGCTGGTGCTCTTCACTCAGGCTCAGGCTCTCTCATGGGGGGTCACGAGTGTCCAAAGCTAGTGTCAGAGCTACCAAGGAACAAGTTCCTCATGGATAAAATACCTGAAAGGCAGCTGAGGCGAAACTGGTCCCACAGTTTAAGGTTCTCTTTACAAGGGGGGCATACGCTGAAACTGAAAGATCAATTAACGAGTATTCAAATCATTTAATAAAGCTTTGTGGCTCGTTTAGAAGTCATTAGTAAAACAACTTTTGGGTTGCCAGGTTGTTAAAAAAAAAAAGTATCTTTGGCTTGTTATGATGTTTGTTCTTCTTTTCCTCTCAGACTGTGTCCGTCTGATAACTCATCACTACAAGGAACCCCTCCCACAGTTAGTCTGGGTTCTGCTGTAGGCCCCCTGACTGCCCCCGAGGGGGACTTCCCATGGACACAGCTGCAGCGGTCTGGATCTGTGATTGTAAACCACTTCCTGGCCCCATGATCCTGATCAACACCCACTGCACTTACACTACATCGTCCTTCCCCCTCATGTGCTCTTTGCTGTAAGTGGCAAATCCACATCCAATTGATTGAATCACGATAAAAGCATTAAAATGTTTTGGGTTTTCTTTTTGTTTTTTGTTTTTTTATTAAATGTGCTAAAACGTAGTGTAACATTAAGACGTGTCTGTGACCAGACTCAGTCATGTCGGTTACAATCCATATCTGTGTAAAATCTCTCACAATAAGACAAGTGGTGGCTCAGGGTAGCTGGAAAACCCCCTCAACCCTGACTCCCTCACTCTAACCCTGTAGAACCCCCCCCCCCGAGAACTGAACCTACAAAATCAACACTTATACATGAATGAATGAATAAGTGGAGAGCTCAATGTATTTTGGTCCAGATGCCCTGTAATCCTGTTCCCTGGCCCCCTGAAACAGACAGAGCACGCGTCATGTTGGAGGAGAATAAACAGCAGCTACAGGGATGTTTCCAAACCTGGCAACGCAGAAGTTGTTCTTATTATTAAGAGCTAATAACTAGCTAGTTTCCATTTATGAGCCCGCCATAGAGGATGCCTTATTAGAAAGTGGTCTCACGAAACTTGTACTGAAATTTAAAAAAAAAAAAAAAAAAAAAAGAGAGAGAGAGAAAGACTACAGATGGATCTAAAATCTAAAAGACCACACTTATATAACATCATACCTAAAGACTATACATGCAGAAAAAAACAAAAACAAACAAAAAACGAATAGTATGTACGTCCTCATCCTCTCAAAGACAAACATCGTAGTTCTCTGAGAGTGAAATCTCTGTTTTCGTTCGAGTTCAGCAGAGTGAGGGGACAAACCCCAGGCCAGGAAGAGTGTGTGTGTGTGTGTGTATGTGTAGTCTCTTCACATTCCATAGTTAACGGAGCTCAGAGCTGGTCTCTTCTTCCCTTTAATCTTCAGGGATCCATAGCGAGCCTGGTGATGACAGCACAATGAGAGTGACCATGAGTTTCTTGTCGTTCTGATTATTTCCCTTTTAAAAAAAAAAAAAAAAAAGCTGATATATAACATCACAGATGCTTCTCATGGTCCGAGGACTTACGTCTTTGCGGACTCTGGATCGTGAGATCTTGACGCTCTGAGACCGTCGCAGTCCTTTCTGACTCACAGCCTCGTCTTCAGAAAAGGTTGGCTCGGCCTCTTCGTCCGTCCTGTCCTCCTGGTCATAAAAGTACTCTGAAAAAAAAAAACACACACATCAGGAACGCTGAAACACAGACTTAGATGTGTGTCCTGACAATAAAGGTCTTTGAGAAACCAGGTTTGGGTGGAGGTTCTTTTGACGGCAGAGGGTCAGAGCGATGAACTTACGATACTTGCGATGTATTTCCAGAGCTATTATTTTATTTATTTATTTATTTTTGAGTGTGATTTAAATACATTTTCTGTCGGTCAACACATCCATTAATCAGCGGATCATTTCAGCTCTGTGTGAGGGGCACAGAGTTGGCTTTAATTCTGTGTGAGTGTGAGAGGCAGCCACTCCAGCAGAGGTCAGCAGATACTCAGCAAACACCAGCTGCTGCCGCCACAGGAGATACTGGAGGAGACCTGAGCTCTGTGCACCAGTGAGCGACTCTGCTGAGTCTGTGATGCAGCACAAACTATTAACTATTACTTTAGCCCTATAATCCCACAGCTGGCTGCTGTCGTTTGTATCAGACCTCACTCAAACAGGAGGAAACTGTGCATTTGTTGGGGACTATTTTCAGCGGCGGATTAATTCACATTTGCTGCTCTAGTGAGTATTTGTGGCAGAAGGGCAGTGTGTGAGTCAAAACAGACTACAGTGTGTGTGTGTGTGTGTGTGTGTGTGTGTGTGTGTGTGTGATGAAGGTACGTGTCACCAGTGTGGCTCACTGATGTGTTTCTGGAGACAATGAAGCTCTGAGACTCAGAGGGATCAGAGTCAGTGCTGGTTTGGTTCTCCTCTGAGTCACACCGTCTGTTCAACAAACAATCACCTGCACAAACCCACTGAATCCGAGAACAGACGGCTTCCAAGTATGGCCACCGGAGGGTGTGTGATGTTCTGTGAAAACGTAGAGAGAGAGAGAGAGAGAGAGAGAGAGAAGGAGAGGGAGAGAGCTGTCCAAGGGTGAAAACACCTCTCTTTCTTCGCCTCTCCTCTTCCCCTCATCTCTCCGTCTCCCTGCTGGCTGAGCTGAATACAGAACACACTCTCTCCTCTCTCAGTATGCTAATGCTGTCTACCAGCCTTCCTTCCCTCAATCCATCTCCACTCTTCTCCCATACATTCATCTCTGTCCTCTCCTCCTCCTCCTCCACTCCCACCCCCTACTCTCTCACTCTCTCTCTCTCTCTCCGTGCCTCACTGACTGGCTCTGTGTTTGTGAGTAAGAGAGATAGACAGAAGGAGAGGAGGGAGAGAGAGAGAGAGAGAGAGAGAAAGCGAGAGCGTGTGTGTGTTTGACATTCCACTGGCATACCGCTAAACCTCATCTCATCTCCTCTGTCTGCTGGGAAGTCATCTCTCTCTAGGTCTCTCACACGCACGCACACACACACACACACACACACACACACACAGCTTCAGAGTACTTTCATGTAAATGTTAGCCAACCTGCAGGTCTCAACAACCCAAAAAAAAAGGAAGAAAGAAAGAAAGGAGGGTCGAAAGGAATGAAAGAAACAAAAGAAGAACAACAAAGAAACATGAAAAGCTAAATAAACCGCTGATGTGGCGTGTTGTGTTACGTTAATACTGACGACCCTCTCTGTGTACTCATGTGCATGTCATGGCCTCACTGTCTTGATTTTTCTTTGTAACTTCATTTGGCAGCATTTCCCCCCACCCTCTGTGCTGAATGTCTGCAGGTTGTAAACACACAGCAGATGTCTGTACACTAATACATAGAGTAGTAAGGCACCGTTCATTGCTGTATGAAAGAAATACACTGATATTCCTTCCTACCACAAGCTGTTAGATTCCTGAACAGCTGAATCAACCACAGTCATATCCACCAAAGACAGCTTAAATGGGACAGGCACTGTCTGCACTGTAGTTGTATGTACGGCAAAGTGACTTTCTAGAACTTTCTCCCATCTCCCAACTGCATCTCTGGAGCTCAGCCACAGTGATCTTTTGGTTCTTCTTTACCTCTCTCACCAAGGCTCTTCTCCCCCGATTGCTCAGTTTGGCCGGACGGCCAGCTCTAGGAAGGGTTCTGGTCGTCCCAAACTTCTTCCATTTAAGGATTAGGGAGGCCACTGTGCTCTTAGAAGCACTTAGAAGTGCAGCAGAAAATTTTTTTGTAACCTTGGCCAGATCACAATTCTGTCTCTGAGCTCTTCAGGCAGTTCCTTTGACCTCATGATGCTCATTTGCTCTGACATGCACTGTGAGCTGTAAGGTCTTACATAGACAGGTGTGTGGCCTTCCTAATCAAGTCCAATCAAATATAATCAAACACAGCTGGACTCCAATGAAGGTGGAGAACCATCTCAAGGATGATCAGAAGAAATGGACAGCACCCGAGTTAAACATATGAGAGTCACAGCAAAGGGTCTGAATACTTATGGCTGTGTGATATTTCAGTTTTTCTTTTTTAATAAATCTGCATGTCAACAATTTCTCTGTCAATATGGGGTGCTGTGTGTACATTAATGAGGGCAAAAAATGAACTTAAATGATTTTAGCAAACGGCTGCAATATAACAAAGAGTGAAAAATTTAAGGGGGTCTGAATACTTTCTGTACCCACTGTATGTATTTACCAATAAGGGCACTGTCATGCTTGCTATCATGATAGACATCAGCCTTTTGGGCTCATGCCCTCAATCAGATCATCTCTCACTTTTGTACAATCCTATTCACAAGGGTATTCCATGAAAGCTTTCCTCTACATCTCAGTTGTCCTGGACACAAATGATGCCACTTCATGAAAGAAGTGAGAAGTGATTTCTAAAACAATATAATTAAGCTGTACTGTATGTCTGTGTGTGTGTGTGTGTGTGTATACCTGCTCCGTCAGCAGCATCAGTGCTCTGGGATCTCCTGACGGCAGGGTTGGCTGAGTGGGAGCTGTACTGGTACAGCTGGTTTCCTCTGTCGTCCTGCTGGCTTATCTGTGTGAGGTCATGCATACTCAGGCTGCGCAGCTTCTCTGTGATAGCACCCTGACCCTGTGTCACACACACACACACACACACACACACAGACACCAATTAATATGACATCACTAGCAAACTGCACTTTAGGCCTCTCAGGGATGAACAGGACACAATCCAACAGAGTGATGAAGAGAGTGAGTGGGAACAGACAGGCGAACACAGCTTCAGACTCCTTCCCTCAACATCTACCACTAAAGATATAAAAAGACACAAGTACAAGATTGTCAGTGAGTCTGTCCTGTTGTGTACGACCATCTTCAAATTTATAGGCCACTGTTATACAGCTTAACTAGTGACTCTGCTTGATCGGATGCTGCTTAGAAGCGCAGAAGCGGCCTGAGAGCTGTAAGGGAAAACCTGAGCACAACTTAGACCTGGGCTGAGGAAACACTTTGGCCTATCGGGGCCAGTAAATGAGAAATGGACCGGGGGCCTGGAGAAAACCCAAGTACCCACTGAGCTCCAGCTGCCTTGAACACACCTCCAGCTCTGGACTCATATGTACCTGTTCAGCCTCAGTTCTCAGCTGACAGACTGCTCTCACCAACTGACAACAGTAGGAGCAGAGTCACTGTGGTAAGGCACTTGTATTGGTAGCAATGACCGCAGCTGTGTTTATGTCTTCATTTGGCAGGCAGCTTTGAGCTTTCAGGATGCTGTGTCATCATTTTAAGACCTGTATGCAACATAACATAACAACACAATCTAACAACATCTATGGATAAATAAATATGGAGTCCATGGTAGAGCTTTACACAACATGCCGCATTTACACTCACTCACATACACACACACACACAGATGGCACATGCAGAAATGTTAAACATGCTGAGTAATAGGAATCAATCACTCATCTGCATCAGATCAGCCAATGCAACATTAAATTAGTGATTACTTTGTTTCTAAAAAATAAAAAGCAGTTTTTTCCATCTAAAACACATACAGAAAAAAATGATACTAATATAAACACTGAAGAAAAATGTTCTGATCATTAGGGATATTACTGACAAGACACCAAAAACTCTGCAACGATAAAGACACAGCTCACAAAATGAGCACCAGGAACAGGACAAAGGGACAGAAAAAAAAACATTAATAAAAATACTTTTTGATCAAACATTAAAAAAAAAGTGGAAAAGAAACACGAAAAATACATCAAGTGTTACAATGAAATGAAAGGTTTAAACATAGGAGAGAAAAAAACTCAAACATTAATGAATAGAAATGAAGAAAAATTGGGTGGTAAATACTGAGTTAAATGTATTTTCAAAAAAAAAAAAATATATATATATATATATATACTGTTGATTCTTTATTACTACACTGAGAGGAAGGTGGAAATAAACAGTGAAATTCACCCTCTGCTGCTAGGTCTGATCAAAGAATAAAATGGATGGGGAAGATCAATGGAAGAAATGCTGGGATGAAAAATGGCAGGGAAACATTTTGGCCATGCTGCTTACACTGACTGTTTTTTTTTTTTTACTCCCAGAGCAGCCTGCTGACACACAGAAACCCTGAAGAAGGAAGGATGTCAGTACAGAGAGAGAGAGAGAGAAACAGAGTCACAAGCAGGTTAGCCAGTATGCAAGAAAATTTTAAAAATGATATATCGTGCCTTTTAAGTCTTTATAAAATCAGCGTACACAGCAGTTAGATACTTAAAGCAGAGGAAGCTACCTGTGGCCTGGATGTAATGCAAATCTATAAATTGTTATCAGAATATTACATTACCCTGAGAATCAAGGGGCAAGGGCCTAAGGATGGCAGCAAGTGTGCTGCTGCAGGAGAGGACATGTAAAAGCATACCTCAATGCATGCCAGGTCAGTTCAGTAATAAAGCTGTGCATCTTAAAAACACAGACCAGGGTTAAAGCATCTGAATTTGCATCAACGTCCAATTACAACTACTGAACTGTTTGTCAATACCGTGGCTTCTCGGTTAAACTCAACCAAACACAAGCCATGAGACACATGAGAAATATCCCATAAAAACAGAGACTCCCAAAAACTGCAGAGCCTCATGGGTGTGGTGGCGTTCCTAATGTGGGTGTGAATGTTTTGATAGCAGCCTTGTGCGCACATCAACCCAGTCCCTTTCCAACATGGAGGTGGAAGAATCGGATTCAGACACAGCCCTGGCTGACATGCAACCCCTCTGTCTGGGGTCTAAATCCATCGGCTGCGGTGCATCTCCAGAGGCGAGTCTCTCTCTGCAGTCGCTCACAGAGCAGGAAAAGAGACAAACCAACAAACAGCCACGACTGAAGAAATCAGTAGGAAAAGAAATGTTCAAAAACCAGTCTGTTTCTTCAGACCTGCGGAGGCTTTGCATGTGCAATTTAAATCAGCTTCAGGCTACATGCACATCAATATGCACGCATGCCGCATGCATAATGAATCAGCCGTTGCATATACCAGCCTTGAGTGAGTCTCGGGAGTTTCTTTTCTAATAAAAATCACGTGCTAAAAATCATGGCTGATTACCCACAGCTTAAATGCTGAGGTGCATCTGTAAAACAAAACCAAACTGTTTGGTTTGTTTTAAAACACAGAAGAAGAGAGCAAACAGCAAAAACAAAGAGAGGCGACAGAAACTTAGGAAATACAGGGAAGAAAGGGAGAGGGAAGACAGGACTAACAAGAGTGTTCATGCAGAGAAAAGACAAATAAAAAGAGAGAAACGCGGAAGGGTGGTACACAGCGAGTCTGCTTCGGAGCCGTGATAATAACATTAGTAATAACATTAATGTGAAGTTAGAGGTACAGCCCACAGTTTCTGAGTTCACAGTCACACCCTTGGCATTAATCCTTCTGATACATATCTCCTTTGTTTCAATCCATACACACCCCGAGTCATTCATTTTTTGAGTGGTTTTATTAGACGAGTCTCGGCGTTCGTTTCACATTAGTCATGAAAGGGGATGAATACACATGAAATCCTAACGGCTCTGCCAACTCAAACAGTGAGTCTGCCTCCTCACATTTCTCTTCTGAAAGAAAGCGGGATCCTGTGGCATATGTGAACACCTGACCCAGCACTGCAGTGAAGAGCAGGGGGCAATGTGAGCGTGAAGGAGTGATGCTGCCTTTCTATCAGCTGCGCTTCACCAGGTTTTGGAGTACACCCACTGTCCCTACGTAAACCAGGACAAGACCCAAAACCAGGATACTAGTGCAAATGTAAAAAACGACTTAATGGAAGAGTAAACTTCTGCTTCAAACTATTTTGATAATTGCCCAAATTGTCATTTTACAGGAAAATGGGCCCTAATATTGTTGTTTTCGGCGTCTCACACAGGACGATTTTCTGTATTTCTCTGTTTTATATTTTTGCTTTTGTGCCAGCAAAATCAGACACACGAAGGAATCATGTAGGACTCTGAGAATGGAGAAACCAACCGTCAGATTCATCGGCAATGAAAATAATCATTAGCTGCGGCCCTTCTACTTCTGCATCTTTCAGAATTTGCTGAACATATAATAATAAGAGCGACTAATGAAGCCAGCATCGTGCCCGATGGCTTCGGCTGTTAATGTGGGTCTAAAAAGCCTGACGTGATTAATTCTGTTTAGTGGTGGATTCCCACTGCCTGGGATTACCTCAGTGCAGTGAAGCCTTAGACAGGAGATCAGCAGGGATTATCTGATACACTCAGGTATTCATGCAATGCTGATTAGCCAGCCAAAAACACTTCATTTACACTGACTCGGCAGTAAGTGGTAGCTGAAGGACAACGCAGCACTTCAGAGACACACACACAAGGGATACATTTACATGAGCAGTGTGTCAGACACTGTATCATCTACAACTTAAGATTTTATTTGTATTTAAATGCAACTCTCCTGCATTTATTTACACACTAATAGCCCTCTTTCTGTCCCCGTTCTCTTCAGTGTGATTTAGCAAGTGTGATCAGGACACTCTGTGCCAACAGGTTGAATTGGATGCAAAACAACCTGCTGGGTGTTGTACAAAGCAGGCAGAGGGCGCTGTTGTATCGGAGCAGAGGAAGCTAAAGCTTTGGCAGCATCTCACAAAGGCAGAGCCTCTTCAGTGAGGATGGAGAGAGGGAACAGGATTTATGGGAAAATGTCTGGAGTGAGATATAGGGTCCAAACTGCTTCAGCCATGCTACTGTTGCTAATTTTGGTAAAAAAAAAAAAAAAAAAAAAAGCATCTCAAAGGAAGTGATAATCACAGTGCAGTAACGATGAGAATAAGCAGTGAGAAGCTGCACGTTTTAAAGAACATCAAACAGAACACAGAATATATAGAGACACTTGCCTTGACAGCTGCGGAGACAGCAGCGGTGGCAGCGATGCTCAGTCCCTGTTTGCCAAAGTTCACCATGGTTTCATAGCTTCTCTCTTTGGCCTGCACAATGTACTCATCTATTTCCTGGACGGAGACAATCAATAACACTTCTCTAGTAGACAGTTTAATCGAGGAAAAAGCAGAGTGACTATAATATTCTCCACAACAAATAATGAGTTTATACAGAGGTGGACATGGGTGGATGGATGGATGGGTGATCTTACCCTCTCTCTGGAGGACAGCAGAGGATGCAGACACTTCCTGTAAATGAGACTTGCTCCTCTGGTGTAAGGGGAGAGGAGCCAGATCACAAAGGCTATCTTCAGCTCATAGTACAGAGGAAACCTGGAAATGTGCACGCAACAGAGGGAGCATACCCAGCATCAGGGACGGTTAATATTAACTCGTTAGGTCTTTAGACACATATCCGCTCTTTGTCTGTGCTGTTCTACACCTGCTGCGTGGAGCTCTTAGAGGTTAATCTGGGCACAGCTCAGGATCTAAAAGCTGATCTAAAAGTTTTGCCAGCATTGTTGCCCTCTGACTGTCCTTGAGTAGCACAGCCACAAGCTTGGACTTAAACCCAATAGAACATCTGTGGAGAGACCTGAAGATGTCCACAGATGCTTTCCATCCAGTCTGACAGAGCTTTAGTGGATCTGCCATGAACAATGAGATAAACTGTCCAAGTCCAGGTGTGCAAAGCTTGTAAAAGACTTAACCAAGAAGACTTAAAGCTGTAACTGTTGCCATAGGGTCTGAATTAAGGGTCTGACCGTAATAAATACACATCAGTGGGGAAACATAGTTTGACACAGTCTGACATTTATGTGCGTAATGTGTATCTGCTTGGCTCTTGCATGTTCATGTGAACACTTTTCCCCATTGTTGTCATCCTCATTCCCACATGGCCCTTCTAATTAGATAAGTTCACAATGAAATTTCAAATATCAGCATAGTTCATATTGGCAAAGGTGTATGTGTGTGTTTACTGATACAAGACGGTGTGTGCTCATAACTGTGTGAACCTCACCATGCCAGTGTTAGGTCAGTGATGGTCTCCACCACAGTGTAGAGGGCAAATACGATCCAGTACATCATCCATCGCACCTGGACAGAGACAACATTAAAATCATATTGCAGGCACCTGCTATTGCTGTTCTTGTATTTGCCATCACCAAAAGCTGCTAAAAGAAACTTCTGACTGAGCAGAGCTATTACAGGCTGAGAAAACACAGGAAAGACATGAGTTATGACTGTTTTTTTTAACCGAGTTGATGTAGTACCTATTGTTCCACTAACCCTGATTTGAACTAGAGAACATGGTCATTACGGTCATTGCTTAAGCAGTTTAATAACTGAATTTACGCCAGTATTATACTTATAAGGCCTAAGAGTTGGATAATTTGAGGCTTAAATGGTACTCTTTTCTTCCTCCTTTTATCCTGCACCCTGCCCCCCTCTCAGGCCAGTCGTAGTGAGGTTTAGGATTTTATATCGCTTTGCTTTTATGCTTTCTGCTATCCTCCGTGCTCCCTTGTTCCTGCCGTCCCTCTCTAAGGGCTTTCCAGGCTGTTTCTGGCTGGATTTCCATATCAAAGCCAGCAGTAGACGGTGGCAGGCAGGCAGACGGTCACATGGCGAAGGCTGAGGTATTAGCCAGACCCGGGCTGCAGCCGCATGACTGAACACACACTGACACTAGCTAATGAAATGTCAGTGAGTGTGTGTGTGAGTGTGAGTGTGTGTCTGTGGATGGATGGGAAGAGAGTGAAGAGTGTGTGTTTGAAGGAGGGAAAGCGCCAGAGAGGAACTGTGAATACAAACACAACCATTCACCTGTCTCACAAGTACAAACTCACACAATTTCAAATACACTCCTGCGGTGTTACTAACATTAGGCAGGCAATGTTCACACGCAGACACACACACACACATACACACTGTACTGTCTCTCCTCATCCACTGCCTGCACCATTACTGCTGGACTGGTTAATTGGTGACCTCATCGTGAACTCACTCGCTCACACACTCACTCACTCACTCACACGCACAGGCTCATGGGAATGATGAATGTAAAGCAGAGAGAGGAAAACATAGAGCCAGTGAGATGGAGAGGACATCTAATTTATATGTTTCAATCTCCTCCTGCCTCCACCGACCCTGTCTCTCTTCCACCTCTGCCTTTCATCTTCCACTTCATACCCCTTCTCTCTCTCTCTCTCTCTCTTTCTCTCTGCCCCAGCATTTTGCCTCTTTCCCTCCCTCCTTCATCTCATCAGTAGGGAGGACATTAAGACATGACCTCAGTGAAATATACAGCAGCCATTTTGCCTTCCTCAGGCAATAGCAGACATTTAATAGCCCCGTCTATGAATAACTGCCTTCCATTAGAAGAGAAAGAAAAACTAGAATCGCCGCCGTGCAGCTGTGTGCCTCCACCAACCGGACAAGTTGCAGCTTACATCCATGTCTGTCCAGACACATATAATGTATATGGTGAAGACTTTTAAGGTATTGAATGAAGGTTTTTTTTTATTGCCTTTACGCCCAGTTAAGGTTAGGCAAGGCCTATTTCTTCTTGTTTAGTGCGTAGTGGTGCAACCTGGTCAGAGACAGACAGCTGGCCATCAAACATGAAGCCCAGGTTTCTCCCAACCGTTGGCTGGGGAGGGGGGGTAAGAGACGAAGAGGAGATTTTGACGTTGATATTGTGATGGAGAGGCTGACTGACAGGAGTGACAAAGAGTTCAGTCTTGGGGAGATGTAGCTGAAGGAGGCGTTCCTTCATCCACATAGATATGTCCGAGAGACGAGCCAAGATTCATGACAGGTATTGCTGGGTGTCGTCTGCGTAGCAGTGATATGAGAAGCCACGTGAGGTGAGCTTGAGGAGGTCATGAGATTGGTATGCAGCTTTAGGATGGTGAGGGTTTGGTGGATAGAGGACACAGCCTATCCGGACATGAGGTCAGTGTACATCCATGCCTGTCCTTTAATTAATTAAACAATCCGGCTAGCCGCCCCCGTCAGTCTAACATAGGGCTGACATGGAGACTAACAATCATTCACACTCACATTCACACCTATGGACAATTTAGAGTCTCCACTGAACCTAATCTTTGGACTGTAGGAACAAGCTGGAGAACCTGGAGGGAACTCCACAAACTCCACTCCGGCTGGCAGATTTGAACCCAGAACCTTCTTGCTGTGAGGTGACAGTGCGAACCACTGCACCACCATGTCGCCTGTAAGTATATCATATTAAGGCGGAATAACCCTGAATTCTCTGTTCATTCGTCTTCCCAGTGAAGCTGGCACTTCATCTTAGTCGGTTTGTCTAAACTTCCACGAAGTCTATACAATCAGTTCCTGCTGCTTTCTCTGGTTTCAGCACTAACACCGCCCAACAGACATGTCTGCTCAAGACACACTGGGATCCAGACTGTTCAGAATAGAAGCCCATTTGTATAAAACAGAGCAGAGTCAAGCGGAGTAGCCTAGGGTCAGAGGCTTTAACTACCTCATTCAGCACTTTATCAATCCTGTGTCAAGCAGTGCTGGGGATAGCAGGGGCAGCAGTGAGGGATAGTGCCCAGCAATGTTATTTCCAACCGTGTGCTAACTCCGTTAATGAGATGGACTGAAAGGAGGGATGAATCCATGTAAGAAGGGAGAGGAGATTGTTTCAGTGAGAGTGTTCAACAAGACAGTGCCTGAGAGACTTTTCTGTCAGCATGGACACACAAAGGCACACACGCTAAAGTAATAAAAACAAGAAGGGAAAAAAAAAGGGGGGGGGGGGGGGCTGGTGTGGAATGAATTGTTAGAGCCAACTTTGTCATGAACTGGAGTAACCTCTAACAGGGTGTGTTGCAACTCGAGTCATATAAAAGCAGCCACAGGCCTGTTTCTGCTGTAGAAGAGCTGCCACTATCTTAAAGTACTGAACTCTTGTTCAGTGTATACATAAAATCTTTAATATATGTGCTTGGGGATGTGCTTAATGAAAAAAAAAAAAATACATTCAATCTGGTGAATTTGTTTTGGTGAGATGACCATGAAAGACTGGAAGCTTATCTGCAAACAGCAGTATAGGATGAGTCTGGCTCATGTTGTAGGGAGATGCAGTCTTACATACCAACTGCAAAGTCAGCAGATACGTGCTCGCTTCCATGCAGTGGGGAAAAAAAAAGGTTTGATGAAATCATAAATAAAATCAAAACTAAATCATACATGTTGATCAGGAGGAACCCATTGCTCAGTGAAGGTCTTCTAGCACTGTCAAAGTATAAATAAATGAATTTATCATGAGTACAAATGGCCATGTGGTGTCTCAGTGTTTCATAAGCATTCAAACTAGACATCCTGGTTATTTTTTTTTGGACGCGTATTGACCGATCTTCATTTCGATTCACGCCTTCCTTTCTGCAGCTGCAAAGAGAAATTCACATGTCACGTACCTCTACCAACCCAGCTACATTACACAACAAAAGGAAGCCGACTTGAGAATCGGTAAGAGAGCGGAGAGAAAGCAAACAGAAGCAGAGAGTGAGGAAGACAAACAGAGGAAAGATGGCTCAGAGCAGTCCCTGCTTACTGCGTCTGAACCCCTGTGCTGGTGTGTTAATGCTGTGTGTGAACGTGTTACTAACTCGGTGGACTGATTTCACTCTCGCTGGCATTAGTTACATCACCCTGCTTGATCAGAAAAAGCACATTCAAACCCTTCAATCCACATGCATGTGTAGGTTTCTGTCAAAACCTGGGTTAAATGAAAGCAGGGCTAAGACACCATTCACATCCTGATATTCCAAAAAATGGAGAAGATACAGGATTTAAGTCCGTCTCTCTGCAACAAAACGCCATTAACAGGAAATTCGACATCAAATATTCAAGAAGGTACCGAATTGTTAAGGAAAGCTCGAGTAATATTTTCCTCTCAAAATTTTATATATTGCATTCTGGCGTGAAATCCTCCAAAGAGATTTCTGGGAATTAGAGTTTCTTAATTAGCCTCAGGGGATGATTTGAACATTTAATGAAATGTGATGAAAAAATAAAGAATATTTGACAAATATAGACTGAACAAAGTCACATTAAAAATGTAAATAAAATCACAGAGCAGGTGCTTCCTTCAACATTAACCGACCATCATACAGGGGAATCCATTATAGAAAATGGAGCGTTGCTATTACCCCGTGCTGTGGCATTAAAGCATTGACTGATATTAAGGGGCCCATTTCAACTCCACCATCAGACTGGACTGTTGATACACGGCAGGTTGGGTCCATGGATTCAAGCTGCTGATGCCAAATTCTGACCTTCCCATCTGCAGCCTCAGCAGAAATCCAGATCCTTCAGACCAGGCTACGTCTTTCCACTCTTCAACTGTCCACTTTTGGTGAGCCTGTGTCCACTGCAGCCTCAGATCTCTGTTCTTGGTTGACAGGACTGGAACCTGACGTTGTCTGTCCTGTTGTAGTCCATCCACCTGAGCATTAGCGTAGCCTCTCTGTCAGCTCCAACCGTTCTGACCTCTGACCTCTCTCATTAACAAGGTGTTTCCCTTCTCACAACTGCTGCTTCACTGGATGGTTTTAGTTTTTGTCTCCATTCTGAGTTAAACTCTGATGCTGTGTGTGAAAATCCCAGGAGATCAGCAGTTTCACTAACACTGTTTGATGTGAACCTGAACCCAAGCTCCTGACCTGTATCTGCACTGCTGCAACACATAATGATGCTGATTGGATAACTGCATGACACAGCAGATGTGCAGGTGTACGTAATAAAGTGCTCAGTGAGTGTAACATCAATCACAGAAGGCAGCTCTATTGACAAATAATGTACATTTATAAAAATAAATAAATATAAAAAACAGCATATCCATAAGTGAAGCTCATGAACTTACGTATTCCTTGACATTTTTGGTCTTGACAGCTTTGTAAGAGTAGTATGCAGGATACAGGGTCCCAAACACCAGCCTGCAGGGGGAGAGAACACACAACACAGAGCTCATCATTTCTATTCCATATTCCACATGTTAAAAAATACGATCTGAATACATTAATTCAAATAAACATACACAGACAATTTGAATACAGGCCTGAGATCTGCTGAATTTGTACTGGTGGGTTTGCGCAGTCTAGGAGAAACACTGATAAACACAGTTGCTGTGTTTACATAAGGCTACAGTTTAAAGTCTCCACATTTCGAATCTGATTTCTACACTCACAACAGTTTCCCTCGTACTTGTGAAGGGGATTTTACACAGAAACCAAAATGGCTGTTCGGTGTAATTCAGAGCGCAAACTGAGGCTTGCGCACAAAATTGGGATTTTCCAGTTCATCTGTTTCTTTTCCAGCCATCATCTGTTCGTGGGGGGACTTATTTATATCCTGCAATGATCGGGTGTTGGGTTCTGACCCAGAGTCTGAAAACCGCTGGAAAAAAAGACGATGACTCAGTGTTTCCTCTGTAATCTTCTGCAGCAGCAGCAGCAGCAGCAGCTGGGGGTAATGTGGGGTTTGGTTCCATGTCAGGTCCAATGCCGGTTTGAACACCACCTCAATGTACTGCACTCTTACATACACAGTGCTTGCACATATATATATAGATATAGATATATATATAGTTATATATAGATAGATACAGATAGACAGTTTTGCAGATACAGTTTGCAGACAACAACCCGTGTAAAAACACAGCGAGCTGGGAGGCCCGCCTGAGCTGTAAGTGATGACTTGTCTGTATTTCCAGCACTTGGAGCAAAATGCTTCACTTATTAATATCTACAGTGGATAATGAAGTGTCCCTGGATTACCCCCCCTGTAAATGACTGAACACGACTGACTGAAAAACTGATGCACGAGGGCAAAAAGTAATTACGTCGCTCAACTGGTAATACCAACGTGATCCAGAAAGGGGACAAGTGGGAAAGAAATGAGGGAGGGAGAGGAAAAGACAGAGAGAAACTGAAGGGGTCGGGGGCTCATTATCTGTAACAGCTGTAATTCTTGGCTGTTTTATTTATTTCCTCTGTGGCAGCAAAACATCAGCGTGTTACGTCAGCCTTCAGAAACTCCTGCAGCATAAACTGAGCCACACAGTCACTTTTAGACCCGATTCTGAAAGACCAAACTATAGATGGACTCGAAAGCACTCGCTAGCCTAGCAGCATTAGGACTACAAAGCAACCCATAATGCAACACTCTATTAAAAGACACAGGTAGTTACACAGGTACTTTTGATACTAAAAGTCGCTGTGTAAAAACACTTAGGCCCTGTGCCTGAGTCTTACAATGGCAGGGGATAACCTTTTCTTCTATATGCTGGTTTCACAGTTCATCTCTGAAAGACAGGAACAGCTTCAACAGTAATGTTAAGCTCTGTTGAAAATATTACACAGGGATTTCTGCCTGTTATGTCTCAACAAATGAAAGCGATATCAGTGAACATGCTGAATGTATGGGACACCCTGAATTAAGAGAATTAAAGAGAGCAGACTTCACACGGCTCAACGGGTTCCCCTTCAACTAGCTGTTATTTCTACTGTCACTAAATCCTGCTATTTCCTCTGGCCTTTATAGGGGCTAAGGTTAAAACCAGACTACACAGTGTCAACACAATAATGACCCATGGGCATGTCATTTGTGCAGAACTCCAGAAACCTTGTGACATCCCAACAAATCAATAGAAATCTCTGTCAACCCAATAATCTCATATATATATATATATATATATATATATACACTCATATAGGAGGAAGCAATCCTAAAGTTAAACCATAAAAGTCTGGAGGTATGAGGATTTCACATATCAGCAACTAAATACACACAGACAGACTGTATATAGTCTTGTATACACACATTGTATACACACACACACACACACTCCCTCTGACCAGAGTCCCCTGAGCAGCAGGCGAGCCGCCAACAACCACAGCAGTTTATTTTCCTGCTGTTGCTATAGTAACAGCAAAGCTGCCACGGCTCAAAAACTCTCTCTTCGTGTCTACATCTCTTTGTCACACTGTAATTTCCAGGTAAGAGAACAATACACGCAGAAGCATGATCACGAAACACTGAAGTTTGGATAATGAATCCCTTTCTTCCTTTACAGTGGTATGTGGGCATGTTTGTGTGCACACAGTGAGCACTGCCCCTCTTCTACGGTAGTTTGTTGTGTGGATGGTTCTGCCGAGACAGCTGTACAATCAAAGACAGGGACACCATGGAAAACCAGGAGTCTGTGTGAATCACCTGACAGTCACTGTCATACACTGCAGTCATTTCAGAGGCTGCAAATATCCAATTATTTGGTCCACAGTGATGTGTTAAGGAACACACTGTCACTGTACTTACTATGTCTCAGTGAGGTATGCCATATTTTGGTATATATCCATTCATCTGTCCATTTTCTATACCACTTATCCTCTGAAGGGGAACCCAACAACTGGACGGATACACTTAAAGACCATAAAGCTTGAATTCAAACTGTTTGAATATTGTCACATTCATGAATGAATGTGAACACATTTCATTTCATCTTCCATTGTGGAATTTTTAAGGGCTCTACATCCTGGATAAATGTAAGCAGCAGACAGTGAATATTATAATGGAGTGCAATAACAGTGCACTACTTAGTAAATATGGAGCGTGAATAGCACTATGAATATTCGCCTAGATTACTTTCGATACTAAAGACAACATCTAGCACAACGAGTATCTGAGATCAAACATTAGACGTGTACTGAACGTCAGAG
The DNA here is from genome assembly GCA_016801885.1 of Toxotes chatareus. NCBI lineage: Eukaryota > Metazoa > Chordata > Actinopteri > Toxotidae > Toxotes > Toxotes chatareus. The sequence goes on along the minus strand of CM028898.1, from coordinate 1,184,422 downwards.
ATGCTGCTGCTATGACTGGAAAGTGTATGTGACAGGACTATGACTCTAAGAAGAAGAGATATTTACATGAAACTGTATCAGTCAGGTTCAGAGGGCTTCCTCTGGAGGAGCAGTGTGACTGGACTGTATGAGTATCTGATCTACATGTATGTCCTTGTTTGCCCAGAGCCATCATTTTTATTTCCAATTTGAAAGTACTGACTGTAAAAAAAAATTGAATTAAATGAACAACTTTCACTGACGAGACACACTATTACTAGTACATCACAAATCTTCTACGGCAATGGTCATGCACCGTATCACCTCACCACAGCGGCAGCGGTTTCTTTCAAATACAAGGTTGTCATTTGTTAGCCTACACAGAACTGCAGTGGCTTTACAAAGCATTCAGACCCTTCGCTTTTTGCACATTCTGTGCTGTTGGTTTCATTTTAAAGTCGGTAAAATAGCCATTATTTCCCATCAGTCCACACTCCAATGCCCATGATGAAAAACTGAAAACATTTTTGTTAAAAATTTAATTCAAAATCCAAACCTGAGATCTCTCATTTACAAGTATTCAGATCCTTTGCTGTGGTCAGGTGCATCCTGTTTGCTTTAATTAATCCTTGAGATGAGTCTAAAAGCACCTGTGGCAAAGTGAACTGATTGGACATAGTTTAGAAAAACATCATTTAAAGGACTCTGAAAACATGAGGACAAAGATTCTCTGGTATGATGGGACAAAAACTGAACCCTTTGAGCAGAACTGAAAACACTATATCTGACAAACATCAGGCACTGCTCATCACCTGGCTTATACCATCACTACAGTGAGACATAGAGGGGACAGGGACAGGAAGACCAAAGCAGTCCCCAGGCAGAGATCTGAGAGTGGGGCGATGGTTCACCTTTCGGGGAGACAATGACCTGAAGCAAACAGCCAGGAGACTGGAGTGGCTTAAGGACAAGTCTCTGATGGTCCCTGAAGGGATCTGACTACTTTCTGAAGCCACTGTATCTGAATCACTTTGTGACATAAATATCAAGCTTCACTACTCTGACCTTAAAGTTGCTGTATTTCTTTATTTTTTTCAAATGAAAATGTGCATTTACTTTCTGTCTCTTTCTGTCTGTCTCACTAAGGACCAGCAGAGAAATTTGCCCCAAACTCACACAAAAGAAGTTGGACATGCACAGAAATGTTCTTGAAACAATTTAGAGAAAAGCAGGGCCCCTTCTTCATTCCAAAACTACCATCTTTCTGTTTCCCGTTCTCTCTCTCCTCATTCTCCTTCTTCCCATTTCAACACCCCCCCCCCCTCTCTCTCTCTCTCTCGCTCTGCATGCAGCTGAGAAAATAGCCCGTTGCTTTTAGATGGGCCTTGACCCTGGGCTCCAGGTCAATTTCCCTGGTTTCCTGACACCGTACACCACCAACAACCAGATGTGAGGGGGGGGGCAGGAAGACAAGAGAAAGAGCAAAGGGAGAGAGAGAGAACAAGAAAAATAAAAAAAAACAGGAGACACACCAAGATGGAAGAGAGGAAGGGGGAGGGAAAAAAAAATCTAGAGATCTCCAAGATTTGAGCTCCCACCATCTGGTTTGAGCTTCAGGAATAAGAATTTGATTACAAGACTTTTCCCCTAAAAACACAGAGGGAGGATTGTTGAGAGAAGTGCTGCTACAGCAAATGGGAACTGGTTACAGTCCAGGTCTGTACCTCCCCACAATATTTCCTCACAGGGAAATAAATGGCATATATCATTTAGACTGCTCTCACAGCTCTCTGAATCCTCCCACATTCAAAAACTGGCTTAACACATCATTCACAAGTTCAAACTTTAGCTCAGTGGTTTAAGCATATTTCTGGAGGCATAAATCTCCCCACAGAAAATACTGAGGTCGACTGAAAGACCCTTTAAATAATAATAACAAACGAGAGACTCACTTGCATAAGACAAAAAAAAAATTCTGGTTTATTAAAGCTTGACTTGTATGGGTTACGATAACATTGTACTCATCAAGCTAACAGCTGAAGTCTGAGAATGCAGTGATATTGCTATAATAACGTTCAATGGGTAAAGAAACACAAGCAGTGAGACAATCAGAAAAACTGAAAACAAGTCAGATTTCATGTCAGAACAATTTTTTGTGCAAAAACAATCTGTGCTAAAATTTACCACACTGCTCTTCTACTTTCCACCTTCTTTTCAGGTGGAAAACACCACCACCACCACACCACGGCCAACATCTGGTGAGCAATGAGACAGACTGACCATCAAATCATTACCACATGGCCACACTGTCTGACAGAAGTCGACATAAATACAAGTTAATGACAACAGCTGTTAATGACATTTAAAGTGCAGTGTCAGCCCGCTGCACCTCCGTTCAGTGTCCTGCCGTTTTTAAAGCAGCCAAATTCACAATATAGTTTTTCTTTTTGGTCTTTTACATATTTTTCATAATAATAACAATCATTTTAGAATCGCAACGTCATCTTAAAATAATCAGCGTGAATGCAGATTAATGACAATATAAGCATTTAACTTGATGACTTTTTTAATGAGTTTTTACTACTGATACATATGAAGCTGTCAGCTGTCCTTTGCCAAATATCTGATTCCCACTTTGGGTGTTTCTATGCACTTGTCATATGTTGTAATAGTTAAAAAGATAAGCAGTAAAGCAGATGTGAATACAAAGCAGATGTTTCTCCCTAAAGCCACTGTAAAATTAGTTTCCAGAGGTTAAATACTCATGACTAAACATGGAAAAAAAAAACTTCTTTAGGTGTTATTGATTTAAGAGTTTCAAAAACGAATGTGATTCATCACCAGGGCTGTGTGGGTGTGGCTTGAGCAAACGTAAGCAAACATCCACGACTCTCCTCACATTTTGATTCAAATATTACTAAATGCTGATTGGTGCAAAGAAGTGTCTGACGTCACCATTTTCGAACTGACTGCCGCCCTCAAGCCTATCGCTCATACTAAACAACTGATTTGGAATCTGTTTACAGTGCCTGTAGTGCGAGCATATTGTTTGGCTATATCAGCATATTATTCAACAGGAATGAACATAAATAGCGGTTACTTTGTGCCACAGGCAACAAGAGCAAACCATGAATCCTACTGATCCTGAAAGGCTTGTTCTTCACTTGTTCGCTGTGAAGTACGAGCAAACTGCAGCAGACAGGTCGCACAAAACACTCCCGCTTTCAGTTTACAAAGTGGATAAATTCACACCCAGGAATAACACGAATATCTGCAGCCTGACGTTTCAAGCTATTATTAATTACCTCAGTACCTAAGCACCAGCCCTGCAGCAAATGCATTCACAAACCATGCACTTTATTAGGAACACCTATACATCTGCTATGTCATGCAATTATCCAATCAGCCAATCATGTGGCAGAAGTGCAGATACAGGTTAGGAGCTTCATTTAATGTTCACATCAAACATCAGAATGGACAGAAATTTGTATTTGTGAAACTGAGGACACCTTGTTGATGAGAGAGGTCAGACTGGTTGGAGCTGACAAAGAGGGAGGACGGACTACAACAGAAGAGACCATGTCAGGTTCCAGTTCTGTCAGCCAAGAACAGAGATCTGAGGCTACAGTGGACACACTGGTTAAAACTGCACAGCTGAAGACTGGAAAAACATAGCCTGGTCTGATGGATCTGGATTTCTGCTGAGTCAATCATGGTCTAAATGTCACAGTGTGTCTGAGTATTGTTTCTGACCATGCTCATCCCTTCATGGCCACAGTTCACCATCTTCTAATGGCTACTTCCAGCAGGATAATGCTCCATGTCACAAAGCTAAAGTCAGCTCAAACTGGTTTCATCAACACGACAGTGGCCTCCCCCAGTCTCCAGACCTGAATCCAGCAGAACCGGATCTCAAAGGAAGGTTTCCAACATCTTGTGGAATCCATGACAGAAAAGGGAGGAACTACCCAGTATTAGTGAGGTTTTCCAAATAAAGTGCTCTCAAAGTCATGATTTTTTGTGATGACTGCAGAACATTCTACGCTACCTGAGCTTCTGCATCAAACTGTATTACATTATAGAGGAATTCACAGCCTCTACCAGAGGTTCACATACTTCAGAAGAATATCAGAATCTTTCATGGCAGTTAAACTCTCAATACAATAAAAATTCCTCTGTTAACAACAAACGGGCGACTGTGGCAAAGAGAAGGAACAGGACAAACAGACACTAGGGGAGATGCACGCAACAATTCTGCAGCCACTCCTTGCAGACTGCAGAGCTGCTGCCTAAAATTAGTTGGTCACGGAGGACTGAGTTGAAAATCGGTGTCTGACTTTTTTCTTTAACTGCTGCATGACTAGACGCTTTAGATAGCTGTTGGAGAAGAGATGCGTAGAGGTGGAAAGGAAAGAAGTGGAGAAGGAAAGACGCTGTGTTTTCTGGTTAATGAATAAATGCACACACGTTTAAACCATTAACAGATTTGCGTTTAAAGGTCTGCTGAGAAGTCGACTAGAGAAAAGCGTTAACCTTAAAAGTTTTTAAAGAATTTAACAATGCTCACTTCCAACATCATGTATAAGCTGAAAGCTTAAAGCATCCCACTAACACTGCCTGAAAAGCTATTGTAATGAAAATGTACGAACACTTCTGACCATCAGAAACACAATACCCCAAGCTCCAGAGAACATGATCTAGGCCAGAACAGTACCAGAAAGGTGTTAGCTTGTGTAGATGAAATTACAGTATACACAGTGAACTCCACTTCTATTTATTTCACTCAGGTAAAGTAAATTACAATTTATATTGTAATAATAATCACTAAATTGCCTCATCGGGTATGTTCCAATTTTTACTTTGCAGATGCCTGCGGGTTATAACATCATTTACTGCAAAGGATCTGACACCATATATGATGACTTTAAGTGCATCTCAATTCTTGGTCCCCCTAAAGGGGCAAAACTATGTCAGTGTTTCCCTCCAAGGATCACCCTCAAATGTGTCCTCAAACACGGCCTGATCACGGCCAAAGACTTATTTCTCATCTAGGTGGTGAGACCTGAGAAGCCATGCTCAATGAGCATTAGCCCTTCAGCTTTAATTTGAAAGAATGGCTATACATGCATTCATACAGTTAAGACTGAAAATGTCATTACTGTGACTTTAAAGCTGATGCTGGTGGCAAGTTTTTATATAATAAGCAATAATATATACAGTAGGTCAAAGTTGAAGCAGGATATATATTAGTATAAGTAATAACAGGACTGTTCCATTATCCATTCTACTAAACTGTGCTGTCGAAATCAGAATCAGAAAAAAACTTTACTGATCCCTACAGGAAAATCTCTTTGTTACAATTGTTCCACACACAGTTAGGAAAGAGGAAGTAATCAAAGTAATAAAGGGGCGGCTGTGGAGGTCAGGAGGTAGAGCGTGACGTCCATTAACCAGAATATTACTATATCACAGTAAAGGCACTGTATTAATGTGTATATACATAAGCATAAAAGTAAATATTAATACAAAACAGTGATAATAATCACTTCAACTTTAGAATAGAAAAATACAAATGCCAGTGTCACACATCGTTTCTTTCCACACTCAGATTTTTTCCTGTCCACCCAAACCGTCTGAAATCTGTCAACAGTGGCAATGGGATCCAAAGCATGTCTTTGTGAAACACATAACACTGCACTCTACCATCTCATTGCCCAACTATCTCATGCTATCCATGATCATAGAAGGGAGATCCCCTATTCTCCATCAGTCTCTGTTGTCTGAACTCAGTTCTCTTCTCTTGTCTCTTCCTTCCTCCTCCACATCCTCTGTGTGTCCTCCTGTTTTTCTGTGGGGCTGTCCTTACATGGTTACATTCCTTCATGGTGTCTGCTGTTTCACTTAACAGGTGACGACATATTTGCTGTCACTGTACTGTTACTATTAGGCAGGTTCCTTTACACCAGGTAACAAATGGGTTTATCTTTACCCAGGATTTTTACATAAATAGTATAGATTCCAAAATGTCTTGTAAATGTAAATGTGGCACATTCTTCGGATCAAAGGCATCAGGCTAAAGGCAGAATTTAGAGGCAGAGGGAGTGTGTGCACAGGTTATGAGATGAAGGACCCGCAGGCATTAAATTCTACACCCACCTGCTTCCTGAACTTCCTGAACCCAGGTCTGGAGTGAACAGCTAGGAACCATGTACTGATCTGTGACAAAAGTTTGATACTGCGTGTTCGTTATCCCACAACAGAGGGCTTGTGTTTGATGGCTGCACTGGAGAAAAAGGAGAGGCTTTCCGTGTTTCTCCACCACTCCCATCTGTCCTTTCCACCACATTCCTATCCTCCATTACACTTCCACCAGTTGTTATGCAACTACTGTTCCTGAATGTAAACACACAAAAAGACAGGGGGACGAGGAAGACAGAGATAGTAAAAAGGCATGCTGCTGAGTCAAGAATAGGAATTTTTGCCCCGAAGGTAAACACATCTATTTTCCCTCTGGTGTACCATACCTGCATCGCTGACTTCTACCATACTCACAAGTGGTTTCAGTGGCAAGACAATAGATAAATAAGTATCCAGTGACCAAACAAAGTCACACAAAGCCGTTTACATTTGTTTATGGGCACCTTCCTCACTGAGTCCCAACAAACCATGGGTTGCCAGGTTATTCTGGGTAGGGCTGACTAATAATATCTTCAACATGGCACTAGTACCTGCCACTCCTTCACACACTGAACGTTAAATGGTTTGAAAAGTTCCACTTCACCATAACACAAGTTTCACACTGTTATAGCTGACTCACCAGCACAGTGCATGGACATTACTCATCAACAAGACAGTACTAGCCTATTAGCTTCAGAGACAATGGCAAATCACCAGCCAGAAGGCCAAACTAGCTAGTTAAACGACTTATATTTGCAAATAACGCCATACAGTGCGTTTGAGACGTCTGATAACTATTCGCTAACCTAAACTATGCTGTTTCTTCTTAATAAACGTTCTGCTCAAATTTGATAAGGACACAGGACATAACTAAGATAAAGGACGGGAGCTGTTAGCCAGGTATGCTAACAAAGCTCAATCCAAACAGCTGCCCTAATTTTCTCCACGAGTTAAAAGGATACTTTAGTTCACTTTCACGACTCTTTACAGTGTTTATACTTACACGACGCTTCTCGAAATTATCCAGGACACCATGTTTTCTGTCTTGGTAGCGTCGAGCTGTGTCAGAGGCAGAAGACAGTCCCGGTGGAAACGATAATGGCTTAGCCGTACCGCTGTGAACTTCTTCAGCTAAAACTTCGACGAGAGATTCCAGGAGCAGCTAGGAAGCTCACATGTCAGAAAAACGCCCGGTCTCACTGTCCTGTCTTCGTAGCCATAGCTAAGCGATGGAATATATCCAATATGATAGTCGTTGTTTCCTCCTTCCCACTTTGCTTTGCGCTCCAGTTCCTGGCACCACAGCGATACTCAGATACCTAGTGACGTAAACACAAAAAAAACACAACCTCCCGACGCCTTCCATTGGCCGGTCCAGTCTGTTTACAACAAAGGCAAACTGTCATTGGCTGGCCACATTGGACCACGTGACTTCTACGTTTGCTCGCAGCGGTGGAATTTCAAACTCAGTGACCTGTTCTCTGATTGGTCCGTTGTCGAATCGTGGCGAATTCTAGCCAACGGGAAAGAGAAGCAATGACGGGGTTCGGTGGATTTTCCAAGCGTTGCTGTTGGGGCAGCTTGTTTCCTACCGTCAAAATGGAAGGTGATCTTATTTTAAAATCCAGTGCACATAGGATGGGCGGATTCAGTCTTCAATAAGTATGCCTACTTGGGCGCAATATTAGAAAAGAGGACCGATATGTCAGTGTGTGTTTTTATTCCATATTAGTAAAGGGAATGTAAATGAACACCTGTAGGTTAGTAGTGTGACCGCCTCTATGGGGTACACGTTGAGCTAAAACAAGTGCCCTCTTCCACAGAAAGCGCACCTTGTCAAGTAATGACTGTATATTACCGTACGGCTGCTTAAAAATATATAATTTAGTCTAATGGACCAAATAAAGAGTCACTTTTTCTTGTTGCTATGCAGAAGAAACACATTCTCCTTTAAATTAAATTGTGGTATATAATCCTCTGAGGGCCAAAAGGAATGAGAGAACATGTTACAGATGGAAAATAAACGCATACGTGGGACCCTCACATTTTTACTGTGAAATCCCACCTTCAAAAATCCACATCAAGAAATCGCAGGTTAAGGAATTTTCTCAGCCCAGAACCAAAATCCTAAAACCAATGTGTTTTGTGCAAGGAATAGTTCATTAAAAAATAAACTTTTAACTATGTATATTACATTTCTTACACTGAATTACACCTGTACCAAACCTTAGATTCATATTTGCTTTATACATAGGCTACATATAAACACACACACATATATGAAATGGATGGTGGCCTAAGGTTAGTGGCTTTAAAAGAGGCAACCAACTGGATACCTGACATACAGTGGACTTCCTTTGTCTTGCTCATTACATAAACCATGCCAGTCTTTAGGGCATAATCATATTCATTGCAGTTTTCCATACATAGTACCTGGCAGACACAAACCCCATCTGTGAGCTTTAACAAGCCTTTCTCTTTGGGTGTGCACATGCATGTGTGTTTGTGTGTGTGTGTAGAAAATGACATCTGAGCACATAAACATGTGCGAGCTTATACATGTGCAGCTCTGAGCTTGCGGTTTTATATATTTGCAAACGTGCATGTTTGTGACCACATGCAGATGTATGCATGTTGTGTGTGTGTGTGTGTGTGTGTGTGTGTATAAGCATGTGTATGTGTGTGCATGGAAGGGGGTGGGGTGGGGTGGCGTTGGATTCGTAGCTACTTGTTATTCATGAAGGCGGCTGTTGCGGTGTGCAGCTGTGTGAGGTAGATTCCAACTGGAGCCTCTCTGGTCACACACAGCCTGTCTGGGACAGCATCAGAGGATCACAGCTGAAAAGAAAAATGCCTCCACGCCAAGCATTCAGCTGCTCACTGCTAACCTCACAATATTCTATACTAATATAACATTTACATTTTCAAGTAAATCAAACGGAGCAGGGATATTCTGAAAATCAGCCACTAGGAAAACAATGAGACATTAACAACCTGTTCAACAGCACAGCAGTCAATACTATGTTAAATGATATATGGTACAATGCAGTTACATATTACTGGGGTTGTTCATGTTTATGTATTTTTTAATGCTTCTGATTTAGGATTTTGCTTGCATGGCAGTGTTTGTTTGAATGGTTGTTTGTCTCTATATGTCAGTCCTGTGATAGACTGGAGACCTGTTCAGGGTGTACCCCACTTCTTACCCAGTGTCAGCTGGGATTGGCTCCAGTCCCCTTTACCTGACCCTTAAGAGGAGAAGCAGTATAGATAATAGATGGATGGATGTATCTCCTCTAAAACCACAACTTCTCATGTTTTATATTTCTGCTTGTGCACAGACTAAACAAACAAGATGCCACATGATAATTACTGTGCTCTACAGGTGTTGGCAGCTGTATTTTGGGGGTTTTCTCTGAAATCTAAACCTCCCCAGAAATCACCAACTACAGCCACAAGAACTGTTCTACACCTAGTCTCACTTCTTCAGTTCTTTACCTTTCAATTTTTTTTTTTTTTTTACCTCTTTCTTCTTTTGTCTCATGCATCCTTAGAGTGGCTTTCTGTTTTTTTTTCAGAATCTTTCGCCCTTTTTCTTTCACTCTTTCTCTGCCTGTCTTCCTCTGTCATTCCATCTTCACTTTTCTTTCTTTCATTCTTTCTTTCTTTTTTCTCCTCCTTTCTTTTATCCCACCCTGGAGGTCGCTGCGGGCTGATTGCTTTCTACATGCTTCACACACGAACCTTTCCTCTGTCCTTAAGATCCCTGCACTTTGCACACGTACACATACACACACACACACACACCCACACACACACACACACATTTATGCTCACACAAGCAAAAGCACACAACTGTGGCAATCTTGCACAGAGCCAGATGTGCGCTAAACACACACACACACTCTCCCTTGATCTCCTTCAGTTCCTCTGCCTTATTCTCTTGCTCACTGACTCTCTGTTTGTTTCTGTCTTTGCAGTCCTCAGTGCAGGACCATGCAAACTAAAATCCCTGCTGAAAGAAAGAGAGCAAACATGTCAGCTGCATTTCAAATTCTGAATGAAATATTCACGCAACAGAGCAAGACGGGGAAGGTGTAAAATCATGAATGAAATGAGGAATCTATTTACCTCTGATGGCAACATGGTAGTCTACTATGATTTTTTTAAGGACCATTTCATCCTTGAACCCACTTTACCTCCATGCTGATCATTTTTCAGATGCATGCAAGACATGTTGCTGATATTTGGATGTATTCCTGCTTCCTTTCCACACAGTCACTGGTTTACACTCATTTCAGTATGATTATGAGAATCTATTAGCAGAATTACATGAAGCCTGGAGCTGGAGTTGTGTAATCCATTATGGAGAACGTCACGTCTGCATTCATTTTTAGCTGTCGCACTGTAATGCAGCTTAAGTGCAGACTGATTTGAAAGGACTGTACTGCTTTTCCTCACAATGAAGGTGTAAGTTACAAAAATAAAATGCGGACTTGATGTTCAGAGTGGTGGATTTAGAGCTGCAATGATTGGTTGCTGACAAGGCGACAAGGTGTAACTGTGGCTCAGGAGGTAGAGCGGGTCGTCCACTAATCAGAATGACGGTGGTTTGATCTCTCCCATCTGCATGTTGAAGTGTCCTTGGGCAACATACTGAACCCCAAATTGCCCTGGATGTGCCCCTTGATGTATGGATGTGTGAGTAAAAAGCCCTGTATGCATAGAAAGTAGACGATAAGACTAGAAAAGTGCTATGTAAATGCAATAATCAATTAATCAGATAAATCCACAAGAAGTCAGTAAGGCAAACAATACATGCAAGGAGCAGGCACAGACAAAAAAACAAAACAATCAATCAGTCAATCAGTCATACAAGGAGTAGGCTACTCAGCTAGAAACAAGGACGTCCTGATGGCTTGACAAAACACAGGTGACTCAGAAAGCTGGCGGAAAAGAACACAAAGGCAGGAAATTAATCAGCCATGTACACATAAGGTAAGTGATTTCAAAATAAAAACAGAAACAAACTTCAAAGAGTCCAAGCGAGGATGTCGCATTTCCTTTTCTTACAGTATAGAAAACTGAATGGTTTTGGGATTTGATGATCACCTTGGGCTGTACAGTATTTTCTGTTGTTTCTGAGACTAAATGATTAATCCAAAGAATTAATTAATTGTCAGATTAATGGATAATGAAAACAATCATTAATTACAGCCTTAGGTGGATTAAAGGAAAAGAGAACATGCAAATAAATGAAAAAAACAATTAATGCTTTGAACCACTGAGAAACATACAGTTACTGCTACAGCAGGATGGTTAAGTTGTGATCTCACCTATAACTGGTTTGTAGTCGTGTTAATTATTTACTTTTGTTTTTTGTTGAAAATTTAGCATTTTTATTTACTTTATTAGATTATTATTTATTATAATTTGTGCAACCTTTACTTTCACAAGGTGTTTTACTGAGATTTTTTTTTTTTTTTTTTGCTAATGCAGAGATACGTTATCACATGGTGCAATGACAAATGAAATAAAAGAGGATAATATATATCCCAACTGTCCAGTGTATGTATGGAATGTTCCCTTGTGTTCCTTGTGTGAACACATTTGTTGATTGTTGTACCATGGAGTTGGACATTCTTACAGAAGGACTTCAGGGAAGTGACTGGTTTATGCATCAGGGAAAGACTGCCTGTCAAGGTTTCAGCTGCCAATCGTGCTGAGAGACCATGACTGTGCAGACGTGTGAACTGTGCGATCTTTTTTTTTTTCTGCTTCTTTGTTTTACACCTTTCATTGTGTAACGTGAGGTAAATAAAAAAGGAGCGAGCTTTGTGTTTATGCCTTGGGATGTTATATTTCTTTTATATAAAACAAGCAAAGCAAACAATGCTGATCAATTGAAAATCCAAGCACACATCTGGATTGCAAATGAAAAGTACATGGCTCACATCACAACACAACACAAAAGCCTGACTGGATGGGGCTTGGCCGGATGAGGCAGCTGCAGATGGTGATAGAGCCCTGGCAGAGTGGTCTGCTGTTCTGGGGGTTCAGGACTGCAGTGTTCCTGATCGGGTGGACTTTCCTCACAGTCTCAGGTATTTCCCATCACGCTGTTCATGATGTTTTATTTGTTGCATGCTATGTTTGTTTCCCATGGCACTGTGCATGGCAGGGAAGGATGTCCAGCTTGCTGCTGTTGCTTCTCCAGCCTCTGTTCCCCTGCTGGGTTTGGGGAAAATAAGATCCTGTTAAAGTATTAAAAGGAAGTGAGAACAATTTATGAACAACACAGGAATAACATATAGAGACAAACAACCATTCACGCTCACATTCATACTTATGGACGATTTAGAGTCTCCAGTTAACCTAATATGCATGTCTTTGGACTGTGGGAGGAAGCTGGAGAACCTGGAGAGAACCCACACAGATACAGGGAGAACATGCAGACTCCACACAGAAAAGCCCCTTTGGGGGGATCAAAACCTTTATTATTTAAAATATTGCAAAACAGTCAACAGTTCCCACTGTACTCACACTACAAATTCACACAAAGCACACTATATTTACACTGTGCCACACAGAGCATACTGTAGCATACTGTTGCTGGCTGGTTACTCATGCTGGACGATGGGCGCTTGCTGTCCATTTGGTTGCCCTGGTTACTCAGTGTTTTTATACTTATCAGACATTTACATCTGCATTTTTTCTGAAAAACAGAAAAAAAAAACTCCAGCAGCAAACACAATCTGTTTTGTTTACGTAAAATTTTGAGTTGTGCGACATTTCCTGATTTTTATATTCACAAAATTCATAAATTAATTTTTTTTGAGTCACTGACTTTCTAATGCAAAGTAGGACTGAGGAAAACTATCATCATCATCATCATCATCATTATCATCATTGCTATCATCATCACCTGCAGACTGCTTTACTAACTTCACACACTTTTCAAAGCTTTACTTTTTGGTGCTGGATACCTTTAAGGAGGTGCTAGGTACTAACTGCGCGAGTGCTCCATACTTTCAGCTGTGATGGTAACTGCTATTACAGGTTTCACCAGCAGTGTCGCTGCAGCTCAGATTATTGAATATCTGTATAGTCTTTATTATGGGTATGGGGGAGAAAAAAGAGAGAGAGAGAAAAAAAGAAAACTGGCCTACCGAAAAATTCCCGAACTCCCTCATATCCTGGTTGACATTGTTCTTCAGTGGTACAAATTTCTGCCAAATCTCTGATTAATCAGATTATGTAGACCCAAATAATATGGAGTAAATCTGGGTTTTTGGGAGCCCCCCTGGACAGCTTCCCACCATGCCAGGTTGGTAATCCAGCCTTGATTACAATTATGAACATGACATTAATTTCTTTCTAGCCGCTTATTATAGACTGCATTATTGCAGCTGTTGTTGTGTATAATAGTACGGCTGTAATACCAGAAGTAGCACTAGAACTAACAGTAGTAGTGGTGCTATTACATGTGTAACACAGGTAGAAGTCGTACACAGCTGCTGCTAACAGCTGTCGTGGCAGTTCTGGCAGCTCGAGCAGTTGTTTTGCGAAAATAGTACCGATGGGGGGGGGGGGTTTAATTGAGCGGAGGGACACAACAGTGCTGCGGTCCTGTGAATGTCATGGGATCCAGCGGAGAAAGACAAGTATGGATGGCGGCGGTGATGCGGTCCAGTGTTCCACCGTTTTTTTCAGGCACAGAGAAAGGAGACTGACGCTTGAGCGGGTGGAGACTGTTACACATTTAAATCACCCGGGTCGGTTTCCCCCCCCCAGCTTTCGGCAACAAACAACTTTTTCTTTTTTTTTTTTTTTTTGGTTTTTCTTTCTACCGTTGGATTCCGTAGAGCTGATTTAATGTCGTAAATGACAGGTCTGTAAGGGCGTCGTTGTTAGGAAGTTTTTTCGAGGGGGGGGGGGTTTGGACCAGCAAAAGGGCCATGGCAGTCGAGGCTCGGCCGGAGCTGGTCGGGAAGCGGTTCCTCTGTGTCAGCGGGGACGAGCCGCCTGAAATCGGCGATATCGCTCGCTGGCCGTGGAGGTCCGGGGTCATACGAGCCGTCAACCATCGTGACAGCGACAATCCCGACCTGACGGTAAGGAAAACGCCGACTTTGTCCTCCTCTTTACTCTGTTACATGCAAAGCAAATGGGAAAATCTCTGTGGTTGGTGGCTAGCCAGCGAGGCAATGTTGTCGGCTTGCCAGGCGGAAATTATTTTGTGGCTTTGTCTTAGTTCTTATGGCTCATTGGACCAAGGAGTTCACTGCTTGTATTTATCTTTTTTTTTGTCTTTGTTGAGTGGACAAGTTACACCAGTTATTTGACCACTTGGGAGGCAGACTACCAGCAGGGGGGTTGTGGAAAGCAAACATCTAGCATTCGTCCAGACAGTACACGGCTTATTTACATCAAAATCCGTAAGCTAGCTCATTGATACATCATTTACTGCGGTAAAGACGAACCTCCATGTTTTCATGTGTAGTTATTGCTAGGAATGGCAAAACACAGTGGGCTCCGAGTAGGTACAGTGTGTCTTCAAGCCAAAAGGGAAAGCCTTCATTTCATTATAATCAATTTGTTGACGAGAGACACCTGGAATGCGAGCCGATATAGTGTTGTCGTCTGAGGAAAGCTACATTTGTAAAAGCATGTGTAGGAATTTGAGTCCCGAGCAGCTAAATGCTTTAATCTGCTGTATACTGCAAATCAGCTGACGGAGGTAAGGTTGGCTTCCTAGATTTACCCCGCTTTACAGCCTCTACGTTGAACTAATCCCTGTTACCTCGTGGTTATTGGTCACAATCTGCGTTATTTGTGCGCGATGATCGACCATAAAGCCCCGTCTGCCTGTGTTTTTCTTTTTTTTCCCCCCTTTTTTGTCAGGCGGACAACAAGCCCCCTCCGTCTTGGACAAGGACGCAGGAATGCTAGGACTTGTAAAAACATAAAACTGGCTCGCTGCAGGCTGAACAATGGGCAGTTTATCGTCATGTAAAAATATAGTCTGCAATTTCCATTTCTAACAACTGCCATGTTGTCACGTTTAGATCTTTCAGGAGCAGATAGGTTTCCAGCTTGATGTGTAATTATTGCGTTCCTGCTACAGTCAGAAGACAAGGGAGTGATGGATGAAAATCTTGGCAATATTTTGGTCTGAATTTTTTCCCTCTCCTTAAAAAAAAAAAAGGAAAAAAAGAACAGAGGTATTTTCATGATGCAAAAACCTGCAAACAATGAAATATCTGCCATGACAAGCCCCTGGCTGACTAATATACACTGTACTGCCTCAATGTACAGTGTGCCTGTTCCCCGTTTTCTTTTGTTCACAGCATCCCTCTGTCTGCCTATGCAGATAACTGGCCAAACCCAAGCACAGTTCACATTTCATTATTTAGCATGTTGTCTTTACACACATGTGCCATTTCGTGAGGACAGCAGGTCATCAGATAGGACATTTATCAGCACATATGATCTTCTAATGATTGCAGGTATGAGGTAGGGGTATTCTTTGTATGTGACTTAATTTGATACATGTCTGTGGTAGTTCTGTTCCTGTGTGTTTTAGAAAGTTTGGCCAGCGTACGTGTCAGAGGCCACTCTCACGTGTCATTGACTACTTGTGTGGTGCTTTCTTTGGGATTAGACACTAGATAAATTCCCAGTGTCACAGGTTGATAACTTTCTGTTTTCCTCCCGCCTAATCATGCATTTACATCAAGTGGTCTTGGTTTTTGACAGGTCTAGTGGGATGGCATAATTCTACGGATTGATTACAGAGTGATAGCGAAACGTCTCTCACATGTGTAATTGCACGTTCCCTCGTCTACACAGTATATTTCATGTACTTGTTTGTATCACACCACAAACACACTCCCAGCTTCTTAATTCCCTTGTAGACTTGGTCCTTGTGTGTGTGTGTGTGATACAATTTAGGTAATGATTAGTGTTCTGGTTTAATTCCATACAGTGGGGCACAGTCTCATTAGCAAGGGGGGCTTAACTAGCTGAGTGAGTACAGTTGAGAAGGATTGGAGATTAGATTAGAAGAAGTGTGTCAAGCCAAGCTGTCAGGCCTTTGTCAAGTGTCTGTGGTCAGATAGGCCAGTAGCACAGGAGAATACTGGGTTTAGCAATGGCTCACCTAGGCTTATTGTTTCATAGCTGTGTATCTTAGTGGACGAATAATGCAATCTGAAATTACCACCCACCAAGCACCAACTGTCTAAAATGACCAAGGTTTATCCGTCACTCTTGTTGGTAGCTATTTTTTAGACAATAACATTTCTTAAAAATGTGCAGTCAGCTCACAACAATGTTCTCTAACATGACAATTCTAATATAAAGCTGAAGCTGCCAATTCATTGATCTGCACATCAAAAGAAAATCGGCAACTCGATTCTCACATTATGGTTATTTAATGTTTCCAACATTACAAATGGTGGCCATTTATTGCTTTTCCTCCTGTCTTAAATTATAGTGATCTAAATGTTTGTGGGGTATGATTGGACAAATCTGAAGATGTTACTTGGGGCTCTGGGTAGTAGCGATGGACGTTCTTCACAATTTCTTTTTATGTTTTGATGAACAAAATAATGTGTCAAACCAGTTGAGCCAAAAAAAAAAAAAAAAAAACAGGCAGATTAATCGATAGCGCAGATAATCACTAGTTGTGGCCCTAGTCTGAGCATTGATGTTAAAGTGTGAAATCTTTTTGCCTCATTAGACAGCATAAGTGTATTTTGAGATTTGCTTCTATGTAACAGTGCTGACTTATACTTCATCATGATGTGCAGCAGAGTTGAAAACAGAGTGTTGATGTATTGTGTAAGTCAATTAACAAGATAATTACAAGAAATAATTACAGAGGACCTGATCGTGTACACTTTGCATAATCACTGCACGTGATGGGACCTTACTTGTGCAATAGTCCAAGTAATCCTCTCATATTTATTGTAGTTTAGGGTTCTGTATAATGATATACTTCCTCTGCTGGTGTAATCAAGTGTAATAACACCTGTGACAGAAAAATATTTCCTTACAACTTCATAAGTAAAACTAAATGGTTGTGTGTACCCTTTCCAGGTGAAGCAAATGCTGATCAATATTCTGGTGGTTATTAATATCATTATTATCATTATTGAAGATCTCTCATGGTGTATTTGTGCTTAGGGTGGCCGGGTAATAGACATCTGATCTAGCAGGAGATTAGGCGAGTTTGGCTGGCTTTTAGCTGAGGTGGGCTAAACAATGAAAATGAGGACAAGCAAATAATAATAGAATTACTAATGTGTTTTGCTGAATTGGATAACAGCCAATTCTGTACATAGTTAATATGATAGCAGTGATAGCAATGTGTTGTAATATAGAGTTATTGTGATAATACCTGTAGGTTGACTGTTTGCACATATCTGACTTATTTTTATGGGTATTCCTTTTGCTCAGTAGCAGGCCATTAATGGACAGCCTCTTAGTGTAAACCTAAGTCCACATTATGCAATAAGCACACAACAAAGTAGCAGATGTGATGTAATGTATCTGATATGATGAAACAGTGGGTTGAAACACAGTTTGGGTGTTTATTTTCATGTCCTAATGCTGCTTGTTAATGATACCGATAACTAATGGTGTGTGTAAAGGGTTAGAGTCAGTCCAGTTTTGTTTACTGTATGTCTGAGCTAAATGCTGGCACTGATATTTATAGCGGTCACACAGTTGCTCACAATCCCATTTGTCTGAGTGCTCTCTACCTGAGAAATATGACAGTGCTTTTAATTACCTGAGGAGGAAGAATACATTTCTGTTTTTGGTGCTGAAATTTAAAAAAAGATCAATTTCAAGAACGCCCCCAAGTATTAAGATTCGCCGCTCTGTTAATGGCATTGTAAATTATTTTGCATTTAACCCAGTTTTGGTGCTGCAGGAGAATAGAAAAAATACATGGCAGAGGAGTTCAGATGGCCTCGAGAGAGTCTGATAAACAACAGCTTGACGCGGTCAAACCTAGAATCTGGCTGGGCCGCGTGTGGTCAATGAGTGAAACTGAGGCATAGATGAAACCTGCTGTTGAACCACCACATCTGCTTTCTATGGATAGTAGCTAAAGCCTTCTTGAAAAGTTGTAATACGCTAATTATCACATTCATGACATCATGACATCGTATTTGAGTTTTGCCTGGTGTCAGTCAGTTTCAGCCCTTTATCAGTTTGTTTCTCTCCTTCTCTCTGTGTTCACATATACAGTTATTTAATGCAGCTGAATTCACAATGAAGCTGCTCTCATTCAAGTATGAAACATTGACTGAAACATGTTAACCAGCAGTCATTTCCAAGCTGCTGCTCTGCTGCTGCTAAAATCCTGATTTTTTTTTTTTTTTATAACCACGACGTCGCCTGACAGAATCACCACACACACAAGTGAAAGGCGACGGCCGTGCTGTGATTTCAGCTGTATTTACCTGTAAAATGATCAGTCGGACAGAAAGTTTAGAAGCTCATTCACGTCTATGTCAGCTGCCGTGCGGTCAAGTGAATGAGACCCATAGAGAGGTGTGTCTGAGGAGGGAAAGTCTCCTCATGTGGTAATACTGGTGACTCTCTTCTATGGAAAATAGCAAAAGTTTGTCCCAAAAGTTGCTAGGTTTGTCACTTGATTCTTTTTTTTTTGGGTGGTGTGAAAAATCTAGAAACTTTTCACACCAATTCATTATGAAAGAACAACAGCCAGTGGTGTAACTTCATCACTTAGCGACAGACATTCGTGTTTAAAGGGCTGGTCCAAAAAAAGAAAACTGCTGAGAAAACGCAGAGAATCTGTGACAGATCAGTGTGCAGGCACTTTTTGGTGAGACTTAAGGGGGGACACTGGTACAAGCTGAAAGGAAAGGAAAAAGCTCAGCAGCAGAACCCTGCGCTGGCATATTAGGCATAAAACTGCCACACTCATCTGGACTCACAATGAATGGAAAGAGCGGGGCAACCAGGTCGCTGCCTATAGCAGCCTTTGTTTCCTATGACAGTCCACTGTGTATATATGTGTACGTGTGTGTGAGTGTATGTTTACAGTAGCAGTGCTGCTAGTTTGTTTTTAGGGCTGTGGCCTGAAGTTTATCTCCATGTGGCTAATCAGCAGAAAATGACAGGCTGTGACCAGGGAAGAACCTTCCACATACACTGGCTCTATGCGCGAGTTGTGTGTTAGGTTGTGAATAGCAGCATTGTTTAAAGTGCAAACACACACTAGAGACACAGAGAATAAACATGGCCCGGAGAGAAGCGTTGCCCATCAAACCTCGATGCGACAGTAGTGCCAGATATGATATGAATTTGTCTACACCATTCCAATTCTGTTCAGTGCATGGAATATGTTAGAGTTTGCTCTCATTAAAATAAGTGTTTTTTATTATATTAATAGCCTGCCAAATTTGTTACATCCTGGTAACAGATGGTTACAATTCCCTTTTCTGGGTTTAAGCAGCTTAGCACTGAAATATGAGGAGAAAAATTCTACAGTCAACTATATATTGCCACCTTTTGAAAAAAAATAGGCCCAGAACACTGCGCTGGCAGTTCATTATTATTGTTTGTTTAGTTATTATCAGATATCTGCATAACACTGTGAAGATATGATCTTGGCGCGTTTTCTCTGCAAGCTGCAGTAACAGAAATTTTGATCTGATCTGGAACAGATCAGTGATTTGAACATCAAGTGGAATCATTTTTATGGGATTTTGCGTACACATGGCATCTTGTGATATATATAGATGCCATAAAATGCACTTATCAATATCGAAATAATGATTTCAACCATATTTCCCAGCCTTATGTTACATGAATGAATAAACTAATACTCTTATACATCAGGTACTCCTCCAATACAGGCACATGTCAGTGTAGTTTATAATATTGTGATTTTAGTGTTCGCAATAGTTAGTGTAATCTGGTGGTTTATTTAGCTTTTGTGCACTAAGTCTTAACATAACAACGGATTTAGATACATAATGGCTTCACTGACTTAATAGACAGGGATGTTTATTCTCACTGAGTAACTTTCAGGTGTGTTTTAATGTTTATGGATCCCATCACTCACTGTCCATCATGTCTTTGCGCTGACGTCCACAGGCAGGACAGACACTCCTCACCATCTCTGTGTCTTGTTGTTGTTTTAGCATCTAACAGTAGCTGCAATTGTCAATTTCAGGACAGCCTGGGACATAAATGTAGCCTGTAGAACGATTGCATAATTGGTCTTTATTTATCAGGCTGACATTCATACAATGAGCTGCAGAACTGCTGTGCGACTTCCAGGTTATGTGGTTGTTTGGGCAACTGGATACACTGAGTGTTAGTGGTTTGTTTTCTGGTGCCTAAGGAAACAAAATGTAATCTGAAGCCAGGATGGGCTGGCTGGATTTCTGGCTGGACGTACCCTTCCCCCCATCCCAGCAACACACACACACACACACGTAAAAGCTCCACTACATCACAGTGCTACATACGGCAGCCATAAAGCCTCCTATAGGCTCACAGGCTTCCCGGATAACCCTGGGAATACATTAGGCTCTACTACTCAACAGCTGCTGTGGTTTCCTTGTATACTCATCTACACTGCTGCTATTCTCATGGCTAGGCTGTGGAATTTGTATTTCAGAGACATATAATGCTAAAAATACATCATTTGCTGTTTAGAAAACTGACTAAAGAACACACGTGGAACTAAGTAAGAACCAAAACCACTAAGAGCCAAGCACCACAGACTGGTAAAACCTACCACACCAACCGCTAAATTGATTTCAGTTCTACATAGATTGTGTTGTGGCGAATTAGCTAGGGCTGGGCGATATATCGATATAAAAGATATATCGATATATTTTTAAATGGGATATGAAATTAGGCCATATCGTATATATCGATATAGTTCAAACTTGCGCTGTGATCCTTGATCCATCCAGTGCGCATGCGTCACTACGTGTGCAGCCTGTTACGGCAGCTCACGATTTTCTTTCACTTTTATTCTACTTTTCTTATCTTTGAGGCACTTTTCGTTATTTTTCTTTAATACGTTGGATTACTTTCTTTTCATCACACTGAGACGTGTGGGTTGTGAGATTTTTGGGGCTTTTGTTTGCCGTTCGCGTTACTTTTTTTTTCGGCGTGGCGACGCAACAACACCACACGGCCCGCATTGTTTACACCAGGGATCAGCTGTTAGACCTCAAGCGGCTTTTTCACTGACAAGGCAAGAGGAGATCCCTGTTGAAATTTGGCGCAAGACACACGGGATGCAGAGGAAACAAAAAGTTACGGAGGAAGAGGGAGGCTCTGAAACATCAAAGGAAGTGTGTCTCCCCTCTATCATCATGGGGAACGTGAGGTCCCTCGCAAATAAGATGGACGAGCTGATGGCGCTGGCCCAGAGTCAGAGGAAGTATCGTGAGTGTAGTGTGATGTGCTTCACGGAGACATGGCTACACCAGGATGTTCCTGATGATAACGCTACCATCAGGGGCTTCCACACGGTCCGTGCCGACAGAGACTGCGTCAGGAGCGGTAAGCGCAAAGGAGGAGGGCTTGCCATTCTGGTGAATAATCGGTGGTGTAACCCGCTCACATCACCATGAAGGAGCGCATCTGTGGCCCGGATGTTGAACTGTGTGCTGTCGGAATTCGTCCATATTATCTGCCCAGGGAGTTTTCTCATGTTATCATGGTGGCAGTTTATGTTCCCCCCTCCACCACGTGTGACGTCATTCACTCTGCAATAGCCCGTTACAGACTCCGCACCCGAGTGCATTCATTGCTATCTCGTGTGACTTCAAAAATTTCCCTCTACGGAATTAATAAAGTTTTTTCTGATTCTGATCTGATCTGATCCAAGCAAGCTGCTAACCTGGAGCTCTCAGCACCGCTTCCAGAGCTGAATGGGTGGCTGAGGATGCAGTGCTTGGTCACATATTACACTTGGCTATTGGTGTTTTACTTTGTGTTTTATGCTGCTATTTCGACCAGGTCTCTGTTGAAAAACTGATTGTTAAATAGAGGTTAAATAAATTAATCGTGACATGTGACATGTCATATTTGGCTTTGACTTTGACTGAACATTTGCTCTCACTTTGTGATAAAAATATCGGGATATATATCGTAAATCGATATTCAGCCTGAAGATATCGGGATATGACTTTTGGTCCATATCGCCCAGCCCTAGAATTAGCTACTGTAGATATCATGGGTAAATCAGTACACAATACCTGAACACAAACCAGCATTAAACTGGCCTCACACAAAGTCACTTCACCTTATGACCTCAGTTTTAAGTTTGATTAAAGTAAGCACTTGGGGTGAATGACTAGATGATTGGAGCTGATAATTTAGGATACGTTTGACAATGACGGTTTAGAGAACGACCATGGTGTTGTTTCCCCATTTAAACACCAACCAGACTGGTGACAGTGCAGGAAGTGGTCCATTCAGTCATTTGTGTTGATAAGTGAAGGAGATAACAGTCAGGCATCTCTGCACAGGCACATGTTTAAAATGCAAAAAGAGAATATAAATTGCTTTTAGTTGATATATGATAATCAGTGATAAACGGAGACATAACAACGGCTCACAATGCTGTTATCTGCAACAGTAGATCTGTAGTGTGTAGTAACATTCAGTGAGAAAGCAGCCCAGACAGACTGTGACTGTGTCCTGAATATGGAATGAGTAAACCTCAGCCTGCCTTGACTGCTTTTATCTCCATCACTCCATGAGACAGCCTGTGTGCTCCCAACTGCTCTGAGTGAAATCCATCCGTCACTGTTTAGAGACAGAAGGGCTGATAAAGTACAGTATGGTTTTGATTCAAACTGGCATTCTCGGTCTAAAACGTTCACCTACTTGGTATCTCATCCAAATTTCGGCTCTTGTTGTGGTGGCAGAGTCCCACTGCCGTCCAACGCAGCGTGTGTTTTTAATAAATGTCCTTTCCTGAGCTCCACTGAAGGAGTCTTTTCAGCCCATACCGTTCCTTGGACCCAGAGCTGTCCCATGTATTTTCAAATACCGCTGTCAGGGAATACTGGGCCGGCCCTCTAACGAGACTGTTTTACCAAAGAATGCGAGGGAAGCTATTTTGGTGTAGCTAGTAATGAGGAGGTTGTGCTTGTTCAGTTTGGAACATCTCCCAACTGAACTGAGCAACTGCGGCTCATGCATGTTCGTCTAGTTCCACTGCGTCTTTCCTAGTGAGAAGAGATGTCACCTGCTGCTGTTTGCATTCTGTTCATGGGACGGTGGACACAGGCTGAGTAAAGTGTCTTGCTGTCCACCCCCTGAGGTCAGCCTGTCACCGTGACTTGTTCCTACCCTGCTGGTAAAAAGCTGGAGCCTGGAATGTAGCCTTACCTGTCTGTATGATGTGCCTGTCTGTCATCCTCAGTGACACCAGTTAACCCTGTAATGTAATTCACTTAATCTTGTCATCAACTAATTCATTGGATTAACATGGCTGCTTTAGAGCCAGTGGGATGCAACATGAGGATGACTAACAATAGGGCCTGCCTCAGATGCATTTCAAACAGGATCCCTGTTCTTCACACACACACTCACACACACACACACACACATCCCCGGTCTGTATCAGCGGCTCAAGTGACGGACTCAAGAAGGTCCACATGTCTGCTCAGATTCTGGTCGAATTCTACCTCTGCACCGCCGAAAGCATTCTTACCAACTGCATCTCAGTATGTTAGGGCAGCTGCTCTGTGTCGGACCAGGAAGCACAGCAGAGGGTGGTTCGCCTCTCCCCCACCACTGAGGCTGTCCAGCTCCCCCATACTCATACTGATCTATACCACGGTATATATCTGCTCTGCAGTGTTCTCATGCAGAGCAGATATTTACTACATATTTACTGTACATTTCTGACCTATAGTGGATACACATATTCATATCCAGCCCTTTATTCTCGCTGTTGCTCTGCACTGCACTGCGTTTTGCACCTCGGTGTTGTCTCAGTACTGTGCAATGACAAAATTGAATCTAATCTAATCTAAACTGTAAATTGATAGTGAAGCTCATGAGTAATAATATAAATTGCACATTGCACCAGTGTCCTCTGGGCAGTGACCTGTGTTACTACTACTACTACTACTACAACTAGAATAGACAGACATTTAGAGTATTGGATTAGCTGTGCTGCAGCTACTGAACCCCACTAGCTTTTGTACTGCAGCTTGTCTTGTTCTGTTTTCTCTTGCGCCTCTCTGTTATATTCTCTGCTGTTATCCCAGTCCTGTCCCGTGTTACGGTCCACCCCGACCTGTTCTCACATTTCCTGTCTGATCCTGATCTCTCCTGTCCTGTCCCAGTCTGCGCTTTCACACGCATTAGACTTTAACTCAATTATGTGTATTACCAGGCATTGTAAACACAACCGCGCTGTACTTACAAGGTTCCCGAGATAAAATAATCAAGTCAGCTTCATGCTGTGTTCATATTGTTATTTTGTTGTTTGCCTAAGTCGCAGGGTTTGTACTAGATCTTTTCTGCAGTGATGGGTAGAAGTGAGTGTTGTTTGATTGGGCTGCAAATCAGCACAAATAATGCAAAATATTCATTCATTTTGAGGCTGAGATCTGTTATTGCTTTCTGCACACTAACATTTACGCTGGGTACATTTATTTATAGGGAACCAATAGAGTGTAAACAATTAGTTGATTAATTATACAGTCAATAATTGTCAAGTATTTGTAGAATAGATTCAGTCATTTTTGGAGCAGAACTGGCAACATTTGTTGGTTCCAGCCGCTCAGAAGTTTGGATCTGCTGCTTTTCTTTGTCATGTATGACAGTAAATGAGTATCCTTTAATAACTGCAAATGGAGGGAGAGGGGGGGGGTTGCAGATGAAGGGATGAAAGGGAGGAATGATATAATACAAATGCAGGCTCAGTGACCACAAACTAGCAGTCGAACAAGAGACAAAGTGAAAGAAAACGTGGTCAGTGTTCCACAGGTGAGGTTGAGACACAGATGCACTTCCTCCTAACACATGAATAATTCAGTGAAATAATAAGAAACATTTACTTTAACCAATTCAGCTCTGCAACTCCACGTTTCACTGGACTAAATAGCATCTCAAAGATCAAAATACTCCTCTAAAAATGAGACAAACTCCAATATCTGTCAACATGCCACAACCTGAGGACACACATGGGTATAATGTACTGTGGATATATCATTTATATATGTATGTATGTTGATCTTTGTGTTGTTTTTCTTGTTCTTTGTTGTGTACTTGGCTAAATTTTATTTAATGCTTTGGTTCCATAGTCTTTCATAAAGCAGCTTTGAATTGAACTGAGTGTATGCTATTTGAAAAATGAGGACTCTCTCATTAGTTGGCCGGAAAACCAAACAACTAATGAGAGTCCACAGCTCTCTCTCCGCTCTGCACAGCTCTGGTAGAGAGAGAAAGAACAAGAGAGCAGAGGATGAGGGAAAGAGAACGACAGAGAGAGAAAATGGGAATGCGAGAGAGACGGAGAGAGAGAGAGAGGGGTTTCTTTCTCCTCTGTCTGGCCTCTCTCCCATAGCAACAGCGGCTTAGCCACGTGAACGCCAGTTCCTTTGAGTTCACCCACTGCACAGAATTTAACCCCTTCAGCACTGGATTATGGCACAGTACAGCGGCACGGAGCCAGAGAACACGACAGAACTCTAGAAAGAATAAACATGCAAATGACGCGCTGTCATGTCTGATTCCACCCACTGAAAATCAGACAATATAAAACACAGTGTATAATACATATTATATAGAAAGAGTACAGAGTTTAATAAAATATCATCATAGAATGCCATCACATAGAGCAGAACAGAATGATGTTAGAGAGGAATAGAATTCTATCATATAGAGAAGAAACAGAAGGCTGTCACAGAGGGTTTGCCGTCCTATAGAGTGGAGCAGAAAAGCAGCATGTAGAGCAGAAAGAGCGTACAGTTATACCAAGTGGAAATTGAACAGTGAAACCATTCCGCTGTTTGGCGTAAGAAGGAAACAGTGGAACGATTGTTGACTGGAACCAGTGTGGGACAAAATTGGTTTCTGTGGGTTTCCCGGCTCCATCTGCACAACGTCACAGTGAAAATGAAACGCAAACAGAGAAGTCAAATCTCTTGGCCAAGACAAAGAGTTCATCATTGTATACCAGAGACAATGCTGCCAAGGCATGTTTTATTCAGAGTCCTATAGCTAATGCAGATTTGAAAACACAGTGCAGTTATAATAACACAAAACAGTTGTTGGGGTGTATATTTTAACCATTCTAATGCCACAATGGGACTCCACTGTAGTCCTGCAGCCTAGTTTATACTGTGACTTCCACCAATGTATTGAATTACAATAATTGCCTGGGTCCATAGCTTGGCAGTATCAGTGTGTGCATGCAGGGATCAAGTGGAAGTGGAAATGAAAATGAAAAACATGCTTGGTATTTGGGAGGATTTAGAATCGTTGACTGGAGCTAATACAATACTTTGTGTTGTGTAAAGGTGTGGAACAGCTCCCTAGTCAGCGACTATTGGGAATTAGTGGATCACAATCACAGTTTTGCTACAGAGTGAAGCGGTAAAGTTAGAGAGCTCGTTTCTGTCTTTTTCTCTGCCCCCCCCCCCCCACCACCACCCCCCTTTCCTTTTATTCAAGAGCTAGCTAACTCTTTCCAGATGGTATAGAGTTAACTCTCCTCTCCTCGCTTCTCCTCTCGCCCCAGCCTTGGTTTGCTGACATCAATGTTACCTGAAAATGTTTTAGCTATGGCCCTGTTTTTACTATAAAGGTGGAAAGTCCATCTATAAATAATAGAGATGTATTCTATGGGCTCAGATGTGAGGATTTTCTGTATTTCTCATCTTAATATTATAACCAATATTTTTGTTTTTCGACTATCTGTCCATTTCATGTACATACAGTGAGATGATCAGATAAAATTAGAGAGTTCAGGCAGTGGTAGCCAGCTACTTTCTGTTTTTGACATTGTGTGGACTAAATGAATTATTAGTTGATTAATAATAATCATTAGCTGTAAAAATAGAATGTATGGGAAATAATCATTATTTGTAGGTCTGCCTTTGTGGACTTTAAGCTGATATTCTTTTCTGTTTGAACATTGTACAATAGCATGGAAGAGATTCTACTTCTGTTGCATTTATGTGATTAGTCAACCTCAGTCTATAATAAAAAGTATAATTTTTACAATGGATATGTAGATTTTGAGAATGCTGCAGCACCTACACAGTGCTTGAACTGCTGAATATCGCTGTGTACACTGGCCTTGAAAACTCGTGTTGCTTCAACACTGGTGAGAGTAGACTCAGTATTTGACGTGTCTCAGCTGGAATGTGGACCGCAATTAAACAAGTTAACTCTTGTTACCTCAGAGAGGAAAGATTCCCCTCGCAAAGAGCTCCTTCTCTTATTGTCAGCACTCTCTCTCTCTCTCTTTCCCTGTTGCTGTCTTCCTGTCTCTCTCCCTTTCTTGTCCTGAGAACCAGGCAGTGTCTGTCTATAGTACTGTCTAGAGCTGAAGTTGATGATTATTTTCAATAATCATTTTCAGTGTGTGTGTCACATTTCCTCAGAGTCTAAGGTGACATAGTAAACGGTAGTTCTCAATCTTGTTGTATTATCAATGACTCTTGATTTAATTAAGTTTACAAAGAAGTAAGACATGTGATGCCTGAGATGGACCTTTGTTTGTTACTATGCCAGTTAAGCTCACACCTACGTGAATGTAACTGGAATCAATAAAAGCAGAACATCTCGCCTCTTGACAGTATTACCGCTTGTCACACAGTAAATGCTCAAGGATTTAAAAAAAAAAAAAGGATGTAACGAACTATCCCGACTTGTTGTTTGAAAGGCCTCATGAAGGTTAGGCTCCTTTAAAATGCCATGCTCCTGGCTGCTTCCTTGACAGATGACACAGACAAATGTACACACACACACACACACAGCACACAAACAGCACACAAACACACACATAAACAAACTGCTCTCCAATTATAGTAGTAGGATATAAACAGAGAAAAGCAGCAACACTTTACAAGTGAGAGGCTTGACTTTTTTTTTTTTTTTTTAACATAATGAATGACTTAAATGACTAATCACTCATCAAAGGTGCTGCAGATTAATTGTCACTCGACTGGCTGATTGATGAACTGAGTAAGCACAGGTATGATTCCTTCATAGTGTCTCACACTGGTACAGTCTGCTGAAATGGTGTGTGTCATCACCACATCCTAACATCACCTGCGCTCACACGCAGCCGTCGTCAAATCACATGGATATGAACAGAGCTCTGTGTGCGCGCTGGGAGACATTACACATCTGTGATTTAAGCTGCCCTTGTTTTCCATAGATGAACATGTTATTTGACATTGTAAACACAAATGTAATGATGACTGATGACCTGCTGTATAGAATAATGGAGGGCATAAACAACAAGCAGCAGTCATTCTATCACATTTTTTGCTTGTGTAAATAAGTTTGACAAGCTTGTGATGTTTGTTGTTACACAAATTACTGTATTGAAAGTATTGAAATGAATTGCAGCATACCTGTTCATTTTCGATTGTATGTTGTTGAGTAGTTGAGTACTTAATAGCTCTATTAGCTCTACACGATGGTTTGCACTTATTACTGTTATAGTAACCTGGGTCATCCAGTCAGTCAGCAGTCCATCCTCCACCCTCCATCAGCCTCCACCTTCCTACTAGTACCTCAGCACTCGACAGAAAAGGAAAGAAAAGCCTGAGTGAAATATTTACACACACACACACACACACACACGTTGAGCCTGCTTTGTCACTTCTAGTGTTGGAGAGCAGAAAAGAGACTGGAATAAAGCTCCAGCATGACACACCACCAAACAAAAGTGTGCTGGGTGTGTCTCAGCGTCCTGAAAAGCCACACATACTCATACGCTGTCTGTGTAGTGAGGAGCGGCTGCGGTAGTGGAGTCCTGCAGTGTAATGAGGCTTGTTGAATGAGGAGAGAAGCAATGCGGCGGTTTTATTTAGATGTTGTAACGATGAGGGGGGCTCTTCTCAATGTCTTTCAGGGGAACTTCATTTAATCCGTTAAACTTCAGGCTTGGTTCGTGCTTAATTCATACTGTGGATAACCTGACTCTGAAGCATTAATATTAAGCTTTGCACAAACAAACAAACAAGCAAACTGTTTTTTATTTATTTATTTTAAAGAAATTAGATCTGCGAGTGCTGTTGTTTGAAGTTGGAACTAGTTAAAATGCCACAAAGCTCTCTGAAACGTCATGTGCACATGTGCTGTCTGTATGGTTGTGTATTTGTGGATGTGTGTGTCCTGTAGGAGATAGTGGATGTAGTGGTGTGTGAAGTCCAAAGTTTCTGTTGACATTACAACACTACATTGTTACAGCTGAAAAGCAGCACTACAAACCCACTACTATCTACTCTCCTACTTTTTTCCTCTACTGTTGTTTTATTAGATTGTGAGGCATTTGGGTTATTTTGTCAAATAAGTGGATCATATGAAATATGATTTATATATGCAAAGAAAACATTATAAAGATTCCAGCAGTATAAGCCTCTCCACTTTAAGGACACTGCAAAATGATGTTTTCTGTATCTAAACAGCAAAAAAGGTTTTGGAAGTTTAAGACCTGAAAGTGTAACGCCATGGGAAAATTTGATTTCCCTTTAAACTGGTTGTCCTTTTTTTAGTCTACCAGCTTGGTTTCTGTGTTCAACCACGAGTAACCATTGTCTGACGCAAGAAGCTTTCTAAAACCCTTACTTACTACAGTGTGGAACAACAGGAGCACGCGGCTCAAAGGTCACTGAATGAAAATGTGTGCGCCGTCCACCTGAGCGCGATGCGTTGCTTCTGCAGGGCTTGCACATGCCAGCCTACGAGACTTTTGTGCAGCCTCGACAAAGGCCGGCTATACCAGAGATGTAACATGAGATTGTTCCTTGAGAATCTAGGGCAAGGTTCCTTCTCCACATGTGTCAGTCTGTGCGAGCTGCGCTTGCCTGGCAGCTTCCAAGTGTGTGTATGCATGTTTATTATGTGTGTGTGTGTAAGTTTACCAGCTTGTGTGTATCTGCCTGTGGGACAGGATTTGTCAGCAAATGTGTAGGTTCGAGAGTACGCTATTGTGGAAAAGTATGGGGGTGTGTGTGTTAGAACCAGGCTTGTGCATGGGTGATAATTTTGTGTCTGTGTGTGTGCAGTCATACTTGGCTTTGTGAATACTTGCTTTGCGTGTGTGTGTGTGTGTGTGTCCGTGTCCCAGGGCAGCAGATGAAGGCAGGGAGGGGTGTTCTAGTGCTGGCTCCATTGATTGGTTCCATACAGACTGAAACTTGACCTTCACAGCAGATGTCTGTAAGGCTGCCAAAGACATGCACGCAAGCACGTGCACACACACACTCACACACACACACACACACACACACACACACACACAAGACAGAGTACACAACTCTTCTCTGTGCTGCTCTTGCTCATAGTATTTCTGTTTGTAGGTGTCTTTCAGTCTG
This sequence comes from Toxotes chatareus, assembly GCA_016801885.1. Classification (NCBI taxonomy): domain Eukaryota; kingdom Metazoa; phylum Chordata; class Actinopteri; family Toxotidae; genus Toxotes; species Toxotes chatareus. The sequence goes on along the minus strand of CM028898.1, from coordinate 1,153,679 downwards.
AATTTCAGTCACTTTGTCTTCATTTATGTTCCTGTCCTCTCCTAATGTCCAACATGATCAGTGTCATATAATACTTACAGTTCACACAGTTACATACATAGGCCACACACCTGTCTGAGTTGTGTGCGCTGCAGTAACTGAGTGGGGTCTAGAAGCTCCTCTGTGTGTTCAGCTGCCTCCCTAGCATCTTCCGATGTGAGGTGTTTAGGGGCCATCTGTAAATTGTAGCTACAGAAAGTAACCTGGGTTACACCTGGGTCGAACCTCTGCATGCACATTGGTCACCCACCGCACCACAAGTAAAGTCTTAAACCTGCGGGAAACACTGAATTGAAAAATCAGTTGAGATCAGGTAGAAGAGTAAGACCAAGCACGATGAGAAGTGTTGTGACTGATTGAACCATGTTTTCCCCTCAGGGCTTACCGTAAGTGCATGCGCTCGCTGCTAGGATGTTCGGTATAACAGACCTGCATACTCAGCTTGGCTCGATGGTAGCCGATGGTAGCTCAGTGCCTGTGAAAGCCTGTGGATGTTACAGCTGCCTGTGAACTCTGCAAAATTTAAGTCACACAACTTTTAGTGGCTGTTAGTGGTCACATTTTCTTGCATACTCTATTCTACTAATTAAAGAACAACACTAGATCATCCTAGCAGTGATGCAGAGGTGCAGTTCAGTTAGAGATGCTTTAGGGCCAGTGGAGCGCACTGTGTCGCCTTTCTGTAGTATTTCACAGCTCTAAGACAGCTTTAGCATGATGGAGAGAGAGAGAGAGTTTTCAAAGCGTCTGCATACCTGTCAGTGGCGTTTCAGAAACGGGAAACACCATTAGGCTTAAATAGTGTGGATTCCTAAGATGTGTTGTTTATGATATGCTTTCAGAAGTAGACACAAATCATCTGTATTCAAAAGCAGCGTTAACTGCTTTCATAGGCAACTGGAAGAATTCATAAAATCTTTAGTACGCTGCTACAGCTGTTAGTGTTGCTGCTACTTTGCTTCCGTTGCTACTACTGTTACTGCTATTGCTTTCATTGCTACTTTCATTGCTTCTGTTGCTGTGGCAGTTTGCAGTAGTCCTGCCATTGCTGTGATTGCTTCGCTTCAGGGACCGTGACCAGAAATTCTGTGGTCAAGAGGCCAAAGTCCTTGAATCCCCTTGCCCCCAGTAAAGCTGTGGCAGTCTGTAAAATCTTGTTCCCCCACATTTTCTTTCTTTATTTAATTGTTACCCAATCAGTGGCCAGTTTATTAGGAAGACCTGTAAAATCTAATGCAATCCAGAACAACAGCTCACACATGAATTCTACCTTTGCGAAGATTTGGATGATTGAAGATTAAAATGTGATGAAATCAGCGATATGCTTTATTATAGTTTGCTGATGAATAGTGGGTAGTTACTTCTGTTTAGCAGCAACATCTGAGTGTGTGTGTGTGTGGCTGGGGAAAGAAAGAGACTCATTTGTTTTCTCAGCACTTTTTTTTGTTAGCACCATTATAGAATTGTTTAATAGGACACACAATAACAGTACAGATATAAGCGTACAAGTGTTAGTGTTAAAATATGAGACCTGTGGGATATGAACAGTTGCATGTACCATTACTGCTCCAGCTGCTTCCATTACCACCATTACTGGCACTGCTGTTGTTTGACTGCCGCTGTCACCATAAAGGCAGGCTGCTGCGGCTGTGATGTTAATTCAGTCGAAAAGGGTGATTGAGTCCCAGTAACCTGTCTCCACATAGCCCTCCCACCACAGCGCACACACACACACACACACACCGACTGGCTGTCTCAGCCTCTGCTTAAGCTCCTGAATAGTTTTCCCTGTGCGGTTTATTCATTTGTGTCCATTTGCAAAGACGCAGAGATGTGAAGTCCAGAGGATTTACAAGGCCACTGACTGCCAGCCAGGAAGGAAAGTCACGTTTTAGTACAGTGGCCATCAAGGATTACAGTGAATGTACACACACACACACACACACACACACACACTCTGTCATCAGTCGTGATAAAACTTGTAGTGGCCACTGATTGCTTGCTATTTGACGCTGTGTTTGAGCTCTCCACCACCACAAAGCCTAATCACCTACTTCTTTATCGGCTGCTACAGCTAGGGCCGGGCCACGATTCATTGTGCTGTCATTTATTAACTTGTAATGATATCTTATGGTTTTGTAAATATAATGTCAGTTTTTAATCATTTTAAATAGCAAATTTTTTGTGTAAAACATAATTAAACAATGCCGATTTATCAGTTTGATTAATTATTGTAGGAAGTGCTTATTCTTTGCTGTGGTGTGATAATGTTTGACAAACATGAAGTTGAGGTGAATTCTACTTTCGACAATAGAGATGTTCTGAAGATGGTGAGAAGCATGAATCAGTGTTGAGTTGTTGTGTGAATGAGGATGTATTTTAGTGGGTGGAGAGAGCCAGAGGACACACACACACACACACACACACACACACACGCACGCACGCACGCACGCAAGAAAAGAGGGATTTACCAGAGGAGAGAGAGAGAGAGAGAGAGAGAGTAAATTCTGTTTTCTCCACATGATTCTCAGCTTAGCACACCGCCTGGCTGCTGTTCGGGAGAGCCCCACGCTGTTTGTTTGTTTATTTGTTTGTGTGTGCATCTGCATGTGTCTACTTTGAAGGTTTGACTTGTTTACCACTTAAAGAAATTCTTTCGTGACCGTCAGTCCGAGACAGATCAGCCTGAAATGACGACAGCTGCTAAGGGATTTTTATCAGCAGGAGCTAATCTGTCATTAACTCTGTGAGTCGGGAGGACTAAAGAAAATGAAACTATTGGCTGTTGTCTTTTTAAACGTTCTCCTCAGTCGTCAAGATCTTATTTAAACAAACGCGGTGGTTATGATACCCTCTCGCCAAGTATTAGCCCATCGTTAGCTCACCATCACGACAGAAAGTCTTACAGCCTGAGCCCCACAGAGAAAGAACACGAGTACGTAACACTGGAAGCGAATAACTAATAATGTTCATTCAGATCTCACCCTCTACTTTGTCATCATGAAGAATATGAGGACAAAAAAAGCAGAACAAGAAAGTTCAAATCTACAATGTAACCAACCGCCAACCCCCAATGAGCAGAATATTACACAACCTGATAAAATGTGATAAAACCATTCAAATTTTAATGGTATTAATGGCACGTTGTTACCATGGCAACACAGTTTCTATTGGCTGACTGTTAGACCTGCGAGTCTTCCGGGTGCTGTCTGGAGACCTCATCTAAAAATGCTAATATATGCTTCAGTTTTCAGTTGTATAGAACCCCAGTTGATCAGAGTAGAAGCGTCACGTGGCCGCGGCCTTAACCGAGTGTCATTTTCAGACAGGTAGTTAGCAACCTGGTAACTAGCTGGAGGTAATGCCACTAGTTGGACGTCTCAGTCTGTGACTTAAAAAGAATGACATGATAGCTCACAGCTAGAGCGGGGAGCTGTCAGCAGAGTCACTGAAGGGTTGTTAGATAATATTTGCTCTGACACTGGCTGACGTTAGTTAATGCTAGTTTGTCGCCGTGGGCAAAGATCTCTTTGATTATCATAACATAAATAGATACTTAATTATAAATAAATAAACTGATAAATTGAAGGCATTTATTGAGTAAAAAGCCACAGTATTCCCTGTTAAAATGACTGCATGGTCTCAGCCTTTAAAAAAGAAAAAAAACAAACAAAAAACTAGCAGGTTTTTGCTTATATAATGTCTCTTCAGATGTGTGTGTGTGCACATGAGAATGCGTGCATGTAAGTAAATAATATGCAGTGTGCTTGTGAGGGTACGTGTGCTCCATTTTGCAGGAGGCAGGCGGTGTGTGTGCGTGCGTGCGCTCCTTTTTTTTCTTTCGAGCCAGGAAACATGCAATTTGAAACGGTGGGATGGTGGAATTTCTAACCCACATGCTGTAGCAGGCGATGAAGACACGTGAGCCGGTTGACCTCAAACCATCTCTGAGAGAGACAGGGGGGAGGGGTAGCACAGTGGTGAAATACAGACACAGCCGGGAGAAATAAGAATAAGAAATGTGCATTAAACAGAGGAAGAAAGAGGCAGCGGAGAAGGAGGGCTACGAACAGAGCAAATATCGCTGGCGACAAAACACGTCCCGTCCCAACACTACCTGGAATAGGAGTTCAGTTTCCCAGAGCAAGGCATGGGCAGTGAGAGGGTTGGGGGTTCTCTTCCCACAAAAGGGGGACACGGATACAAACTGTATTCACAGTCAGATCCTCAGATCAGGGCACTGGAAGGAGAGAAACAGAAGAGCGCAAGAGAGAGAGAGAGAGAGATGGAGGACGGAGGTTCACTGTGTCTGGTTTCAATTAACATGCTCAACAATCCTGCTGTGTTTGTCTCTTGGCTTTCATACATGAACATGTGAGGGGAGTGTGTGTGTGTGTGTGTGTGTGTGTGTGTGTGTGTATATATATATTCGTACCTCTGTCTTTGTGAGGACCACTTTGAGTTATAGACCTTCAGGATCGAGGACATTTTCGCTGGTCGTCACTTTCTCACACACCGTTTGAGGGTTAGGATTGGGGTTGGGCTTAGGCATTTAGTTTGAATGGGTAAAGTTAGGGTAAGGGGCTATTGAAGGCATTATGTCAGTGATTGTCCTCACAAAGAGAGAAGTACAAGTTTGTGTCTGCAGACAGGCTATAGGATAACATATAGAATACATGTGCCAGTATCACATACAACACTCATTGCAACACATACAATGTCTTAAACAATTTACATATATTCATAGATTTTTTTCTTACCTATTTAAGAAATGAAATTATGATGTAGAGCTATCTTATGGTTGTTATGTGTTACAGTGGTTGTGTTAGGTATTGTGAGTCTTATAGTGAGTATGTTCTGTTATTGAAGTATTGTTTAAAAAGCCTGCTGGGGGGACCGTAGGTAAGAGTAGCCATAGGTAGAATACAGTGGGTGATGAGGATCTAAACTAAGTAAACAAATTAAAAATCTCTGGCTGACATTTATGCTGACAAACCAATGACTCGCACTATAAAATCTTGGCACACAAGCATCACTTAAAGCCTGGCTGCCAGTTAAAACTGCAGACTGCTCACCTCTGTCTGGACAGCTCCTGTTATATACTGCAGAGAAGCTGCTTTCTGGGGAGAGAGCTCTACATGTTTCATTAGTCAGTGTGAGAGCTACCCTGCACATACTAACGGCAACTGTCACACAGTAGACGTGTCTCCACAAGCTGGTTTTGAAAAATGTTGTTTAATATTATTTTCTGAAGTATCTGCATGTAAGACTTAAAATGTAAACACCGGTGCGTCATTATTCTCAATTATTGAGCGAATAATCCAGGTTTTTGACAGACTTATGCTGACATACAGTGAATATAATGTCATTATAGCATTCAGTTTCTGAAACACTGTCACTGTCAGTCCTCCAGTTGCTCAACCCAGGACAGATTTTTTTTTTCAGTAATTATTTAGCTGTATTTTTTTTTAAATTTTAATGTAATTTAAACATTCATTTTGTACTTCACTGCATAGTAGAAACACTTTCATGCTGTTCCTGTTTCAAACCAATAGACATCACTGCTTCCTTTAACCATAACCACACATGTATTGAAGTTACAATGTTTGGGAAAGATTCATTGCTACATTGCTATAGTTTAAGTAATTCAAAGCTTTTTTTTTTCCTCTGACAAGGCACACTTCCTTATAAAGAAAACTTTAAAATTCAGCAGTTTCAGGGATGAAAATATTGTTCCTTTTTCTTGCTTTTGGACAGTGGAGTTGGTGCTTTGTCCAGCTTGTCCCCTTGTTGAAATGTGGACTGTTACTGTCCATGGTTTTGGCTCCACAGACCCAACAGTAAACAGGCCTTGTAATAGCAAGACCATTCTTATATTTTTGGGCTCCAGAATAGCGCAGTGAGGTTTGACTCTCATGTGCTGTGTAATTAAGCCGGAGCTAAATTTAAACCAATCTGTGATTAGATTTAACAAGCCTACAAACATAGACAGCACTGCAGCTTCTGCACGTCACATACATGCATACAGCATGTCTAGTAGACCTATGCACACACACGTGTTTATATTGGTTACTGTAGTTGTACTTGGAGTGGAAGGGAGAAAGCATGCTGATTAACTGCAATATGAACAGGACGCACTAAAGCTTCTGAGCTCATGTTTTGGTACAAGTGCTGCTGAGAGACGTGTTTGTTTTTGGAAATGGACACACACACACACACTTGTGTACACACAGTGGCCTTGTCAGTGCAGGGCTGACAAGTGGTCGTAATGATGCAGAATTCTGAAAAGCGATTTTCTGTGATGTCAGTCACTGGCCCTGACATGAACCCAGAAAAATCCAGCTCAGTCTAGAGCTGTCCGTCACTCCGTCTGCTGCTTTCTCTCCCCCCCACCCCCCCACCCCTCTCTGCCTGTGCTCCCACACACACCCTGTCACCAGCGTGGTTTTGTGGTAACTAAACATTAAAATGAAGAGTCTGAGGAAAATATCCATAAGGAGAGAAAGATGCAGACGGAGGGAGAGCATGAAAGAGAGACAGGAAGAGAACGGGAGAAGTGTTAAGGCCAAGTCATGGTTTCTGCATCAGCATGTCCTCAAAGGGTCTGCACAGAGTCTCTGTGGACTGTCTGCACTAAGACAAATAAACTGGATACTTGTTATCATGCACCAAATGTGTGTGTAGTTTATTTCCCATGCTTGGTCCTATTCTGTAATTGGTCAGTTTCCTTCTATATATAAAAACTTGTACACTGCTCCTGCAGCTATTTGTTTCAAAGCTTGTGTCATTGCATGCCAGACTTTGACGTCACGATCACTTGAATCAAGACTGTTGTTGTTGTTTGTCTTTAAAGCTCCAAGCTTAAACTGTGTCGACCTGGAAACAAATTTAGAGTTTCCTGCAATGCACGAGCCTCATTGGCAAAAGTACACACACAGCTTAGCATTCCCCTTGTACCGCAACCAAGGCTGCTGCGATAGCCACTGTGGTTGAAAGTCGTACATTTTCTTCTTGACTTGCTCGCTCGGTCTCTGCCTGCCTACTCTCATCATCAGTTGTGTCTAAGTCGGGACCTCTGTTTCGTTTTTTTTTAGAAGCCTCGTCATCTTTGGAACACGGTGACAGCTAAATGGATCGTTTGATCATCAGTGTGTGATTAAGTGCAGGCGGGAAGAAAGCAGATTTTAACTGGACTACTCTTTAAAAAAAAAAAAAAAACATATACGACCATTTTGGTCACAGCCTGGAGCCCAGAGAGGGATGTTATAGTAGGGTTTCAGTTTATAAACCCCTCATTACAAAGATGAATGCACATTTGAGAATTCAGTGGTGCTAAAACCATAGGAATGGGTCTGCAGAGATGTGGAAAACAGTGATATGGTCAGATGACTCATTCTTCACCATATTCTCTACGAGTGGACGAGTGCATTTGTGGAGTACACCAAGAAGACGGTACAGGCCTGAATGTTTGACACCTATGGTAAGAGGATCCCATACCCTGTTATGCTATGGAGGACAGTTTGCTGGCATGGTTTGGGTCCACTTGTCCCCTTACAGGGAGAGAATCACAGCAAATCAATACAAAGTGACTCTGAGTGATCCACTTTGTCCTAGAGAGAGAGAGAGAGAAAGGCTGCCTAGTTGTGGCTGACTTATGACGTGCTGGCTTTATCTGGCAGAGTTGTTTGGAGTTTTCGAAGGAGTTGCACACACAACTCCCTCCTGTTTGTACAGTAGCATCTAGTCTCACAGCACCACACACGTTTTACTGGCGCCGGCAAAAACAAGAGAAAATATAGTTTGTAAGATAAGGCGATATATATACGCACAAGCTATTCCCTCTATGCTCTGATGCCTGAGTCGACCCAAAGAGGGAGATGCAGTCCATCTGGCTGGTCTTCCTTCCTTTTCTCAGGTTCTGGATATGGCTGCTCTGTTTCTCTGGAGACCACAGTGTCTGCAGCCGTCATTACCATATACATTCGCTCGACTGTGTTTACACTGCTCACATTAGCTTTATTCTTAGTTGTGTTTCTGTGTGTCTGTTACTGTCAGGCTCTGTCAGTATTTTGTTAACATCCCCAGTGTTTACTGCTCTGAAACCCACAGTGGAGGGAAAGCACTGATTTCAGACTACAGACACTGTAGAAGTACTTAATCTGTCCCCTGTGGATGTGACTGTGTGTGTGTGTGTGTGTGTGTGTGTGTGTGTGTGTCTGAACACATGTGGTGCTAATGTCTGGTTAAACCACTGTACTGTTTAGGTCTGCTATCAGACAGATGGTGGCTAGCAAGCTGCAGCAGAGTGGGAGTGGGTGTGGATGTGTGTGTGAGTGTGTGTGTGTGTGTGTGTGAGTGTGTGTGTGTGTGTGTGTGTGATCTTTTCAGTAAGGCTCTCTGGCTGCAGTTAAAATTGGTGAGTGATAGAGTTTGGCACACTGTTTATATCATTATAATACAGATATTTAAATAGCGTTGAATGAATCAGCTGATTTGTGGAGTACTTGATTGATGTGAATCTTCGTAATCATTACAAAAATACCAAATGACTTCTTATTTCTGCTTCTATCAGTCTCATATCATTCTCTCTCTCTCTGTGGTCTGTTATGCTCCACCTAGCCCTTCACCTACATCCTCTCTGCGTTTGCTGTCTCAGCTAATGCAGGAATCGGACGCCCTTCTTTTTTTGCCCGTGATTCGGCCAAAGCGACGTCTTCCGGCAGCTAATGCTAGCTTAAAGTCAGAGGAGCAGTAGACCAAAAGCATGCTCAAATGACTGACAGCCTTGAGCTCCCAATCCCTGACTTTGCCCTTCTCTGATTGGTTGGAAGGAGCGAGGCTTTCTCAGAAACAATGAATGAAACTGAAAATGAAAGTTAAGTGATGGGTTAGACTGACTGTATTAAAAGATTGTCAGCTGTTAAATTTCTAAAGCTTGAGTAGCTGATTGCTGATTCACACATTGGTATTGCAGCGTTTCCTGACAGTCTCTTAGGTGTTTAGGGGTCTGAGCAGCAAAACGGCTCTGTTGTGGTGACAAAAGTTTCACACATTCAACCCACAACTTTGCTAGACATCACCCCGAGGAGCTGTTGTGTGACAAAGCAAAGGGCTGAACATAAACAGACTTTACCCTGACAGCTCCCTCGTGCAAAGTCCCCTGTAACGTCCGATTGAGCCGATGTGTGAATAGAGCAGGTCATTGTCCGGAGAACTCACAGCGACTCTTGCACGTTCTATACCCAGGCACCACCCCTCGCCCCAAACCAAATGGAGGACTTCCACTAGGTGAGAATGTGTCTCACGTGGAGTATCTCCAGCTGTGTACTGCAAGGTCAGTGAAAGGTCAACGTCCAGGGAATCAGGTCCGGACAGTGTACAGAGTTCATATGTGAAAACTTCCTCTGTGGTAGCTCCCACTATAGAAGGTGTCTCCAGGACATTTTCCCACGATGACACACACACACACACACACACAGACTCACAAGGTGAAAACAATACCATCCACTCTGTCATGGCTGGTAATAAATAGATGTCTCCATTTGTAGGAGAATGAGCTAAATCTTTGTGTGTAGGGCAGGCTGAGAGAGAGAGCCAGGAACACACAGAGCCTTAGATTCATCCTTTTATTTCAAGTATTTATGGAAACTGTTAAATTCATTGGCTGCCTCTAATGCTTTATCTTACATGTTCATGAAGGCTTTTAAAGGATAAGCTGACCACGTGTATGTGCACCCTTACATACAGTCTGACCAGTGGTGTCATTGGGTTCATTTACTAGCTAGACTCGCCCCCCCCTCCCTGGGGGAGTTAGTCTGAACCAGCTGAGTTTCACCATTACCACATGTGTTCACTCAAACACATATGCACACACACACACTCACTCACTCACTAATTTGTGTGTTATGAAAGTAATTGATTTAGCCAGCAAAGGAAGGAAAGAGGTTTCAGATTTTCTGAACGTCTGAGCTGCCAGAAGATTGTTTTTTTTTTTTTTTTACACGTTCCATCTGTGGCACAGTCTGAACAGAGGCTGGTGACCTGCCAAAGTAACTAGTCAAGTTGGGTAAGCTGCCAGTCAATAATGACCGTCATTTGGCTGATTGTTTAGTGATCGTTTTAAAGCTCTGGGTGGACTGCTACACTCCCTGTCTATTTGCTGCTACTATATGTTTTTATTAAACAGCCTCTAGGCTGCCTATGTCTGATTTTCATATTTCTAGAGGAAGTGTGGAAACCTGACATGAAATCCATTGGTTTATGCGGCTAATACGTGTCTTGTTCAGTGAATATGTGTGGTGGGCCGTCCTAGCTTAAATTAAAACATGTTTCTCAAGAACAGTCAAATGTAAACACATTGTTTATTGGCAGAATACATTGGACTACAAACACCATTTTTTAGTCTTCATTAGAATCATTGCCCTTTGTAATATGTGTGGTTGAATTAGTGTAATTGCTGTTTAAAGCCTCACGAAAAGCTTTATCTTAGTTAACCCAGTTAACTAGAATTTAATTTGTTCTCTCAGACATCAAGACACTAAATATTTAATCGCTAATACCTTGAAAATTTAAAATGTAATCATTCAGTTGTTGTGTGTGAACACAAGCAGATGCACAGACACACAAATGCAGGGATAAATGAACAGAGGGAGTACAACTATTCCGTTTGATAACCCTTTTTTTTTTTTTTTTGGAAGGTCTGACTGAATGACAGAATAAGGCAGCAGCCACATGTACTCTGGTGTTAGTGTGTGTGTGTGAGAATAGAAACACGACCCCGTCTCTCATAGAACAACGTGAATTATCGATTAGAGAAAGTCTGTGGGAGATGAATTGCGGAGGAGGGGAGTGCTGATGTGGTGTCTCACTGCTGTTAGCTGGGCGCGTTTCAGACATTCAGCTCTGAATAGTCCACCAGATGTTGTTCTGTGTGCAGATCCAAGCCGTGAATGTGCTTCACATTACACACCCTCGTTGTTCTACACGCTTGGCTTTCCAGCTTTAGGTCCAACAGTTAGACCGAGCGGAGCTTTTTTGTGGAACTTTCATGGTCTTCCATCTTCCTGCCTTCATCAGTGAACGGAATGGTTGGCTTAGTTGCTACGGAGTTGTCATCATGTGACGCGAGAAGGGAACTTCAGCGCCTGATAACACGAAGTAAACTCAGACGTTTATGGTTGTTGCATTGATATTATATCGTAAACTACAGCTCATTCCTTTTGACCTCTAATAGCTTTACTCTTAGAACTACATAGTATACAAAACCTGTCTGCTCACGGAGCTGTAATGTGTGCCTGACGGCTGTAATAACAGACTGGTGTGTCTCAACTGTAACCCCCTCTGCAAAGTGAAGACGATGGAGGTAGAGAAGAGAAAGGGGGAGTGGGTGAAAGGGTAGTAACAGACAATTCAATTTGCCCAAGTGCCTGAAGTCGTGTGTCTCATGCTATGAAATGGGAGACGCTCTGTGTGTGTGTGTGTGTGTGTGTCTTGAGCCGGTTCATTCATGGTAATTAACACCACGAGAATAACAGCCTCTGGAAACAAGTTGTTCTACTCTCCTGGCTGCTGGAAACCGTCTGTGGGTGTGTTTGGACTCAGATGTCAGACAGGTAACACTGGAATCCTTCCACACCCCAAGCACGAGAGGGGAGGAGAGAATGATTGCGCTAATCAGACAACACCTCTCAGGCCTGTACACCAGGCTGCTAAATATCTCCAATACTGTTCTTTCTTTCTTTCTTTCTTTTTTCCAAAACTACAACAGCTGCCTGTGGGCTGATTCTAATTAAATGCATTGGTTGGATTCCTTTCGTATAGCAATAAGAATGAGTTTTTTATGCAATAGTTACGTTAGATTTTTTCAGACCAACTGGAGGGGAAAACCAGAGGAAATGAAGGAACAGGCCGGAGGAGGAACCCTGGTCTTGAGGGCTCTTTCAGACCCTGCAGAAATCTTAACATTACATTTGGCAAGTTTCCCCTCAAGAATGCAAGAAAGCCACTGCAGCATTTGCTGTAGCACCAGCAGTCCAGTCCAAAAATAGGTTGTTAGAGAATGCATGCTAATAATGGTCCATGTTCATTTTAATGATAAAGCAAAAAAGAAAAAGCAGGACCCACAAGAAGATATGAAACACTTCATCAGACTAGTTGTGTTTTTTTTTTTTTCAAGATGAAGATGATCCTCATTCCTCAAACCTTGCTCTCATAAACGTGTCATGTCTCCCCCCCTTTAAGTCATTAGGGCTTAATAATGTAGGTTAATGTTACAGCTGTTTGAGCATTTCAAAGGTTGTAGGTCGAAGCCAAGGCAAGGAGAGACGCAAATGGAAGGGAAACCTGACTTTAAACATAACAGCAGTACTTCTGCAGCATTCAAAGCATTCTGTTGTTTTGAATATGTAAATAGCATTTAGCATCATGAGTGTGGAGAGAGTCCCAGAACCAGAGAGAGAGAGAGAGAGAGAGAGAGAGCAGCTCATGAAGCTGTGAGTCATGCTGTTAGAGACGAGATCACGTCTGAGCTGGTGGAAGGTGTTAAAGGAAGAAACTAAGGACATCAACAAGCTCCTCCGCCCATCTTCATCCTCTTTTCTTTCCCTCCCTCTCTCTCTCTCTCTCTCTCTCGTACAAGGCCGTTCCTTTGTAATAGCCTGAGACGTCAGAGACCATTTGTCTTCTGCAACACACACACACACACACACACACACTCGTTCTTGTAGCTCTCCCAAACCTGACGCAGACCTACTTTTGCATGCTCGCTCAAATAGAGGTCTTTTTGTTCACCACATCAACCCCAGAGTTCTTTCTCTCGCTCTGTGTGTGTGCGTGTTTATGTGTGTGTGTAAAATTGCTGCCCAGAGGCCTCCCCTCTGTCCTTTCATGCTCTCTCTCTCTCTCTCTCTCTCTCAGAAACACACATGCACATTTTCTTTTCTTTTCTCTTTTCTCCCTCCCTCCTTCATGCCACTTCTCCAGTCCCCACACACACACACACACACACACACACACACACACACACACACACACACACACACACACACACACACACAGAGCTGAATCTTAGTGAAGTCACATGAATCAGTAGTAGGACCCAGCCCTGCACGGTCCACAGGGTATTCACGTGATGGTAATCTGACTAGCTGTGGTGTGTGTGTGTGTGTGTGTGTGTGTGTGTGGTATTGGTGTGTGATTTGTGAGTATGACGTCTATTTTTTTTTTTTTTTTTTTTGCAGTGTTTATTTTTGTTTATTATTTTTGATACGATTTTTATTCGTCCCTGTTTGCAGAGTCTATTAATACTGGTGTTGAATCTGATACAGTACTTTCCCTGGGGGATGAATAAAGTATTCATCCATCCATCTTTCTGTCTTTCTATCTATAACCAAGCCACATTTGTACAAATTGCATGTCATTTCAAATTTGTACAGGAAATGTGACAGCCCTATAATAAATCTAGTGTAAGCATGTCTCGGGACATCACTAATACATTATGAGAGTATTTCTACAGAGCTGCCCTTTGTCACCACTGTGTCTCTGACAGTCAGCTAGAATTTAACTGCTTCTACTTCTGCTGTTTCACTGCCGTGACATCACTGTCCCACTGTGTCGTGTTTCACAATCACCACTTTCCAGCTGATAACAGCTGGAGTTTGGCCTGTAGAAGTGAGATTATGTAACACATACAAAACAACGGAGAGTTCACATCAATCCGACGTAAAACACGAGACGTGAGCACAGCTGTGGTCTCCAGGCATTTCATTACCGTAACGTTTAGTGTGCAGTAAACACACTTAGGTGCTCCACTGCTCTGGTCTCTCGCTGCTGAATTCTTAATCTTTACGTATTGTCCATCTTAAATGTCTCCCCGAATGTCCCCTGAATCACCTGTGGCATCACCAGCTGTCATGTCCAGGCATTTCCACGGAGGCTATAGTAGAGGTTATTATAAAAAAAAACCCAAAAAAAAACAAAAAAAATCCTAATTGCCTAATTTGTTTAAAATATCAAATCTGATTTAAGTGTCAGGGGTGCATAAATGACTCCAGGGATCTCCCAGGACTAACATTTCACATTGGTTGCACTAGTGTGCCTAACATCTGCTTTTAAGTGCACCCAGGATTTTTCACAGGGCCTTAACTGCTGCAGTAACATGTTTTGTGACTGTTGCGAGCCATTCTTTGTGAACAGTAGATATAAATGTGTATGTTGCGGGCTGTGACTGTGACTCTGAGTGAGATGGGTCAGGATAAGGTATTTTATACCAATTACATTTTCTCAAGTACTGTACTTAAGAACAGTTTTGAGGTTCTTTTGTACATTTATTTGACAGCTTTAGTCACTGGGGTACTTTTAAGATGAAGGTTTTTAAGCAATAGATAACATGGGAAGTTTTTACAGTACAAGAGATTGGTGAAGATTAAATCAGTGGTTTCCAACCTTTTGGTCTTCTTACAAGCAGCAGTGTAGTCACGGTTACATTTCAAATATCTACAGCTCCAACTGTTACAGTGATTTTTTTCCCTCTGAACTTCTCACATTTTTAAATTATTATTTTTTTTTTATTTAACCTTTATTTAACCAGGAAAATCCCATTGGGATTAAGAGCCTCTTTTTCAAGGGAGTCCTGGCCAACATAGGCAGCAACAAATACATGGTTTCTGTTGAATCTGTTGAATGGAATAATGTTGTACGTAATACTATGTCAATCAGAGGAACCAAACCAGTACTGCTGCTAATACTTGCGTACTTTTACTTAGGAAGGAGTAAAATTTAGTCTCTGTCCCACGGACTGGCTTAAAATGAACCCTCTGAGGCTGCAGCACCTGAACTGTGGAAAGCTCTGCCCACACCCTCACGGTCTGCTGACTCTGTGGGTTCTTTTCAAAGGCAGCCAGGTGTTTGTATCAGGCCTGTATTTTATCTCTTTACTGCGTACTGTTTTTTTTTTCATTCGCATGTACATTTGTGATCATAGCTTTGTACCTCTGTGAAGCACGTTGTCAGTCATGTCTGTCAGAGTTGGCTTTTTCATTTTTGTAGTTTTTACAGTGCTGTATGGGAACTTTCTCTCCACCGCTGATCTGACTGGGTCTGGGGGTGAACCTCTCAGGGTGTGTACGGTGTAATGGGCACCGCAGCATTTTTTTCTTAATGAAAAAAAAAAACCAAGTGAATTGAATATACTGGTATGTTGTTGTGATGTTGCTCCAGGAGGAGGACAGGGTGTGGTTGCACATGCGCCTTGTTTTCTTCCCCCCCCAAGAAGAATATCAGGGCGGGAAAAAAGAAATAACGCTGCACACCCACACAGACCTGGTAAATGTCAGGCACAGCAGTGCGACCAATGAAAAATGTTTAGTCGCCCTTGACAGATTTTTGGTCGCACTCTGGAGCCTGGAGTCTCCACTATAAGTAATAAATTCAGTCAGAACATGCTGAAATGTCCCGAAGACTCTGATGTTGTCACTTGATCTCACACATTGTGGACACGTGTCAGAGGAGCAGGCAGCCCACACACTTCCATTGATGCACTGCAGAAAACAAAAAAAAAAAGGAAAAAAATCACAACATCCAGGTTATGTTTGCTTTGATCTTGATTTGAATTCACTCTGTTATCAGAATACTTTTTAGGAAATTACACAACACAGCAACAACCAAACAACAAAACATGTACTACAAACATATTTTGTTTCAGATGTTTCAGGGACACTGTTTGGTTTGTACAGCAAAACTTTTTATAGTTTATTTTGAAAAGACCCCCCCCCCAAAAAAAAAAACATTAAAGCCTCTTTGGTCATGACTTTACTGTAAAAAATAAAATGCTCAAAACACTGGCATACGCACAATGAGAAAATAAAAATCCAAATATGTCAGTAATGCTCACCATTTGTTGTCAGAAGAACATCTTGTGGTTATTTTGATTGAAGACTATTGTAAGTAGCTCTCTGTCGTCCAGTGCTGCTGAGAGCGAGCTGCTGGTGCAGTGAGAAATTCCTGGATGACTGCAACGACTGCAGCCTGTGTCTGTTCCGTCCAGGAAAAGCACAGCAGACTGCAGACAGTCTGAAATGTACAGTGTTGGGGGGGGGTGATCATAGCAGGGCTCGTACACTGTAGCAGATGCAGCCAGGTGATGCTGTCACGCACACAGTGTAGCCTATAGGTTGAGTGTTTGTTTTTCATCCATTCCTCTGCTCTTTGTCCAGTGGTGCTATAACTCACTGAGAAATCAGACCACTACCAAACAATGCATCTAAATGGTGCAGTGGTTAGCACTGTCGCCTCACAGCAAGAAGATTCTGGGTTTGAATCTGTGGTCCGTGGCCTTTTCTGTGGAGTTTGGATGTTCTCCCTGTGCTAGTGTGGGTTCCCTCTGGGTACACCAGCTTCCTCCCACAGTCCAAAGACATGCATTGGCGACTTTAAATTGTCCATGGGTGTGAGTGTTTGTCTCTATAATGTCAGCCCTGCGATAGACTGGAGACCTGTCTCTCACCCAGTGTCAGCTGGGATTGGCTCCAACCCACGGACCCATGACCCTTAAGAGGATAAGTGGTATGGATAATGGATGGATGGATCTGAATGACTAACTCTAGTTTCTCAATTGCATTCTCCGTATGAGCTACACAACCAGCTAGCAAGGCTTAGCTAACAGACAACAGCTGTTTTACTGCCACAGCAGCCTGAGAGGAACTTAAGAGTTTCTGTTTCTGCATGTACTAAGGCACATACCTGATTAAGCTCTATTAGACTTATTGGACACTTAATTATTTGGTTCATAAGGTGCACTGAGCTGCAGGAAGATCAGAGGCGCATCCTGTTCCAAACTGTTGGGAAGGAACAGACACACATGTTAATAATATCCTTGTCCCACATGTGAAGAAATAGCACTGTGTTGTTGTGGTGGTTTTATTTTAGATTCTTTTCAGTGTTACCTTGTTCTTGTGCTTCTTTCAGTATGATTTGAACACAAATCCAGGCCTGTTGTTTCTTTGAAGGTCTATGTGAAAGTTTGGCACAGAGAGTCAGCTCTGTAGGTGTGATGTAAAAAGGAAACTGTTCCTGTGTGTCTTTCTTCCTGTGCAGGACGAATTGAAATACTCACACACACACACACACACACACACACACACACACACACACACACACACACACACACAAACGTGCGCAGTCTACAGGCAGGCATGCAGGCTTGGAGAAGGCAACAGGGATTTTCCCATACTGCCTCTGCAGCGGCTGCCCTAGATTCCACCAAACGATTGTCTCGATGCAACTGGGCTATTATTAGAGCTGTATTATCAGGAGAGATGGAGTGAGAGGGGAGGAAGGAAGGAAGGAAGGGAAAAATGCGGCGAAGGAGAAAAAGTGGCCGAGAGAAAAAGGAAAAGCATGCCTTGTTTTTTCTTCCAGTGCGTGTCCTTCAGCCTTCTGCTGAATATTCAGCACTGTCTCTTTTGGTCTGTGTCATAAGCGTTCCCTCCAGTGTTCCATATTTAACATCTCTGCGTTGAAATACAGTATGTGGGGCGAGACAGTCATCTTCGTTAGCAGTGTACATATGCTCACCAGTGTTGAGTCCATTTGCTAGTTAACAGTGCCTGAACACGCAAATCAGACCTGAGCACTTACAAATGAAAGGGAGACAGCTCTAAAGATTGGAATTGAGAACCAAATAGGATTTGCCTGCAGGTCTGAGTCTGCAAGTCAGACTCTGGATCATATACAGAAAGGCAGCAGTGGATTTGAAGAGGAAAAATGACTTTCCCCCTTCACTTTGTCCTTTTTCTATGTTTTCTCTGACCTTTAATATATACATTTGGTAATAACCCATGCTTTCTATATCACAGACAAAGCCTGTAATCTGATCCGAAACTGCATCAATGAATAATAATAATAATACTGTCACCTATTGTGTGTGTATCACAGCCTGATATATCTTATTTCTCACTGATGTGTCTCTAATAACACACCAGTGAGCCACACTTTCGCACTGGGTGACACATACCTTCATTACCATGAACACACACATTGCCGTTTATCTTGACTCTCTCTCACACACACACACACACACACACACACCGTCCTGCTGCCCCAAATACAAAGTAGAGCACCAAATGTGGATTAATGTGCTGCCACCTTTACCTCCTGTTTTTGCATATTACTGGACAATTAAATTACACATATACATATAAATATGCAATTAAATATATATGTGTGTGTGTGTGTGTTTGTGTATATAATATGTAGATGTATGGATATACACATTTAAGTGTATGTAATTTGTAGCTTAGTTGAATCAGTGGGCTTGGAGATGAGAGCAAAGACTGTTGTGGCGTTTGTGTGGCACTGACACTTTGTTGGTGTGAGTATGAACTGAACATGATATTGATTAGTCCGGTAACAAGAATCGTATGAACTTAAGTGATATATTACAGAGCGGCACTTCATTTCCTTGGAGCTGTAATGGCTAAGTAAACATATTTGCGTTGGACAAAAACTGCAGCGCTAACGCAGGAAATGTGGAGACACATTAAAGATAAACCAGATTCAGCCTGAAATCCTCAATCTCAGAAGGAAGTGTTTGAGTAAGTATTTTCCTAGTAATGAGTCTACAACAACACAGAGCTATTTCTGGATGTGCCTTTTCCTTCCATCTCATCCTTTCACCTCTCCTTCCCTCCGCTCTCCTGGGCCCCACGCATCCTTGGTAAGGAAGAGACGAAGGAGGAGTAAAGGAGGATGGGGGAAGCTGGGTCACATCACTCTGCTCAAGGCTGTTTACTTTACCCCCCCTCTCTCTCTCTCTCTCTCTTGCTCGCTCTCTTTTTCTCAGTCCTTGTTTTTGAGTCTGCTTGTTTTTTTTTTTTTCCTTCCTCTCTTCTCCTCGCTACTTTTCCCCCTCATTTCTTTTAAATATCTGTACTTCATTTCATGTCCCTACACTTTCTGTCGTTCTTGCCATCTTGTGTCTGCTCTGGTTCCCATGTGGGTTTGACAGAGAGGTAGAGTGAGACAGAGACAGACAGAGAGAGAGAGAGAGACAGGGAGGGGTAGGGAGAGATGACCTTGTAGAACAGGGGATGTCTCTTCATGCTGTCATTGGGTATTACTTCAGCTCATCTGCTCTCTTATTCCATTCCTCTCCTTCCCATTACTTACATCCCAGCGAACCTCCACAACAGAGCCATTCTGTCCCCCTCTCTCTGTGCTCGGCCTGTCTGTCTCTGCCGTGCCGGATCTTTAACCTGCTTTAGACCATTTTAACCACACTGAAGGAATTTTATTGGTTCGGTGACTTAACTGACACAACATTACAAATCTTTTCTTGACCTGAGGCGGTACGGGCATGTCGCTGCGATGTCCAACTGTCACCTGTGGACATCCACACTCTTTAGATCGTCTCTTTAGCCTCTTTCACTACAGGCAAGGGGAAAATAATGCATGTGTGCAGCCACGTGCAACTCTCGGCTTATCAGTGAGACTGACTGAGTGAACATGGCCACCTGTCTTAACTTCAGTGAAACTGTAATTTCACCGTGGCAGGAGCTGAAAGTAACTGAGCTGTCATTGTCACAATTAAGTGATGAATCTCCTTTGAAGGAAGTGTCACTGTGCATTCAGACCAAGCGTGAAGCCAGTTTTCGCCTCACGTGTGGGACTACTTCCTCTCAAAAGGAGGAGGGGCTTGCCTCCAGAGATACCACATACCTTAATGTTTATTTCTGCTGCCAACCATGCTCGAAACCACTACTGCTGCATTTTCCTGGAAAGCTGGTACAAGGTTGAAATAGTTGACATATTTGAAATCATTTCAACTGTGCGTACTTGTGGCATCATCTGATGCAAATTTGCGGCTGTCCACGTCTTTTTGCGTTGACTTTTTTCAGCACCTTACGCTTCAGAATGCAGGTGGGCACATAACTTGCACGGCCCATTCCTCCTTCAGCGTAATAACGCACGACTAGCTGCTGCCGTCCCTCCATCTCTTCACTATGCTTCTCTTTCTCTCTGCCCTTCCGTGTCTCTTTGTCCTCATTCATCGTCATGTCTCACAGTTGACCCACCATTCTCTCTTCCAGCAGTTTCAGTAGTCACAATACCCTTACACACACACACACACACACACACACACACACACACACACACACACACACACACACACACACACACACACACACACACATACTCACACAGAGAGTCTCTCTGAGTCTCTGTGTTTTGTATTAGGTGAGAACATCAAACGTGTCTTTGCCCACAGCAGCCCTACTTGAATTTCTGTTTTGCATGATGAGATTTCTCTCTCCCTCTCTCTCGCTCTCTCTCTCCTTTGGTTGTTGGTAATTGCGAGGGGAAGCCAGCCAGCCAGCAGCCCAGCTACTCTGAAGCTGCTTCATATATTTATGTACCTCTGGGGGACCATCTCTCTATCAAAGTCTGTCTCCCTCTCTCCCCCCACTGATTGATATTCTTTAGCAGTAGAGAGGAGGAGCAGCAGCAGCAGCAGCATCATTTGGTCCGTTGTCAGGGACGAGGCACCTTGGTTACAGTGTTGTCAACCTGCTTGCCGTTATGGTAGGCTAGTCGCTGGGTTTCCAGGCAGATGACTCTCCTCTTTTTGTGTGTGTGTGTGTGTTCATCTCATCTGTCCTCCTCTTAATCATTTCTTCTCCTTCATGCTTCATTTTCTGCTGTCTGACACTGATGTCTGTCACTTCCTCTTCCTTTTCATCTTTTCCCTGCCTCTCTTTGTCTGTTTCTTTCCCATTGAATCCTCACCTCCTTCCTCTGTTGTTACTGCTTTCTTTCATTTATGAATAAACAATCACCCCCCCCCCAAAAAAAAACTGTTTTTTACCTTTCATTTTCCCCTTTTGTTGTTATTTACTTCCTCCTTACATAATTATTCCTTTGTTTTCTTGTCCTCTCTCATGCTCCTCTTAGCCTGAGCTATTCATACCTTGCTCTTACACATTCTTTTCCTGTTACCTCCTATTGTCTGTCTCTTCCCAGGACCTGCAGGTCTGAGCTCTCTATAATTTCACACGAGCACGTGAGCAGCTTGTCTTTTACTGGCGTAGCTGCTCGCTGGTTTCTAAATACAAGCACTCTGATGGCTCTGTTTTTCGTTGTATTGTACTAGACCTCATCGGCCACTCAGGGGACTTGCAGCGTTAATGTGTCCACTCCATCAGGACCCGTTGCGTCATATAAGCTAGCTGATGGCCAGTAGGCTGTTACATTTTCTGTTTCCAGCACAGGCGGTTTGGGGCAGGAGAAAAAAAAAAAAAACCCCACTGGAATACAAAGCATGAAAAGGTTCACATTCTCCTGTTTGTTTGAAATTAATACAAGGTTTAAGCAATTGCTTTCATGTCCCAAGATCCTGTCTGTCTGTCTCATCCTAAGAAATATGTCTATCAATGTTTGCTGCAGGCTGTTAATAAGTAATATGCAGGAACATGAAGACTGTAGATTTAATTGTAAATGGAGAAATTCAGTTTTAGCACTTAAAATAGAAGCAGCAGAGGCTGAGATGTCTTGACATCTGTTCCCTTGTATGAGACAAGAACTAAAAGCACACATACCTGCTTTTTCCATATTGCACCCCCTCCCCAGACTGCTTTGTAACAAAGCCTGTTGTTATTAATGTGCTGTGTCCTGGTGGGTCATGGTGGCCTAGTGGTCCAAGATGCACATATCTTGTAACTACAAAGTCCCCGATACTAATTCTCTCTCCATATTTCTAGCAGTGGAACATGGTGTTTTATTTTTTTTTTAATCTTTTACTAGTGTAACACAACACAACAGTGCTGTGTCATCAAATATCCCTTTCATGACAAATGCACAAAACAAACAATACCATGGTTTGTTTGTGTTTATGTTGGTTCTTATGTGACATTTCCTCCAGCAGGGGTGGCTGTTGTTTCTGTCGTTGAATGTCATGGCGTGAAGGTTTGGAATCGAATACCCCAACTAGTTGTCATTTTGTGAGTCCAATGCACACACACACTTTGGACTATGTGTTCTATGTGTGCGTGTGCTAGTCTGTCGGGTTCCGGGGGTTGTGGGCTCGGGGTGGGGTGGGGGTAAAAAGGGGATAAAGGAGTCTTTTTAGCCCAACTAGCCGACATGTTTTCTGTGCAGTCAAGCTCAATAAATCAGATTAGAGTTTTTGGAGAACAGGATAGAGCTTACAGTGTGTGTGTGTGCGCATGCGTGTGTGTGTGTGTGTCTGGACGTGATTTACAGCAGGGCAAGGCTGAGGCTGAGAGACAGACAGAGAGAGAGAGTGGAGGAGAGAGGAGGACAAGGGTCGAGTATTAAGTCATCAAAAAGGGTTAAAATGCAATGACGCCTTTACCGCAGATGAAAAGTGGGTGAGGATCGTGGACTAATTGATCCAGGATTGCTGGCACTTCACATTAAAGTCAGTCTCAGTAAAATCAGAAAGATAGACAGCTTCATCTGTGTCTCCATGTCTCGTCATGTTGTCCTCTTAGTGGAACCAGTCGCTGTAAAGCCTCTGTTTTCTGTTTGTTTTCTATATTCTGAATGTTCTATATTATGTGTTTTCTCTAGCTTTTCTGTGCTGTTCTATTTAAAAGGCAGATAGCGTTGCTCTCTCCGCATTGGCCGTTGTGCTTTCACGCCTCCTGCTCATTGGCTGTCGGCAGCCTCTCGTGCAGCCAGCCAGAAAGCAGCTCTGCAGCCGTTAGTGATGGGCAGATTATACACTGTGCAAAAGCTAAACACACATTCACATAATACACAGTCATGTATATACACAGTCATGTAGAGAGCATGAACACGCAGAGACATTCACAGAGACACTTTAAACATACACTCACTGAGCACTTTATTAAGAACACCTCACCAACACTGGGCAGTTCCTCCCTTTGCTCTCTTTGATCCCTCAAGATATTAGAAACCTTCCCCTGAGATCCTGCTTGGTTCTGCTGGATTCAGGTCTGGAGACTGGGGGAAGTTCACTGAAGTTCACTGAGCTCACTGTCATGTTGATGAAACCAGTTTGAGCTGACTTTAGCTTTGTGACATGGAGCATGATCCTGCTGGAAGTAGCCATTAGAAGATGGTGAACTGTGGCCATGAAGGGATGAACATGGTCAGAAACAATACTCAGACACACTGTGACATTCAGACCATGATTGATTGGTATTAAGGCCCAAAGTGAACCAAGAAAACATTCCCCACACCATCACACCACCACCACCATCTGCAGCCTGGACTGTTGACATAAGGCAGGTTGGGTCCATAGATTCGTTGATTCCAAACTCTGATCCTACCATCTGCAGCCTCAGCAGAAATCCAGATCCATCAGACCAGGCTACGTTTTTCCAGTCTTCATCTGTCCAGGTTTGGTGAGTCTGTGTCCACTGCAGCCTCAGATCTCTGTTCTTGACTGACAGGACTGGAACCTGATGTGGTCTCTACTGTTGCAGTTCATTCACCTCAAGGTTGGACATGTTGACGATGCTTTTCTGCTCATCACAGTTATAAGGAGCGGTTACCTGAGTTACTGTAGCCTAATACAGTGCTCTGGGAGTGTACCTACACAGCAGTGTGCACGCTTTGACATTGAGCGTGCACACCCTCTTCACTTTGACTGTCCTCTCACTGCTCTCATACCCTGTAATTTAACCTTGTAATGTTGTGTGAATAGTGATATATACAGCTGGGTTTTTCAGAGTGTGGGAAAGTGAGCCTCCCCTCAGAGAACAGAAAAACAGCTGCCATCTTTCAAACACTCACTGTTTGAATACGGTTCCACCCTGAAAGACTTCTAAACATCCATCCACCTTCACACTTTAACTGTGGGCTGCTCTCACTTCAGATTATTTAACAGTTAATCCTCCACAGTCCAGTAACTAAACAATAGTCCTGCTGAAATAACCTCAATTCAACAAAACTATACATTGTAAAACATAACAAAAGCAGTTGGGCAAACCAAACCAAACCAAATCATCACTGGGCATCACTGCTTGTCGTATCACAGTCTCAACACCCGGACATGCTCTCGGCAGTAAACTGATAGCCAGCTTTGCCTCCTTGTTTTGCTCACCCCTCCTTTAGTGAGGACAACGGGTCTTTGTCTTTGATGCAGGGATGCATTGTAGAAAGGAATAAACTGAGATCATCCTCTACCTGCAGCATCGACTGACACTTGCTTTTAATCATGACCAGTGGCAGAAAACCTGCACTCATACACATGAGTGGAAGTGAAGGGGATGAGCACTTTTCTAGCCTTTTTGGAGAGGTGACGCTTCACTCCTCTTTTGTTTCAAGTCCATATTGGAGGGTTTTTTTTTTTTTGCTGGACCAGCATCTCTTCCTGTTGCGGAGTCAGTGCATCACTGGGATTTCTCACCCACTGATTTGCTGAGGTTCTCCTCAGATCAGATGCCACGTCTTGAGATGTGGTGCTGGACGGTAGTGTCAGACTCTGGGATGACATTTAGCTCAGCAGCAGCAGTAGCTTCTCCCATCATTACTGAACACATATCTCACACTGTGAATACCACTGATACATGTCAATACTGAACAGGCTGAACAGAAAGCAGTGAGCAGTATGGTATTATTATTTAGTGAAGACACAGTGTGTTCCTCCCGTTGAGTCAAATGGACATTTTCAGTATAGCACTAGTAAAAAATACACAAATTAATGAATGAATTAATGTTAGGGACTCTGCTAAATTATAAGTGGTTTCAGTGGGATGTAACAAACATAGGTAGGGTCGTCAGGTGCTCTGCTACAGAATCTGGGGCTCCAGCTTTGAGCTCCTGAATCGCTCAGTCTCACACACACACACACACACATCTGCACAGTGTGGATCAGGGTTGTACTGGCTGGTCAGTGGTCAGCCTCATTCCTGTGTGTAGGTCAGTGTCTTTAATGGGGGCTATCAGCAGACCTTAGGAAGAGAGTGCCACCCAGCCTGTAGTGATAGTGGGAGCTGATATTGATAAAATCAGATGCTGTACAGTGTTGTGAGTATGGCATCTGCTCTCCTTTGTTCTCTCCCTTTGTCTCTTCTTCTGCTCACTGTTGGCTGATAGGAGCCTACTGAATCAGAGCTGTGTGTGTGTGTGTGTTCATGGCCAGTGCTCACTGCTGCCTCCAGTTACTGTGGCAACCGACTCACCCACCAGACACTGAGTTTTCCCTTTCTTTTTTTTTTTCCTGGCATGTGTATGTCTTTTTTTTCTCAAATGAATACTCGGTGTACTCAGTGTTGCTGTTTGTTGTTTGTGTGCGTGTCTTTGTGTAGACAGAATACAGTGTCATGGCTGCTCTGCACGTGTCAGGGTTATTAATATGCTTGCTGATGGCGGGGAGCGCGTGCAGACAGATGACACCTATCCTGTGTGTGTACTGTATATGTTCACAACGGCAGATGCCAAAGCAGGCAGCAGAAACAAAGACACCGCAGCATAGAGCCGCACGTATTTAAAGCACTTGCTCTGCATGTTTGTGGTGAGGTGTTTGTGTTTGTTTTGCAGAGAGCTACAACACATAAACCGAGGCTTAGGTTTGTTCATTGATACTTTGAAGGATCAAGACTTGTTGTATAAGCATTGCTGCTCTGGTACACTCACACAGACTCGCACTTGATGATGTGATTTTAACCTGAACCCTAAAACCAGGTCTTGAACCCTTAAACAGCCCTTTGAAGTTGTGAGAACCGACCAGAGCGTCCTCACTTTCCCAAAATGTCCTCACCTCTTAAGGTCTGTGCTCAGACTGGCCCTCACAAAGATAGACCTACAAGCGCGCACACACACACACATAAACCTATTGACACAACAGACTTAACAGGAATGTCTCACTCTCGCTGTCATCATCCATCTTGTTCCTGTCAGAGAGGCAGAGTGAAATCAGCAGACATGAACAAGGCTGGTTGTCGCGTTAGGGACGCACAATTCATATTGTAATAATAATCATAACGAGGAGCATACAAATAGAAGAGGTGCATGATTTACTCATTGCCTCTGGATTTTCTTCTGTGCATCAAATCAGGTTCTCACAAATAAACTGTCAGGCCTATCACAAGTGTGCGTTATCACAGGCGCTGTGTGTGGCAGCACACACGGGTACACAAAAATGAAAGCAGTTTGTATTGAATTTAAAATGTTGACATGCAATAACAATGGGCGGGATTAGAAACTTGAAGCTGTGCATAACTCA
Source organism: Toxotes chatareus (assembly GCA_016801885.1). Taxonomy (NCBI): domain Eukaryota; kingdom Metazoa; phylum Chordata; class Actinopteri; family Toxotidae; genus Toxotes; species Toxotes chatareus. The sequence goes on along the minus strand of CM028898.1, from coordinate 1,127,431 downwards.
GACAGTAGGTCTGATTATGTGGTTTCTGACTTTGACGGCATCAGTGATGACAATGAGGGTGTGAGTGATAATAAAGTCAGACTTGTTGGTAGCTCACCCCCTTGTGCAGAAGGTCCCTGCGACAAAAACACACACACACACACACAAGATACAGCACAAATATAAGGTGTGGCACATTGTCAAGTCTGTAAAGAAGAGGTAAAGAGCTGTTAATTAAAATAAATTAATGAGGTGAGACTCAGGCAGTGGTGTGTGGTGGAGTAGGTATTGGATGGTTGAGTGTGTGAGAGTGATGGGTTAAATCTGTGTCCTGGAATGACTGCTGTTGATGCAAGTGAAAGAGAAAGATAAGCGAGGGAGGTGGGTCAGCTGATAGAAACATGAAGGATGGATCCAGGTAGCAATGAACAGGTGAGTAGTAATAAACAGGTAGATACTGACGTCGCTGCCTTGATGTAGAGAGTGAGGAACGGGGGTGAGTTATGTATAAGAAGGAATGAGGGAACAGGGAGAGAGAACATAAGATGGAAGAGAGAGTGAAAATGAAATGATGAAGAGGGAAAGGTGCCTAATGCAGACACACACACACACACACACACACACACACAGAAGATAAGCTGATGGTTGCGTAAACTATTCAGTTTTGTATTGTTAGAAAATTTGAAAATCCTAACCCGCCCTCAGTTGACAAACGTGTTTTCTTCTCCTTCTTCACCTCCTTGTCCTCCAAGCCAAAATCCTTCTCCCTTGTGTCCTTCTTTTCTTTTCCGTCTTTTCTTCTTCTTTTGAAGTGTTTAATGGTTTTATGTAGGTCTTGTTGCTTGCTAAGCGGTTGCAAGGTCAGCGTGCACTGTAGAAAATGTTGCGTAACAATGCCAAATGTTCCACCTGAAACCAAGTGTCTGAACAGTTTTATGCAGCTTTAATCCAAGTCTCTGCTTTCAGCTGGTGGAGTTTTGTGTGGGACGTTGTCATTGAACTTTCTCTCTCTGTGTGGTGCGCAGGTATATGTGGAGTTTGATGACCAGGAGTGGGAGAAGAGAGAGTGGGTCAAGGTCTATGAGGATTTCCAGCTGTTTCTACTGGAGCACCAGCTGGTCTGGGCCAAGAGGAAGGAAGGAGCAGCAGCAGCAGCAGCAGCAGCAGCAGCAGCAGGAGCAGGTGGAGGTGGAGGAGCCGGAGGCCTGCTGCAGGCAACCAAGGCCAAACACATACAGTGGCCTGCCCTGGTAAGACCTTTGTTTTCTATTTCTAGGCTGGACACAGTAATGAGAATAGTTATGACTAAGCTGTCTATGATGTTAAACACCTCAGTTTTTACCACAAAGTGTTGCAGGCTCTTCATCTAAACACAAAGCCTCAGGGTCACTGTTCATCCTCCCTTTGTGTTGTTGTAGTTTGTCCCTGTGTTCTTGGATAGAGGTTGTTTCTGAGTTGCAGTAACCAGCTTGGTCTCCATCGGTTTTGTTTTGCTGAGCCTGACTTTAGTACATTTCTGCTCTGCTGGGGTCTGTTTGAGCTTCTAAAGGACTTGCACACACTTTAGTTTTTGTTTCCACTGCAGGAGCTAGAGATAAGAGGGCAGCCGTCAAGTGGAGGAGAGATACAAAGCTTCATGTGCCGCTGTATTTGTTTCACCGCAGTTAGGAAACGGTCAGAAAGAAATACCCATCAGACACTGAGCAGATCTAGCTCATCTACACAATATATACACTATGTACAAAGAACTATACGACACACTTATTGCTTTGTGTGTGAAAATAGAGTCTTAAACAGCACTGTCATTTTGTTACTGGTCTAATTCACGGTTATTCAAATGTGGATGTGCTTTTGTAGAAGGAGGCTGCAGAAGACTTGAATTACTAGTTTTCTTACACTCTCCAACACACTGGGCTGGCTGGTAGTGGAAACACACAGGAGTTATAACTTAGGATTGGTGCTGATAACTTGGGGGTAGTATTTAAAATGCCAGAGCTAAAGGGAAAATGTTTGGGTTTACTGTGGGTCAGAGCTGCTGAATGAGGAGTGACTGTATATAGAGGAGTGGCTGTTGGAGTAAAGCGGCAGCTGAAACCACGTATAAAATGCATTTGTCTGACAGTGGTTTCAGTTTGAATGTGCTGCTCTCTACTGTCTGTTGTGTCTGTCTGTGTGTGTGTGTGTGTGTGTGTGTGTGTGTCATTATCAGTGAACATATTAGCACTCTGATGCTAAGTCTGCTCTGTGTCTCTGTCATCTCACACACACACACACACACACACACACACGTGCGCGCTTTGGTGTGGCAACAGTGTGGTCGCTGCGGTGTTTTTGTTGTTTGTATGTCACACCGTTTCTCGCACGCACACTGTGTCTCACACAGACACACACTTCAGACGACAGTGGTCTGTGTAGACGTGCTCGTGCCGCACTTGTGTGTTTGCATCAGGCCGTGAACTCGTATTTTTAGTTTAGTCTGTCCCTGACCCGAGGGATTTGGTTCACAAATGTTTGACATTGATGGCATTTAGTTTTGGACTGTGTGCATGTTTGTCTGTCTGTGTGTGTGTGTGTGTGTCTGGCAAGCGCGTGCGTGGAAATGTGATTCACTGTTTTGATTATGTAATAGCAGAGTGAGTGCACAGCGCCATCTGTCACACGCATGGGAGATAAGAGTTCAAAGACTTCTACACACAGTTTTTCACTGATTTTTTTTTTTTTTCCCTCCCTCCCTGACTCCTCCTCCTGTTTTTGTTTCACTCATTCGTCATATCAGTGCCCCCTCTGCTATTGTCATAGCAACAACATCAAAATCTAGTACAGACACACACACACACGCACTTATAGTGGGAAATGAAGCTGTAAGCCTGAAGAAGCTGCGAATAACAGATTTTTAGAAAATCCGATATTAGATTACACATTAGGCTTTAACTGACATCAATGAGATGAAAAGATGTGACACATTAAACAGAACGTGTGAGGAGCCTTTTGTTTTCATTACGGCTGAATGTTTGTGTTGTGGCTTGAATGTTCTTTTCATCGAAAGCAGCACCTTTCAGACAAAAGATCGTTCAGTCAATAGCTCTACACACACACTCACACTGGAATACAAAGGCTTCACTTTGTTTTCCAGCTCTACTCTTCTGTTACTGGTGTTAATGGGAGTTTTACCTCAGTGAGTTTGTCTTGTTATCATGATACATTTTACCCAGATGAAATACATTTAACGTGGCAGACAAAACTCCCAGTTCAGTATTTCTGTACATTTCCACAGCACTGATTCCATCAATGTAACAATCGTCACACTCACCACCCTGCTGCTCTCAGTTGCTCTTAACAGAAAACTGTTGTCATTCATTTGGACTTTTTTCCTTTCTGATAGCTGTTAAAAGTACACTTATAAAAGGGGAAATGGTAGATTAACACCTGTCTCTGTCTGTAGTTGAGGCTCATAAATCTGCGGGTGCTTCACTGTGAAAGTACCAAAAGAAATTGTCGCACAGTTTCACTATCATAGTGAGCACTACACTCCTGGGAATGTGGTGAAATCTGATTAAAGGCCTGAAACAAGGAGGCACCGGTGGATGAGTTTTACTGTGAAACTAATGCAGGAACAGTTTGCCTGAGTGTCCCCAAGAGACCGTGATAGAGGAATAGTGACAGTAAGTAAGATTTATAAAGTGCTGCATTCTTACTACTTGAATAAGAAAGAAGCAGCATCTCACCATGTTTCTTTATTTGTGGTTTTTGACTTTCTTCTTCATGAAAGGTGTAGTCAGTGCTTCTAATTCAACGGGTTGTCCCGTTTGCTAATGTTTGTGGTAGCTAATCCCAAGTGCTTAGTTAGTGAGCAGGTAGTTGTGTCACGTTAGCATGTCCAGTAACATTAAATTACTTAGCATACTCTCTAGTCTGCTACTGGTGTGATGTTATCTATAGTAGCAGGAGAGTTGTGAGTATCTGTCTGGTGTGCTGGCTCTGGGAAACCGTGTCGTTCTCTGGGCGTGCTAGCTTTGCAGCAGCAGCTGTCACGACAGTTTGCTAACACACAACCTAGCTAACACTAGTTACAACACTTGCTGTCTTGTTGCTTGTCTAAATTATGGTATTTATCCATACAGCACGTGGAGGATTTTATAGCCACAAAGACCTATACATACAAGCTTGTTAGCACAGTAGGATTATTTGGATTGCTGTGTAATTCAAAATCCTATGCTTCCTTCCTTGTAAGCTTAGCTACAAACAACCTAAGCAGCTAACTCTTGCTAGTTTTTACTGTGTTTTAGATGTTGTGTTTGTGTGCGTGTTGTTTGCTTTTCTGTATAAGACAGTCTGGATTCCACCGTATTTCTCTTCTGGTCAGTTAGCCCAGCTGTTAGTGCCGTTGCCTTGACAGTGCACGTCTGTGAGTTTGGGGTGGTGGCGCTTATGAGGCAGCACTGAAAGGGAGGGGTGCATTTGTTTTGCTGCGGAGTTCAAATATCAAGTGTCTGTCTCTGGAATCTCTGACTCCTCCTTTAAATTCTGAATTTAAAGTTCTTAGAAAGTCTGACTTGTTTTTCTGAAACACGCTCAGGCTTTGAACACAGCTGCCGGTTATTATTGACACATTCACTTGGACACAGACGAACTCCAGAGTCAGACACAGAGATTAGTACACACGCAGACAGACAGACAGACAGACAGACAGACAGACAGAGCAGATAGCTTGTCTAGTTATTACATGGTTACATAACTAAACCCCTGTGACCTTCACACACTAACACACACTGTGTGTCTTTTTTTTTTCTTTGTTTTCTCTATTATTCATGGTTGTCATTGTTTTGCCTCAGTTTGTTTTATTTTTTCAGTGTCTCTTTTCATTCTTTTCTTCTCTTTATTATCCCTCTGTTTCCGGTGCGCTCTCTCAGCTTTTGTTTTTATGAGGACCGTTACAGATGAGTGTACATTGGTTATGTACTGGAAAATATATTTCTATGCTGCATAATGTGTTCTTGTGTAATTTATTTCACCATGTTACTATTATATATGGAAACTGAGGTCTAATTAACAGACCAAAACTGTTATATGGTAATACTATACATAGATATTGTGAGCTCTAATTAACAGACCAAAGTTATTAATTTAACAATATGAAATATTTGTGGCTGTGGCTCTTTGGTCATCTATGGTGGTTTGATCCCCGGCTCCTCCAGTCTGCATTGTACCTTGACCTTACCTTGATATTTACCTGCAATGACTTAAACCATTAAGCTTGATACGAATAATCATTCATTTTCTGTTGACTTAACTAATCATTTAATAATTTCAGCTCCACAAATGGGTAACAGTAACAGCAATTAAATACACTGTTGCCCATAAAGTTGGAATAATTTTGTTTTCAGACACATTCCTCTTTTTATTCCTATTTATACACATCAGTAATCACATTGGAAGAGACTGATCAATAAAGTTTTGAGAAGATATACACTTTATCTATCAAGAATAAATCACATTGTCACAATCATTTCATGAGAAGAGGTCAAATATATTTTATTCCAACTTCATGGTAAACAGTGTAAGTCCGTTGTTGACTGCAGTCATGTCTGCAGTGGCATGATCATTTCTAATTGTATACTTCTGTGATTGTATGCGTGTAATGGGCTTAAATAGAGTATGGTTTGCATGTCGTGTCACCAGTGAATAACACACATAAAGCAGCACTGCGGGTCCACTGGGTATCCCAGTACATCATACTTGAAGAAGTAATGCTACATGCTGCTTATAGGTGATAAAGCTTAGTGCTGTATACAGCTGAAACAGTTCACTAATATAAGTTAATATAAGTTAATATAGTTCAGTCGATCAGCAGAAAAATAACTGGCAAATATTCTGTTTGTGGATTGAGTTTATATGTCTTGTGATGACAGAGATGAGCTACTTCATGTTAACACTTATGTGAAATTCTTATGGTTTGTCTTCACTACTTTCTGATATTTTATAGACGTAATGATTAATTATGGTATTTAATTAGTCTCAGAACCCAGACGCATATAACCCAGGTGATATGAGCAGAACAGCCACAGAACAGTGTCTGTGAGCAGTAAACCAGCATGTCTGCTCTGTGGGCACAAAAGCGGTCCTGTGATGCTACGCGCTCACAACTGCTCAACCCTTACTCACTCATCAAGTCGATTTTTGAGACTTTGGTGGTGCAGAGAGTGGCCGATGCCTCTGCTCCTCCCTTCCTGATTGGTCACTTTAAACACGCACAGTCTCCGGGCCTGTTTCTTACAGTCAGACCAGGAATCCTCCTCGGGCCACTAGCTGCCTGTGGCACTCAGAAGTCTTGTTTTAAGATGGCTGTTGAGCAACCACTTTCTATTTTTTTTTTTCATTCCATTCATTTTATGTTATTACTTCCACCAAGGAGGTTATAATTTAGAGGTAAAGAGGTACAAAAATACACTCTGCACAAACCCTTTGCGTTCTCATTATTATGAGGACAGTGTAAGTATGAGGAGAGAGAGGTGGGCAGAAAAAGTTGCCTCTAAAATGATGGGACGTAGATAGAAAACGCCATTTTCACGATGTAAAGAACTTTCTGTGTATCATGTTCATTTAATTACATTCCACAGGGACGTCTCCAGAATAATATGTTATAGCCTAACTATCGAGGTTCTACGTAACTGGAGACAAAACTTTAGGTGTAGTAGGTGTGTCGCTGAGACAAGATGGCAGCAACACAGGGTCATCACCTGCTCACAGTTACTTTTTCTTCATCCTCTCATGCTGGACTGAGGACAGACCGGACGCTGCACTCACTCGCTGTCACCTCCTGAGGGACAGAGTGGTATTATGAGACAGGATGAGCCAGGGGCTAGCTTGTTTGGGTTGCTAACTTCAGGAGACACCTCTGCAACACAATACATAACATACTCATATTACCCCCTTTAACACATGGCACATGTATGTGTGCACTCACAGTAACACACCATGCAAGCATATCATTACCACATATACACATCATATGATCATATAATAATACACTCACTGTCTGCACAGATGCATAAAAAACAAATATGAACGTACATATGCTGAAACACCTGGACATCACACACACACACACACGCACACGCACACGCACACACAGAGCAAGTCCGACTTTGACTGCTCTGCTTTCCTCTCATATTGTTTTTGTTCGCAAGAGAGGAAGTGCTCACACCTCCCTATTCACTTCTCTACTGTGTGTGTGTGTGTGTGTGTGTGTGTGTGTGTGTGTGTGTATGCGTGTGTGTAGAGGAAACAAGCCTTCTGCGGGTTTCCTGTCTGCTGAGGGACTGATAAGGTGTTTAGTGAAGCAGGATTTGCTGGTGCTTCTTTTTACTGTCTACTTCCCTCATTCTCCGCCCTCACACGGTCTCATATAGCAGAGTTGCAAATGCTATGACTTGTAAGCGTCTACACCATTTACACAATTTGTCTACGCATGAACAAATCTCACACATCAAATACAGATAACCTACACATTTGAAGGTCTGATCACACACACATAGATTCTGAATACACGTTTGCAGATTCCACTCTTCTACTTTTCTACAGGAATGGCTCCATTAAAAGAAAAAAAAAATGTCCTTAAAAGGTTCCTGTGTGAGGTTCAGTGTGCTTCTCTGAGTCTACATGCTGTATGTGTGCTATTCTACATGAAACTGTCGCTCCACATTAATCATGAACATGCAGCCTCTGGTACAAAGAAGAGAGATCACATTTTTCCTTCCCCAGCAGCCTTTCAGTTCAGACTTTAAGCTCGATTGTAGCATAGGTTGTGTTGTAGTTAGTCACAACACAACCGTGTGACAGATAAGTATTTTAAAACTCTGCCTTGTTAACATCCATGTTTACCAGCTTACAGTCTCCCTCCTCCCCCCGTCTGTCTCGGTACTTTATATCCACCTGTGGATCAGTGGAATAGTGAGGAACATTCACAGAAATCTGTATTGCCTCACCCTTGTGCATGCTTGTGCATGTGCGTCCCTGTGTGTCCCAGAACAAGATAAACAAAATGGAGACCGAGTCCCAGAAAAAAACAGCTCCACAGCCTTAGGAAGACGTCTAAACCCCCACAGGGAACCTTTAAAGGAATCCTTGGCTCTAACAAATTAGGAGCGTGTCCAAGTTCAGAACCGTTCTTCGATACCCAAACGCTGCGCTTAAGCCGAGGTGATTCTTGGCTGGTGTAACCCTTGGCTTTTAACCAGCGCTGGTATTGGCTTTTTTCTTCTTCTCCTTCTTCAGACAGATGACGGGGGAGGGAAGTTGGACAAGTTGCATCACCTTCTTGGTGAATTCTTCGAAAAACAAATCCATGAATGAAAAGAGTACACAAACAATAGCGGTGTTCAGCCACTGGTGTATTACAATGAAGTATCTGTAAACGCTGTACTAAATGTAGTATAGTGTAGTAACAGTGTGTGTGTGTGTGTGTTTCTGCTGTGACAGTGCGGCTTAAGTAACAGAATGACATGTGAAAAACAATGTTACCACAGTGAACGGTTGTAGCGGAACCACTGCAACTGCATCCATACATGGTTCCTGCTGTATTGGGTTGTGTAAGCCATTCTCTCTCACACACACAAACACATAGTGACTCAGCCTCTCACCCATTCTCTCAGCTCTCCTTTCTCCTCCTCAATCTGTGTGGGACATGTGGCCTGTGATGACTTCTCCCCCTTCGCGCGCGCACACACACACACAAACACACACCATTACACCTCTTGTGTGAGGACAGCTGCCAATGTGCAGGATGTGATATAACGTGCTGATGTAACGTAGGTCTTCAAGTGTGTGTGCTGTGGTAGTAAATAAGACAAATTCTGATAATGCAGGATGACTTGACACGTGCACTAATACACACTGGCTTCCATCTGCCAGCAGCTAAACTTTGTATAGCTTTGTATGGCTTTTTGAAATACCATGACGTTCTGGTGTCACCTCATCTGACTGGGGTCACAGTGTTGCGTGCTGTACTGAACCTTCCCTCAGAGGCAGCATGTGCTTTCTTCTTCCTCTCTCCTCTCCATCAAGCTGCTCCTTAGGATCCTCCGTGACCACTGCATCCCACTCTGTATTTCCTTGGGTTTTATCTTTTCATTGTTGTCTTTATTATTGCCTTATCTCTCCTGTTGTGCCCTTTTTTTTATTAGAATTTGCACAGCACATTGGTCACCTCTGCTTGTTTTTAAATGTGCTCTATTAATAAACTTGACCGCTGTAGATAGGTAGGCACGGGTTAGAAGCTCTTTGTTCATTCAGCTGATCCGATGTGTGAGTACTACTCATTTATTATTGTAATTCAAATGGAAGTTTAATTCCCTTTGCCACATCGACGCTGTCTTGTTTCTCCTCAGTAGGCTCGGTTGTTTATGAAGTCACTGGCAGCCTGTACCAGGTGTTGACTCCTGAGACAGATTTGAATTTGCTCAGCTCTGCCAACCCCCCACCCTCCAAGTCCCGACGTTGGATCAGATGTCATCTGACACCAGAGAGAACTCCAGCAGAGAGAAAGACTGGCAGAACAGAGAGTGACAGAGAGAGAGAGAGAGAGAGAGAGAGAGAGAGGAAAAGGCAGACTGGTGAACAGAGGGTGAGAGAGTGACTCAGAGAGAGAGAGAGGGAGGGAGATGGAGATGGTTTTAAAGAGTCTAAGCCCTGCTGTTCTGTACATCTGTCTATTGTTCCCTCAGCCCCCGTGTTCACTCTAACCTTTGCTGTGTGTGTGTGTGTGTGTGTGGTTGCCTCTCAAACCCACATATTACATCATCTCTCGGTCTCCCAGGGAGCATCGAGTACTGTGTGAACTCATTAGATGCTCCGAGCATCAAAGACACAAAGTGAATTCCACTGACCAGACGACACCCAAGGGCAGAGAGGCACACAGTGTGAAAGTGAACAAAGGGATGAGACAGAGAGCGACACGCCATGCTGCATCGCGCCATCACAGGAAACGGAGGAAAGGATGCAGGGTGTTTAATAAAACATTATCAGCTTCTAATGCAGATGTTCTGCTGTCAGTTTCTGCTCTAGGTTTGAATCCACTGGCCAGAGTTTTTCTGTGTGGAGTTTGTTTCTCCCTGTACTAGCGTGGGTTCCCTCCAGGTTCTCCATCTTCCTCCCACAGTCCAAAGACATGCAGATTAGGTTCATTCATCATGTCAGCCCTGTTACAGACTGGAAACCTGTTCAGGGTGTACCCCAGCCCGCCTGTCCATTATCTGTAAGTGGTATAGATAATGGACAGATGGAATTCTGCATGATTATGATTATGATTACATCAGTACTTGGACGTGTGTTACAAGCTAACATTAGTCCCAGAGCAGCTGATAGTGTTGCCAAGTAAACATTCTAGCCCTCGAGGCTAACATTAGCTAGAAGGCTGTGTGTTGACATATATTAAAACTATGTTGACAATTTTCCAACCATTTTCACATCAGCACGCGTTCAGCCTTCTGCTTTTGTGTTTCCTCGCTGTACAGTTTTGCTAACATGACAGCAAGTTGTTGCACCAGCGTGCCCCAGTTCTGTTTACATCTGCTTCCCCATGAGAGCATGTGAGGTCACATGAGGTCACATGAGGTGACGCCAGACAGTGCCTATTTCACCCGATCGCCCCTTCTGGCATGATGATCTTAACAATATCCTGTCGTTTGGGATTCACCATTATTTTCCGAGGGTGTAGCGTGTACATCCTAACACATGCTTTGTTGAAATACTCATATTGGCGTTTTACTCGTAAGGTTGTTTTTGCACCGACAGTAACAGGCATAGATGTTGTTACCTTAAGTAAGAGCAACTTAGATAAGTTTAGCCCCGGTGTCATTTTCTCCTGTGGTGGACAATGATCCGCTCACTTCACTCCCTGGTTTTCTTCAAGTACCAATAAAAGAACCGACCTTAGACCTGATCCGGGTTCTTAATATAATTTCAAAACCCTATCTACACACATTGCCCAGTGGACACCGTACAGGTCAGAATGAGGAGGTCTGTCCCTGCTGTAAATGGAGACAGGATGCTGAACTGACAGGCTGCACGATAATGTGTCCGTCTGCCACCTCTACAGCAAAGGCAAATGGTGCAGAGCCAACATTAAAACTAATAGGACACTCTCTTTTTAACTGACACGCACACACACAGGCTCACACACACTTTCATGCTGTGTTCTGGCTCAGTGCCCGTGTGCTGCTACACACCAATGTTATCTGGCAGAGCTCTCCTCTATCCTAATTTCAGACAGAGAGAGAGAGAGATCACAGATCTTGTTTATTTCAAGAACTGAAGGTTAGAGCATGTTAGTGTGTGTGTTTTTATTGAATTCCCAAGGAGGTTTTTTTTTTTTTTTTTTTAAATCTGTAGCCGCTGCCAGCACAGAGGATTTCATGCAAGCATCCCCAAAGAGATGCTATAAATATCCCCCCCCCCCCAAAAAAATCTAAACCTCCGAGTTGGGCTGATTTGTGATTCATAAGCGTGTAGAGTTTGTCTCTGTTTATTAGTTGTTGTGTTTTGATTTTTTTTTTTGCTCGTATTCCCACAGAGATTCCTAAGAAACCGAGTGATTCATGTCAGTAACTGATGAATGTACGGTACACTGAGCACACACACACACGTAGGCAGGATTCACTGAGGATGGCAGCGGTGCATACACTTGTGTCCAAATTTAGATACGCAAAGTGTTTCAGTCTCTGTTTCATAGCTGTCCCATTGTCTGACAACAGAAGCAGAGAAACAAGTCAGTGAGAGCAGCTTTATTGTGAATTGAGCTGTATTTAATGACCGTATATGTGAGCACAGAGAGGAGGAGACAAGTAAACTGATAAAGGGCTGAAAGGGGCTGAGTGCTAGGTTTTGACCTTGTCTTGTTGGTAGTCGAGATGAATCAGACTACATGATTGGACCAGTATTTTATCAGTGCCCTGAACGTGGATGGAAGTTGTGACAGGTCTGGCTTCTATTAAAACCTGCCGCTTTCTTCAGAGGGTGACATTGTATTCTTCAGTGGTATTTGGGTCAGTGGAAAGCTGTGTGTTTGTCACTGTGTATGAGAGAGCTGAAGCTGAGGAGACGCTTTTTAGTAGCAGGATCTGTCCTCTTTTCTCCGCAGCCTCAGAGACTAAACGCGTATAAACACGGTGTGTGTCAGTGTGCGTGGAGTGTCATCATCCCTCACCTCTCGATTTTCTCACGTCACATGTGCTGCGGAGACTATCATCCTATTGGTCCGTCTGGTTAAAGTGACAGAGAGAGAGGTCGGGAGGACGGGGAGAGTGAGAAATGAGAATGGCATAGATAAAGGGTAATGCTTTAAATCTCTGATGTGAAGGATCTGATGCAGTTTGAGTACATATTGTTGAAGTCATCTCTACTACAGTGGTTAACTGTATGTATATACATTGTAGGTGTTGTCTCGTAAGGTGTGCAGTGTGGCTGACCAGCATTTTTTCTTTTTAGTTTATTCTGCAAACACAGCTACGTCAGAATCCAGTTCCCAGGGTTTCTCTGAACAGCTGTGCTGCGCCATCATTCTCCATCACACCTTCATTCTACTTCCGAAAGAATAAGATGGTAATAAACTTGAGCTTACACTGCTGTTATAATCATGCCATCATGGGAAAGCCCTGCAAAGTCAGCCCACATCTCTCAGATCTTCCACCCAACGTGAGCTAGATGGATGAAAACTGACAGACTTTACTTTGCAGGATTTCCCTGAGCCTTTTATTAGTCACTCAGTCTGTCTGCCCATCTGTCTTCAAGTCTTAGGAGAGTACCCCGTCCTGTCGTTGGACTCACGGTGCAAGTGTTCGAACACATATCTTTTTGCTATTCCACATATTCTTCTGTCTCATCCAAACACAGTTACTACATCATCCCCGATGCAACTCGACCACTGACAGTTGAGTCAGAGATTGGAGTGTGTCGTGCGTGTTGTGGGGCAGGCTGTAGGATGAGCAGCTCGTCCACTAATCTGTAGGTAGGCAGTTGGATCCCTGGATCCTCGTGTCCACATGTCTAAGTGTCCTTGGGCAAGACATTGAACTTGAAATTGCTTCTATTGTGAAAGCCAGGGGCTTACATGGCAGCTCCATTGCCATTGCTGCGTGAATGTGTGTGTGTGAGTGAGTGAGTGAATGGGTGACTGAGAGGAAGTGCAGTCCATTTATGTTAGTAGCTGCTAATGTAGCCTGGAGCCGGGTGAGGAGAGGTGAGGAGTGGGCCTACAGAGGTCTGATAACCCCACACCCCCAGGTTTTTGTTACTGGCATTCATCAGACTTTGGAGACACTAATGGCTCTGAATCACACATGCAGCAGCAAACACTCTGTGGTTCTGTTTATACGGCATCAAGTCTCTGGACAGGTGCTTGTGTTTACACATCAAGTTGGTGCGTGTGGTTAAAGTGGACGAAGTGATGGAGAGAGGAGAAGGAAAGAGCCAGAATGTAATATCTTTAAATTTTCTCTTTCCTGGCTACAGACTGCTCAAGTCCTGCTATGTTACCTAGCAACAATGGCCCACTTTGTAAAATGAAATACAAGCATGCACGCACACACACACACACACACAAGACAGGCTAACACACACTCCCAAATAGATATCAGCAGGCATCTTGTTATCTGGTAACTGTACGGGCTCTGTGTATGATGACAGGAGAACAAAGGAAGCAGAGAGACAGAGTGAGAGAGAGAGTGAGTCTCATCATGCTCTCCTTTTGAAAGCTGTTTCTCTCAGCTGCGTCCACCATAACACAGCCTGCCTCATCACACTCCGCCACGCCGCATACCCAACCGCAACAGTCTGGGGGCCTGTGCCTTGCTCATAGGCTTGTCAGCCAGCCAGAGAGGAAACAAGTCGACCGTGTGGGTGGAAATTGGGTCAATAAAAATGCCAACCCCCGCCCTTCCCTCTCTCTCTCTCTCTCTCTCTCTCCTCTGTCTCTCCCCCCCCGAGCAGATGGAGCTGGGCTAGTGTAATCTCCTGCCTCCCGTGGATCGGTGTGTGCATGTGTAATTATAGCTTACCTTTATGGCAGCAAGTACTGTAGCAAAAAAAAAAGAGAAAACATTTATCCCTGCACAGACTGACAAACAGTAGCAGCACAACAAGAAGCGTTTGAGTCTAACTTTGAATTCACTCAGTTTAGCTCAGGCTTCTTTAAGGCCTCCTTTTTTTTTTTTTTTTTTTAATGCCAGTTCAGAAAATAAGATTGTTAGAGGTGGAGAGTGTACCATTGCATCCATTTTATTCTAAATTATTATTTGTGATTCAGGGTTTCCAGCAAGCTGTGTGTGGAATGTGTGTGAACACAGCTTTAATCCATCCATGTGGCAGATGGACTGCAGAATATTACCGCGCAGCACCCGTACGTGCGTCTGTGTGTTTTCTGTGTGTGTGTGCTGTTACAGTAGCAGAGTATAAATCTACCGAGCGGGTGGCCAGATTAATCAGAGCTGGTTGAGGTCAAAGGTGACTGTTAGGATGTGTGTGTCGTCTGTGTCAGAGTTCAGCAACAGGGCAGTCAGGTCTATTTAAATCCAAATCCGGTGCAGTCTTTAAATACTTGTCTTCCCCTTTATTTGTTCTTTATTATTTGGTAAAGAATCCTGCGCGTTAAGGCAAATGTATAACTTCACCATGGCAGTATTAATTTACTCTGAAACATAATGTTTTCTTAATATAAAGCAATAAAAAAATGATTTTTCACTTTGATCGCTCACTATGATCACCTATTGCTGGTGTGAACCCGGTCAGTTATTAAACCATTGTGTCTCCAGACACAGTCCTTTTCTCTACTTAAGGCTAGAGACTCCAGGCTAAGCTACTAGCATAATGCATCTAAATCTTTAACTGAACTGTCTGCAGTTGAGCTCCATTGTGGGTAACTGTCCCTGTGTCTGACAGTGCTGTTGGAGTACAATGTTTAAATGGTGGAGTGCTGTTTTAATTGAGAAACTCCATACCTTCACTCAGCCCATCACTGACTGTACACAGCAGGTATGTCCATTCTAGAGAGCTCAGCATCACTCCTGTCAGCTTCATAGGTTGGATTACAGCGGAACACTGTAGGCTTAACTGGCCTGATAAATAATAATCCCTCCTCTCAGCTAATGTTGCAACACGTGGAGCCATAGTAGCAGCACACATCAAGGATTGGCGAATGCTCTATATGTGTTTAAAGCACACGGACGTGCGTCTATCTGACACACTGTGATAAACTGACATGAAACCATGTTCCCAGGCTGTTTTAATCCTGTCCAAAGGTGGACATGTCAGTATGGACATTTTTCTATACAATGTTGACAGTGCACCTTTAGAGAGTGGGTCAGAATGTAACTGTATAATGTCTCAGCAGGGTTAGTGGTGGGTTCTTTGTATTTGATGAAAGGCCATTCTTCTGTTCATGCTTTCCACCCACATCTCCTGTACCTGGTCCTTCCCTGTGCTTGTGAGCTCAGTGTATTCCCATGTTCATATACTGTTAGTATTTATATTCAGCCCGTGAGTGTATATTTCCAAAGCTAATGTGATAGTATATGAGAGGTGTGTTACTGCACATCTGCTAGCCATTGTTTTCCTTGCCTGCTGTGCAAGCCTTTGTGCACCGAACGCTGCTTTTTGCTGCCGGGCAGTTAGCGTACGGTGGGTTTATCAGAGCCTTTCCCCTGAAAACAGCTGCCTGCTGCTGCTGCTGCTGCTGGATACCAGGCTGATGAGTGCTCTGAAGACTGAACAAACAGTGAAGATGTAAACAATGACATAATAGAGGCTAAAAGGCCCTGCAGACCTGAGGGGAACCGCACAGTCGATGGTAATTCTCCATGAGTTCATCGCTACAAAGCAGCCTCATGCACATTACACAGAGTAATTGGATCCATGTTGTCCATGACTGTAATAACACAATTGCATAAACGTATTAGATCAATGTAATGAATCCGTTTCACACAGTGACGTTTACCTGTCCCTGTCATTCTATGCAGATGATGAACATTACTGGACAGGATGAAATATATAAATACAGAAATGATGGTCTGAGTGGAAACTATGGGTTGTGGTATTCAGGCCTGCTTTGCATTTTCACGATCGATTGGTGCTGAAAAGCAATTCATAAATCATACATTTGAGAACTAGACCAAGTCTGTGTGTGATTGTGCAGTCTGATCATTCAGTAGCATATGTTGTCCCCACCCTGTTTGTTCGAGCAGAGGCGTCCTTCATCCGAGGACATCGGACTTGTGCCCAAATAGCGTTGTACAGCTGTTCATCCTCCTCTTACAGCTTATTGCTTATCAAAGATCTCGAGGGGATTTATTTTTGTTTAGGTACTGTACTGTACTGTACTGTTAGAGTAAAATTAGATTTTCACATCGAAGAGCATGGATGACAGAGGATAAGGTGAAGGCCGGTGCAGATGGTTGGACCGATGGCGACCTATTAGAAAGTGTTAACACATTACCCAAACCCTGTTGAAACATACCTCAGTCTTTCCTTTACTGCTGTGTCTTAGTACAGAGATTTTTGTGTAAGTGTTTGTAAGGAAATGACACAATAAAGCTGAATTGAACAGATCAGAGAGGGGGAGGAGTAGGAGGGAGACAGCGCTATATAGCGCGAGAGGCAGGGTGAGAAAGTGAAAGAGAGAGCAAGTCAGACGGTGTAGTAAGAAAAAACAAGCCTGCGTCACACACTCACACACACACACACACACACACACACACACACACACAGAGAGAGAGAGAGAGAGAGGGGAAGTGTGTGTCGGCCGGCCCTGCCTCTGTCCCTCCCTCCCTCCCTCTCTCCTCTCTGTCCCTCCTAGCGTCAGCAGCAGTTAAAATGTCGGCTGTGTAGCTCGTCCTCTGCTCTGCTTTCTCTGCCTCTTGGCCATCTGTCTTTTCTTACCACAAGAGGAAACCACACACTCTCTCTCTCTGTCTCTTGCTCTCTCTCTCTCTCTTTTGTACCCTCGTCATCCTTTCTTTTCCTTCTTCCCGTCTCTCTCCTCTCTGCTTGTTGGATCAAAGCTAGTTTTGTCAAGTGTTTTTCTTCAGAGCCGTTGCTCCTTGACGTTGTTTGGAGTCGGACGAGCAAGGTAATGTTACAGTTTTATATCCTCTGTCTTTTTTTCTTTTCTTTTTTTTTTTCCCCTCCCTGTTTTTCATTTGTCCATCAAACCAGAGTCCGTGAGACTGAAGCGACAAACCGCCTGTGGTACTGTGGACATTTCCCAGAATAGAACGTACGGTCATCCTGATCTGTTCTGTCCTCGCAGTCGACATGTAGGGTGTATCTGTGTGAGTCTGTGTGTTTGTGTAGCAGCAGTGTGTAAAGCCTGTAAGCTCTCTGAAGATGCTGTAAGCTAGCTGCATTTTCTGGATTCTTGCTATGCTTTTTTGTGATATGCATTCTTCTTCACCACATCAGTGTCTCAAACTCTGCTCTGGAATCTCAAGCTTGCACTGCACTTGACTTTGTGTTATGATGAGCAGAAGTTACCTCTGTCTTTTTCCTGAGTTCATTCAAATCATGTGGCTCGACACATGGCGTGTGTGTCTGATTCATAATCATATGGGATATTTCTCAGCCTCTGAACATGGCTCACAGCGACGGCTAATTTCGGTCTCCCTCATAGTTTTCATTTACAGTATGCCGGCTGGTTTTTACATCATGGTTTCATCAGCTTTGAGACGTCAAGGTTACAACTTCTTCCTGCTTAATACAGACTGATTTTTACTTCTAAAAAAAAAAAACTCAGTTTACTTGTCACAGGGTGTACTGCTCAGCCTGGGTCCAGAGCAGCTTTGTCAAGTCTGAGAAAACAAACCCTGAGAATGTCATCAGGGTTATCTGGGATTTGGCTTGAGGCTTTCTAATGGAAAGTCTGGCCACCAACTGTGGGCATGGTGCTGGAAAGATGTGGGGGTATACAGAGAGGGCAGAGAGACACCATTGAATTTTATTATGGGATGTATAGAATCTCTGTCTCCTGTCCTGGAGCTGTATGGACGGGCCATTCTGAATTGTTGGAATAACTCTTTAATGAGCATTTGAAGGCCTGAGGGGCCATATCCTCAACAAGATGACACAATTAACTAAGTATGTAACGTTGTAATTTATTAATATAAAAGCAGTTCATGGAAACACACATTGATGACGAGTTGTGTTTTATTTTGCTGTGTTTTTGAAAACGTATTCATTCCACAT
This sequence comes from Toxotes chatareus, assembly GCA_016801885.1. Lineage (NCBI taxonomy): Eukaryota > Metazoa > Chordata > Actinopteri > Toxotidae > Toxotes > Toxotes chatareus. The sequence goes on along the minus strand of CM028898.1, from coordinate 1,109,224 downwards.
TTAGATGGAAACGTGTCCAGATTGCCATTTAACACCCTCAACAACATCTGAAACAAGTGCAGCAGGATTCATTTTGCAGATTGAGGCTATGTTTTTAATATGTGTGTACAAACATACAGGCCATAGACAAGTGAAAGAGACACACATGAAGTCACATAGAAGGAAAACAGGCAAATGAAACGGCTCACATTTGCATCTTCTGCCCCAGCTGTGGCTTCTAATATGTTTCCTCTGTTACCACTTTTACTACTCTGTCACTTACGCTCAGTTCATGACCTCACTTCCTCTGCATCAACGCACTTTTTGTGTTTGGCAGATGTCACGATTCTCGTGACTGTTCCCCTCGCATGAAATAATTAAAATGTGTAGGAGGTGATGCAGTGGCAGTTGTGGAAGCTCTGTGTGTGTGTGTGTGTGTGTTATCTCATGGTTCGAAACACCTGTTACTCTGACCGATGAACCTCATGAACAGCTGAGTGATTCTGCTGCTTGGATTTTTAACATAATTCCGACATTTTAGAAGCCTCTTTCACTGGGATGGTTTTCAAAATGAAAAGTCTTCCTCGTTTGTTTTTGCCTGCATCTTGCGTAGGCCCGTGGGATATAGGTCGTCACCCGGTGCTCGAGCTGCCACCTGCACTAGCTGTTTGGGTGGCTGAGTGTCGCAGAGGAAAAGCACTCAGCCACCTGCTCGGTGGAGGAGCACGCTTCTGTTCACTCTGCTGTGACGTGTCTTTCATCCCTTATACAGCTGGACCACGTGAGCTGCTGCTATCTGACTGGATATGACGGGGGACTTTTGTTGTCAGATTCTGTGGGGACATAAACATAGTGACGCAGTCACATTGTGGGGACTCATCGTCCTTTTAGGGACAAAAAGAAAAGTTTCCAAAATGTTAAAGTTTAGGATGAAGACTTGGTTTAAGGTTAAGGTGAAGTTAGGCTGAGGGTTAGGGTTTAACAAGTAGTGATTATGGTTATGGTTAGGCTAAGTCTCCAGGAAATGAATGGAAGTCAATTTAATGTCCAGCTGAAGTGATGGAAACGCTGCTGTGTGTGTGTGTGTGTGTGTGCGTGTGCGTGTGTGCGTGTGCGTGTGTGTGTGTGTGTGCGTGTGCGTGTGTGCGTGTGCGTGTGCGTGTGTGTGCGTGTGAGCAGCTGTGTTTTGACAACTCCGGTCATTTACCATCAAAGCAATAAGCAGATGAGAACACAACCTGTCCTTATGTGTGTGTGTAGAAAAGAAGCTGTTGTACTGTGACCTATTTAGAGAACATGGCTCATCCTGCAAATCCTCTAACATTTTTTTTTTGTGCTGTTTATGCTAGAATTCTGTAAAATAAGTTTTTATATAATTCTCAGTGAACTTTTGAATTGATGTCCTGTCCTAAACATAAGTCCAAACAATAAGACAGTTGACTTAATATACAGATTTAAACATTCATTAGCTTAAAAAGCACATGTCTAATGGTAAGACATTGGGCAAATAGAGTGATTAGTGTGGACGGGTCAGCTCCACTGCAGCCCTGCTCTCCACGTGGGCTGAATACAAGTCAGATGCTGACAGGCATCAGTGATAAAACATTTCCATTGGTATAAATTCAATGAAATGAAGTCAGTGTGTACACGTTGTTTATTTGAGAAGTGACATTCAGGGACAATTCATCTCTAGAAGTCAAGATGTTGTCATATTATTATTATTATTAGAAACTGTGGTGTTGAGACCACAGAGACACCCACTGTCCCTCAAACCGTGGAGAGACATCACTACCTAAAAATAATTTACAAAGCAACAACACATAACACATGTGGCTTAAGTGGCCAAATGTGATAATGCTCTGTACATATCTGTGCCCTACACCCACCCCCCACCCCTTGAATCTCACTGTTACAATTTTACATGACAATCTCCATACACAAAATGTGAACATTACCAGGTCCAGGCCTGTTGGACAGGACATGAAGTGAGCCTGACATGGTGGATCCTGCTGGCAACAGCCACATTTTTTTGGACGGTACTTTGGACAGTAGTCCAAAGATGTGTGATGTTTGGTTAGAAGGGGCGAGGCTCACTCAGAAACTTTAGACGGGATTATCTGTGCTCTGCTGCCAGGCTGTTCAATGAGTGTGGATCACAGAGGTCTCTGACAGCACGTCTCCACATTAGGACGTGTTTTGGAGCAAATTTCAACCAAAGACTGTTAGAAGAAGTTTTTATACTATAACTTAAGTCAGCAGTCGAGCAGAAATACCAGACATTCTCTGGTTACAACATCCTGAATGTTAGTCAGACTGAAGGAGATGTACACAGGATGCACATCTAAACCAATTTACAAATCTAACTCTCACACTCTCTGTCTGTTCGTGACACTCTCATTCTCTGTGTCTGACCTTCATCAGATAATGGCCTCCTGGATGACAAAGCTTTAGTGTGTGTGTGTGTGTGTGTTAGCCTTAGTGATGCATGAACTCCATCATCCCTTCTTCATTTCCTTTACATTCTGCAGCACTTCTCCTTATCAGTTATTCAACACACACACACACACATCATGGAGACTGATCTGCTTTTTTTTTTCTCACGTCTGTCCTCTTCAGATGTTAATGCTGCCGGAGAGCGTGTGTGTATGTGTGTGTTTGTGCGGCCATAAATATGCTTTGTCATTACATCTTTGCTTCTCTTTACCGAGACATTAGTGCGCATTTGTTCCTATGTGGATCCACGGGCTTTAGTGCATGTTGTGTACTGACAGTAAGTGAACGTGTCTCTCATCTGTTCATCCACTCTCCTGCAGCCTGTCTGGAAATACACAGTGACAGAGTGCTTTTTCCTGGCACACTGTGGCAGATGTGACCTAATTGTGGTTGAGTGTGGTGGGTGTGTATGTATGTGTGTAGACAAGTCATTTTAGAGGAGATGAAGGAACTGTTATTTCCTTTCAGCCTGAGAGAGAGGGGAATCAGAGCAGCCGTGCTCTGTGTTTGAAGCTGCGAAGTTTTTTTTTTTTCATGTTAAAAAATCAAACGTCTTAAATCCAGCTCAGCGAAAGTCTCATGTTTTCACCCCGTACTGGCATTTCAGCAAGTCCAGATGAATCCAGTCCAGGTTCAGCAGCGGAGGTCTGCTTCATCAAGCAGTTAAAGTCAATTAGAGTAAATTTGGCCTTGATTTTGTTTAATTTATTCTTTATAAGTTTAATAGTAAACACAAAAAGCCTTTTTGTCTAAAGGAAATCGGATGACTAAGAATCAAAGCTGTGTCTAGATGTTAAAGTGAGTCAGGACATGAATCATTACTGGAAATCGTTCATCCTGACAACTTTTTCTTTGTTTTCCTTACTGACAACAGAAGCAACATGTGTATAATTTAGTGTGGAAGCTTTATTTTTTTTTTACCCATGGAAAGAGCAGTTGATACAGTCTCATCACAGGGGCCCATTAGTCTGAAGCAGCTGGTGAACTTTCAGTTGTATCACATGATCTTTTCTATACACACACACACACACACACATATATATATATATAAATGTATAGTTTGAAGGAAGTGGAAATTTTAACACCTACAATTCTATGACAACTGTCTCTGCCCTGCATCCGGTCTGTAAGTGGGGGGGGCATTCTCATTAGTATTTGTATCTGTAACAGATGCAGGTTATAAGAGCAGCATGTGCAGTGGACACTCAAAAGATCCATCCACAGGTGGAAACTGATCATGGCTGCACTTATTTTGTTGTTGGCACAAACCCATTCCACCAATCCAAAACGGGGGACAGACTGAGACAGTCTCTCATGGAGGACACATTCACAGTGTTGCACTTGGTTGTTCATATGAAAAGAGACACACAACATAGCTGCATAATGAATTCAACCTCTGCACAGCCAAACAGCTACAGCGTCACCGGTGGTTGTTTTTGGAAACTTCCAGAAGTGGTCAGACAGCGCACCCCATATTCTGACAGTGGAAGGATGTGGGGGTGGTGAAAGTGAGGGGGGTGGGGGTTGTCTGAAGCTATTTGACCGTCCAACTGGCATTTGTGGTTTAATATGCTGGTCTGTTTAGTTAGAAGTGTGTATGTTAACACACTCAGTGTCAGTGTGGTGTCCCGGAGAGTCTCCGGAATGGGACACAGGTCAAGACAAAAATAAATAGCAATACTTTCTAAAATAATCATAATAATAACAGCAGCGTGGCCTGTGCTGCCACTGTAGGCTGGAAATGTGATATGTATAGACAGACGGAAATAGAGCCGCAGACATAGACACACCGACACTATCATGTTTAACTTGCACACACAATGTCCCTCCTGCCTCCTTTGGGTGTGTGTGTGTGTGTGTGTGCGCGCGTCTGTCAGGGAGGGAGGATGGGGGAGGGTGGTCATAGCGGTCATGTTCCTCACCTCTAATATCTCATCTCTCTATTAGACTGACCTTGTGATGTAACCATAAATCATGGCAGCGCCGACCCTCGCCACACACACACACACACACACACACACTCTGTTTGTTCATCGTTTTCGGACTGATTGACTGACATCACGCATTAAAATAGGAAATGAGAAGTGATGTGGTTGCAGAGGAAAGCTGAACGCAATGCAAATGGTGCGAGTGCATTACAGTCACATGAACACACAGAGATCCAAAGAGGAAGCAGGGAAACCAGTGCAGCCTGGCGTCTGTGTTGTATGTGCGGGTTGACAGACATCACTGGTGTGTGTGCGTGTGCGCGTGTGTGTGTGTGTGTGTGTGTGTGTGTGTGTGTGTGTGTATGGGTAAAAGAAGCAACATCAAAGTGGAGTGTGCTGCCTTTGAACTGTCAGACTTCCTCTGCTCATTAATTTATTCACCACTCTGGAGCTCTCCTTCTATGCCCTGCTCTGTCTCTCTTTCTCCTCCATCTCTCTCTTCATCATTTCTCTGCTGCATTTTTCTCCCTCTAAACTTTTATGTTGCTCTTTCATTCATCTCTATTCCTTCATTTCTTCTGCCTCAGTTGTCTGACATTTGTTTTTTGTTTTTTTTCGCAGAGAACTGCAGCTCCAAAATAAATTATACATGCGTTGTTTACTACATATTTATTATAGAACTGATGGATTCTACAAAACACATACCCTGAATTGATTCTGAAGGGATGTTTTGATTGTGATTGTGCTTAAAATAAGTTCATTCTTTTATGTTAAAGTGCAGATGTTTTTTTTTTTCTGACCATGTCTTCTTCTTCTTCTGTGTGTGTGTGCAGGCGTTTAAGCCAGTGGTGGGCAAGAGCCTGTTGTCTTCGGTAACAGCAGTGGAATTCTTGTTAGACCAACAGCTGGACTTCCTGTCGGACCATTCGACCTACCAGCCATACCAGGTAATCATCACGCTCAGAAATGCACCCAGTGATTACTCAGGGACTTGTGAAGTAGCTTTATGGGCCTGTGTGACCAGATACAGTGGCTTCAGGAAGAATTCAGACCCCAACATGTTCTGCTGTGGCTCAACCAGACTGTGGTCAGGTGCATCCTGTTAGGTGGAGCTCATCTGTGGTAACTTGAACTGATTGGACACCCCTGTGTGTATATAAGGTCCCACAATTCACAGGACAGAAATAAGACATGAAGCGCAAGGAACTCTATGTGTGAAGCGGAGGAAGTTTGGAACCACCAGGACTCTTCCTGGAGTTGGCCGTAGGGTCATAAGTCATAGTTAGTCCCTTCTCAGAATAACAAACTCCAGTGACAACGGTGTACAATAAGTAATAATAATCTCATTGTAATCTGCAAACTACATAGATGACTACACAATCTGGCATCATTTCATTACAGCTGCAGGTATGAGTTGGTGCAAAAAGCCAGTTAAAGAGTGATTCAGCAATTATTCATATGCATTTCAGTAAATTCTACCACAGTTTGCCTCTTTTTAATAATGAAATCAAGCTCATTGGCCGTGGAGTCAGAGGAGTATTACCAGGCACTTAAGGTCCCTGGAAGAGGTCAGAGGTCAGGTACATATAGAAAAGAAGAGGCTGTCCGCACACTGAAATTTCCGCGGTATTTGAAAGTAGTGCCGTGTTTTGATCAGCGAGGTCTTCAACAAGCAAACATCCACATGAACAAAGATATGGAGTAAGGAGGTTTCTGTCGTCTGCTCTGGCAGATGTGCACGTTTTAGCTGGATCTCATTTGCTGACGGAGAATTAGTCATCCACGATTAGTTCCCACCGTGGAGTTCCATCGGCCCTAGAGAGCCGCCAGCTTTGGGTGCTGTGCTCCACATCCACATCCACATACATTAAAACCCACTGATACACAGACACAAGCTATAGATGCTGTATCTTCACAACACACTGCAGTAATTCACAGGAATGTAAAACTTCTGTTGTGCCTCTGTGTATTTAATTAAGAGTGTGGGTGTGGGTGTGTGTGTGTGTGTGTGTGGTGTCAGCGCTCCATAGCCGAACACAGCTCGTATTGTGCTGGCTGGAACACCATGTTCCACTCAGTGTCAACCAGACGGGAAGACTGTGTTCTACACTCTGACCATCCTTCATCAGTTTGTGCTCAGAGACACGTCCCAATACCAGGAGTAAAACACTGTTCCTAGTGTTTCCTTTTGTTTGCAGCCAGTCAGACGCTAAGAGCCGCCGTTTTCCGTGTCCTCTGGTGACTCCAGCTTTGAATCCTCAGTTTCTGTGGCTGTCCCCTTGCGGTGCAAACCAAATGCCAGTATCAGTCAGTTATCGAGATGTACTGCAGAGGTTAAAGGTTCACTCCTGGTCTGGTTGATGGTGTTGTGGTGCATGCTTTGTCCACATTGGACGGTGATGCTTTCTGTTCTGGCACTTCCTTAGAGGGAGCGTTCAACTCTCGTCTTTATACCAAAATAACGGCATGCGGTGTGTTTAGCTAACTCAACCAACTCCACTGCCTTTTTATGGAACAGGCTGTCCATTCCTAAATCACTGCCGTGTGACACTACCCAGTCAGAAGCTTTAGAACACCTCCATTTTGACTGAAATTAATATAGTTTAATGTCTCAGTGTACTCCGTGTGGTTTAAGTCTGGAGACTGTGCTGTCTCTCATTCTGATAGAAATATACAGTCCTACTTCCTGCAGAGGACAGTATTGTCCTAATAAAGCATCAGAGGATGTAGGGACACAGTTTGATCCATCGCTGTCTTTGCACAGACAGAGGGGGTTTGGAAGTCTTCAACAGGAGGTAACTTCTGCCCGTTACTGTTAGGTTTGGCTCTTGGATGTGATTGGTTATTAGATTGCTTGTCAAACAGTGTAAAATGCCTGTTGTTGTAAATGCTCTGTCACTGCTGACCAGGTATTATAGTGGAGTAATATAAACCTTATGACACACACACACACACACACACACACACACACACACACACACACACACACACATGTCTGCTGCTTGTATTTCAGAGTAAAAGCCCGTCCATTTAGTGTCTTGGCACCTTTCACGCTGTCACACTGTGATGCTGCAGCCACCGCTTGACTCAGAGTTTGACCTGTTATACTGAGCTTCAGTTAATCTGATCATTTGAAAAAAACTATGTCCTCTCTGTCCTGTCCAGGACTAGCGACAAAACACATTATAGTAGACAGTGCGTGATGTAACACAGAGGAACTTGCTAACCCAGCTGCATCACAGACGGCTGCATCACACCCCAACGTGTTGTGTTGTTAGAGGAAGACACTCCTCTGCTGCAGAGAGTGACAGCTTGAACTGTGTATGTTGAGCTGAGACATCAGGCTGTATGGTATATATTACCAAAGCATCAAGCAAGACAGTCATGGTTACACTGGTCACAAGGAGTTAGTTTTCCTGTGATAGTCTACAGCACGACAACAGCACCGCTGCGCTCTGAAACATTATTTCCACTGGCTTGCACCGCACCACAACAGCTCCCCTCATTCTTCTTCTTATTAGCAGGGCTAGTGCTAGCATTTACTGCTTAGCACTGCAGAGGTACATTTTCATTGCTGTCAGTAACAGACTGTAAACAAGCTGGGAACTTCCTGCATGGCAGCAGTGATAGCAGTAGAATAGTAGAAATTGGAAGATGTGGGGACCCTGCAGAATGTCCTCACAATGATGGTTTGAAACCAAAATTTGTCCACACAACTATTGAAAGACATGTACACACACACACACACACCAACCAGAGACTGACTACCAAATACACAATATTGAAAGTTTCTCAATAATCGTTCACACCAGGCTTCAGATGATGTGCATGCACATGGGCCTGCATGGCTGAGTTGTACTAATCTCACACACACAGACACACACACACACGTGTTAGACTTTTAGTAAATAATCGCACAAGTGTATGTGCGTGTGTCTCATCCTCTGCGAACCCTTTTCACCCCTCCATGCACACACACACACACTCTAGCTCCAGCCCTCTGTCGTTCCTCTGCCTGTCGTACAGAGCTGCCCATTCTTCTGGAGACCTTTGAACCCCACAGAGCAGTAAAAACACTCCGACTCTCTCTCTCTCCCCCCCTCACATGCACACACACACACACATTCTCACACACTCAGAGCAGTGAAGCCATGGCCACGCCCCTCTCTGTTTTTCCAGTTGGACAGGAAGACTGGAGGGAGGAAGAGGAGGGAGGGAGAGAGGGGGAGAGAGAGAGAGGGGGAGGGGGCTACAATCTGTTTGGCATAAACGGTACAATGAAGTCACTGTGTAGTGGGCCAACCCAGCCTGCTGCTCAAGTCTGTGTGTGTGTGTGTGTGTGTGTGTGTGTGAGTGTGAGTGAGTGTGAGTGTCTGATGGTAGAAAGTTATGGTGTGTGTTGAGGCTGAGGGACAGGAGGTGGAGAATAAAACTGCTAGTGCTGACTCAAGAGTTTAACCAAAGCACACACACACACACACACACACACACACACACACAGCTCAGTGACAGAGCAGTGTGTGTTTTCCCAGCTTTTGTCTTTGAACCAACAGTGACATATTTAATCACATGTTGTTATTATGTTGCCTAAATTCCGATTGATTTATCATTTCTTGATTATTGACTGATGCTTTAAACTGTGCTGGATAGTTGCACAGTGAAGTTCACAGTTGTGACACACTAACAGGTGAATAAAGAGGAAGACAGCTGCAGCGATTAGTCAATTAAATGAATAGTTGGTTGACAGAAAATAAGTTTTCAATCAGAGATGGTAAATATATGTTTCGGGTTTGGGAGAATTCCTCTTTTTTTTAATTGACATATTATATGTTCTCATTTATTGAGAACATAATCAACAGGTCAGTTGATTCTGAAATGAATCATGGCAATGCAAACAAAGCTTTGCCATCATTTATCCAAACGCACCTCTCAGATTCATGATATCACTCCACCAGCTACTACAACGCACAAGCCTTTAATATGATGCGAAGGGTGAGCTCACCAAATCTCAGAGCAGGATGAATCATTAAAAAGACTTTTTAATGTTTTGCAGGAAGTGGAAAGAGGAGGATGTAGGTATCTAATTCTGCATATTTTAAAGCACAGACACAAGATAAGGACCTAAAATCTTTGAGTAAACAGATTTGTTGTCCTGCACTGTGAGGAATGATACTGTAACCAACCCTTCTCTATTTTAAAATTTACAGAAAATTTATTCCAGATTTGATATTGTTTTCAGTTGCATCTGCTAAGCGGGAATATGTCTATACGACGAGGGCACCTCTGTGAGTCATGTAAGCCAAGAGTAGGAGGAGTGCAGGGAGTTTAAGTGGAGGAGGAGGCAAGCAGCTGCTGCTACACACACACACACACACTCTCTCTTTTCTTGAATGCTGTTCAGTTGACAGTCCTGCCTTGGTGGAACTTCGTGGCTTTCTGCCCTGCAGTGCTCCGACTACAAAGCACTCTCTCTCTCTCAGTTCAATTCATTTCCATTGAAAGGGGCTTCACTGGCATGGGAAGTGTGTTAGGAATACTGTAAGATTTCAGATCAATCACAGATAGAAACACCATGTCCTTTGCTCTGTGTCTTTATGTCTCGCTCTGGTCTGTCTCTCCTGGACCTGCTCCCTCCTCCCTGCTGTCACATGCTTCCACATTCATTCCAGTGTCATGTTACTGTGACAGCATCTCATGTGCTTACACACACACTCACACACTCACACACACACACACACACACACACACACACACACACACACACACACACACACACACACACACACACACACACACACCCAAACACCCAAACACACGCTCACACAGATACCTGGGGTATCAGGTCACACTGTTGCTAGAGATATATGGAGCTTGCCTTACATGTGGTTGCCAGCTCTTTAACAGTTGTTTTAGCTGGTTGAAATAACATCTGCAGGAACAGCTGTGGATTGTTAACATTACATTCATAATCAGTGTAAAGGACAAATGAAACTCTTGGTTGTGTTCTGATTTGTGTGTTTGTTTGTTTTTTTTGTTAAAGCAGATGTGTGTACTATTTCGATGTGGCTGAAGATAGGTTTCAGAGATACACAGAAATGCAGCACAAAATTGTGGTGTAGTTAGTAGTTAGTAAGGCAGTTACCAATAATAGTTATAAAGTAATAATTCATATTCTGTACATACTGGATACTGAACATACAGTACATGCAACATGTAAGTGATGGTTCAGTTCAGTTGGCTTTGTTTCAGTGTGGTGGTGTAAGTTCAGGTGCAGAAGGCTGCTTTACATGCTCATTATTGGTAAAGTGTGCCTCCTAGAGTAGTAATCTGGTAGTCAGATGTTACCAAGCTTTAGACGGCAATTATTTAAGGAAGGACGCTGCCTTGTTGTTGGACTGCTTAAGTTTAGAACGTTGGAATTGGCTCAGTTGAATTCTGTTTTTTTGGAAACTCCTTTGGATTGTGTTTTGTTTTTGGATTTCTGAGTCTCCCATTCGACACCAGATGGATTCGCACATGGGGGAGCTGTATGAAATAGAAACCACACTCAAACGACATTCAATGTTAAAAACATTTTACACATTTGTAACTGTTAATACTATTCAGCTGCTTTCATTATTTAAACGAGTTTTTATTTCTTTGTGTAAAGATGCATATACAGTATGTGAGCAGCCTCAGCTAGGAGTCACACAGACACACACAGACACACACAGACAGGGAGTCAGGGATGCTAGAATTTACTGGGCCAAGGCTGGGTATGGCAGATTTTCAAAATAAAAGCCCCCAGATGGTAGCTTCTTACTAGAAAGTTGGATTTCTTCTTTGTTTGTTTTTTTACAATAAAAGCCTTAGACTGTAACTGTATCTCACCAGGGGGCTCCAAAAGGCAACTGGAACTTACAGCAGATTTCATGAGTGTAAAAACATTAAGAAACCAACAGCAACCAGCAGTCCCACTTTACTGTAGATCACTAACCAACTGAAGACAGCTGAAATTCAAGACTGGGAAATTAGGTGTTGAAAAATAAAATTTACATTTACATTGATTCATACCAACAGTGTACCAATAAACCAACAGTTATCAAACTAAAACTAATTTATCATCTTACTGTGACATCAAAAATTGTGTTTTTATAATTTTCCAGTACCTCATTTTTTGAAAATCCTTTGGAATGGAGTGGACAATCCACACATGTTCATCATTTCAGACCCTGAGCAACACTCTAACCATTGGATTTAACAGACCAACAGCATCAGAAACTCTCCTGCAGTTTGTAACCTCCTGCCTCAGCCTCACCGTCTCCATGGCAACAAGCACTGTCGCTGAAAGGAATAGTGTTTGAGGTCTTTAACAAGCCATTTTTCTTTGTCTCTGTATACGTGAGCGCGTGTCATATTTGTTGTTGTTGCTATTTATTGTATTGTTGCTAATTATCTGGCGAACAAGAAGTCCTTATGTCACACTGTGGTGTGTCTGCCTTTGTTGTATCCACAGTGGAGCTTTAACAAAATAGCCTTCAGTCACAGAATCAACCCCAGGAGGAGGTCGAAGACAACAGTTAACGCTGTTATCCATAGTGTATTTTAATTAGTGGATCACCAAGTAACAGCATCATGATCTTAAAGCACAAAAGAAATTCCATTTTACTGTCAGAAGGCCGGTCTTTATCTTCAGCTTGTGACAGTGTGACAGTGTATTTTCAGGTTGAAGATTTTGTGTTTCTCTTTGCATTTAACACATGCACTGCAACCCTGAACTTTTCTAGACATTAGCCACCATCCATCGCCATTCTATCACAGGGCTGTGGTAGGAAGGCACCTACGAGGACTAGCATGGGGAGAACATGTAAACTCCACACAGAAAAAGTGGATTCAAACCCAGAACCTTCCTGCTGTAAGCCTGCCCTGGAGCTTAATGTTTGAACGCACAACTAATCAGTTGAACTGGACATTGAACAGACTTAACCCGATTGAGCCCATGTATAAATGGACCAGGTCAGTGTCGGGAGAATTCACAGCGAGCAAGTAAGCGTTGTTTTGAGGTTTCTGTCCTGCCTTCTGCAGGCTCTACCCAGGCGCCACCCTTCTCTTAAACCAAACAGAGTATGTCCAGTAGGTGAGAACATCTCACGTCTCACAGGGACAGTCTCCTGTTTGTGTGCTGCATGTGTGAAAGGTCAATGTCCAGACCTAGGGTGATATATGAAGAAGGCTGGAGAGAATTAAAACAGTGGTGAACACAAAGACGCTCATAAAGTTTTATAGCTGTATATTTAAACCCTTTTATCTTAAATTCTTTATCATGTACCGACAGCTTTTTAAGCTGAGGTGAATCTAGGGTCAGAAGATGACATGACATCCATTCTTTCATCATTCTGAGTCAGCGTCATTGTCTGTCTGATGGATGATTGGCACAACGGCACCAAGAGAAATGACTAAAGTAACAAATAGCAAGAATATATGGGAGGCATTTACTCTGACCTCTGTAGCACTGCTTTCCGCTAAGCTATTTTTAGTGTGTACGCTGATTTAAGTTAGAGCTGGACGAGGCTGGGAAAATAGAACACTGCAGTAGTTGCAGAGAGAGAGAGAGAGAGAGAGCGAGACGGAGAGATGGGGAGGTGAAATGAAAGACTTATTTAGTCTGCTCTGCTTCCTGCTGAGTCTCAGCCTCCCTGTTTCTCTGTGAGCTCAGCTTTGTGAGGAGATATTCAGGTTGCACTCGTGTTTCCTTTCTGCATGGCCGGGTCCTTTAATGTCACTTGAACTGTTGAGATAGAGCGGCTCCTCTAGTCCGCGTGTTGAAGTGCCCTTGGGCAAGATACTGAACCCCAGATTGCCCCCGATGTGCCCATTGGTGTGTGAATGTGTGTGAATGTGGTGTAACAGTGCTTCGAGTGGTTAAGACAAGAAAATCACTATATATATATGTATATGTATATATATATATCAGAATCTGATTATACAGATTCTGATCCCTGAAAACAGAAACCCTGCTGTGTGTACTGGTGGTTTTTTTTTTTTTTGTGTTGAAATTTCCCTAAACAATACCTCGTTATAATGCCTCATAATAAAGTTTCACATTGTGTGTGAGTTACAGTTGCCTTTGAGGTGGGTGATGGTCTACAGGCTTTGGACCAGAAGTTCACCGGTTCAGTCCCCACGTTTGCACAATAAATCTTGGTTTGTAAAATGAAAGAGCCGCACTTGCCCCAACCTCATTACCACCACTGAGGTGCTCTTGAGCAAGGTCTTGAAACCACCCCAACGGCTCTGATGGAGGAGAATGGGCATAGCTGTGTGTGATGGCTGCGTTCCCACAGAAGAGAGCGCTGCTCTCAGGAAAACTCAGGTGGCAGAAAGAAATCAGGCGTCTTAAAACAGAAAGAAAATAATGAGTGAATCCCAGTTTCAGTGCTCAAGGAGAACAGAACCAGATGAGTCTCAGCAGAACGGGGCTTAGTCCACGTCATTGGTGTTTTGTTGTTTAGGAGTAAAAATGGTGTGAACGGTGTGTGTTCTACATCCTCTGTGTGTGTGTGTGTGTGTGTCTCTCTCAGGATGAGGTGGACAGTCAGAACCCAGTGTTGAGAGACAACCCTCAGCTCCATGAAGAGGTAAAGAGCTGGCTCAAAGACCAGAAGGTGCAGGAAATTTTCATGCAAGGTAAGCTTTTAATGACGTGCTTTTAAATGGTTAAGCGTTACACGTAGGTCGTGTCACTGTTACTGTGTCACTGTGGATTGCGTTGCATTGCGAGAAGTTCCGACTGTTATTTGTTCCAAAGCTTTTTTTTTTTTTGATGCCTGTTTTCTTCATTGCGTTGTCAGTCGTCTTCTGCAGTGAGAGCACAACACTGCGATGAAACTACTGTGTCCTGTTGCTTCCAGGTCCCTATTCACTGAATGGCTACCGTGTGCGTGTGTACAGACAAGACTCAGCCACCCAGTGGTTCACTGGCATCATTACACACCACGACCTCTTCAGTCGAAACATGGTCGTTATGAATGACCAGGTACGATCACACGCACAGTTTTCACCATACGTCTATTAAATGTTGTTACCTGTGTAACAGTAAATTGCAGAATGTCTTCCTCAGTGAATCCAGTTGTTCCTGCTCACTGGTGATTATTGTAGCTACTTAACTACTGAGCTGAAACCTTGGATAACATTCCTGCAGTAATATTTCTGTAGTGTTTTTTTTTGTGTGTGTGTGTGTGTGTGTGTGTGTAAAACAAATCCTATATGTGTTCAGGTGCTAGAGCCTCAGAACGTGGATCCGTCCATGGTCCAGATGACCTTTCTGGATGACGTGGTCCACTCCCTGCTGAAAGGAGAAAACATCGGCATCACCTCCAGGCGAAGGTCCAGATCCAGCCAGAACAACAACACTGCCCATGTGAGTACATACACACACTAAAAACACACACAACCGCACATGTGCACAGCTGTTGAACTCTTCCTAGCATCAGCTGTCGGTGCTGTGTATCAAATAGAAAGAGAACAGTTTGGAAATGTAGCTTCATGTACAGTCAGCAGAGCTCACATGATACGATACTGGGTGGAAGTAAGTGTAAGAAAGCTCCAAATCAAGCCTGAGGCCTCTGTCTAAGGGTGACAGCCTGGATACACACAAGCAAACAAAACCAAAACAAAACAGCAAAAGCATGATTTTGTCCAGATGATATGAAATGATTATTGATGGTGTATGAAGGCCAAGCAGGTGAACGGGTGACGGTTCCCTTTGTGTTGCTAAAAGAGGACAAAGACGGCATGAACACGTGGGCCAGTTTGTTTCACATTTTTCATCTACACACCTGCAACTTATTGATTATTTTCATTAGCGATTAATATAGCAGATTATTCACTTGATTCATTAAAGTGTCAGAAACCCTTGAGCCACTCTCTTGTCTGCTTTAGCCGAACGCAGCCGCAGCACGAGCCTTCGTTGCTGCGTTCCAGTCCTCGCGTGAAGACCGCTGCTCGTCTCTGTTCACCAGCCACTCATTAGACCCTCAGCATCGTCTGCATCACGTCTGTTTGTCTGTTTGTCTCACAGACATTGGTCCACATAGCTTCCCAAATCTTTTACCATTGCACAGGTCCACACCAAGAGAACTCCACTGCATTTTAGATCCTTTTTAGATCCTAAAATCAGACAATAACTATGGTTATCTTTGAATTCTCCCATGTCTGCTGTCTGATAGCTGTAGTGTAAAAGAAGTTTGGTTTAGCTTCACATTAAAACTCACCACACACACACACACAGACAAACACTGTTGTACTGGTTACCAGTCGGCTCCTTTCATGAGTCGGCAGATGTCGGCAGAACGCTAATGAGAATTTGGCGTTGTTTGGTCGAAAAATGATAAGACTCACTGTTTATGAAAGGAGCTCAGTGGTGAACCGGTCCGTTGAATAGTCAGCCAGTCATTTCTGGTCCCGCATTCATTAACAAAATCTCTCCTTGTCCCACATTTTCTTTATATTAATTTCATTGTGTTATTTTTTTTTCTTTTTCCTTTTCTTTTTTCTTTTTTTCTTTTTCCTTTTCTTTTTTCTTTTTTTCTTTTTTTTTTTAATTTTCTTTTTCTTGTTGGTTAACACGTTAAAGATGGCAGGAGGGAGACCCGGCGGGACCACTTGCAACACTCAGGTACCCCCTCCCCCCCAAACCCCCACATCCACTTCACATCCACCCCACACCCCTCCCCTCCATACCCATGTTTTCCACAATCCACTACAAATGGAGACAAGGTCTATTTAAGTCTGTTAAACTGTAGACTCAAAGCTGCTTGTTTTATTAGTAGTAGTAATTTTATTTGAAATATTTTAGCATCCCACCACCTGAAGATCCACTTACTTTCTTAGAGTGCCCAGTGCACAGCCCCAAATCTGAACACTGCCTCCCAGCTCACTGTTGAGTTTCTGACATTTAGCTGTGATTCAGAAACATCGTTACTGAGCTGCAGTGACATTTTGGGGGGCATATTTTAAAACTCCCGGTCTACATTGACACATCCATGGACCATAAATCAGCTGTGTAGGACGTTAACTGGCTGAGGTGTCTCAGATTTCTCTGTCCTTTCTCTGGGAGCGATTTAAGTAAATAATTTAAATTCAGAGAGACCAAAAACCAAAACTCTCTCAGAGAACGGATGCTCCTACAATCTGGAATCATTTGGCCATCAGTCACCCTAACAGACAACGTAACGTTCTCAAAGCCTCCATGTAACCTTTAACCTTTACATATTTCCAGCTGACATATGTGAACCCATATCTGCAAAGTGCAGCTTTACAGGTTGATGACAAATGCAGAATCTTTATGCTGATACAGTACTTGAAGGAACAAATCCCGTAACCAGATCCCGTTCCTAATTCTGTCCAACAGTGACCTGTCTGCTGCTCTTATTTAGCCTGTCCATCCACTTCAACAGCCCAGTGCACGATTAGCTTGTGTTAGGATCACAAAGAGAGTGCTGAGGTCCAGTAGCGTTCATTAGCCTTCTGCAGAGAAGTAATGAAGCAAATTTGTCTGAGTGATGTGGCTCGGGTTGGTGTTTCTGACTTGTTTGGATTTGCAAATTAAAAAAAAAAACAATAGCAAGCTCAGAATCAGTCAGTCCCTTTCTCTGTAACAAAAAAGAAAGATCTACCATCGTATCAGCATAGACAGTAAAAACCTCATGTCAGTGGAAGACTGTACTCATGCAACAGAAACTTGTAACTGGACAATTTCTCGAAAACACCTCAGTCGGGGATGTGAACATTTTCACACACCCTTTAAGCTGGAAATCAGCACTTTCACTCAGTCAAATGACACTTTCACTCATGTGGTTTCAAATCCAATGTGTAAAAAAAAACACATATTACTCTACTAATACTGTCTCTTCACCTGCTTTGCGACTGAAGGAAAATTGAATATTACAAATTTAATTTTACAGAAAGGATAGTTGAATTGCTGCAGAGGGTAATAACATTGCAGTATAGTTTTCCGTGCATAGAGTTCCTGGAGGACTGAAATTTTGTTATACCTGATGCGATATATATATCTAGCTGACTGAACACCATTGTGTTGTATTGGACTACATGACATAGAAATATATCTATAATATTTTGTTCATTGCCATTAACATACAACTGGGGGCAGAATACTTGAATACTTGGTCCGTCCAGCTGAAACTAATACACTGATTTGCCTGTATGATCGTTTTGGAGGATGTCATTCGTGGCCAGAGTGACCATCAGGTTCTTGTTCACCTCTCTTACCAAAGCCCTTCTCCCCTGATTGCTCAGTTTGGCCGGGCAGCCAGCCCCAGGAAGAGTCCTGGTTGTTCCAAACTTCTCCCATCTAAGAATAAGGGAGGCCTCTGTTCTCTGGAGAACCTTCATTACAGCAGAGTTATTTTTGTAGCCTTCTCCACACAGTCCAGTCCCTGAGCTGTACAGGAAGCTTCTTGGACCTCATGGCTTGTTTTTTTTTAGCTCTGATAGTCATTGTCAGCTGTAAGACCTTAAATAGACAGGTGTGTGTCTGTCCAGATCATGTCCAGTTTACCACAGGTGGACACTGATCAAGGTGTAGAGACATCTCATCAGTGCAGCAGCACGTCCATCCACTGAACAACTGAGTATCAATTTATTTCAAGCAAAAGAGAATATAAATATCAACTTAAAAATCATTGAGAGTAAATAATAGAAAATTGGAGCAAAGCTAAACTTCAAGTGTCAGTCAGTTTTTCCTTATAAAAATTCTGTTGTTGCTTTGTCATTATGGGATTTTGAGCTTTAGAAGTTCACAGTGACGCTTGAACAACTGGCATTTGGATTGGTGTTTGACAAGAGTTCAGACAAAGCCTGCAGGAGGACACTGTTAGTAGAGATGTTAGTCAAAAACAACAGCTCGTTTCGAATGAACCTTCAGCTAGAAGCTATACAAGGTTCAGTATAGCTTTCATTTACATGGAATTCCCTTAGTTTACGACTGGATCTACAGGATCCTTCTCTCTGCTATGTTTCCTCTGGATTGCTTCCACCCTTCAGTATGATGCTCGATGATGACCTGCAGCACAAAATACAGCCTCCAGTTTGCCATGGAGTTGAATGAACACTGCTCTCAAACAGTTTGAACGCCAACTGATCATTAAAACCTCCATGAAGGTTAGGTTTTTTTTGTAGGACCATTGAATTAGGCTGGAGGACCTAATGAATCCGGTGTAGTTTAAGTCCAATATAACACCAGAATAACAATCATAGTAATATTTGTGATTGGTCAGTGTGTTTGTCTGCATGTTCTGACCTTTTTTTTGTTTTTTGGAATTCTTACAGAGTCATTACACGCGAGCCCAAGCCAACAGCCCCCGCCCCATCATGACATCATCATCAGGCCCCAACCCGAAAGGTTCACAGGGGACGCTGGCCCAGCAGCACAGCCAGTCGCAGCAGAGCCAGAATCCGGCCGGCCAGTCGCACCACTCGCCCGGCGGCGGCGGCGGACGGGAGCAGAGGGAGCAGCGCAACTCTCGCTCGTCCCGGAGGAAAGGATCAGACAGCAGCGTCCCAGAGGAAGACAAGGACAGGAGAGAGGAGACCACAGGGAGAGGTGAGGACAGTCACTGTCACACCCCGCTGTAAAGCTGAGATCAGAAGTTTCTATATACATATTTAAGGGGGAGGGCTCTGAGGCTCTAAGTATGTTAGTTCACACGTTTTTTGCCAAAATTATTCTAGTAAATTAGTACATTTTTATTTCTACTAGTTAGAATAAACAACATTAATACAGAGTAAAAAAAAAAAAAAAGAAACACACATCTGTTTCTGTTCATTTGTCCAGACTCCAAATCCAAGGTGAAGCAGGCGGTGAACAAACGGAGGAAGGGCGAGGAAGATGAGAAGAAGGCAGGTTTAAAGAGGCTGAAGACCGACATGACGTCGGATCAGTCGGAGAGCAGCGACTCGGAAAACCCACACAACAAGAGGACCGCCCACTCCTCATGCTCCTCTTCCTCCTCCTCATCGTCCTCGTCGTCGTCGTCCTCCTCCTCCTCCTCCTCAGAGCCCAACTCTGAGAATGAACTAAAGACTCGCAGCAGCGATGTGAAACCAAGTGCCGTTTCCAAAATGGAGGAGGACGAGAAGCCGCTGACGCAGGGCGCCAAAATGAACAATTCGTCCTCTGTCATTGGCCGACTGTCTCCGTGGGTGGATCTTCAGGTGGCAGAGGAGAGCAAGAAGGGCGTGGTTAAGGAAACGGGCAAAATGATAATGAAGGAGGTGGAGGAACTGGTGGCAGTGACGCAGATTACTCAGTCTCCACGGCAACAATCTCTGATGTCTGACGCCATCCAGGGCAGTATTATGGAGGCCAGCAAGAACACTGTGAAAGGTACAATCTCATACATGATGACTGTCATATATATATGATTATGAGTAAATGTTTCATTCTTATAGTTTATTTATGTATTTTTTTTTTAGCGTCTTCTCGATCCCAGACCCCGTCATCGTCCCACCTACACAGCAGCGGCGTGATCGACATCACAGATGACGCCCAGGCCACGGTGCACCGCGAGAGTTCGGAGGCAGTGTCAGCCCTGCTGGCCTCTCAGAAGGCCGAGTCCACGGCCCTTTCGCCTTACCTCCCCCTCAACCCCTCCCCAGTCTCCTCGCCTCCCATTCCACCTTCCCCCTCGCCATCAGAAGGAGGCCGGAGGGCGGATGTTGAGCCTCCCGTGCAGCAGCAGCAGCAGCAAGCCTTCATAGGAGGCTGCATGGCAGCATCCAGGAGCTCAGGCAACAAGATAGAGTTTGCTCCCTCTGAGGTCATCAGGTGAGGACAGAAATCTACTATTCAATTCATAGAACTTTATTAATCCCCAGTGAGTTGATTTAGACGCTTGTCTAAATCAACTCACTGGAGAATTTTTGTTGTGAAGTCTCAACAATATTACGAGAATTAATGAAAAGACTGCAGCAGCACAACACACTGTGAAAGAGCCCATTTTATCCTCTGACATCAGATCAGTCTGTGAAAACTGTTTTTCCCCTGTTGTTAAAAAAAAAAATCCTCATGCAGTAATGATATGATCAACAGTTTCTGTGTGTAATTCTAATGTTCATTCATGCAACAGTAGGAGTAAAACCAGAGCATTTCCCCTAATTTAGATTTAAATAAAAAGTAAAGGGAGTCTTGTATGTGAGCCTCAAAATACCATTTGTTCTGTGTGTGTGTTTTTTTTTTTAGGCCTGTCACATCAGTTGCTGATAACATGGTGCTGGTGGAGAAGGAGAAAACTGTCCTTCCTCATCATCATCATCATCTTCATCATCATCAACAACAGCAGCAGCAGCAGCATCAGCATCATCAGCAGCATCAGCAGCAGCAACACTACACATCTGTCCACCCCAGCATTAAGAGCCCGTCTTTGTCTGACGAGACGAGAAAACACCCACAGCAACAAGCGCCCCCCCACAAGATGAACACAGTCCTTTCGCCCGACTTAGCCAAATCCAAAATGAGCCCCAGCCCGAACCCCAACCCACCACAGCCCGACTCCGCGAAACAGAAACCCCAGCACCCCAACAACTCTCAGAGCCACCCTTACCCCAACTCAAACCCCTCTGAACTTCTCAAAGCTAAGTCCCACCCGGGCCTGCTGGACATCTCCAAACCTAAACCCAACACCTCCCCAGAGGTCTCGAAACATAAAATACCAAAGTACCCCAACACCTCGCCGCCTCCGACAGGCCGCTTGTCCACTAAAGCTGAACCGGCAGAACCTCTGCGTTCTGGATTCAAGCCGGTGCCGGTACGGCCCGAGTCGGGGGGACTCAGTATGAGCAGCAGCAGTAGCACCAAGAGCCCCCTGATCATCGACAAGAACGAAACCTTCACCGTTTACAGGGACCCGGCGCTGGTGCGCTCCGATGCAGAAAACTCTGTAGCCGCCACCGTCTCCTCCAACCACGTGGCGGCCTATCTCCATCCCCACCTGCACACCTTGCACTCCCCGTCCCCCCACTCCCCATGCCTCACTCCTGCAACCCACCCCCACGCCACCTCCCACCTCCTCTCTGCCCCTCACACCTCCGCCCTACCTCATCCGCACCTTTTACCCCCTGGGGTGCTCCCGGCCATGCCCCCTCCCTCAGCTTCTCTCCTCGGGGGCCATCCTCGGCTCGACTCACCAGGCGCGTTGGGTCACCTCGGCCTACCTCACCCGGCAGCCGCACACCAGCAGCAGTTCCTACAGGTCTGACTCCAGATACCTACACACCATTTAAGGCTACGCTGTGGATTATTATGTAAAAAGCAGCTGTGGGGGTTGAGGTGGGGGTGGGGTTTATGAACTTTATTCACACCATTCTCTCAAAAAGATGAGCTAAAAAAAATGTTTTTGTTTTCAGGGTCAGGGCCCTCCTCCCCCACCTCTACTAACCCAGGCTCACAGCGGGGCAGCAGGGTTGGGCCTGTACCCCATCCTCTGGCAGTACCCCAATGGAACACCACCCTCCTACCCCCCTGGACTCAACCTGCCTCCTACAGCTAAGTGGGTCCACCCGGAAAATCCCGTCACCGTGAATTCCGAGGCCTCTCTCCGGAGGGTAGGCATATTCATGTTAGCATGTGTTTGTGTGTGTTTTGGAGGAGCTGTACATGATTCAGTGGTTAGCTTTCTTGTTATAGTCTATGACATGTTAGCATGTCAGCTATGTGTTAGTACATTTCATACTAACGTGCCCACATTACACGTTACATTACATAAAAGAAAACTTCTGACTTTGACTTCACTGCTCCAGCCAGAAGGAGACGTGTAGTACCAGCTGAAGCTAGTTACCGCACAGCTGTGAGTGTGAGTGTGTGTGTGTGTGTGTGTGTGTGTGGGGAGAGGATTCGCTCGTGTGCTTATGTGAAAATAATCCACACCATCCATCCAATTAGAATCAGAGTGTTCATAGTTTAAGACAATGTTGTTGAATGAGTGTGTAGGTGTAATTCATGGTGACAAACATTAGCTTTTTACAGGGTGTGTTTGCACTTACTATTTCAGTGATGTTGTATCTGTGTGTGTGTTGTGTGTACAGAACACAGCCAGTCCATGGTTGCACCAGGCTGCCAGTAGCGCTGGTGACGGTCTGGGTCTGCTGAGTCATGTTCCTGTCCGGCCAGCAAGCGCTGACGCCCACCGCCCCTCTGTCAAGATCAACACGCACGCAAGCCCTCCGCTATCGAAAGTCGGTGTGGATGTTCATAAAGAGTGAGTACAAAGATTAGTTCTTCTCAAGAGAATGCTGGATTGGCTTCAACTAAGAAAGTACAAACAATCACAATTTAATGGACCAGTTCCTTAAGCATATTGCAGACAGAGAATATGTGGAATATAAGTAAAGAAGGGACTGTTGAACATCTGCACAGCTGTTATATCACGCATTTATAAGACTGATGTTCAGCCCACCTGGACTGGAAGGTGGTCAGTGAAGCTCTCCTGTGTGTAGAAGGTGTGTTCTGCAAAAGATCATAGTCAGTGGGAGAACGAGGCATTCCTTTTGTCTGCAGTTAAATGAAACACCCGGGAGATGGAATGAAAGAAAAGCCCCTGGGGAACGACGAGGATCGGGAATATTTGCTGTGGACATTTTGAACAGTCTGCTCCTCTCCGTTTGTAAACGCTCGATGTGTGCACAGAGCAGCGAGAGAGAGCCGAGTTAGTGAAGTGGCACTAATCCAATATTCAAGCGGTTCAGACAGAGTGCTGTTCATTCAGCAGCCCGTGCTCTCCTTATGTAACCACCGGCCATTATTCAGATGCCACTGAATATTCACAGACACACAGCATCACCAAGGAAGCATCATACATCACTGGCCTGTGTCGCTCGCCTCGTTATGTTGTGTTCATTAAAACTGCTGAACAGGCAGTAACGCTCTGCTTCGTTTGTTTGTTTGGTGGATAATAGATTAACTGTAGTTTGCTGCTTAAATGGTCACTTGTGTTTGAACTGTGAAAATGACTCTCAGTGGTTCTATCTGGCCTCAAAATTCCTGCAGTCAGAATTGGATTTTATGGGATGTTAATAAAGTAAAATACTTTTAGGCAAGGACGGGAAAGAAAAGCACGAGCTGCCATTTTTTTTAGTCTGTCTGTTTTAGTTTGTGGAAATATACCGTAAAATGGAATGAAACCTAATGACGTGTCTGTATGCAGCGATGTGGATAAGAAAAATTTCATGGACCCGATCCGGACTTTAACGCTGGCCCAGCTGAAACAGGAGCAGACGGACAGGAGTCACACCCCGACGGGGAAAGACGTTCACTCACACCGCCTCTACCTAGATCCCCTCAGCAAGGCCTGCCTGGCAAACACACAGGTACACTGCACTTTGATACTAGTATGAGCATCGTTACTCGACTTTACCAGTAGCACTTGTAGCATTAGCACTAATCGTTTTGCTACCTTTTCCATATTAGGTGTGTGAATTTAAATATGAGTCTTTTTAATAGATAAGTCACCTCAAATATTGTTTTACAAAACCATTCGAAATCTCGATCCCTCCCTTCTTACCTTACCTTTAAATTACCTTAAAATTAGAAAGTCCCTCCTTAACAGCAATGGCATTTTCTCTCCCAGGATGCTGTTCAGGCTTCGGACCGAGCCAACAAATACAAAGAGGAGAATCGGCAAATCCTGAAAGAGAGCATCGAAGTCGCTCCCTTCACTGCCAAGTTCCAGCGCTCCAGCGACCCCGGGATGGACAGAGACAGGGACAGAGGCAGAGATCCCGCCTTCCCTGTCCGAATATCAGCTCTCACCTCCCCCAACCCCAAGGCCGGCCTCGCCCATCCCCACGTCATCCAGTCAGAGAAGAGCAACTACTTCACCACGCTGTCCAACAGTGTGGTGAATGAGCCTCCCAGGCTGTACTCCTCCAAGGAGCTCAGCCCTTTCTATGAGAAAGCATCTGTTGGACTTCCAGGGGTTGTAGCCAGTATAGGGGCTGCCGTGCCAAGCCAGGGAGCTCTGTCCCTGGGCAGCCACAGCTCCAAAGCCTCCCTCTCCAAGCCCCCTCCTCTCATTAAGCACCAGCCAGAGGGAGGAGAGGGTTTAGCAGGGAAAATCACAGAGCAGCTCAGCCAGCAGGTAACACTAGTCCAGCCTCAACATCAGCACCACACAGGTATAGACAGGATAGAACGCCGCAGCCCTGCCATTTCTCCTTCCTCCTCCTCTACATCCTCCTCTTCCTCTTCTGCCCCCAACCACCACCATCATCATCACCACCACCATCACCACCAACAGCAGCAGCAGCAGCAGCAGCTCAGGGCAATGCCATCTCTCCACCGAGCGCCCGTCTTCCACCCCCCAACACAGCACGCGCTGGAACGGAAAGAGGCTGCAGAGCGAGAGAGGGAGCGGGAGAAGGAGAGGGAGAAAGAAAGGGAGCGAGCAGGTTATGGTGGACGCCTGTCTCCGCCAACCCTCACACCCATCCAGCCAGTTAACTTGGTGGCGAGCGGTGGCAAAACATCAGCAGAGCAGCAGAAACCCCCAACGCTGCTGCCGGAACTCAGGGACATCAAAGGTCATGGAAACATTGTCGCCATCACCTCCATGGCCTCTGCCATGAGTGGGGAGATGATGACTTCATCAGCAGATGGGTGGAGAGGTGGGGAGATCATTCAGGAACGAGGAGGGGTGTACCTTGGGGAGAAAGGAGCGTTGAGGGGCAAGCCCCAAGCCGCGGTGGCGTCGGTCATTGTACGTCCATCGACGGCCATTAAGTACGAGAGTTCTGTCGGTGCTAACAAATCTGGTGCTATTATCCATCAGGATCTCCCCCAGGGGAGGTTTTACCCATCCAACCTTCAGGGGGAATGCATTAGGTTAGGGGAGGCTGTTAGAGAACATAGAGATGGCAGGGTCATCCAACCCAACTCGAACATGGATGACATCTGTGTCCAGTATAAAAAAAAGACTTCTATGTGTGGCATGCAGGGAGCCATGGGAGCCAGTACCACAAACTCTGTGTGCAGGACTGTCGTTTCAGCCTTATCAAACTTCAACGCACCTAGTAAATGTGGCTCAGCCACCCGTGAGCTGGGTTACTCTGTTTCGGCTCGTGGCGAGATTGCAGCCCACAAAACTGCCATCGGCGGCTGGGTGCAGAGTCAGTCAGGACCAGGAGATTACCAGGAGGGCTTTGGTTCACGTACCACATCTCCAGGGGGG
This sequence comes from Toxotes chatareus, assembly GCA_016801885.1. NCBI lineage: Eukaryota > Metazoa > Chordata > Actinopteri > Toxotidae > Toxotes > Toxotes chatareus. The sequence continues at coordinate 1,083,603 of CM028898.1, read as the reverse complement.
TCTTTACCTCCCCCTAGTCCAGCAGGGACACCTCAACCCAGTCCAAGCCTCACCCCAACACCTAGCTCCATTTCTGGCTCCAGTCAGCCTTTCTCATCCTCGTTTGTCCATCTCAAGAAGCACAAAGCTGCCTTGGCTGCGGCTCAGTCCAGAAGCAACTTCTCTTCTGTGCCCGCATCCATCACAACTGGAAACTCCTCCCTGTCTGTGGATTCAGTGGACAAAGCTCCCATTCACAGCTCCCCGCCTCCACCCACCTCTAGCCAAGCCTCATCATCATCATCATCATCATCATCATCATCTTCATCGGTTGACAGCAGCAGCAGTGGTTCAGCGAGCGGGAACACAACTCCAGGCAAGTCCAGCCCCCTGCCGAACGGCCAGTCCTCAGGACCGGCCTCAGCAAGCAGCGGGCAGCCCAGTAACTACCACAAGCTGAAGAAAGCCTGGCTAACCCGCCACTCAGAGGAGGACAGGAACACAACTGCTACAACAAGCTCCACCAGTACTAAACAAGAGAAAGTGCCCAGCACCACCACCACCACCAGCACAAGCAACACGAGTAACACTACAGCCATGTCAGAAATGATCAAGCCCTGTACAGTCAATCTCAGCGCCTCCACCTCCAGCGAGGTGGAAATGAGCAAGGATGGTAGAGGCAAAGGTGAGAGGGAGAGACAGTCAGAGGACAAGGTTCCGGCAGCAGGAGGAGGAGGCGGGGAGGAAAGGAAAACAGCCTCCTCGTTGAGGCGAGGGAACAAGCGGTCCTATGAGTCCGGTTCCGAGAGTGGCGGAGACGACTCTGACGCCAGCGAGAGCAAGATGGAGGGCCGCGCCAAACGCCAGCCTAAACCAACCTACAAGAAGAAACAGAATGACATGGCTAAGAAGAAGGGAGACAATGAAAAGGAGGAGGATGACGTGAAGCCCAACGGCATCTTCAGATCAGCCAGAGAAAAGACCAAACTCAAACTGGCCAGCAGCAGTAAGTCTTACATAGACACTCACTGTGGCACTGACAGCCTTTTTAAAGTTTCCCTCAACACTTTCTGACTTCCCACACACTCTGATGATGAGATATATCAGGCTGCGATACACACACAGAGCATGGTAGTAGGATACATTCATTGCTGGTTTGGTTCTGCACATGGGATTTGTGACTTAAAAATAATACTAATACGACAATTTTTCTGTCGTCACACAATACATAAGGTCACATGGCACAGCCCTAGTACTGTGAATGACTTGAGAGTGTGTGCTCTTCTCAGATGGGATCCCCCGCTCAGTGCTAAAGGACTGGAGGAAGGTGAAGAAGCTGAAGCAGACGGGGGAGTCCTTCCTGCAGGACGACTCGTGTTCAGAAATCGGGCCCAACCTGCAGAAGTGTCGGGAGTGCAGGGTGGTGCGCAGCAAGAAGGGAGAGGAGCAGGCACATTCTCCTGTCTTCTGTCGCTTCTATTACTTCAGACGGTAAACCTCTTGCTTACTTTACATTTGCTTCCTTTCCCTTATATTATCTCCTTTTCCAGTTGTCTTCATTTGAAAGTTTTCCTCTGGTTTCCTGACTACACTGGCAGCTGCATCCATCCACCTAGCATGCCCCTCATTTACCCTTCAAGGACATAAAGTCCCTCTATCATACATTTACCTTCACTCCAGTTTTCTGTAAAGAGAGTAAGTGGTTGGTTTAAAAGGCTGCGTGTCTGAAAAGAACACCACAAATGAAGAGAGAGGAAAGAGAGTCTTTTTTTTTTTTTTTTTTCAGCTTGAGCTACAACACATAGATTATTAATCACGTGGCTTGTGCAGTATGCCCTGCCTCTGTGTGAAAGTCTCATACACACACAGGAAATGTGTGTGTGTGTGTGTGTGTGTGTGTGTGTCAGACAGACTTGCACTTGTGTGTTGGATAAGCAGCAGCTGCAGTCTGGGGTCTAACAAGGTAAATCTGCCAAAGAGGATTTTCTGCTCTATAATCTTTTCCTCACTGCAGAACTGCTGCCACTGCAATCTCTCCCTATCCCCACCCCTCCCCCACCTCAACCCCCGCCTGTCCCCCACCTCACCCCACCTTCTCTGCATCTCCACTGTCTGACCACGCAGACTGGGATTTCATACAAACATTCACCTCAGCTGATCGGGTTATTTGAGGACGCCAAGGACAATGGTAGTTTTATGGAGAGAAGGCTCCTCAAGATAAAACATCCTCTCATTCAGATACTGAGTCTTAATTCACACTGAGGGTGTGTGTGTGTGTATATACAGTGGTGGAAAAAAGTTTTGGGACACCCTTAAAATTTTACACAATCTCAAATATCTCTCTATCTATCTATCTATCTATCTATCTATCTAATTTCTCTAATGTCGTCATGCTTATGACCTCTTTCTCCCCATCCAGGCTTTCCTATAGTAAAAATGGAGTCATTCGGATGGACGGCTTCTCCACTCCAGACCAGTTTGATGATGAGGCTTTGGCCCTGTGGGCCCCTGGGGTGATGGACGAGAGCCACCTGGACCAAACCACAGCCAAGTACATCCTCAGCTTCATAGGAGACAAGTTCTGTCAGATGGTTGTGACTGAGAACACTGCAGCTACCTGGGTCAAGAAGGATGGTGGGTTGTCTTTAAAAAACAAACAAACAAAAAAAAAGACATTTTGATGTGCTGACGCTTACTGCATTTTTGTTTTTAATATTGAAGCTGTTTTTCTGTGTTTTCCAGCCAAGCTGGCGTGGAAGCGAGCGGTGAGAGGGGTGAGGGAGATGTGCGACGCCTGCGAGGCGACGCTCTTCAACATCCACTGGGTGTGTCAGAAATGTGGCTTTGTTGTCTGCCTGGACTGCTACAAGGCCAAGGAGAGAAGGAGCTCCAAAGGTGACTAGTAATAACAGAAACCAAAAAAATAGTAGAGCTAATTATAACAAGACTAATAGTAGTATTACATGTGTGTATTATTACAACGTCTGATTTGTGTGTGTGTGTGTCTCTCTCTCTCTCTCTGATTAGATAAAGAACTGTACAGCTGGCTCAAGTGTGTGAAAGGCCAACCCCACGATCACAAACACCTGATGCCGACACAGATCATACCTGGCACAGGTACACCCCACACACTGCTGTCTTTTTTATCTTCCTGTTTACACCACGTCTCCGTTCCACTGTCCTCTCTCAACTGCTTTCACTCGCTGTTTCTTGAGCACACATACAGTAGATTAGTATGTGATTAAAGATGTTTTCATCTTCATTTTTATGTCTTCTGTTTTTTTGGGTAATGAGCTCAGACGAGTGGTAGGCGTCATGTCCCACTGACTGGATCACTTTCCATCTTATTAAAGGTCCAGGTTTGTTTTTCTGGTCGTTTTCTGTTTTCTGAAATGTGAAAATTGTGCTGCGTCTTTTCCACCTTTCAGTGCTGACAGAGTTGGTGACTTCCATGCACTCGCTGAGAGACAAACACAGCATCAGGTCCCACTGTCCCTGCTCCAGCAAGCAGAACCTCCTCACCAAGCTACCAGCCACCAATGGAGTCTCACAGGTACCACTGACCAGTCCAGTCCACTTCCAAGGCTGGGACGCTGTTTGTCACCATAAAGTTACAGTTATTTCTGATTATTTTTATAAGCAGTGTTTTTAGATGTTTAGACACCTAATGTATTGAAATCCAAAGACCAAATGGCGTTAGCTTCCAAATACAGTGAATTTCTAAAGTCCACTTCTCACGATAACATGAAAAACAGAGTGTTTTGTGTGGCGTGGCACACTGATTCCCTCAGCCCCTCCTGGTTCCCTCCCTCCCTCTCTCTTTCCCATTGACAACAGACCTGTCTGTCATAGTCTTCCTGGTTATCGGGGACCACCGGAAATAGTCCCCACCACATCAGTGGGCTCATGGACCGTCAGAAAATCTATGAAGTTTTTACCGTCTGTCTCTTTAACAGTCCCACGGGGGCTCCACCTGGTTTGCAGAGGCCTTGCAGAAACTACCTGGTGGCACACCACAACTACTTAATTCTATTGATTGAGACTGATCAATGATATTGATTGATACTCTAATGTGCCTTCATTCATTCTAAAGCAGACAGGATGAACGTAAACTGTCAATAAGCTGCTAAAACACTGAAACATTCATGTGCAGAGGAAGTTGAGCATTGTATGATTTCCTCTTTATTTAATGTATATACATGAAAAAAAATCATCTTGTCGTTCTTATTTAACCTCTGATTCTCGCCCCTCTCTGTAAGGTTCTGCAGAACGTCCTCAACCACAGTAACAAGCTGTCTCTGGTGAAGGCCGAGCCGGGCTCTCAGCAGAACTCTGATCCTGGAGGAACCAAGGCAGAGACGAACGGAGGAGGCGTCGGAGGGAGCAGCCCAGGCAGCGACGCAGGAAGCGCTCCGGTCACGCCGCCGGAGTCCCAGTCCCCTCTGCACTTCCTGGCCGACCTGGCGGAACAGAAGTCCAGGGAGGAAAAGAAAGGTGAGGGGGAAGGTTCAGAATCAGTGGCCATGTTCCTTCACGAAGCCCTCGAGTATATTTCCCCTCCAGAAAATATGATGGTGATCAGTAACCTCCCTCTTCCTCTGCTTTCTAACAGAAAACAAGGAGTCGGTGATTCTGGGTAAGTCACTGAAAGAAGACAAGGAGGGAGAGAGCCTGGAGGTCCTTCAGCAGTGCAAGGCCACCTCACTGGTCTCTAACAGCACGGAGCAGGGCTCCACACTCAGAGACCTGCTCACCACCACAGCAGGGAAACTGAAGCTGGGCTCCACTGATGCAGGGATCGCCTTCGCACCGGTCTACTCTACTGCTTCACAGGTACACACAGACACACTCACGAAAGACGGATCCGATCCGACGTCTAGTATTGGTTTATAGATACGTGTTTACACTATAAATCAAATATGGTTAATATAGAAATATCAAACTGGGACTTTTTCAAGAAATAGAGTTTAAAATATTGAATATTTATTTTTCCTCTGTCTTCCACTTGCTCTGCAGCCTGGAAAGGGTGGGCGGACCATGCCCAACATCCTTGATGACATCATTGCCTCAGTCGTTGAGAATAAAATCCCCGCCAGCCGCCAGAACATCACCACCAAGCTGTCACTCAAGCAAGAGCCCGTCTCCGCCGGCGGCGGCAACAACAACAACGCCCCCGCCACCGCCACACCTGCTGTCACTGAGGATGCCAAACCAGACAGGAAGAAGTCGGTGCCTGTCACCGCAGCCGCGCCAGAGGAGTCGACCAGTCAGTATCCAGACATCCCCCACTGCTGGTTAAACAACAGGCGGTTACTGTGGCTCAAAGATCACCGCAACCAGAACAACTGGAAGCTGTTCAGAGACTGCTGGAGACAAGGACAGGTACACGTCAGTCTCACTGGCAGTAGCAGCTGTTGTAGTCATAGCAACAGCAGCGTGCCAATTGTTATTGGTAGGTACATGACAGATAATAACAGCCATATGAATGTGTCTGTGCAGCCTGTGCTGGTGTCAGGGATCCATAAGCGACTGAATGCGAGTCTGTGGAAAGCGGACTCTTTCAACCAGGAGTTCGCAGACCACCAAGGAGACCTGCTCAACTGCAAAGACCAGGTGGTGTCCAACTCCGGGATCAAAGAGTTCTGGGACGGATTTGAGGACATCACCAGTGAGTCTCTTCTGGTTTGATTGGTTCAGATATGTGCTTCCAGCCCATCACTGATACATTCATTCATCCTGTCATTGACGCACAGTTGTTTGAGTCTGACTAAAGTCTTCATACACTGCACAGAGCGGCCCAAGTCCAAGGATGGAGAACCTATGGTCTACAGACTGAAGGACTGGCCATCAGGAGAGGAGTTTATGGCCCTCATGCCCTCGAGGTAACCACACACATTTCCTGAGTAAAAGTCTAAAGCGGAATTCAAACAATACAAGAGTGATGAATGAGCCGTTTTTTTTCTTTTTATTGTAGATATGATGACTTGATGAAGAACCTGCCCCTGCCGGAGTACTCTGATCCAGAGGGCAGCCTCAACCTGGCTTCTCACCTGCCATCTTTCTTCGTCAGGCCGGATCTGGGGCCGAGACTTTGCTGTGCCTACGGTAAGAGGGACATGTGGCTTTACTTGGCAACGTTCATCATTTGTCTGTGGAAAAATTCCCGGAGGGAAAATGAGTGAGGATATAAAAGACCTGAGATCCTCACAGCTTAATGAATCAGAATAGTTTCTCTGCAGGTAGAATCCCCCCCTCTGTCATCCTCCTAATCAGTCAGTTGTCCGCCGTCCTCCTCTAGGTGTAGCTGCGTCTCAGGACCAGGACTTTGGGACTGCCAACCTCCACGTGGAAGTGTCAGATGTCGTGTCTGTTCTGGTCTATGTGGGAGTTGCCAAGGGCAACGGAGTCCTGTCCAAAACTGGTGAGACTGGAAAGGATGAATAAATATCATCTTTTGCATGAATAATATAAAAACAGTTGATTCATTCATTAAGCAAAAAGATTAAATGTTGTTAGTTATTAAATGAAGTTTGGTTTGCATCATATTATGAACTGAATAGTTCAGGATCTTTGACTCTTCTTGACATTTTGAAAGAGCAAAACTAGTCATGTGACTAAGACTAAATAAAGAAAGATGATATGATTGTGTGTCTGTGCATAGGAGTGTTGAAGCGTCTGGAGGAGGAGGATCTAGATGAGGGGGTTCGGAGGAGGCTCAAAGACTCCAGTGAGACCCCGGGGGCGCTGTGGCACATCTACCTCAACCAAGACATGGACAAGGTCCGAGAGTTCCTGCACAAGGTGAGCACCCCGACAAGCATGTTCAGACACTGCTACAGCTTTAAATGAAAATACAGTGAACCTCAGGACAAGTGTTGAGCTAACGGCCCCCTCCTCAAAACCCCCCCTCCCCACCAACCCTCACCTCAGCTCTGCAAGGAGCAGGGATTAGAGGTGTCGCTGGACCAGGACCCAATCAGAGAGCAGGGCTGGTATCTGAGCAGGAAGCAGCGTCAGCGGCTGCTGGATGAGCATGGAGTTCAGGGCTGGACTGTGGTTCAGTTCCTGGGGGACTCTGTCCTTATACCAGCAGGGGCTATGCACCAGGTACGCAGCTTACACACACAGACACACACATTTACAGATCACCTCACTGGATATGTGTCATGTGACCTGACTCTGCGTTGTTATTATTAACACCCCATCTCCTCTTCCTGTCTGTCAGGTCCAAAACCTCCACAGCTGTGTTCAGGTCATCAACGACTTCGTGTCTCCTGAACACGTGGCCAACTCCTTCCATCTGACCCAGGACCTCCGGCCCAACAGTGAGGAGGTCAACTACGAGGACAAACTACAGGTGAGAGACACACATATGCCTGACACACTGTGACACTCAGACCATGATTGATTGGCCCAAAATGAACCAAGGAAACATTCCCCACACCATCACACCACCACCAGCCTGGACTGTGGACACAAGGCAGGTTGGGTCCATGGATTCATTGATTCCAAACTCTGACCCTACCATCTGCAGCCTCAGCAGAAATCCAGATCCATCAGACCAGGCTACGCTTTTCCAGTCTTCATCTGTCCAGGTTTGGTGAGTCTGTGTCCACTGCAGCCTCAGATCTCTGTTCTTGGCTGACAAGACTAGAACCTGATGTGGTCTCTGCTGTTGCAGTCTAGCTCACTCTGTCCTCCTGTCTCAGTCAAAGCCTGCTTTTCTCTCTCTTTAGAGAACATATCTGTGTAGAGTGAGTCATTGTCAGTCATGTCCATCTTCTGCACTGTTTGCTTCCACTCAGCAAAGACAGTGAGCAGCTGATCAGAGCTGGATGATGATTCCATAGTAAGAAACCATAGAACTAATAGAACGTGATGTTCATTTAAGGTATGTGAACACTAATGCCGTGCTCAGCCCTGTCTCAGTGGTGTGCTCTCTGGGATCATAGTAGTCCTGGTGGTTCTGAACTTCCTCCATGTTACAGTAATGCTGCTATAAAGACTGGAATCAGGATTTGAAATCATTAGATTATCAAAGTTTTGATACAGATCTGAAAAATTGCGACCTTATCCTTTAAGTAGAGAATGTTCACCAACCAGAACTCTCCCCTTCTTTCCCTCCTCTCCTCCTCTCCTCCTCTCCTTCCTCTCCCTCCTCAGGTGAAGAACATCCTGTACCACTGTGTGAAGGAGGCTGTCAGTTCCCTGAAGAGGTGCAGCTCTGAGGAAGATGATGAGGAAGAGAACTCATGACACACCGCCTCAGCCTCGTCTGCATCATCCAGAGAGGGACATGACTCCCATCAGCACCTTCCCTTCGCTGCACCCTGCGCTTCACGCGGAGGCCTTGTGTCACATCATGGCGGCCAGGGGGGGTGGGGTGGGGTGGGGCGGGACTCCTCCTGCCTCACGTGTCCAGGTGACGTGTGAGCAGGCACTCCAGCATCATCATCACCCCTGAACCTTCAGTGCCAGGAGGGGACAAACGCAGGACCAGAGGGGGGGGGAGCCACTGGACTGACAGGGATAAAACCCCAGCTACCATCTCTCAGAGTTTTAGAGGACTCAAGGAGGACAGAGGACAGAGCCTTACTGAAGCCACTACACACCTCCACTGAAACAGAGATGAACTCCATATTGTGACTGATGGCGCATCCTGCTAAGATCCAGTTTCCATGGCGACTCAGACTTTCCGATGCACAGGTTTGACGGTAGCAGCGGTGATGACGGGAGACTGAGAGGCAACACCAAGTCCCCACCACCCCCCCGCCCTGTCCCCCTCCCCCTCCTCCCCTGCTTCTCTCTCACTGTAATCTGCATTGAATTATAAAGGCCAGGAGGTTTAATCCCTGTCTGCAGCAGAGGCCACACAGCTCCGTCTCTGAAAAGAAGATTCTCGCTGATCACGACAGCATCACCAGCAGAAAGCAGCATCAGGATCAGAACTCTCATCTCTGATGTTTAAAGACACACACACAAAAAACAAGAAAAAAAAAAGCATCAAGAAAAAAAGGAAGTGAGGAGGAAAAATGCAAAACTGAAACCTCAGCTGTTTCAGTCAGCAGCCGCTCTGCTGCTCCCTCGTTTCTCCTTCCTTCTGTTCTTTGTCTTTTCTCGCCCTTTTTTTCCCCCTTGTTCTGTCCGTCTGTCTGTCTGTTGCTGTTTTGTCCTTCATTTTCTTTTCCATATGAACCTTGTTTTATTTCCTCTGTGAAGATGTATTTATTTTATAGCCGTGTTATTGAGACAAAAAAAGCATTCATGTAAATGTGACTTGTACAGTTTTTGTTTTGTTTTTTTTCCTTTTTGCTATGTGGTTTTCAGTTGTAATACGGCTCTACTGTGATGGAGGACACACACACACACACACACACACACACACACACACACACACACACACACACACACACACACACACACACACACACCAGCTAATGCCTGTAACTTTGGGAAATGTTGATGCTCTACAGTCCTCATGCCATAAATACATTTTTTTGAAAATGAACTGCCAAACTATTGTAAAGACTGTGTAAAGTTGTATTATGTAAAGAAAAAAAAACTAAATGGCTTATACACACAGCATTTTATGAAAAAGTATTCTCTGTAAAATGGAGACATTTACAAAAAAAAAAAGATGTAATTTATTTAAGAAAATAATTGTTTTTTTGTTGTCGTTGTTTTGTTAAGATTTACTATGGTGAACCTTTGAAGTTAAAAGATAAAATAAGGAAAAACTGTAACTGTAACATGTAAATATCTACTTTCACTGAGGTATTTTTTTAAAAACATGGCTTGCTTCAATTTCAAAATTTTAAAAGTGCAAGTGTTACATGCTTTGTACATTGAAGTTCAAAAGGGTTTTACATTTTCCATTAAAAATGGATTTATCAGACGTTTGGCATTTGTGTGTTTGATGCTGAGGGTTTTCAGGAGGTTTTCACACTCTCTGCTGAGTGTGGAGAGAGAAAGGCTTCAATAAACGGCTCTGACCCACGAGCCTGGCGCCTCTGTTTTGCTCAGTCGGTTAAAACGACAGAAACAAACCAAGAAATTAAACAGAACAAAGAGACAGACAAAAATCTAATTTTCTGGAAAGGATGAGTAAATACTGAGAGTAAACTGAAGAGGCTGACTCTGATTTCCTGTCACGTTCATTGGATCTTTTGTTCCTCATCAGTCTACACTCAATATTTTTTTGTTTTATGCAAATTTATTCGAAAGAAAAAAGTGAAATATCATATCGACATAAGTATTCAGACACTCAGATGGGGACATTTGGTGGGCAGACAGACAGAGATGTTTGACTGGGTCTAAGGGGGGAGTTGTAGGTTTCAGCAGTGAGGATCACTTCTGCGTTCAAAAAGCTGTAGTTCCTCGGCTGCCGCTGGGGGCTGGCTCAACAAGTGAGCAATTCTCCACTGACCCCCATGTTAAAATAACCAACTTTACAGCCTAAATTTTTGGGGGGATTTTTTGTACCACAGCCGTTTTAGTGTTATTTAGGCTTAAAGTAATTACATAACTTAGGGCGTGGTTACATTGAGTGACAGCCCGATAGACAGGCACTGGTAGTTAGCTCTTTGCTAAAGCATTGGCTGAGCTAGGCGGCTACATCCACAGCGGTTGACAGGGGCTGCAGTGTCCGTGTTTGTTTGCCAATTTTCGGATAGGTTTTTGTGACAGTATGGCTTGTTGCAGTGTAGACTGTACTAACCGACCGTCGAAGGAGTCTGTGTTGCAGTTTTTTCGGTAAGTAAATTTCTCACTATTTTACTTGGATGTTTGCACTAATTAGCATGTATTAGCATATTTTGCCGCTAGCTTATGACTTGCTGATTTATGGTCGCTGCTGATACAGATAGAGGACCGGAGCAGCTAATGTTAGGAACGCTGTTGCGGTGTGTTCCGGGCTCTCAGAGTCCGTTTATTGTGGGAATACTAGGCTACAATTTTATTTCGTCTCATTTTTGTGTTTAAAAAGTCTGACATTGCATGGACAGAGCAGCTCCGTCAGTAAGCGGCTGCTGTTACTTGTGTGCTACTGTAACTGTAAGTGGATAGTGGGTGGAGGCAGCGGTAAAAGCCGGTAAATATGAAATATTACACATTTTAATATATATATGCTGATTAGGCTTAGGCTAAGTGGCCGGGTTCTCCACCGGCTGAGCCCGACTGACCCGTAGAGTAACGGCCTCTCCGCCAAATATGGAAAGTACACTCCCACTAAAATCCAAGATGGCGCAGCTCAAATGCCCATGGTTTGGTCACAAAACCGACTCCCCCAGACCAATGGGTGACGTCACGGGTGCTACGTCCATGTTTTATACAGTCTGTGACTGGGTCCCATTCAGAGCTCTGTTTGAGCCACTCAAGGACAATCACAAAGGTCCCTGAGCTCTGCAGGAAGCTTCTTGGACCTCATGGCTTGGTTTTTGCTCTGATATTCAAATGTCAGCTGTGAGCCCTCATATAGACAGGTGTGTGTCTGTCTGGATCATGTTCAAACAATCGAATTTACCACAGGTGGACACTGATCAAGGTGTAGAGACATCTCATCAGTGCAGCAGCACGTCCATCCAGTATCATAGGCCAAAGGTCACTGACTTGGGAAGTCACCTGCTCCTTTAGTGTAACTTGCACTATGTGATCATCACCACTGGATGGTGCTGTTATTCAATGTTAGCTGCGTTTCCAGTGACAGGGTGTCACATTGAGCTTAATTTCATTTATGGTAGACAAAAACATGTGTCCAGATCTGGAGGACACCACCGGTCCTTTTGCCTCCGAATCTAGACCTACAGCCCTGCTGACTGGTTCAGCTCTGGTCTCTGGGTTTTAGGAGCTCATGATGAAGGGAAAGCTGGTGGACATTTATTGATAACCTGCTGACCACTGCGTGTCGTGTCGTGTTCTCGCTTTTATTCATATTGAATTGAACATAATAGTCATTTGTTTATGTTTATTTGTCTGAAATTTTCCATGGATCTTAGTGGATAAACATAAAAACACATGGGAAAGAAAAGTGAAGTGCACACTGTTTAAAGCTTCTCAGGTGTGTCTGAATTATGAGTGTGTGTGTGTGTGTGTGTGTGTGTGAAAAAAGCAGTGTCCATGGAGTGGACACTAGAGTGGAGAATTGACACAACATGACCGTGATTAGTTAGCACCTGAAATCTCAGTTTACTGCTCACTGCTTAGTGTCTGCTTCACAGGGAGGCTGTGAGCGAGGACGACACCGTGGTGCAGAGGTTTGCACTGTCGCCTCACAACAAGGAGGCTGTGGGTTTGAATCGGCCAGCTCTTTTCAGTGAGGAAAAAAAAGAAAAGAAGGAAAATATGACTTTGAAATGAAATAATGAAGTTTGTACCTGTGGTCATGGGATGCTGGGAGGAAGTGTGATCTCTCTGTGGAGCTGAAAGTCTCTTCACCACCTCTGACCATACTTTCCCTGAAACACACAGCCCGCTGATTTTAATGAGAACCTCATGGACTCTGCTCAGTCCTGACTGTACAGGTGTGTCCATTAAAGACAGGTCCACGTCCCTCTTAGCTTCACAGGCTGGGTTACACCAACACACAGGAGGCCTCAGCTGATGTCTCTTGTGTGTTAATTAAGGGTATTAATGAAAAGACAAGGTACCCCCCCAGCAGCTGATAACCTGATAACCTCTTTTGTAATGTAATGTAATATAACACTGTCACAGACAGTGATGGACACTCGGATGGACACTTGGCTCATTTTTCTGTCCAACTCCATGTCTTCTCTGCTGTGATGTGTTTGCTTTGTGAAAACCTGGAGGTTTTGGTCACATTTGTGCCGTTGTCTGCTCCTGCATTTGTGCGTGTGTGTGTTTATATGTGTGTGTGTGTGAGAGAGAGAGAGAGAGAGAGAGAGGAGCCAGTGCTGACTTGACTAATGCTGGGATCAGCTCCCATTCATAGTCCCAAAGCTGAACTGGAAACACACATATTATCCTGCTCTCCATTATATAAGCTGAAACTGCGCCTCCTGGCACTGTGTGTGTGTGTGTGTGTGTGTGTGTGACAGGTTAACTGGAGTACACTGAGGCAGAAGTTCACCATTGAGTTCAGACAGAGGTCACTCTCTCTCCTCTTTCTCTCATTCCTCCTCTCTTCCTTTCTTGTCTGTCTCTCTATCTGTTGCTGCCTCTCCCCTTTTTTTTCCCTTTGTTTTATTTTCTGCCTTTTCTCTATTTCTAATTTCTCCTGCTTCTTTCTTTCTTTCTTTCTTGTCTTCTGCCTCTGTCACCCTGTCCCAGTGTCCCTCTTTCATTCTCTCATTCCTGTCCTCTTTATCTCCCTCAGTGTTAATGGCTTTTTAACAGGATTCCTTATTTGCTGACTGCTTGTTTTCAAACCACAACAACTCAGGTATGTGTGTGTGTGTGTGTGTGTGTGTGCGTGCCTCCCTCCCAAAGTACAACTAGACGAAGTGTCTTCAGGGTTCAGCCATAGGTCAGTTGTAATGTAACTCCACCCACCCCCCACACCCACCCCACACACACACACACACACACAAACACTACAACACTATTGCTTTCAAAGATTAGACTTTATAATGCCTTATGCCAATGCTTTATAATTTTCTAGTACAATTTATTTCATATATTTCGTGACATCAACATATTTGAAGCTGAACATGTTTTCACCGTTTTTGATAGAAGTTTTATGAGCAAACTCTGTGTGTGTGTCTATGTGTGTGTGTGTGTGTGTGACCTGTGGGACAATGATTTACATCCAACCTAGATACATATTGTGTGTGTGTGAGCGACTTGTCATGCAGCAGCCAGTGTGTACAAACAGAAACTGTTCTTCAAAGCGAAGTAGAGTGTCGTAAATCGTGTGTGTGGACAGCAGGCAGCTTCCTGCTGCTCCTCCCTGTCTGAGTGACATCCAGTGACACTGCTCCACACAGAGTTCTACACACACACCTGTAAACAAGGTCGGACCACAGAGACTGCTTCTACTGTACTGTGTCCACGAGCTGTGGAAAGGATTCTGGTTCGATCCCTGTCTCACAGGATGAGTCTGGATGGAGAAAGTGAGAGAGCAGACTGTGGCCTCGGCAGCTTCAGGTGTGGAAAACTAAAACAAGAAAGCACAAAAACTGTACCCAAGTATAGTATGCTGAATCCTAAACCTCCCACAATGCAAATCAGACTTTACAGGCAGCTCAGTGGTGCAGTGCTTAGTGGTGCCGTCTCACAGCAAGAGGGTCCTGGGATCCTGAGAGTTTGTATGTTCTCTCAGTGCTTGTGTGGGTTCCCTCTGGGTTCTCCAGCTTCCTCCCACAGTCCAAATACTTGTATTGGGTTGATTGGTGATTCTAAATTGTCCATAGGTGTGAATGGTTGTTTGTTTCTATATGTCAGTCCTTGTGATAGACTGGAGACCTGTTCAGGGTGTACCCCCACCTCTCACCCAAAGTCACCTGGGATAGGCTCCAGGTCCCTGTGACCCTGACGGATCAAGCGGTATAGAAAATGAATGGATGGATTAACAGCTAACGGTATCTGTAGACCCTCTCTAGTCTTTTGGAGGAGTCCAGTATCAGTAGCAAATACTGCATTTGAGTCATGTCCTCCAGCTTAGAGGTCTCCCTGCTGCTGGGCTCTGTGCAGCTCAGGCGCGAGTTCAACATCAGTCAGATGCACAGCCCTCCCTCCCTCCGACCTTCCCTCCCTCCCTCCCTCCCTCCTTCTCTCCCTCCTTCTCTCCCTCCCTGATTCCTTCATCAGATCACTGTGTGTGGAGGTCGCAGCCTCCTACTGTGTCTTCACCAACGTGAACTCACTCAGGGCTCGCTGACAACAGCTGGCTGCCCGTGTGTGTGTGTATATGTGTGTGTGTGTGTGTGTGTGTGTGTGTGCATGCCTCCATTTGGCTGACTGAGGTTTGCTCCCAGTAAAAGTGAACCACAGGTGCTTGTCTCTCACACTCTCTCAGACCGTTTTCTGAGCTCAGTCTCACATTCCTGCTGCCTGATGGTTTATTCTACACACTTTGTCATTTCAACGCAAAACAAACAGGAAAGCGCACATCTGGTTACTGAGAGGCTGCAACAGAAAAACAACAACTGTACATCTGTATGCACCAGAAAGAGCAAATGAATTCATATATAAACAGAGGAGACATGGAATGAAACTTAAAATTCACCACGGTTCTAATATGAGAACCTTATTTTGCATTGAGGCCAGTGCAGTGTCTCGTCACATTGTGTTACATCAAACACTGTGCTGAGCTTTTGCTCTCATACTCAATGACCCTGCAGCGTTCTGATTGAAATGAGTCAGAGAGCAGGAAGTTATTTCCTCTTCCTTCCTGGTTCTTGTGAGTGAGTCATGATGGGACACTGAGGCTTTCAGAGTCGTGGTAATTGTAAAATGTCCAACAGATAATAGTTAAGTTGAGTTAAGATGCACTGTATGTAACTTTAACATCTCTCATGAGTCAGGATGGAGAACATTAAGTTATTTTCCGCAGACAAACCTACAGAACCAGGATTAGGTGGGTCCAAGACTCATATTTATACATATGAGTTACCTGCAGTACTTCAGAGAACCAAACATCATACACTGCTGCAGAGAGTTGGACAGCTCTGTATCAGTGTGTCCATCTCCAGCTGTTCTGTAAATGAAAGACTTCAGCTCCTCCTGTCTGTTGACTGGTTTAGCTGGATTGGGATCATGGTTTGGACTTGAACCTGGGGGGACTGCATTTACTTCATAATACTTTCAACGCATCTGATAGACTTTATGGACTATAACTCTTTATGTATATATTTTATATAGTTCTTCCATTTGTTGCATTGCAGTGAATACTACACTGAATGATCTGTTTCTGACACGTACAGATTATCAATCACCAATTAAGGATTTGAAGTCATTTTGAATGGTTGTGTGTGCGTGCGTGTGTGTGTGTGTGTGGTGGGGGGGGTTGATATGACAGAGGAGGAGCAAGAGAGGTAACAGGGGTAACGGGGCAGTGGGCATTGGATGTTGGGTGGGGGTTAAGGCTACGTGGAGAGGGCTGGGGTAAGATTGGGGTGAGGGTTTAAGTTGAGGGCAGAGGGGAAAGAGAGGAGAGAAAGTGTGTGTGTGTGTGTGTGTGTGTGTGTGGGTTTAAGTGGAGGGCAGACGAGAGACTGCCTGTGTGTTTCTGTCCTCTGAACGACCCCCTCTACTTCTACACATGAACAAGAGGCTCCCATCTTAGCATGTGTGTTTGCGTGTGTGTGTGTGTGTGTGTGTGAGAGAGAGAGAGAGAGAGAGATAAAGCACTACAGGTAGGATTAAGTATTGACAGCATGTGCGTGTCAAGCATTTGTGTAGCTGAATCATCAAACAGCAGAAGAACTGTTTCCAGCACATCCAGCAGGTCATACCTGACGAGCTGTAGATTCATTTATTCATCTAAACAACACCATGAATGAAAACAGTAATATTTGAGGGTAGTAGAGGAAGAGGAAGGAGACAAATAGATTCTGACGAGACTGGTGCAACCATTTGTGTCGACCATGTCCTTGTCCATGAGACATCTGTGACTGAAGCTGCATCTGAGCCTCTTCACATAAAGTGCTTACTGATGTTACTGATGTGAGGAAGAGGTGGGTGTCGGTGTCATCATGTTGGTTTAGTTGTAGTGTAATTTGGATTTCAGATGAGGGGATGAAGCAGGACGAGATAAACTCCACTGATCTATGTTTGTAAATCAGGTTATGATTGATTCCCTTGAGGTCTGAGCATTGGTCTTTGGTTAGTTCACACAGGAAACACTGCCATCACATATATCTACACACACACACACACACACACCTTCCACAGCCCTTCCAGCACCAGCAGTCCTGGGCTGGCAGCCATGGAACAGACTGCCGGTTTCACGCTCCACAACATTTTACCGGAACATTCTGCAGGAATCTGACTCCAGCTGGTAGAGAGGCCAGGAAGGACAGGTGTGGCAGAGTGTGTGTAGGTGGCTCTCTCTCTATCTGTGTGTGTGTGTGTGAGACAGGGGATTTGTAATTGAGAACCTGTGCATGTCCTCAGTGTTCAGCATGAGTGTATTAGGAATGTGTTTGACGGTCAGACAGAGAATGAGGAAGCGTGTGAGAGCAGATCATATCTCAGTAGGATGAGATTTCAATCTGAGAGAACACGGTTGCTTCAAAGGGGAAACGAAAGATGAGTAAGACCATCATAAGGTGGACTCAGCGTGGACTTGAGAGCAGCATGGTAAATCTAGGTGAGTTGGAGAACTGTTAGTAGACAGTGTAGTCTTACTGGCATCTAAGCATATTATATATTGTCTCATATATCCCCAGCCCGACTCTGAAGTCACCATCCATGAATGTTTCTGCATTCATCAATTGTAAAAGCTGTCATTCCATAAGTTCTCAGGTCATTTATGATGTCAGTGTCGTAAACTCTAGAGACTACTGGCAAAATGCGAATGTAGGTAGTTTTTAGGCTCTGCTTGGTAACATGAACATACACTATGAATTAGAAAAAACCTGCAGGAATGGAAAAAGGGCTGAGAAATTCAAATGACATAGTAAACAACATGCAATATGGGAAGCATGGGTCACTGAGAGAGCCTTATCTCCAGTATTTGCTATTTCCAAAAGCACAGGGTAATGACACTGTTCTCCCTGTTGGAACGGAATAGGCAGGGACGAGCAGCAGGAGGTGCTGATTACAGTGTAGGAGAGGAGAAGAAAGGAGGTGGGGGGTAGATGCTTGGTCGCTATGGTTGAGGCAGCGACATGTGGTGAATTCTGTGGAGGAGGTGATTCAAGTTCAGATGTTACATAATCTCAATGGGCTCCCATGGACATGCTACTACACACAATCACAATGAAGAGGCTCTCCATCCCTACCCTTAAACAATGTGGCTGTAAATGATCACACGCACAAGTCTTTGTGCTGTTCTGTGTATTTATATATGAATTTAAGAGCTTCATTCACTACTTCCTACACGTGCAGTTGGCTTAGAGGATGTTGTCTTCTTCACAGTGCTGCTGAGTGGAGTTACTATGGTGACAGCCATTTTACTCTGTTCTGATAAATCAGGATAGCAATGTCCACCTGTCGGTCTATCAATCGGCCAATCCATTTTTTTTTTTGTTCTAATTAGCTGATGTTACTGTAAGCAAATTGCATAAGATGCTAATTAGGATGGTTTATAGCATCTTAACATCATACCTGCTTAACCCCACCATGTTAGCATGCGAGCATGCCAAGATTGAAGTTCAGCTCCAAACACCACTACATGTAAATACAGCATCACAGAGCTGCTTGCATGGCTGTAGACTGTTACACCAGCTTTTTCTTGTAGCTTTGGTGATTGACCTGGAGTAGGTGTAGTAATAGCACAAAAATGACAAATTATGGACATAAAATAATTGGCAATGCTTCTTTTACAGGAACAGGTGAGCGATGCAACACACTATCTGTATTGCAAATATAGAACTGCAATAATCAGCTTCTTCTCAATATATACATCAAACATTAGCTAATGTGGTTAAGCAAAATCTACTTACTGCTAATGTCTGGCCAAGGAAACAGAATCAGGATGACTATGGATAGACCAGCTCAACACATGTGAAAAGACTTCCTGTCTGAATAGCATCACTTATAAAGGCTTACACTTCACAAGAAAAGTTCCCTGTCTTTATGTTAAAGTTACAGCACACTGAGTTTACGTATGTCTACTAATGTCTAACCAAAACTCTTAGTCTGCTGGTTCCAACTCTGTGAAAGTAAATCTGAAATGATAGTTCTGATGCTCTACATTCAAACCAGAGATGCTATTTGTTTATTACTCCACAAGAATATTTCACATTGGCAAACCATCCAATGAAATGATTTAATTATCTGTTAGCAGAGCTTCAGCTGAAATATTTCTGTGTACAAAACATTTGTGTGTGTGTGTGTGTGTGTGTGTGTGTGTGTGTGTGTGTGTGTGTGTGTGTGTGTGTGTGTGTGTTTCACAGAAAGGAGGGAGAGGTGTGTGCCTCGCTCTGTACCCTGTGTTACCCTGGATGAACTGCAGCTGAACTCTGCATGACTGTGGTCATGAAAAAGTCACACACACATAAACACAGAGGCATGCATGTGCATGTTCTGGGTTCTGGTTCTCTTACTGGAACATCTGCCTTTTTCAAGACCACAGTAATTCTGTGTGTGTGTGTGTGTGTGTGTGTGTGTGTGTGTGAGTGTGAGTGAGAGAGATTGTTATGTACGTGTGAAGTGAGTGTTTAGGTGGACAGCAAATGGTAGTTCCTGCACTGCACTGCAGATCCAGAGGCTTTAACCCTGCAGTCACCACACAGTATACTGAACTGTCCTGATGCATGAATTCAGACTGAAACTTTAGAGCCACGCTTCAAATTGAATCACTGATATGAAAGTGTGGAATACAATAAACAATGCATCATGTTAAGCTGGATAAATCTGTTCTGCTAAAATGTAGCTTTTCCAAAATGGCCTCCAGGGTGTGTACATTTCAAAATGGCAGCTTGGAGGTTCAGTGTGTACAAGGGACGCAAAACGTTTTGCGAAATGGTGATTTGAATCCTCCCCAGTGAGGGCCACAGCCCTAGTAAAGTTAAGAAGGCAACATTTAGTTGCCTTTAACTTTCTCTGTCATTGTTCATTTTAAATGCCAATGCAGACAAATATCCAGCAGAGCTGTTGTCATTAATCTCCATTTGTATTTTGGATTTCTGCCTTTATTTCATCTGGAATTCAGGCTGGATTCAAACCCAGGCCTCTGCAGTAAAGGTCTCAGCCTTGATAAATGTTACCTGCCTGCTATATGACAAGAAATCAGCTAAAAGGCGAAAGCCAACTATAACCCAGTTACTTCAGTGCATGGACAGAAATGCAGTGATAGTGAGACAGGACAGGAGGGACTGATTCATCAGAATGTAGTCCAACATGTCACGGGTATGTCCCCATGTCCAGCTGTTGTTTTCCAAGAAACAGTTCCAGCCTATAACTCTTCCTGAACTCACTAAACACCGCTTTTAAAATTCTGTTTAGTATGAACTAAACAAGATGCAGTGTTTTAATGAGTAAGTTATAGAGATGTTTGTAGTTCCATGTTTTAATTGTGGACAGAGCCACACTGGCTGCTTCTTCCAGTCTTTATTCTTGAGTTAACTCTATAATAAAGCCATAATTACTTCATTTTAAGGTACACACACACACACACACACACACACACACACACACACACAGTATGCAGTTAAAAGAAAGGGAGGACTCTCCCTTTACTATCATAGACACACATATGTATGTGTGTGTATGAGAAGTCGATTTACTGTATCACTCATTCTGTGTGGCTGTTCATGCAGGTTTATCTGTCTGTCATCCCTCCATACATCTCATCACCTCCCCCCCCACCCATGTCTTGTGTTTCAACACAGGCGTGTAAGTGTGTATGTGCTGTAGTAACATGTTGTGATGAATCTGCCTATAAATCAGAGTTGTCAAGGTTCAAGTGAACTATTGGCCTTTAATGGCCAATAAATACAGGTTAGCAGGACAGAGGTTGACTACAGGTCACAGGGTGGAGGTAGGTGTGTGTGTACTGCAGGTTGAGCTGTTCACAAGTACAGCTTAAAGAGAGAACATTTGAATTGATCATTTTAACAATCAAAAAAACAAAAACAATTCAAAACCAATAAATGAGTGAATAAATAAATTAAGTCCCTTTGATATGAACATTATGTTCTTCAACATTTCACATCCTACATATTGTAGTATCATTTTTAAATTCCCACCATTTTTCCCTATCTCCTGAACTCTCGGTCTTCCTCTCTGACTGGTTTTCCAGCTGGTACCATCAACAACCTTCATCTTGTCCTCCTCCTCCTCCTCCTTCCTCCTCTCATCTGTCCGTATCTGTCTTGATGAGACAGCCGGTCACCTTTTAGCCCCGTGAAAGACTCGGCCTCCAGTCCCACCTCCCGTCAAGGCAACGGGGTCAAAAGCAATCCAACCCAGGAAGTGATTTTACGCCCTTCACACATGTGAGGAGCCTTTTAAGAGCAGAGGGAGAGGACAGGAGGCTGGAGGTGCGGGGACACACACCACAGCCCTCAAATCTTCTACAAACCAGCAATTTCACGAAGTCTTGTTTAGTCTTGATTCACCTCTATTCATCCCTCCTCATCTTCTTTAGAATAGAGTTAATTAAAGGTTAGGTGGAAAATGAGATCTACCATATGTGATTATGAATGAAAGAGATGCTAGCTTTATGACAAGTTAAAAAGAATATGTCTGAGGTTTGTCTGATGTGGGCGACTGAGCTTGTCTCCTTGACGTCTCTAGTCGTAGGCCGGTTCTAAATAACGCAGCCTGGGTTCACCCCTCATTCGCTGAACATGATCCAGGCAGTGATTATTACATCTGCTGCCACAACACAATCAGGGAAACAATTTAATATATTTAAAGTCAAATCCAGAATCCTCAAATATAAAGTATTCCTTCTCATCATTTAACTTTGCTGCTGCTGTTCTTCAGCAGTGACAATACTCACTCAATCATACCCCTCATCCCTCATCCTCAGCTTTTCTCCTTCTGCTCTCTCCTCCTGATGTTATCCCTCCACCCATCCGCCCATCCATTCATCCATCCATCCATCCATACATCCGTCTCTTTCTCCTCGTCCATTCTCTAACCTCTAGTTTACCTCCGTACCTGTATGGTGTGCAACATACCACAACGTCACTGTGTGTGATTGTGTGTGTGTGTCAGCTCTAAGTGGTGAGCCATTAGCCAGGAGTCAGGCCTTTTAGTTACTTCTATTGTTCTCTTCTTCCTGATGACCCTTGAGGAGATTGTGTGTCTCTGTGTGTGAAGTTGTGATGTGGTAGCTTGATCTTTTAATGTACATCAGAGGCAGGAAGTGTTTCCCCCACAGAGATCTCAAATTCACAAGCTTAACTGGTACTGGTATGAGTGTTAGCAGAAGCCATGTTAGGAAGACTCAGGTGTGTCGCCTCTAATACACACATGACAAAAGTCACTGTTGTGTTTTTTAGTCCATGACTGGTCTAATCTGCCCGATCTTTATGGTTCTTTTCCTTCCTGAGTTTGGTTCCTCTCATTCCACAGTTCCTGGAACTTTTCCGGTCTTCTTTTATCAGCTAACTACTGGATGCTGGGATGGTGGGTCGGTTCCCCAAGTGGTTACTGAGGTCAACAATTTTACTAGCCCCAGGTAAAGTTTACATGTGATTATACTCTGACGTTTACACTGTTTCCATCACAGCAACTCTTCCCAGGGCACAGGAACTGTTGCACAGGCACCTCAGTTGGATTTCCTCTGAGGGAACCAGAATCTAAATCCCCCCCCCCCGAACCTCCACCTCTCTCCCTCTCTCTTTAATTCTTCCCTTCTCTTCAACTCATTGTCTGCCTCTAGTCTCTCTTTTGTTTTAACCTATCCATGCCCAAAACTCATGTCTGATCTGTTTGTATGTGATAGGCAAGAGAAAAAGACACACACACACACACACACAGCCAGTCATGCTGCTACTTTGGGGTTACGAGGTGAGCAGGGTTCATGTGCAGGCCAGATAACAGTATGAGATGCAGAGGGGGAGGGGGGGGGGGGGACTGTCACAGTCTCTACCTTTTACTGGTGTCAGCAAAAGCCCCTCAGCACAAGTGCCAACTGTCACGCATGTGGAAATGATGCACTAATAACTACAGACTTAGACTACAGTTATGTTGCTACACTGTTACCCTGTGCCGCAAATGATTTCCTCTGGTTTTAATGAAGGCTTAGTAAATTGAAGGGGAGCAGTGAGGTCTGGGAGGTGTCATGTTTTACTTTACTTACTTTACTACAGCATCAAACAGGCAAACACATCTGATCATTTTCACTTTACGATACGAGACAGTGCATTCGATTAAACTATAAATATAAAGCATAATTAATGCATTACAAGCATTTACTAAGCTAAACACACGGTGCACAAGTATGGTTGTAAAAAAGAAGAGCGCAGTCACAATGCAGCTGGTGTTAGTGGCATATTCACACACATTCTCTCACACACATACACAACACACAAAGTAAGAAAAAAAAATTTTGCAGTTAAATAACACATGGGGGACATAAGGCGTTGTGTGTCCCTCATGCAGCTGTCACACTCTTAACCTTGTCGTGGCAGATGCGGCCAAATCCTCAGTGATGTCCATGTCCTTCTGCAATGACTGGGCAGTTTATTCAGTTCATCTGGGAAATGCAGAGCAATACTAAGGGAACATGTGAAACAGTAACCAGTGACAAGATGGAAAGCTAGAGGTGACGGTAGGAAGGTGGTGCGATATTAACTGCCAGAGCAGTGCAACTTCTGTGTTTTTCAGAAATGTTATTAAGGTTAAATGAGGCAAGTGCACGAGCTTGGAACCAACACTGCACGGCTCTGATGCAGGGAGTTTGCTGTCCACACTGTTCCTGACCTGCTAAGTTACATATACTGTGAGCAGCCTCTGGATCTCTGTGCTAATCTGAGTATTACACAGTTAGTCTTTTGCTTACTGCTGTCTCTGGTGAGAAGGAGCTTTTCAGCTTTAAAACTGATAAAGTCCTACTTGAGTTCGACCGTTTGCCAAGAGAAGCTCTCAGGACCAGATCTAATGTCAACACAGCATAATGTGCAGAGGTCTTTGGGCCTGGAAGACACCATTACAGTGCATCTTGTATCAAAAGCCGAAAATAAGTGGACGTCAGGTTGGTGAATAGAAGTGTTGTATGTCTGAGTTTGCATTATTTATTACAGTTTGGATTATGTTTGGCTAAATCATTCTTTCCCAGTGGATGTGAACAAGCCCTGGTTATGGGCTGTACTTAACCTGCTCTGTTCAGAATTATACTGGTTAAAAATCATATATGTCAAATATACATTAAATAATCATCATCGAAAATACCAGAGCTAACAAATATAAAGGAATCTTAAATACTTGAGTGCAAAGTTTAGACACTTGTATGGAGCTGATTTCCTGCTTACAGTTTCACCTTACGCAGACGCTTTAGGATTATTATTATTATTATTCAGCAGTAACCGTGGAAGTAGGAAATCCAGAATTAAAGCCCGATATTTCTGCTTTTGAGTGAAGGCCGTCTGCGATGCCAGAAACCTGCGTCTCTCTGACTCCATCAAAGACAGGCAAACACACAGAGAAACATGGCCTGGTTCCGCCTCATTTAGATATCTCTATGGCCTCTGTCTGAACACTTTCACCTATGAAAGGGGAGCTGGCCTTCTTCAGTACACGCTGATGCTGGTGAAAAGGTGCTTTCGTTTCAAAACCTTTTACCCGTTAGTTTGAGATATTTCCATTTACTTCCCTCACAGTGAGCATCTCTTGCTTTTTCTCTCACTCTCAAAGACACACACACAGACACACACCTACATCACTCTACGTAGAAGACAAGATAACCCTTTGAAGGTGACAATGAAAGATGGCCGATAGCAGAGCAAACATTCAGAGCGTGATGGATCATGGGAATACACGGAACCAACATAAAGTGAAACTGGATGATGAATGTGTGCGCACAAATGTGCATTTGTGGGTTTGGGTGGGATGGCTTTGCATGTATATGTGAGTGTGTGTGTATGTGTGTGTGGAGGATGTGGCAACGCGCCAAAGCAAAGACCCATTACAGCGTATCCAGGTGTATCCAGATTGTGTGTAAATCCAGCTGAGACAGTTCACACTCTGACACCAGAATGTGTCTCCAGTGGCTGCTGGTGGTCGGCTTTCTCTTCCTTGCTCACGTTTGATTTAAACATCTATCTGTGTTTTTATCGCGTTTCTCTTTACGACATTAAGTTAAACGTCAAAACTAATCTGTGTATGTGTCAATAGATCCATCTGCTGATCAAGGCTGTGTGATAGGGTTAAAAGCTCTGAACGAGGTGGGTCGACCTTGAGTTGGAATTATCTTGATAAATTCATACGACTGCTTAAGATTGAATTGTTTTTTTTTTTTTTTAAATTAAACCAGAAATGTCCCACTGCGTGTTTTGGAGAGAAACACCCAGCTTCTAGACAAGAAAATAAAACTGTGTAAATTCCAGCCACATCCTCATTTCTTTCATCCTCTCTCATACCTGTTTTATTCATTTAACTGATGCACCTTGGTTGAACTGTAAGCTTACACCAGACTCGCTGTCCGTCTTAACGCTCTCAGCCTGTCACCGGGCTGCCCCGACTCCCTCGGTACTTGTAGCTAAGTGCCGGTCTCTGTGGAAAAGTGCTTGGATGGTAACCTCTGAATGCATTCCAGACCTGGACACATTCTTTCACGCCTACTCTGTCTTTCCCTCCCTGCTTTCCTTTCAACCTTCTCTTTTTCTTTGTTTCGTTATGTGTGTGATCCCCCCCCCTTTACACCCCCCCTCCCACCACCACAGTGACTACTTTGTTGTGATCAAACTTTCTCTGTGCCATCCTCCTCATTCTCTGTGCTGATCCTGATAGGATTCACTGGAGACTGTTACATGTGGTCTTAAATGAGGTTGAGATGATTCGTATTACTTGACGTGATGATTCAGTTTTATTCAAATAAAAATGCATATGATGACTTCTCTTTCTGAATGTGTTGATCAGTGGGTAAAGTATTTGTGGTCCATGTTCCATAAACATCCATAACTGATTAAGGGGTAGGGTATGTGAGTGGGGTGGGTGGCTCAGGTTAGGTGTAGGGTAATCTTTAGGGAAAAGCAAGGGATGTCTTTTTATTTGTAGCCATGCTCACAACATCATCCCAGGGATGGCAATGCCTGTCTGTCTCTGTCTGCCCACCACTTTGATTCAGGCTGAAATACCTAAACAGATATTTGAGGGTCCACCTTTTTTTTTTTAATTCATGGTCCCCACAGGATGAATCCTAATTACCTATCTTCTAGCCCCACCAGCAGGTTGACCTTTGTGATTTTTGATTAGAGCTGGAGGAAGGACTGTGATCCACTGACTTCTCCTCACCACCATCATCATTATGTCAAAGCTTAAAATTGGTCCAGAAATTTGGTTTATGACCAAAACCCCCTGCAAAACTAATGACATTCCCGTCAGCCTTAGCTGTCCTGCTTGCATGCTAACATGTTAAGCTAAAACATAATCAAAAGCAAGATACCCGGGTTATACTGAGTGTGAAGTTCTACACAGAATGAATGAGTGAATGAAGTCAGAGTATTGATTTGAATGTGTGTGTGAGAGAGAGAGACAGTAGGTGTTTGGGAGACTGCTGTCCTTCCTGACAGGTTGATGAAACAGCTATAATTGGGTCTCCTCTAAGACAATGGCCTTTTCCTTTCTTTCTCTCCCATCAAAGGACTGATGGTCTCTGAAATGTGGCACTGACCTGTTAGATCCTCTGGCCTCTCCTTTGGCACCAGACCACACCATCAGACAACCTGAGGCAAGTGTGTGCACATATACATGCACGTGTCAGAATAACCGTTTAAGTAAATGATATAATAAATGACATGTACTGTAAGTATTTACTGTATGATTTACTAGTTGGATTTTATGTGTGTGTGTGTGTGTGGAGACATCAGAGAGTCTATGCTGGGCTATCAGCGCTCATGAGGCAAGGTGTGGTATTTGGATGTAAATGACGACGAGGGGATGTTAACAGCTCTGGAGACAAAAAAGCGTTGTTTGTGTCTTTTATTTCCTTTTTTATTGTCTTTCAGATGTTTGATTGCTCCTCGGCTAATGAAAGTGGGGGAATCCTTGTAAAAGTTAAGTGGCGTGACCCTCGTGACCTCCTCACCTGCTCTGCCCTGTCTTCTAATCCCCTCCTCAGCCTTTCTTTGAGCCCAAATCAGAGCGAGAACATTCACATGATGCCCACCGTGGAACTTTAGGTAAGCAGAATTCTGTTGTTTTTTTTTTTCCACTCAAAGTCTGAAAACTCATATTTTCTTAAATCAAATTTCCAATTTAAGCAGGAGTTGGTCAAGTGTGTGGGTGACACTAGTTAATTGCTAGTTAATTAAGTTGATTTTGCTCCCTCAACTTTACTCTACACGGCCTGAGCATATCAGAGCAATGAAAGTTTATCTGCTGCTGTTACAGACTCCAGGGCTGTAGCTCCTACTCAACCACATAAGCATTCAAGGGGCTATGGTGTTGATGCATGTAACTTGTAACTGCCATAGGCTGCAGTATAACTACTTACGTGGGCTATGGTGGAGTTGATAATAGAAACAACATTATCATCTCATTCTGACTGGGATTCTGCCTGCCATTATTACTTGTACATAAAAATGATGTTAAAGTGCCATCAGGTAAACATCAGGGAAGCATGTCTGAAAGGGGCTAAAGACTGACTAAGGTAAAGGTCATGAATCATGATGAAATAATCCCTTAAAGGCGGGGATAACACACAAGCACACCTTTTCAGTCGGTCTAGGAAACAACAATATTGTACACTTGGGAAAAGAAAGCTTGAGAGAGAAATTCAAACAGTTTCAGAAAGTTACAGAAACTTCCGTACAGAAAGAATGTGGCCAAATGTGGCCCTGGACTAACGTGGTCCATGTGATTGGATCTCAAATGCGTCCTCCGCATGTCTTGGGTGCATTCACACCTGAAAACTGTCCACTTGTGAGCAGGTCACCTGAGAAGCACTTGATAAAATAAAGTATACTGGCAGCTTTACAAGGTTCTACAGTGTGAACAGCTGTTACAGACTAACTCAGAACAGTAAACTGCCTGCCTCCAGAGCCTCTGATAGAGTTCATGGCAGCAGGCAGTCAGGAAAACCTGCACACTGTAATATCCCTGTGGACTTTGACAGCAGTGAAATAGAGGATGTGAGCTATCAGGATAATGTGTTGTAAATGTGTACAAACCATTACAGGGCCATTAACAGACTTAAAATAGATCAGGCTCTGACGCAAAGGTTCTTCATAGCTTGTCCTGAGACAATAAAATAGTTTGGTTCACAGATAGTAAGATAATTAATGACCAATATTCAACATTAACTCTAAGCCATTAGCTGGAGTTTGTTCATATAACATGAAAACCAAACTTCAGAGCACATTATGTGAATTTCTATTTTCAGAGAATGACACAATACTTGTTAATTTTTCAGTCAGGGTTTCACTAATGATGCAATAAGAAACCCTCTGGTTAATTTCACATGCCGCCACATTTTCTAATACAAATAAATGTACAAATAATTAATTTGCTAACATACTGAGGCATATAAGTAGCAGCACACAGTAAAAAAGACTAAGGCCTCGGTTATACTTAGGCATTTAGTCATAAACCAAAGAATTGGACCATGTGAAAGGTCAGAGGACCATCCATGTTATTACAGTTCATTGTGTTGTCAGGGGGGGGGGCACGAAAATGCGTACCATAGTTCATGGCAATCCATCCAGTAGTTGTCAAGACATTTCACTGAAAGTCAAAAAAAGTCAGCCTGCTGCTGGCCCTGGATGAAAGATCGGAGGATCAGCAAAGTCAGTGGGATTCATCCTCTGGGGATAGTGAACAAAATTTCACGGCAATCCAACAAATCGTAATCGAGATATTTTAGCCAGGGCTTAAGTGGTGGACTGACCAACCAACGGAAATTTCCATCCCTTGGGCCTTGCTGCTAGCATAGATAAAAATGACTGGCAAGATGCTACCACAGTGGAGAAATAGTTTGTCCTTCAATACATATAAGTTAATGCACATAGAGACATTAGAACTCTTAGATTTACATGCATTATTTGTCACTTCAACAGAGATATAGTTCAAAGAAGCAGTGGACTGCTGCTCCTTTCACAGTACCAGGAAAACAAGCCCTTGCTATCTGGGTTACTGAGCTTCATATCTGTTATGACACCCGTCCCTGTGGGTTTCTTAGAAAGCTGACATTTATTGCTGGCTGTTGGTTGGAAGAACACAAGCTCAGTAACCTGTTTTAGGGAAAACAACAGAATACTGTAAAAACTGTTGTATTGTGTCTTTTGTGATTCCGGAGAAATCAGATATATTAAGCTGTCTTTAATGAAAGGAGGACACCAAGATTCTGTGCTTTTGACCAAAGTGGTGGAAGGACAGATGCCAGTGTCTGGATTGCATCCTTTAACTAGTTTATTCAGTTTCCTGCTTTATGCTGTGACTGTCACAAGTGTGTTAGACGTTCATTCATACTCTATGAACTGAGACTATGAAGAACAGTTGTAAACTGCTTACTGTGGCATAGCAACATCTTAATGCTTCCCTTTTGGTTTTCAGTGTCCATCAAAATCTGCCATGGAGGCGCTGAGGTGACCTAATCCCCCCCCAATCTTTTCCTCTCCTGTCCTTTTTCCCCTTTTCTCCTCCATCTGCATTTGTGTTGTTGGCCTATTTAGTACAGAGGTTGTTCTGTAACCGTCAGATGTTTTACGTTCAACTGTGAACGGTGAAATCATCTATAGCAGCCAACTGTGGAGGCACTGAATCATAATGGCACCTCCAGCTCCGAAAACCTCTTCAGCAACACAAGCTGTGCCTGCACAGCACCACAAAGAAATATGTTTTAATTAATTTATGATGAAATTGGACTTGAGGGTTGAGGCGAGGGGCAATACAGATCAGAGAATGTGGTGATGAATAAATAAACCCTCAGCCAATCGCATCACTGGTCAGTACATAGCTCTGAAACAGCCCGAGCCAATCCAAGTGGAGTGTGATGACAACAACAGCTCGACAAAGGGAAAGACTCCTCTTCAGGAAACCATTATTGTTGTCTGGATGGTGCAGAGCAGCACCATGTGAACACACAGGATCATAAATCATATTAATACAATGATGACAAAAACAAATAATACTGTTCATTTGAATGAACCTCCAACCTGTGTACCGTGTACTCTGCTCTCACCACCAAAATACCACACAGAGCTCAGGAAAATACCAAACGGTCAGAGTGCTGCTTGCACTGGTTGTTGCAACACCATGAAAATATGCCTGCCCTGTACAGAGTGTGAATAGTGCCAGCGATGATTCACAAAAGCATCTAGTTTGTTAAATAGTTCCAGTGCATAACTGGACCTATTTTTTTTGGTCTTCTGTTTGTTCTGCATGTTCAAAGTGTTAATTAGTGAACCTTAGAGGGGTTGGTAGGTGTAATTTGGTCCTTGGACAGAGCCAGGCTAGCTGTTTCTCCCTGCTTCCTGTCTTTATGCTAAGCCAGGCTAACCACATCCAGACTCTAAGCACATGTAATAATGGAAACCAAACTTCATTCAGCAGGCACTGGTGTATTCCAACCTTCTAACTACTAACTGGTCTGGCTGAGGATCTTGGCAAACATTTTCCTCCTAAACTAAAGCTATTCAGGCATTTTACATTTCACAAACAGTAGCAGGCAAAGCTTGATCAGAGGTAGCATGAGAAAGAAGGGTTGATGTAATAAGAAGCTCTCCCATGGTGCTCAACTCTATGTGACCTGCTGAACTTGTCAACGGTCTCTCAAATTATGAATAATCACAGTGAGCCACTAACAACCATGCTAACGACGCCATTAGCATCTCTTATTGGGCGGTCATGCAGCTCCACAGCACGAGGGGGGCCCAGCAGACGCTGTACAAACGCAATTTGAGGAATTAACACTCTCTTTTACTCCTCCACCACAGATGCTAAAAGCCGATTGACTCTCACTGAAACTGAAATGGCCACCCATTGAAGTTAAAGTCCTCAGTGTGCGTGATTAAGCACACGTTAGCACTGAGACGGCAGAGTTTCATTTGATGAGATTATTTCCTCCTTCTGCCCTGATCACTGCACGGAGTCCCTTATAAACTGGAAATATGAAAGAATAAATGACAGGAAGCTTTTTTTCCCCCCTGATCTTTAGATACCATATTTAAAAATAAATACAGGAAACACTAAAATAGTGTCATTTGCAGCTGTGCAACTTATTCAACACAGATACAATTTCCCCATATCTTACATAAAGGCCTTTGTGTTTACAGTTTTTGACTGGTTGTTTTTATTAACTAATCGTGGTTAACTAGTACTTTTCACAAGGGGTTTCACAAAATTCCCTCTGTAGATACCAATGACCTGGATTTCATCCAGACATGTTGCATATGATCAGGCCTTATTGTGCTTTAATAACTTAGATAACTCTATTTAAAAGATTGTTGACTGCATTTCCACACAATAACTGGGCTTACATTCTTTGATTTTAAATTGGTGTATCTGTTACTGATTAGAGGACTACTGTGTTTGCACCGCTTCATTCACAGTGATCTACAGTGAATGGGACCTTTGCAATGCCACTCAACTCAACTCAGCTTTCTCAACTTTCTTTATGTTTTGTTTTTGTTTTTTTTAATTCTCAACTATTTCTATGTGCATATCTATATTGACTCTAATTGTGATCATATCAGCATTTCTATGAGTGAACGTATGCTAGTGGTCACACAAAAGAAGCTGGTTTTACTTGGCTGGTTTTAAGACGAATCAGATGACTGTTCTCTTAAGATCTTACAACATGACATGACGATATGGTGTTCGAGAGTTATGCCTCTCTTTCCCCTGGCAAAAAAGACACACATTTGTGTGCAATCAAAGAGTTGGCGGTTGGGAAACACTGCAGTTAAAAGACAACAGAAAGGGAGAAAAGCAAAGAGAGAGAGACACACAGAATGAGATGTAAACCTCAGGAAACACCAAACTATTGTACAACAACCAGTGATTTTTACTTTCTCAATATTCACTTCTATGTTTGATAAAGTACACTATGTGGATAATGTGCAAGCAGTCTTCAGAGATCTTCAAAAGATTTTTTTTTTTTTTTATCTTGGGTAAAATGGTACATTAGCTTATTTTACCACATCTGTAGTTTAATCTTTGTACATGAACCTATTCAACTGAATCCATCAGAAAACTCAGTCCAAATGTAACTCATGGGAGAGCTCTAATTTGCACCCTAATAATCTAGTTTACTGGGACATTTCAAATCTTGAAACCAGAACAGATTTTTCCTGCTTTCTCACTCTGGCAACAAGTGTTGTTTTCAATAACACTACTTCACCAGCTATTACAATGATTTACTCAGGACCATGTTCAGAGCCTGAGGATCTAATTGAAAGCAAGCTAGTTTCAAGCCTCTTCCAACACTGTGTTGTAAATTCACTACAATGGTCACGAATGTAGACAAAAATGGCCTTGGCCGTGTAAAGTTTTTGTCTCCGCTGGGTGATGGTGAACAATGGAGGGAAGCAGACGGTGAGGAGAGGAGGCAAAGTTCAGAAAAGTTCATTCACATCGTTCGAGGGCTGGACCCGCCGGGGATAGGATGGCCGGGCATAAAAGGTGTCAGCCACAATTTAGTATCACAATTTGGCCATTAAACTGGAACTCTTAGCCGCGGTGACTGACAATAAGTACAACAGTTCAGCATTTGTGGATCCAATAATTGCAAGTAGCACAGTAATAAACAATGACCAAGGACAACCGTACAATGGTAAAAGGACAGTGTGGAGTGAAGGGACGCTGGGTGTAAATCAGAACGGCACCAGAGAGAGAAACAACTTGTAAAAGAGCCCAAAGCACATCTGCTAGCTAAGCCTGGAGAAACACTGGCTCTTATTTTGCAAGCTAAGGGAAGACTAAAGGATTACAAACACATGCAGTCAAAATCTTTCATGCAACATGGACACCTGCAGCATGGTACATTTAAGGAAAAAGTCAGCTGAACCTCTAAAATGAGAAGGGATGTTATCCAGGGTGTGGTTAGGGTTAGCTTAGCACAAAAGCAGCAAGTCTGACTCTGTTCAAAATTCAAAATACTCCCACCAACACCTCTAAAGCTCAATGATTAAACACCATGTATCAAATACTTGTACATACATATTTATGTACACACACAATGTGTAACTGAAAAAATGTAAAAATGACAGTTTGTGATTTTCTGGGCTGTTACGTGCTGGGACTACTGTATATGTTGGTGAACTACAGCAGGTGCAGTGACTGTGTGCAGCTTCCTGAAGTCTTGAGGTTGCCAGGTCTGTTACCACTGTGCCTATAGAGAGACCAAAACCTGCAATGCGCTCACCAACCGTATCCAAGAACCTTTGCTACAGCTTGAGACACTACACAGAAATGCTGGGTGGCACTGGGTGGGTCCGTCATGTACACTGTACATGATGGAAGACAGCTTTAGACGTGCTGGCAGGAGTATGTTTAAACTTTAAACAGAGCCACAGAGCTGTTTCTTCCTGTTCTCAGTCTTAAATGCTAATCACAGTGTGACTTAGACAAATACACAGTTTTTAATGGAAAAAAAAGTGTGTCCATTTTTTGGACACGGATCTGTCCATGGGGAACCCCGCGTGTCAGCTGGGATAACCCCCCCGTTACCCCTGCACAAGATCAGTGAGTATAGACAAAGGATGGATTGGTGGATTGACTGTGTTGGCTTGCAGAATCCATCCGCACTGCCAAGATGCTCAATATCCAAGCTACACAAACACAGTATGAAAGCTGCCTGAAATTATAAAACTGAGATTTAGTTATTAGCACAGCATTTTTGGCTCCTATACATCAGTTCAGAAAGTCAGTATCACTCTCTGATAAGGCTCCTTAAGGGTCCTCTAAACTTAATAATGGTTAATACATCATTTACTAATGCCTGGGTTGCCGAACGGTGGAAAATGCACTATTTACTTTTTAGTGCTTTAATTCATTAGATCCGTCCAATGAAGTGTTTGTCCACCTACCATCTGGAATAGGGCTGCTTCTTAACATACACCTTATGCTGTGAAACTTATAGTTTCACACTTGATGGATTATTGTAGAACCCGGGATTTATTCACATCTATAATTGCAGGTGACTGACGAATTCTTTGCCAATGGCTAATTAGAAACTAAGGAACCTGTGACCCTTTAGTAATGTCATACTTGCATCTATAAACCTGATGACTAAGAGGGTGTACAGTATTGCTTAACATTGCCATGTTATTACCAAGACATTAGATTTAAACAGAGCCGTCTATTTAAACACCTAGATCCACACCTCTTTCATGGTGGTTAAACTCCTACAACAATGAATCCATTTACTGTTTGTTATCCTGAATATGCAGAGCGAGTCTTATCTCCAATGCTGCAGTAAACATGCATCCATGCCCCTGGCTTACTTCCACTGCTCCACTGGAGGTCTATATTGGTTCAGTGCCCTGAAACTGAACTGATCAGTATGAACTCGGTTTCACCCTCTCTGCTCATCTGCCAGGGTCATCAGCCCTCTGCTTTGCTTTCCCTCCTTCCACGGATTCCAGGTTTCTCTTTTATTTTTCTTCTCTTCTCACATCTTATTGATTCTGTAAGGATAATGGAATTTGTGTGTGTGTGTTCTTTATCATGAGTTCTTGAATAAACCATAGAGAGCTGTTTTTTTTATTTATATATATCTCATTAAAACACATCACATACACTAATGTCCTTTTCT
Source organism: Toxotes chatareus (assembly GCA_016801885.1). NCBI lineage: Eukaryota > Metazoa > Chordata > Actinopteri > Toxotidae > Toxotes > Toxotes chatareus. The sequence continues at coordinate 1,049,135 of CM028898.1, read as the reverse complement.
AATTGGCAGTCATAATATTTTATGCTCTTTTTAATTAATGTGTTATAATGAAGTTGTGTTTCCTCTAGTATTCTGAAAGAAAACATGTGCAAGATGACCAGTGCAGCAGTTTTAAAATAAATACAAAATGAAGTAGACTTATTGGATTTCTTTCTGAGAGTGAGATGGGCATAACCAGAAGCCCAATTCTGTCCAACATCATAAAAATGCTTTAAAACACCCCACCAACACCTCTCCATACACGGAAAAACTAAAACTAAAAAACTACTGGTGGTGCTTTTCTGTGTGAAGCATGTTCTCCCTGTGCTAGTGTGGGTTCCCTCCAGGTTCTCCAGCTTCCTCCCACAGTCCAAAGACATGCAGATTAGGGTTCACTGGTGGCTCTAAATTGTCCATAATTGTGAATGTGAGTGTTAATGGTTGTTTGTGTCTATGTTGTCAGCCCTGTGATAGACTGGAGACCTGTTCAGAGTGTACCCTCGTCGTGAGGAATTGGCTACAGCCTGCCAGTGACCCTTCAGAGGATAGACAGAATAGAAAATGGAGGGATGAGTAATTACATCCGGTCAGCAGATCTACAATGGCAGGGATTGTGGATCTAGTTGTTATCATCATTGCACCTCAGAGTTGTACTGTGCCTCATGGTCAAACATGCTAACTCTAATAGGAAAATTCAGTTTGCTGATGTTTCAGGGCTGCAGCCCCTCGGGTAGTGGGCGTGTATAGTCCTCTGCCAGTAACACGGCACAGGGTGTGAGGGTGATACAAAACTAGCTAACAGGTTACATCATCGTCTCAGTCTCTCGCTGTGTCTTGGTTGTATGCTGGGACATGGCATTAGCTGCTTTCACATTTCCAAGCTAACATAAGTTAGTGTTGCACACTGCTGGCTTTGCTTGGGAGAGGAAGACACGCGTTGAGGGAAGGCACAAACAATCAGTTCATAGTCTGTTATAGGCAACTGAGAAAGTTGGGGCAAGCTCTTATTTTTAAGTAACATTTTTAAGTTATTCCTTTGTGTGAAAAATTTGCTATGGGAAGGTGTTGATGAGACAAGAGAAGCTACTCGATGGGCTCCAGCAGCCGGTTGTATACATGACACTTTATCCCTTTTGTTTTACCTATTTTAAATGACACAACACAAACCGAGACTTATAGCAAAACAGTTTTATTAAATAAAAAGCCCATACAATGTAACATAAGTCACTTAAATAAGTCGGGATAAGATACAGACGTTATATAAACAGACTCTACATTATATATGTACATAATCCTATAGATACACCTCTGAGTTGATTAAAGTGTTCCACATCTGCGAATAGTGCCTCTCGTTTAGTTTGTTCATATCTTAAAAAAAAGAAAAGAAAATAATATATACAAATCATATGACAGCATATTAGGGCCAGTATAGGTAAAAAAAAAAAAAAAAAATATAGCTTTAATCTCGAAAATTCCTGAGTTCTTTTTCCTATCTTTGAATAATACCCCCCTCCCCTGACTGCTGCCTAGTATTTTTTTAAAATGTATTTTTTTTGTTGTTTTTTTTATCTACAATGGCCCTAATTCACCATAGTAAAATCCAAAGTATTAACACCATAAAATGTAAAATACGTTCTCAAATCATCTACAGTATGTACAATTCATAGCAAAAGACCACAATGACACAATTCTAAAAGAACATCTTTTCCGTTCATGTCTAAATGCAGCCTTCGATCTGTTCCCTAAAAACACCTGAGTGCTTCCACAAAACACAATTCGAGAAACCTCAAATTTCACACACTGCTTTTCAGAAACAACCACTCATCGCCTCAGTTTAGTTCTGTACATAGCTGGTAAACTTGGTTGGCAGATTGTCCACAGGATAGACAGTAGGCCCTGTTTTCATGGTGGGCGGCCCGTTTAAAAGAGTCCAGTGACACTTTGTGACCACTTCCACCAGGAAGATCTTCAGCAGGACTTTGGCAAATTCCTTCCCCACGCACATCCTGGAGCCGCCCCCAAACGGGATGTACTGGAACCTTGAGGAGTCGGTTGAGATTTTGGTCATGAAGCGTTCCGGTTGGAAGTCCTCCTTGTTGGGGAAGATCTCTGCCACATCATGGGTGTCGCAGATACTGTAGATGACATTCCAGCCTTTGGGAATTTGGTAACCCTGAAGTAGTGAGGAGAGAATAATGAGTAGGCAGCTAGTACGGACACAGGGCTGTCAGATGCTTGTAGGACCCTTTGGTTTACACATCTCTGAACGCTAGACACCAAGATGCCCAATCAACAACCTGCAGAGCAATCTTAACTTACATTTAGTTCAAAGGTCTTGAGGGCCACTCTGAAGCCTCCGGGGACAGGAGGGTTGATCCTCAAAGTCTCTTTAATGACACAGCCGGTGTATTTTAACTGCTCCAAGCACTCGATGTTCAGATTCTGGAAGTCCATCCCCTGCTCCTCCTGAACACAAAGAGGCAAACACAGTATTAACCAAAGCTTCATGATGGTTGGTAAGGAACACAATGGTGCCAGTTGTTCCTTTTACCCTGAATTCAGACTTGTTATTTTATAGAACTGGAATCATCTCAACGGTTGAATCAAACCCCAGCGGGGTTTCAGACAAGCCTTGTTATCCAATAACTCAAAGCAAGAAAACTGGGAAAAGCCCATGTTTGTCGTTAATCTAAGCAGCTCAGTGCTGTTCATCTGACCTGGCTTCATGATCCGGCTCTCGATCAGGGTTTAACGTGTCTTAGACTAATTAGTTTTACTGAGAAAGCTTTGATGTGGATTGCTATCTCTATGGAAAGTATCATGTATACTAACCCTGCTGTGTGCTTTAATATTGTAACATTAATACAGTCGATACTGGCAGGGACCCCCCACCCCCAAAAAATAAGTTGCACCAAGTTGTTTAAGGATATTCAATGTCCACTTAGTGCACTTCCCACCAGGGTTTTCAACTGCATCTCATGGCTTTTCCCCAGCAGACAGAGTTTTCTCAGTTGTCGTCATGTGAACTAAAGTATAACAACTACCACCAGGACAAATGAACAACTCCATCCGCTGAGGAAGACCATGACAAGTGGCTGAAACCTCAGGAAGACCTATTTTTAAGACCTATTTTGGTCAATAACTGCTATAGATTATCTGTAAGATTTGAATGATTAGCATAAAAGCTAAATTTCAACAGCCACCATCAGAGATGTTGGAGAAATAATGTTATCGAACTAAAGTTATGCAGTGCAATTACCTTGTCCATTAGTTCCTGCCTCAGTCTGTCCACAACCTCAGGGTTCAGGCCCAGGAACATGATCAGAGAGGTGGCTGTGCTGGCTGTGGTTTCATGGCCCCCAAACAACAGCTCTGTAGCAGACTCCTTAATGGCCTGGAAACAGAAAAGCAGGCACAGAATTAGTTCAGGCCTTGACTAATTCAATGGCTTATAAGATGGACAGAAGATACTGGAGGTTTGACAAAGTCAAATGTGAAGCGACAGTGAGATTATTACCTGCATGCTGAATGGCTCTCCGTTCTTCTTGCTGCTGTCTATTAGCTGCTGCAGAGCGTCTCTATGACTGGACCCCCTGTCGGACTCCTGCACCTTCTTCTTGATGTTCTCCTCTATCTTGGAGTGGATGAAGTTCCTCGCCTTCAGACCCTGGAGGACAGGAAAGGATGGCAGGAGGAGGGGGGACAGACAGAGCAAAGGATTGAAGGGAGGTGAGGAGATGAATTAGACTTAGACACTTGCATTCACTGTGTGTATATCCATCTATCTGTCTTATATATATATATATATATATATATATATATATATATATATATATATATATATGGACACTGTGCTGTATATGCACTGTTCATACAGACACATTAATTCAATCATTCCCCTTTTCTACTTGCCTCATATGATGTACAAGATGATTTTAGCTCATTACTGAAATTACATTTCCAACCACTGGCTTCCATTCATTTCATTATACTCATTAATTTCCAGATTCATTTGTATGGGTGAAGTAATCCACCATGGTGAATATTAAAAGGAAAGTTTGACTGATGTTAGAATGCTTTTAAATGTAGTTCACTGTGATGGCACATGCACAATAACTAGTATGGTCCTTGAAGTTTGGATTAAAAGTTAAAGCTTAAGTTAAGCTTGAAAGTTAGCTTAAAATGAGCCTATCTTACCCTGTACAGTCCACTGAAGGGCACGTCGATGGGCAGGGAAAACAGATTCTTGATCATTTCCTCGAAAGCCTCCACCAGCTGCTGCTCATCAGTCTTGATCTGCTCCGGCTCAAAGCCCAGCAGGATCCTCATGGCTATGCGGAACATAAGCCGCTTCATTTCTGGGTAGACCAGCACGCAAGAGTCCCTCGTCAGCCACTCCTTTACTGAAGCCCGCACCTCCTCCTGGATGACAGGGATGTAGAGCTCCAGAGCCTCCCTGGAGAATGCCCGCATGATGGCCTGGACAAGGGAACAGAGGGTTGAATGGGGTCGGTGGTGGTTGTGAGTCCAAACACCTAGTATTAGTGTTCACCCAGACACGCTACTCTTTGGCCAATGTGCTCAATTAGCAGATATGAAGACAATGTTGTCTTAGTGAGCTGCAAAAATCTTCATATTGTGCAAACTTAAGCCTTTAAAGTTTATTTTCTGTATCTACTACTGCATCAGTAATGTTTCATCAACTTATTTCAAGTATTTTCTAGAATAAAATAGATTTAGAAAATCCTTTAAAAAGTTGATTTCTATTGGAAGCAGGTTCAAACAACTGCACAAACATTTTTTTCATATTAGATTATCAGACCAAGACAATACAATAATTACATTAGTTGTAATGCTGTCCAACACAACAAGATGAATATGAGTAACTTACCTTTTTCTTGGTCTTGTGCAGAGATCCGTGTACGTTGGACAGCGTGTCCGAGCCCAGGATGGTGCGCACAGACGCGGGCCACTGCACGGACACGAGCCTGTGCTCCCCGAGCAAAATCTGCCTGACGTTATCCGCTCCCGTTAAGCGCACCGTGGGGTTCCCGAAGAGGTGCGTGCGGTAGATGTAGCCGTATTTCTGCCGCTTCATCCGCAGAAACTTTCTCCTCTGGGAGGGAAAACACGGGACACACAGACGGTGAGGATCAGACCTTGATACAAACATTAACACTGAGACACACCTGTAGATTATTCACACAGCAAAAAAAAGTATTTATACTCCAGTTAAATACAAACTCATACAAGAACTCAAATAAGAAAAAAGTAACATGAAAGCAGTGATATGTGTTCACTAAAATGAAAATCTATAAAAAAGTTTACAGTATAAAATCACGTTTGCTCGTAGTGCTTGGAGCATCCTGATCCACACGTGGATATAAGGCATCATAAACGGGGGTTTTCCTCGCGTAGCAGACCCGCAGCAGTGTCATGCATGTACCTGGAGGATGAGCTGCAGCGTCTCTCCAATGAAAGGTAAGCCCATGGATCCCGGGGGCAGCGGGCTGGAGCAGCTCGGGTCTCTGCCTCGGATCATGTAAACCTCCCACAGCTTCACCGCCACCAGAAAGAGCAGGACGGGGAGCACGATGGTGCACAACAAGGTGGCCAGCAGTGTGCTCAGAGCCATGTTGCAGCGGCTTCGTTGTCTCGTTCTCTTTCTCTCCCTCTCTCTTCTTTTTTAAAAGGGAATCGGTTCAGGTGAAGCTCTATCGGTTACTGGAGCTCAGAGGCTGCTTATGCAGCGCCTTTTATACGACTGCCAGGGCTGCGGGCAGCCTGTTACCTTCTCCTCCCTCAGATAAATTAGTTCACACAAAGTTCATCTTTAATTGTGGGTGTCGCTCGGCCCCGCCCCCGGGCCTGTTACCGGCTGACTTGCCTCACCATTTGTTCCAGAGGGCCGCATCTTTAATCCCTACCTCCTGTTGCACGCAGACAATCCGCGGCGGATTTTTTTCACTGAGGAGAGGTGATGATTCCCCTCCGAGACAATGGAAGCACGTCCCAAGACGCCTTTTGTTGGCAATGAGGCAGCTAGTTTACACACTCATTACCTTGGCTTAAAGCCCGCTTTGCAGGATCAGGAGTCATGCCTGCAGGGCGGCCCCGCATTCAAGCGCACAAAAAAAAAAAAAAAAGCTTTTAAGCAGCGCATTTTGAGCTGCTTCAGAAAATGGAAAAGAGGCTCATCAGCGTCTTAATCCCTCTCCCTGTGGATCTCACTGCTGCCACTCAGGGTGCATTTCTATTTCAATATATATTTTTTTTTTATTTAATGGATATACTTGCGCCTCACACGTTGTGATGTTTTCCGATCTTCTTGCTTCTTTGCCTTTATGATGCATCCATACAACAGTGTTACAGAGATGGAATGATGATTAACAGCGCACCCCCTGTCCTCTGCCTGACTCACGGCGTCTATCAGGCCACTTTCACATTCAACCTCCTCCTAATCTGCAAGAAGACTTTACCCCTCTCTCTCTCTCTCCATCTGTGGGAGTTATAAAAATGATATCTCTCTCAGCGAGTTCAAACCTGGGTCAGCAGAGGCAGGCGCGCGCACCGGCGTCCGCGCGCGCACAACGCACGCAAGGTTATCCCCGGCCGCATGAAAAGTAAACACCGAGCGGAGGGAGGCGGCTCATCAGCCGGTCACTGCATCCCAAGTCCGGACTTTTTTTTTTTTTTATGACCTACCATAACGTGTGTGTGTGTGTGTGTGTGTGTGTGTGTGTGTTCCCATCCTCATGGCACAGATGTAAAACTACAATGACTTTCCTGTGACTTGCTACTGGTTATAAGCAGGGAGGTGACTACCACTGACCATAGCGAGGACACATCCGCTGTTTCCCCTCTGGGAGTTCATTGCTTTTCAGTAGCCTTCAGGAAATATTTTTAGACTGATTCCAGTTATTATATTCAGTGGGCCATGTGATTACTGTTACACCAAATATAAATACATGAAGGAATTCTGTATTTGTCGACTAAAATTCTATTCCCAGCACCATGGGTAATCCTAACATGCATGGCCAGATTCACCTGCTTTTCGGAGCCCAGGGGCAAAGACTTGCTACACCTGACCCCCACTTCCTTTCACTCTCTGTGCATGTAGGGTATCACTTGGTGCTGCATCTGTCATGTCAGATCATATTGTACAGTAGTGGTACATAAACCCAAATAATGTTCCAGTTCCAATTTGCACAAACCAACAGTAAACATGGAGCTCCAGAAATCCAGGGGCTTTTCCCACTTGGTAATCCAGTCTTGCAAACAGCATCACTACAATTTATACATATTGACACATAAATAAAGCGATGATGACATAATCTCTGCTGTGGACCACTTTCTGGAGGTCCAAGACCTCTCCAAAGAAGGGATTTGTTTGTTCCATGACTGTGGGACTAGGTGTGACTATGCTGAAGAATCAGTGTGTCAAGTTTTCTAAACTCCTTCTTACCTTAGACCACAGACTTATCAGTCGGTCCTCGTATATGTCTAACAGTGTTACGGGCTGTTATTGGTGTTAATGAAGAAATCCTTGTTTATGCTGTGGGTTCAGACAGGCAGCAAGTGGGTGATGCATGCTCAGGGTGAGTGGGTTTCCAGCTGGTCTCGCTGTAGCTGGTGAGTTTTTCTCATCACGGTGTGAATGTGTGAAACAGGATTCTGCTGTTCAGGTGCAATAAAGCAGGGGGAGGAGGAGGAGGAAGAGGGGTGGGGGTCAAGGGAAGTTCAAGTGTAGAGAACGATTCCTGGCTGTTTTTTTTGTTTTTGTTTTTTTTTATGTCCCCACACAATCCGAACACTGCAGCTGATAAAAAACCACCAAGAGGGTCTTCAGGTTCTTTTTAGACTGATGCTGTTGACGTCTGAATAATTATGAGGTTTTTTTAAAACAATGCATCATACTGATGAGTTTATCATATGATTTATATTGTAAACATCTTGCTCCATAGACTGGAGCTGCTGCAGCGTTGAGCTAGTACACTGTACAAAGTGCTCTTCCTCTGACATAGTGTGACAAATATTTTGTTCACATACTATTTGTTTTAATAAAGGTGAGGGAGAGGTCAGAGGTGAAGCTCCACATCGGGAGCAGTTATAAAAACTATATAGAACTGCCCCTCATCCATACCTTCAGCTGCTGCCTGCAGGGACCAGCTCTGTTTATTGTATCCTGTTTGGAAAAATATGCAATAAATCAATTTATATATCAGACTCAGAGGATTGTTGACTGTTGTTTTACACTGAAGGAGCGAACGGTGTGGAGGGAGACTCTGGCTAATCTGGTCCAGGTCTGCGGTTCTTCTCATCCACAGGAGGAGCTTTATAGGTGGAATGTACAGAAACAAATACTCACCCATGAGTAACAGGAAACTGTGTTTAAATACATTATCTAAGTCGATGTGTGTAGTTAGTTTCCATCATTGCATGGTGATGATGATGAACGCCCACTCTGATCACCTGCTGATGCCTGTTTTGGAAAAAGATGTGTTGATAAGTGATGCTGACATCAGACCTGCAACCTGACATAAGACTGACTCCTTTTACTGTCAGTGTCTCAATCTGAACATGACACATGAAAAATAGATCAATATTACCATTTTACATGGTCATATTTACCATAATACATGTTTTTAAAGGCGTGGCTACGTGTGTTATATACAGTCATAGGTAATAATTACCTATAGGTGACTGTAATAGGTGACGGTAGTTTCTCTCACACAGTGTCTTGCTGTGAACGAGGGTAAACAAAAATCACGTGACGTGCTTTGCTGGTTACAGCTCCTCACTTTTCACACCGCTCATCCAGGACGGCTTGTTATTATTATATTATTGTTGTTTTCTTTTATGGCCATTGTCAAAGGTAAACTCAGACAGATAGAGCTGGCAGCAGCTGCAGCGCTGGCGCGTGCGAGCCGCAGTTGTGGAGCGAGGCAGCTGTCACGCGCAGGTAGAGGTAGGCGGTGCGCACCAGGCGTCAGGCTGCTCTGTTCCAGAGCTATTTACTTCACACACACATACACACACGGGCAGAGAGCGCGCAGCCAGCACAAGCGGAGCGCGCGTGTGTGTTTGAATCTCTCCTCCTCCCATCCCCAGCCTGCGCGCGCTGGCTGACCTGCTTGTGACCCTGACATCTTAGTGAACTCTCGCGCGCAACCAAGTTCACTGCCCGTCAAACACACTGTGTGTGTGTGTGTAAGAGAGAGAGAGAGAGAGAGAGACAAAGGATTTGAACTGACAGGCTACTGTTGTAACTGTTGATGAATTTAAATATAGACGCTGGACAGAGTAAGAACTTTATGTTTGTGTTTGTTTTACAGGAACATGAACGACTCTGGGCCATATTTGAACTCCCATCTGCAGTATGAGCTTTTCCTAATGCTGGCGGCTACTTTGAATTTGCATTGAGGCCTTCACAGGGACCTTAGCAGCTGGTTAAGTTTACCTGTACAGCACCTCTGGCAGTCTTTACTGGGGTTACTGAAACACCAGTACCCCATTCAGCTTAACACAATGACTCAGGTCAAACCCATGTCAGCAGCCTACGTGACCAGATGCAGCTCAGTCACTGACCACCATCTCTGGACTAGTGTTTCCCTCAGGGATGCAAATTCATTTAAACCAACACTAATGAATATTTTTAAAATTACAGTTACCTTTTTTTTCCCCTGATAATTTTCAGTTGAAATTGGCTCCTCAACATGTCATAATATGGAGAGGTGCTGTCAGAGGCCTCTGTGATCCAGACCCATTGAACAGCCTGGCAGCACAGCAGAGATAATCCCTTCTTTAATGAAATGAAATGACTCACAGGCTGGAAAGCTCCCGATTCCTGCATTAGCTGAGGCAGCGAATGCAACGGAGATGTAGGTGAAGGGCTGGGTGCCGTGTGAGGGAGTGGGGAGAGGGAGGGGCGGGGGGTGTTTGCCTTCCAGTTTCATGCTAGCGTTAGCCCGATTTCCAGAACTTGTACATTGTAGCTTTAACAGACTCTGACAGTGTGTCCACTTCCTGTTCACAGAGCAGCTGCTGAACACAGTGGAGCATTTAGCAGCTGAAGAGACTGACAGTTCCCCCAGGAGCTGGTGGAGACCAAACACAAGGCTAAAACATGAACAACATGAACGTTCTTCCGTCCTCTCAGGTGAGCTGGTTGGAGGCTACTCCTGGTTCCTAAAGTTAGCACTAAACACAGTGAAGCTGCTTTTAGCTTTTGTGCTTCTCACATGAAACAAATTCCCTGAAGATCTCAGACTGGAGACAACTTTTAGATGTGTTTGCTGTTCCTTTTATTTACATTTTAAAGCTGCACTTCGTCATTTCTGTCCTTTACTCTGCTTTTTAAATGGCTTATTTGTATTTATTTATATCTGTTGTACTATTCTATTACTTCTATCTGCATCTACTTTAAATGTTCTTACAGTCTTTTGCATCCTGTAAAACATGTTGAATTTCCTCTTGTGTGAAAACAGCCACATAAATGAACTCTGCCTTGCTTTACCTGCCCCTGGTCTCTCCTTAACATCTCTGTCTCTGTCTTTGTGCTGAGGAGGGCTTCACCTGGGTGAGCAGGACTCAGTTTACACTGATTTACAACACACTTTATGGTAACTGGTCTTGCTTGGCTCCTGGGTTTTCGAGTTTGAGGTGCAAATCCGAGGTGCATTCCCAGCAGGAAGGAGGTCAGAGGGAGTGTCAGGCTCCTGGTTCAGCACAAGGTCACTCAAAGTGTTTGTCTACTGACGTCCCTGTCCTCTCTCTCTGTGTGTCTCTGTCTCTCACTGTAGAAACTCTGTAGGTGTTGTAAAGTTTCAGTTCATTTCAATAAAACATCTTCGTACCTACAGGCAAAACCTGCGCTCCAGCAAAGGAAATGAAACAGGGAGATTTCAAATAAATGTGAAATCCCCAACTTTGTCCCCCAATAAATCCAGCACAATCTCACAGGTCTTACATCTACTGTTAAAGATGGATCATCTCAAACTCAGTGAATGATGACCAATGTTTACCAGCCACAACAGCGTGTGACAGCATTGCTGTTTGTGAGTTTCTGTGTGTGTCATCATGGCAAAAACTGCAGTCCTAGAGACACCTACTGTAGCAGGAACTACCACAGAGGTCCTATATGGCAGGTGTTTACATGTCTGTGTGTGTGTCTGTCTGTCTGTCTGTCTATAGGTGGACCACCTGTACATCAGATGTCAACACAGCTCAAATACTGGATCCTGAGCCTAGATTTCCCACAATGCAACTGAACTTCTTTTCAACAAAGAAAATGAAATACTACAAGAAGAAGAAGAGAAGCTGGAACCTCATGAGGTGACGGAGGAGAGGAAGTACAGAATCTGGCTCTGTAGAAAGAAGACGACCCAAAGAGAAAATATTCTATAGAAGAAGCTTTGAGAAGTTAAATGAAGTCTTACACTGTAACACTAAAGCAGTGCTGAGGTCAGAATGTGGGTCAGACCATGTGAACGAGGTAAGCGGAGGTGTAGAGGTGTGTGTCTCCTCCTCCTCCTCCGTCTGCTGTATTGTTGAAGTGAATGTAAAAGCTGTTTACTGCCTTGTTAAAGTGTTTGATCCCTGCACTAAAGTACTTGTCACTGCTGTTGACACACAGGAAGGACCCCCCACCCCCTCCCCACACCCCCTCACCTCCCAACCTCCCTCATCACGGTGGCTCATAAATAAGCCATAATAGGCTGTAAATAAACACTGGCAAACCACATGTGGCCTAAAACAACATGATTTGAATATGTTATGATATAGGTTTCCCCCCCCTCCCCAACATTTCCCCCATGAGCAGCACTTGGACACAGTGGAGAGGAAAAGCTCACATCACAGAGGATGTAAAGGTTTCATATAGCAAATAATAGTATATTCAAATCAAGTACTGTACTTGAGTAGGGGTGCTTTGTTTTCACAGCTGTTGTTGTCAGCAGTGAAAATCTGTCCAACCACAGAAAATGTCTCTGCATGAGCCTCCCCTCCTCACAACTCTGCAGCTGATGTATAATATTAACAAGACAGGAGTCGTTTCTCATGCTGAGAATATTTGATAAGTTTGAACGTATTTTTTTTTTTTACTCTTCAGAAATACTGGCGATAAATCCACCTCACTTCTATGTGTGTGTGTGTGTGTGTGTTGGCAGGGTGGCTGCTGTCCAGTGATAATAGAGGCTCTCCAAATGTCTCTCGCCTCATTACATCTGTGGCGACAGGGATCCTCGCATTCACATGCTGACCCAGGCCAAAGTTCACTTGCTTGTTTCCCCAGTTAGCGTGTGTGTGGCGGTGATACAGCCGAGCGGGCGAGGGGGTGAACACATGAAGACAGAGAACCTTCACAGAACAAGTGACGCTTCTGTCTTTGTGTGTGTGTGTGTGTGTGAGAGAGAGAGAGAGCATCCGTATCTAGATTGCAACCGTTGGTACAACTATAGATGAGGCACAGTCTGGCTGCAGCTTTGTTCCACTCAGTGGCTTTAAAGGTCCAGTTCATTCAATTACACTCAATTAACAAAAAAACAAAAAAAAAGTTCTTCAAATACCTGCAGTGGAATCTGTCCATTGTCCCTTTTAGCTTTGGCTGGTGTTGTTTGGATTTGATTCGTGTTGCTCACCAAACTGGGAAAAAAAAATATTCGTACTCTGGATAATAAAATCTCACTGGAAACACTTTTAATTGGAACTATATGTCCTCGCCACAGAGTCCTAGTAAGTCAAAGCATCTCTGGACAAAAAACTGTCACTTCACGCATGTCTTTACATTAATCAACACGAGCTACAGTTATTCAGGAATTACCCAGTACCCCCGCTCACTGGACCAGGAGGATACTGAAAGCCAGCAAACTGCATGAGATTGAGAAAAACTGTTAGAGGCTCTAACAGCAGAGTTAGGATCATTGCAAATAATTATCTTTATGGACAGTTTTCTGTTGTTGTTCTCATTCCTGACCATGAGCCCAACACCTGGAACAGCCCGATGGCAGCACCACACAAGAGTACTGGGGTCAAATGTCACGGTGTGACAAGAAGAGCAAAGAGAAGGACAAGCGATAATGATCACACCATCACACACACACACACTGCTTCCAATAAACTTTTATTACAGCACACAAAATAAAAAAAAAACAGCAAATTCAGGAAAACAACATCTCAGTCAGCTCGGCCGTCTCACTGAGAGCGACAACAAAGGTAAAGCGAGGATTCCTTTGGAAGTCAACATGAACCCTCTCTCCACTTGTGTGGAAGGCGAGAAACGGAAAACGGTCGTTAGCGTCCGAGCAGTGGCGCTGTTATGGAAAACCACAATGGTTTAAAAAAAAAAATGTGATTTTTGTCGTTACATGAGGAAACGTTCTGATCAAGTGAGTTTGAGATTGAGATCACATGACATGTTATATATTAATGTACAGAAACTAAACGGTCCAACATTTCCCTTGAAGTATTTTAGCACATTTTTCAAATGTTTAGACTCGAGGATGTGTTCATTAACTCTTTCCCCCTGACCTTAACCAAAGTCCTTTTGTTGCCTGAACCTAATCACCCACAGAACTCAGGATGTGAACCCGGGTCTCTGGAGTCAAAGTCCTTCCCTTTGTTAATTAGTAGCACGTACTGTAAACCTCATTTCTTGGAGACAGGGTTGTGTTTGTTTTTTTTTTTTATAAGAAAAGTCTTCTCTGATCTGCTCCTGTTGTTAGCTTAGCTTAGCTGTTTGAATGGAAAGTCAACACTTCCTACATGTTTAGCAGCCATGACAATGTGGCTGGTGTTGTTTTCACCTATGTGTGTGTGTGTGTGTGTGACTTGACAAAAATGTGGAGACACCTACTGTAGTGGGAAGTAACACAAAAGACGTTTTGTATGTTTTGATGCTGTCATGGAGACAAAATCTGTCCACAGGCAGACAGACAGACAGAGACGCCTGACCACATCAAATATTCTGCATTCACCACTAACCATGTTTCATGTTGAACAGTCCTCATATCAAACCAGGCAAGATTTCAGCAAAACATCCATCAACACTAACACAGGTTACAACCTGACCCTGTGAGGACGGTCAGTCCCTTCTCTCACGCCGTGTGTTCCACTGCAGCACTGACCTGCTCAGAGTTTCTGTTTTCATACACTGATCATATTTGTCCCATTAGCTTCTACTCTGCTGTCCTTTCAACTGCTGTTAAGCTAACAACACTCAACAGCTCCTGCAAAAAAAAAAAAAAGAATGCACACTTCCTCCCTGTCTTTAATTGTGAAAACTCTTCAGGAACTAAGTTGCATTGATGGTAACTTCACATCGCTTCAAAAAACAGTCAATTGGAAACAAGTAGTGAATGAAAACAGTGTTTGTTTTGGTAAAAAGAGAAAGTGAGAGCAGTGTGGCTCCTGTTAGAACTGTTGAAATCAACATTATGCTGCTGTATCTATGTGTCTGAACTGGTCCAGCTTCTATTCCGAACTGGATTACACAGGTGTTGTACAAACCTCCAACTCGGAGAACCAGTTTCCACCCAGAGAGGAGCCTTTATTTTGGATATCTATGAGCAGCTCAGCTGAAATCTTTCAGACCAGTATTTAAATAGTTGGTATTGGACATTTATACTGGGGCCTATGCTTAGAACATAACAGAACATTTTTCTATCTTAACCATGCGAATGAGTGGAGAGAAGGTGCAACAAGCTCCTCACACTGTACTCCAACTGTGACCTCACCGAGTCAGCAGCCAATGCAAACCCTTCCTAATTACATATTTACTTCAGGTGTTGACGGAGGTGCACGTCACAGCGTCCACCTCCAATTCAGTTTGAAGCAGACAAACCGCTATAATATTTTCTTTACAAAATATGCAAGTATATACAGTGGCATTTACAAGCAACTATTACAAAAAGGGGGGGAAAACAAACAAACAAACAAACCTTCAACAGCTTCAGTGCAAAAATGCCTGCTAAGATTAGAGCACAGACCCGAAAACCGCGAAGAGAATAGAAACAGTCTCGTTATAAAATGTTTCATCAGCGAGTCCTGTGCACATTTTAGGTCATGAATCACCCTGCAAAGCAAAGCTTGTAAAGGAACCGATTTCTTATTGCTGTGCTTGGTGGATGTGCGTGTGTGGGTTATGAGAGTCTAAAGCTTCATTTCACCCTGAGGAACAAAAAGAAAGAATTTAGAATGCAAGTCCAGCTATTAAATATATTTATATATAAAATCAGTGATAACATAATTATTCCTTGTGTTTTCTTGAAAGCATGACAGCTGACAGGATTTACAGAGGGAGGAAGAGGACATGCGCTGATGTCACCATTCACAGGACACTCACCCAGTATTAACACGTGATCTGAGTCTGAACACATGACAGGTGATAACACGCCTGTGCATTTACACCTAATGTTAAAAGAAGTTCTAATCTGGATTCTGAGACTTTTCAGGAAACTGGATCAGTGTCCACACAGCCCCAAGCATCCCAAGGTCTTATGTTCCAAACTGCCCATGTGAACATGTCCACCTATAGGAGAACTGCTTGTGCACTCGCTGTCTAAGCCTCCTGTCCTCCTGACGACTGCACTGAGCAATCTGACAGAACCCCATCCTCCATCTACCTGCTGCCACCGCCTGATTTTAAGACAGAGTGTGTGTTTGTGTCCACCAGTCTGTCTGTGGTTATCTGTGTCGTGCTGTAACCTGTAATCTGATTAGATTATTTGGTTATGTGGTAAAGTGAAAATAATATCGGACCAAATAAATTAAAATATTAAAAAAAAACCAAAAAAAAAAAAACCTTCCATCTTCAGTCTCAGACTCACCCACCCCCATAACCACCCTCCGACAAGTGAACTCCTCCAGGTTCAGTCCCTGTGTGGCCGGGGTGGGGGGTGGGGGGGGTTTCAAATGTACGATATGAGGAACAAAAGGACAAAGCAAAGCTACAAAGGAGTTCGACACAACTTCACTCTGTTCATGAACATCAGTCTTTCGAGACGTCATCATCCATTCATCTATTCTTCCATCAATCCGCACATACACATACAAACATGCACACAGCAAGGGCAGCTGAAGTATTGAGACAACGAGTTTAAACTGAGTCAAATTCATATATGACAAGTCTTAACATCAAGCAAGCCGATTGGTTGATCCAATTCCTCTCAAGAGGTGGGTTTGAATTGCACCTGAATGCTCTCTGGACTGTGCGTTCAAGCAGTTAATACGAGGAAATGTGTCTGAAAAACGAAGACCATGTCTTCAGAGCCGGGTCCAAACTGGGTCTCTACTGCTGTACTTCCAATCCTGAATCCTTTAATGGCATAATGAAATCAAGGTTTAAAATAATATCAGGAGTATTGCTTATTGATCTGCTGCATGTTTGCACACATACACAGCGGACAGTAACAGGTTACTGCAGTATTTATGTAAGATTTTTTTCAGCTAACACAATTGGTTAAAGGAGAGATATTTGCTGGGCTGGTTGGAAATACAGCCTGATAATTAGCTTTTAAATGATCATACTAGAAAGAGCTCATTTAATTTACCAGAACAACTTGATCAATAGATTACCAATAACCCTGATCATCTCTAGACTGAAGGCGGAAGGTGTTTGTTATCATGTCGGATCTCTGTGTTTGCTACAGAACAAAAGGAAATGGCACCGTCTCACGCCCGTTAGGGTGCAGCAAGCACTGACCTTTAACCTCATTGTCTCAATACTGCCGAGCGTCACTTCCCGTGTGGTACCAGTCTCCCCTCTGCAGCCGCAATCATTGCACTCGCACAAATGCACAAACATAGTTTGTCTTATCATAGCCATTAAAAATACTTTACAAACATTTTACTGTTCAGTCCAGTAAACTGTTCAATGTGTGTGTGTGTGTATTATTTACACTGAATATTCAGTCAGGTATAACAGTAAGGAGAGGATATGACTTCATATGCATGTGAGTGTGTGTTCAGTTCCCTGCATGCCCTGTACAGTGTGTGTGTGTGTGTGTATGTCACATAGGAACTGTGGACAATGTCCACAGAATCATGTCTCTGGAGTTGCTCTTTCACACATGCAGCGAACGACAGGAGACTGTCCAAGTGAGACGTGTTCACACCTGGAAATCCTCCGTTTTGGTTTGGGGGAGGGGTGGAGCCTGTGTAGAGCATGCAGGAGGAAGGATAGAAACCACATCAGCATGCCCTGTCAATCACTGTAACTGGGCAACTGATTCGGATATTAGCATTCTCACAGACAGCTACTCAGGTTTGCCGTGCATGTGTGAAAGCCGCTTATGTGTACCTGTTGTGTGTCTGTGTGTGTGTAAATTCCCCATGTGGTTCTTCTTCTTCTTCTGTATGTCACTGTCATGTCATGTGCAATCACTTCATTCCATATGTGAAAATACATGTTCTTCTTCTGTGAGTGTCTCAGCAGCTCAGTGTGTGTCTGTGTGTGACTGCATGCATGTTTCATTCATTACATCTCTTTGTGACACTCACATCTCTCCCGTGTGTGTGTGTGTGTGTGTATGGGGGGGGGGGTTTACGAGGACATGCCGTTGACCAGGCTCCTCAGCTGTTTGACCACAGTCTCTATCAGCTTCTGTTTGTCTCTGTCGTTCTTCCTGAACTGAGAGAAGATGTTGTTCTTCTTACTGGTGTCCTTCATCCTGGGAACAGAGGAAAAGAGACAAATCAGACACATGTGTCCTCTCTCATCGGGGACATTAGACTCTGATGATCCCACCTTGTTTGGTCTGGTTAAAATGAACTCTGGTGTTAGATTTCCATGGTAAAAGCTGGTACAATTCATCTCCCAGTCTGTGCAAAGTGAAGAAGAGCCTATATGTAAGATCATTTTGTAACCATGGTAACAAAAAATGGTGTGACTGCTGGGGTTTCAAAAAAAAACCCAAATGTGTGTCGAGCTTATTTCCAACTTTTTTTTTTGGTAGTTCTCTAATAAAAGTGGAACAGTGAATATCCTCCTGTAATATGATGATCCTGTAATAATCTAGTATCTGTTACTCGATTCCAGCCATTGGTTGAACTTTAGCACCAGCCAAATTAGCACTAGCATTAGCTGCCTCCCCCCCAAGTTAGTTAGTGGATACATTAGCACAGTAGGTTTTCTGGTAGTAGTAGTAGCAGTGTTGTCTGTGAATGTTCTCATTCATCCAGGTCATAGTTCTCTCTTTGAAAACTGAATCGAAGGCAACTGGACATACGTTTGTCTGGGAAGACAAACATATGTCCAGTTGCCAGTAGTAGCAGTGTTGAATTTCAGTCATGGTTGATGGTAGAAATAAACATTTCTAAGGTATGTGGTATTATGTTTTTTCTTAACCATAACTGGTTCATAACTGGTCAGTATGACTGCGTGTTTACAGCTTTTAGTTTGTCTGTAAAAAGTCAGTGTGAACACACACCACACCAGTTCTTACAGACAGCAACTATCATTGTTTCCCCTTGATTCAGACCAAATGAACCAAACTAAAAGTGTGTATCCATAGAAATTTTTTTTTACTTGGGCTCATGCATTCTTATAAATATGAGAACACACACGGCTATGAAGAAGCAAGTCCAAAAATATTACCCATCACTATTCATGCTGAGCTAGACAGGAGACAAACTATACAGCAGAGGAGACTGAGATATCAGAGCAAAGTACAAGCAGTGAAGAAGCTGCACCTACCCTCTGTAGACTCTGAGCAGCAGCAGCAGCAGCAGAAAAACAGGAGACAGAAGAAGAAGATGATTCAGAGGAAAATGAAATCAAAAGACAGGGAGAGGAGGAAGCTTTTCATACATTATCTGCAAGAATTCATGTAATGAAGTGTTATTGATGTGACACCTTTTTAAAAAAAAACGTCACACAAATCGCACTATAGAATCAGCATAACATGCTAACATTGCTTTTTAAAACATAAAAGAGCTGCAGATACCCTGATTTAATCCCTGAGCAATTCTGGATCTTATCACCTTAGTCCTGCTTTATTAGTGTCTGAAGTGAATGGGTTACAACAGCCCACACTGGGACATCCTCATCTAAACATCCCCGGCAGTGTTAGCATCCTGGATGCACTTACTTCTCAAGCAGGGCCAGGGCAGTTGCTGGATTCACTCTCAGGTACTTGGAGGTTGGCTGGCCATAATCAGCCAGATAGGTTGACCAGTCCCACACCATGAAGAGGTCCAGGAGCTGCAGAACACACAGAGACATGACAGCACTGAAATAGACACTACATACATGCACTCATACACAACACTCAAACTCACAGCTGAACAACAGACTCCCACAGGATCACTGGTCTAAGTCTGTTTGATATACAGAGTTTCCAAGA
This sequence comes from Toxotes chatareus, assembly GCA_016801885.1. Classification (NCBI taxonomy): domain Eukaryota; kingdom Metazoa; phylum Chordata; class Actinopteri; family Toxotidae; genus Toxotes; species Toxotes chatareus. The sequence continues at coordinate 1,029,816 of CM028898.1, read as the reverse complement.
GTGAGAGCTGCAGACAGAGGATGGGAGGAGGAGGAGGAGGAGGGGTGAGGGTGCTTCTGCAGCTACATGATAAGTGTGAACAGGAACATTTCAAATGACCACCCCGCGACCCCTGGTTAACCTGATGGAGATGACCCCACCACCACCACCACCACTACCACACCCCCCCCCCCCCCAACCCCTTACCCCACCCACACACACACACACACACACACACAGTGTATGCTAATGTCATAGGGTGAAACAGCTGGGTGTTTGGGTCATGTTGAAAGAGCAGTGAAAGAGCGGCTTAGTGATAATAGCATTATTCGGCTGACTGAGAGACTCGGACACACAGAGAGAGGCTTAGCAACAATGCCATTATTCTCACCTGCAGCTAAGTGATGAGCCACGGGCAGGCACGTAGAGGGTGCCCCGTCTTACCCTCACACCCTCTGAACCCTCCACAGCTCACAACAGCTGACAGGGTCTAAGTGATTTGGTAGAAGAAGCACAGTTCCCCCTTCAAAACCTGCTTTTTATGTCATTATTAGGAAGCCAGAGCAGGAGAGGACTAAATAGACTGTTCAAGTACAAGTTCGAGACTGCTCGAACATGCTTCACTTCTGAAAAATCCTCCAGTCAACATCTGAACCGTCACAGAGACGTGACGCAGCTGCAGCCGGTTGAAGCCCAAGGTGAAGCTGAGGTGAGCGTTTAAAACGTAAAGAGCCCAGGAGAAAGAAAGAGAGCGTGAGACGTGAGTGATTTCCCAGAAAGGGACGCGGTGTCAGATAAATCATCATCTCTGTGACATGACTTCATGGTTTGTTGTGAAACTCCCTGGTTTCACCTTCACCGTTGAAACAATGAGTCGGGGCGGCGTTCTGAAACTCTAGAAATCCTTCTCTGCTTTCCGTCCCCTTGGACATCTCCCAGTAAATGAGGGTCGTCTCATTGACTTTTATTGTTTGGAATAAAAGGAGTTAGAACAGAAGATGTGGCTATTCTCTCTGTCAGCAGAGTCGAGAGCTCCAGAGGTGAGAAAAGGTTAACTCTAGGTCTGAATGGATCATATTCACACTCAGCATGGCTCCATTTTTACAGCTCAGGAAACTGTATGATGGATGATGGTTCTATGATGAATGACTTAACCCTGAGTTACTACATATGCAGCCCCTTGATCTTCTCTCTACACCCTGCTACACCACTTTTTCCTCTCAGTTTTTCTGAACAACTTTCCTGCATCACCTGCGATCCCCCCAACGCCCTGACATGACTCACATGTACACTTCTTTTCACTACATCACCTTCAATGTGTCTGTGCCATGAACACATCTACAGTATATAAAAGCATTGCTCTTTAAATAAGTGGGACTCCTCACGATGATGCCTGACTCATGAAGGTTCTGGGTTTGATGCGGGTTCAGGTTAAATGGGGGCTCTGAATTGCCTGAAGGTGTAAATGCTTTGTCTCTACATGTCAGCCCTGTGATTGACAGGTGTACCCTTCACATAGGAACTGTACCAGAAACGTTTTGGACAGGCATTAAAAAAGTTCATTTTAATTTCAAGCCTTTTCACAGACAATCATTCAATCATTCACCCTAGATTTTTCAAAACGGTTACAGGATAACGATCTAAAAAAAAAAAAAAAAAAAAAAATTCAACAGCCGTAAGATAAAGGGAAAGTTAAAGGGTGACCTCTATGTAACCTCAAGTCTGTGGATGCCTCCCAACCCCTTTACCTAAGGCTGGGATTAACAGGTCAACCAACCCAGCATTGTATGAAAAGGAACGCGGACACATCTCGTCTAATGAGCTGCATCACAGGAAACTAAACTCAGGCCGAGGCAAGGCTGCAAGCTACCAGAGCACACTGAGGTCGTGTCCTCTGGATTTTTTTTTTTTTTTTTAGCAACTTTGTGAAGTGTTTACATTGTAGCCTTGGAAAATTAAACCTTAAAATCTCCAATTATTCAAAACTAAAAAAAAAAAACTAATGATAGTGAAATTACAGAAGAAGTATTTGATCATCTGCGTTAAATTTTCAATATCATCATCATCTCAGTACCTCAACTTTGTGCACTGACTAGAACTAAGATAGTAGATTATGCATTCAGTTAACTGACAGTGTACCAATTAAGCACTGTCTCTAATCCATCCATAATATGTACTTAATTACAATGTGATTAATTTTTTTTATTTATTTTTTATTTAGTCTATCTACTTTGCTTCAGAGGTCCTGTGCTAATGTAACTATCTTTCTTTTTTGTTTTTTCAGTCCTCTTGCATGTGAACTGAACACATTCCCTCGGTATAGAGCTGGGACCTGGACTGGATGCAGAGCCAAGCCTCCACCTCAGGCTCAGATTAACAGGTCAACGCAGACACAAGCTAATGAGACGAAGCAACACTTTACATACCACTGGTGTTTACAGCAAAAACGGAGTGTGTGTGTGTGGTTGAGGAGTGTTCTTGAGCAGGTGAACTATGGGACAGGTGAAAGTTGAAAAGGCCAGTGTAACATAATATTCCTGTGATACACAATGGATGTTAAAATGTGCAGAAAACAGATTAAAAGCTGCAAAAAGTTAATTTGTAACTAAATAGGTTTTCATTGTTCTCATCAGCATTAAGTGCTCTGAGCAGTTCTGAGCTCTAAATGAAAAAAACTACCCTTGGTAGATGTAGTGAAGTGTCCACCCCCTTCTCCACCCAGGGCTTCTGTCTCAAACCCCTGCTCACTTCTCCCAAGCACACATTGTCCCCTTCTTCTCCCCGGACCTGCCATTCTTCATCCGCCCCACCAGATGTCCCTAAGCGTCCCTCCCCACTCACACACCTGATTCCAGTTCCACCATCACCCAGGTCAGTGTATATACCTGCCTTTGGCACCAGCTCCTCGTCAGTTGGTCTGTGACAAACCGTGACACGAAGCTGTCCTAAACTTATGCTGGCTGAGTTTTGAGTACGCGAGTACATTGCTCAAGTGAGATGCTCTACCTGTCGCAGGTCGATGAAGGCCAGTTGGAGTGTGTCTCCTTGGAAACCAGGGACGGGCTCTGAGCTGGCAAACACTGAGAAGAGACAAAAGCACCACCAGGCGACGGTCACTTTAAACGTACAGTATTACAGTGCACACAGCTAGTGTCGATAACCGTGGCAACAGAAGAAACCCCCTGCATGAGCCTTAATATGTTTCAACAACAGTGTGTGGAGATGAGGTGGTATTTTAATATTCTAATTCTAAGAAAGATTTTCCAAAACCTCAGAGTTAACTGATGAGAAATGATCATTGTTGTTGCATCACTGCTTCCACATCAGTGTGTCCCCGGAGTCTGATAACGCTCCACTTCACAGCATCACAGAATAGAACAGAAAAGTAACATGATATCATCTTGTTGTGACACCCTGGATCACCTGACGTGCTGAACTTTGGCTGACCCAAACCCGAGGCTCTTCAACAAAATAACACGCGTGTTATTTACAAGGTCACTGTTGATTCTCGTAAGACTCGTGGATTAACAAGTTAACAGTACACAAACAAATTATTTGTTAGAACACCACTGCATTAGAGTCGGGCCTTCTGAACGGCACTTGCTTTCATTAATATGAGACTAATTTGTTTATTGCAAATGTAAATTGTGTCTGAATTGTATTCACATATGCTTTTGTACTCTATATTTTTCTAGCACACAGTTTTTTTCCATGAAAAAACATAGTGAGCTCAGTGAGACTACTTGTAAAGAATAACTATAGACTATTGCCAGTGTTGGTCAGGCACAGATTCAACAGTAAGCCTGGAAATGATATTCATTTACAGATTCCTCTGTCTCTGCAAAAGAGAGATGCCTCACATCAGATCAAAAGCAAACGATAACACACAAATTAGTTCCAGTCTGGTATTTTAAAATAAAAGCCAACATTAGATTTATGCCTACTCACATTCACACTGAATGACATCTAAGTTGAACTGCTGAATGGCCCCATACTGATCTGCTTGAGTTCCGTGTCCAGCAGCATTTGCATCAGTGATGTGGACAGATGTTTACAGGCCGACATACAAGCTGTCTGAGCCACTTTACCCTGCAGAGAGAGAGAGAGAGAAAGAGAGAGAGAGAGAGAGAGAGAAAGAGGGAGAGATGGGGGATAGGGATGTGAAGAGGAGATGCAAGAGGCAGGGAAGAGAGATGGAAAGGTGTAGGAAAGATCAGGATGAATTGAAAAGGGGGGGGGGTTATGTACAGAAACGATTGGGGCAGGACAAAGCGGAGTGAAGGAGGAGTAAAAGAAGGAAAGTGAAGGGGTATATAAAAGAGATTGGGCAAAGCAGTTGGCAAGAGAGTAAAAGGTTAAATGGTGGAAGAACAGAAGAGGAAGGGTTTGTGGGAAGAAGGTACAGGAGTAAAAACAGATATAGGGGACAAAGAGCAGGAAAGGCAAAGAAAAAAATAAGCCAATGTTAAAAGTTAGCTTCACCATATCACACAATCAGCACTTCATACCATCTGCTGTCTCAGCCCAGAAGTCAGGAAGGGTTGTGAGTGTTTTGTTTTTTTTCCAACTTTTCTTACAAAAGTTCATTAACAACTTGTCTTTCTGCTCAGAGAACCTGTCCGCTTACAGAGTGGAAAACACTAAGCTATGCATCACTTCCATCCCCAGTGGAGTACATGACATACTGTACATACAGCTATCAATGACGCTCAATCGCTCTACTGGAAGTAAACACAACAAGCATCTGACCGCTGCCATGAATGCTTTTGCCTGTTCATGTAACACAGGCAAAGTGAGCAGCTGATCAGCAACAAGATGAGTCTGTTTGGAACCACAAAACATTACCAAGAGCCGCTGCTGTAAACATGCTGAGAGAGACCTGTCCTCTGGTGAGGCAGTGCTCGCTTCATGCACAGTGGACCTACGCTTTACCAGGTATCCTACATCTGAAAGGTGCACAAAGCTTTTAAAGCAGGGATTTGTATCAACATCAGGCTTAATGTAGATACAAATCACAATGATAATGTCAACGTGCGGAAAGACAAAATGGCTAAGAGAGAGCATGTGGGTATTTTGGTGATACAAAAAGCTGGTGAGGAATGACGTCGTGACTTGAACCACACGTGTGCAGTGCGTGAAAGAGAGGCAGTGTTATCTGATAAGATGAAGAAAGAAGATCAGGAATGCAATTTGAATTTCTAGGTTGTTTTTTTTTTTGTTGTTGTTGTAGTTCAAAGTCCAAAAATACATATGTCCTCACTTTGCCCCCTAGTGGTATCTATCCCTACAGAGCGCTCAGATTGTGATCCTTGTCTGTGAGATTTCTCCTGCCACCCCCGGTGAGAAGATAAAGGGCTTTGATTTGTGGCGCTCATAACACTGCAAAATGACATGCAATGAAGAACTTGATAGTCTTTGCAGAAACAGTATCCTAGTTTCTCTGAAAGCGTCACTGTGAACTGTGACCTGTTGCTGGTCCTATCAGACAACGGTTAGGGGTTAGGGTTAAGTTAGGTAAGGAAATGCAGCACTCTTGTAAATGTTTGTGTGAAGTGACCCTTTACGTGTGGAAAAGGGGTTTGAAAGCGGTTCAGCTATAGATATTTGTTTTGTTTTCTTTTGTTTGTTTTAGTGTTGGTTTAATTGTATTAATGACATTGATGGGAATGGGAAATGACACTGATCATTAACTGATTCAGTTACAAGTCACATTCTGACTGAAGGCCAAAGAACGTTCTTGAATGGCAAAGTACAGTTGTGTGTCATCTGCATATTATAGGACAAGTGGAGTATGTTAATGCCTCAGTGAATAGGTTTGAGGTATACAGTTGAATGAGGTGCTATTAATCAAATGAATAACATTAACATCATGAAGGGCAATTAACATCCTTTAAAAGATGAAAAGGTTCCCAAAACCTAATCTAGCCTTACACATACAAACCATTCTAATGTATACTGAGCATTTTTTTTTTATTCTAAGAGATTCTTATGTCAACATCTATCACCTTAAATTGAATATCTGTTAAAACATGCTTTGATAACGGACATGAAATCAAACATACATGTGATCATACATATAACAAAAAAAAACATACAGCCCAGCTCATGCAGGTAAGGCACAACAACGCAAATACAAAATGTGAGTGTTTACGTTCCTTGAGGTGTCCCCCTTAAATGTTAACATTTAACAACTAACAGTAACTCTGAATGGATCAGTAAATTACGGTTAGTGTTTGTGGTTAACAGGGACAGAGCAACAGATCAACACAATCCAGTCACACATATTCATGCAAAAAACTCTCACAGGGATGGTGTGGTAACCCCTGTGTCAAGGACAATGCAACCGGCAGCCTTGGTGAAATACAGAGTTATATAGGGAAACACCTCCATTAACCAGTGATTCATGTAATTGAAAGGTATAACCACGGGGAGCCATAGACTGATAATAAGAAAGTCAATGGGAGTGTTTAGCTTTCTTTGTTTGAGCCCCACAACATCCCTGTCAATATCCTTCATGCTGACAATTGACCAGCAGACAGACAGACAGCAGTGATACATGGTGTGCCAGCAGTAAAGGCTGCCCATTCTCTCAAAATGAGTACATATCACAGCTCGTGTTTTTCTGTCTGAACAACCACTGAGGCTGAGCCTTTTCTCAAAGTTCTTGATCTTGTTCTTACTTGGACTTACTGTCCCTTTCTACTTAGAGAGACACAGCTAAAGTAGTGCGTCATATGAAAGCAAGAGATACAAATAAAAGATGACCCGAGCTCATTCATTCCATTACAGTACTTTCTCTACATCTACAGTACACCTAGGAAATAAGAGAACGTCAACCACTGTTAAAGTTATGAAGGAGTCAGTAAAAGGTTGCAAATGATGCCAGATGAATCAACAAGCCCGGAGTAGTGGAGTCTCCACAGTCAAACATAAGCATGCTTTTATTTTGTCCTCCCCTCTGCCTGTAGGACGGCAGCACAGTGATGTAACAGCCAGGCAGGAATACTCACCGACATCGACGCATGGTCATTGTTGTTATTCTGAGCAGACACCCCCAAACCAAGCAAAAATGGAAGAACGGGGGGAAAGGGGAGGGAAAGGAAGGAGGGAAAGGACAGGAAAAGAAATGTGGCAACAATAAATGGACAGGAGGAGGTAAATTCAACTAGCGATATCTTGCATGCTTAACAAGTAATAAAGGAGTAAAACAAATCAGTTAGAGCGCGCCGTTACACAGGGAGTGGATGGGGAGACATTCTCGAAAAGCAAAAAAAAAAAAGAAAGCTGGAACTGATTTAAGACATGTTAAAAGAGATGTTGGAGAGAGGAGCAGGCAGGTGGCCCACAGCAGAACAGGCAGTAGCTGTCAGCTATCTGGGCCAAAACACACATTCACTTCAGACTTTTCTTTCACCAAAATGTGCCTCATTGAGCAGAGGATAACATCAGTATGTGCAAAAGCAGTTTATGAGTGAGGGACAGCACAGTTACCATGCATATACACGGGCCGCCAACGCAACAAGCTCACTCACACAACCTCAAATTCACAATGTAAAACAATTCACTCTCAGACAGGACACACTATTTAATAGGGATGTGATGGAACGCAGCAAAACATCAGTTGGGGATTGTGGGAAAATGGGAAGAAAACAGAAAATAAGGAATTATCGCATCCCTGTTCTTGATAGCTTAAATTAATATATAAAAAAAAAAAAAAAAAAAGACAGCGTCCCACAGTTCCCACAGAGGGGCGGCAAGTTCAAAGGTCAAAGTTTAGTGGGAAGGATCAGACTCACCGGGAGGTGTGTGAAGACCTGGAAGGTGGAACGCAGGAAGTTGATCAGGTCCATGAGGTATCCAGAGGCGCGGCCGTCTGACTCAGCCATGCCCCATTCATAGTCTGCCAGCTGGATAAACTCATCTATCTTCTGGTTGAGTTTGGTATAAATCTCTCCCTCTGCAGCGTGACGAGCGTCCTGAAAAGTATCTTCAATTAGCCCCCGATGACAAAACTTAATAGAACTAACTCATGCTGTATAATTAACACAAAGACAAAACTGAAACACGTTCATGTTTTACCTTGAATGTGGACAAGCCATAGAGTCTGGTGGTGTGCACTGTTTCGGGGGAGACATTGGTGATGTTTGTTATGAACTCCTCCAGGTACCTGCAGGCCTGCTCCAGGTGGGTGGTGTTAATGATGATCTGCACTAGCTACAGAGGGAAGGTTACAGTTTTTAGACCAAATCAAATCCTTGGTTTTAGACCGTGTGAGGATGTGATTAGTGAACGGCGGCGTTGTTCCTACCTCAGTCAGTCCAATGTGGGGTTTCTTGATGAGGTTTTGCAGACAGCTGCTGAGTGTTCTTGTCAGCAGCAGGTTGGTTGATTTTCGTAACATGTCATCGATCTCTGTTGAACTGCATACAACAAATAAAATGACCTTTTAACAACAAGGGGAGCTCAGAACTGTAGAAGTGTTTGAGTATCCATTTTGTTAAACTGAGACTGAGCATGCAGTGACTGCACAGTGACCCACCTGCGGTGTAGTGACTCTGAGAACTTGAGGCTGGCGTAAATGAACTCTTTGACCTGTGTGTAAATCTGAGGGACAGACTGGGACATTGGGAGCTTCTTAGGAAAGTCCTGCTGCTTACAGACATAAACACACACACACACAAACACATGGTCACATGACACAGATAGCAACAGCATCAAAAGACTGACTCATTATCTAACATTTGCCCAGGTGAATTATTTAAAGTCTTGCTTTGTTTTGCTTCCTCTTTTTTTGTAACTTTTCGAATGACTCCCGTATTTCTCTCTTTTACATGTACATATATTTGTGAGTACGTAATCCAAACCAGTCTTGCTTTGGATGTATGGGTTTGTGAATCTTCGGTACTTGGAATGCGTTACCTTCTCTATCTCAGCGTCGTGGAAGGGAAAGCGACTGACGACCAGTTTATACTCTTCCTCTGTTTCCACTGGTATGGGACTGTAGTTATCCAGCTCAAAGATCTCCCTGTGGAAAAGGACACTGTTTAGGGTCTGTCCTTTGTGGTGTCCTAAAAGTAGTCAGTAGTTCAGTCCTTGTCAGATTTCATCCAAAGATCACAGTTTTCACGGACAATCGTTAATATTTCAACAAACGCACAACAACAGACACTTGCTTATAGAAAACACACATTATAATGTATTTTAAAGGCATTGTGGAAATGCAGACTCCTAGCTCTGGCAGCCATGATGAGATTTAGCTAAAAAATGAAAAGAAGACATAAAATCATAAAAGATTTGTTGGCCCTCACTTGGGTCAATGCACTGGTCTTCCAATAAAGTTGTGCTTAACATCACGTGTGCTGCCACTAGTTTTCACCTCCCTGCTTTGCAGCATGCAAATGAATCACACAAGTGATGGACAAATAGAAGAGCAGAGACAAACAGCAACACATCAGCAAAACCCCCACCTGAAAACCAGAGCCCACTTCTTCAGCAAAGTTTCATTGTACTGGTCTCTGACCTCGAAAAGCAGGTCAAACAGCCGATTCACTGGGAAACCATAATCCTGTCCATACACACACACACACACACACACACAGACATCACAATGAAACCAAGCGTGTTAATATCAGTTGTTCTACATTCTATATACACGGTGTTCAAAGAAAGTCCGGCTGTAGACCAACCTGTAGTGTGTCAGCGAAGATGACGATGAGGTTCTTCAGCTCCAAGACCAAGTCTGGGTCATCACAGTAAGACTGGTGATAAAAAAACAAACAAACAAATAATCTATGGTAACAGCAGCACCAACAGTAATGAGGTAATCATTTATGAAGAAATGTTACTGAGATATGTGAAGCTACTCACAGAGAAGGCTTGTTGCTAGCTAGCTACAGCTGCTAAAGCCGCTGCACCTCAGTGCACGAATGTGTATGAGTGTCAAACTTAGGCTCTTTAATCTGCCCTCAGAAATTCAACCGACTGGAAGGAAAAATGATGTCTATGGCGCGTATACGACTTCCTGCTAACAGTTTCAACAATGCAATGCTTTACATTCGACAGATGTCTATAATAAAGCTGTGCATTCCTACACCTGTGAGTAAAGTGATGCTTATTTGAGTTAATCCTTACTATAAAGTATCAATCAATCGATCATAAAGTATCTATTATGTAGGAAATAGTGACTGAACGAGCAAAGTCATGATTTCAGGCTTCACTGTTAGGAAAATTACTGTGATTTCAAGAATTCAATCTGCCACAGTTATCCTCATAGGCAGACTGCTAGAACAGAGAGCCTGACAGGCATTACAACAGTAACTAAAGAGGGGGGCTTAGACAGGGGTCACTCAACACCAACAAAGTCCCTCTAAGACTCTGGAGTACAGTGATTTATGACCCTGAAAGCAGGGTAGCTGAGTCCCCTTAACACCAACACAAGCATCCTACCAAACACAAGAGTGTGTAAATCAACCGAGTAAATGAACACAACCTGAGATCTGACGTAAAGCAGCGGTCGCCTGCCTCTCTGTTTACTCAGACACACACACACACACACATACACGCCAACAATCAGCTGGAGACTCAGCTAAACAGCAGCGCATCCCAGCACTGCACCCCACCATATTCTGATCTGTGCATAAATATGAGTCTGTCATGTTTCAGTTGGGCAGTGCTCAGTTTTATAAGTCTATTCTTTCAAACTTTTTTTTTTTTATAAATAGTGGTAAACAGAATTAGTAACATTGCCAGGCCTTTATTATTCCCAGTATTTGCCACAAAATTCTGCCTACATTTATAGTGAATTATTAGAGAACTGGCTCATGGACAGGTCTGTGAAAAAGACTTTCCCTCTGTGGGCTGACCATGCCAGTGGCTGTAAGTGCAGGAGGAACCTGGCAGTGTGGTGCTGCCTGTGTTGCGGCCCAGCAGAGGGGCTGCAAGCCAGGGGTGGGGGTTGGGGGGGGGGGCATGGGGGCCTTTGTTAGTCTTCTCACACCATGCTGTGCAGCCCATTCTCTGGCCTGTTAGCATAATCCTCTGGGTCATTTACAACTGACTGGAACCCAGCAGTCAGGAATATGCCCTCTTAATCTGATGTTATTGTTGCAATCTGTCTCTCATTAAGGCCCCAATGACCTCCTCTTTGGCTGCATGCGTATGTGTGTTTTGACCTCTTCTCTTGAGAGTGATCATTAGTGCATTCGTGGGTGCACTGACCTCCACAGTGGTGTGTGTGTGTGTGTGTGTATCCGCCAGTGAATGAAGATTCTTCCAGGATAAATAGATCACAGCAGGCTCTATTATCTCTATTAACTCTCAACAGTCTCCTCATTCAAAGTCAACTCCCTGCTGGCTGTGTGTGTGCATGTGTGTGAGTGTGTGAGAGCCTACAGAGTGTGTGCGGAGCACAGCGATGATCTTGGACAGGGCCATGTTCCACAGTTCATCGGTGAAAGCTCTGGTCACCAGCCCCCGTGTGGCATGGAGGATATGATCCTCCACAACAAAGAACCTGATGACATGCACAGAAGACACACACACGTTTATTTACAGTACGTCCACCCTGAAACAAACAGAGCTGACTGACATAAACTTTGACGCTGAGTTGTTTAAGGTCGGCAGAGAGTGGTCTTTAGGTCTTAAACAAAAATTCAGCCACAATGAGGTGAGAATGGGAGGAACATCTTACCCCACGATCTGATTGAAGTATCTTCTGTAGCCTTCCACTGTCTCATACTGGATACAACCACACACACACACACAAAAAACCATGTTTACACCCAGTACACAAATACATTACATATTACACACCGAGCAGCCACAGCATTAAAACCAGTTTAATGCTGAACTGAAGGGTGTATGATGTTTGTTCTCACTGTGTGGTATTGCATTTATGAACAAACTGAGACAAATAAATGCAAGAAATGACCATAAATAACTCCATTCACACTCACTGAGCCCTTCATTGGTAACACCTGTACACTTGTTTATTCATGCAATTATCCAATCTGCTCTGCAAATTTAATTTAGTTCTTTGAATTTCATAAATATGCATTATGTGTGTTTCATGACATGTGGGTTGCTCACCATGTTAGCCTGTGGCTGCAGCACTAGCCTGGCCTGTTTTTTCCTCTGTTTCCTGTAGTAGTTCTCAAATGTTTCTCGGTCACCCTGCAGACACAGACGAACACAGCCAACATCATTAACCACTCTAATTACTGATGAGGGGACGATGTCGGCTCAAGATTCTTGTGGCTGCTGCTGGATTTTAATATAGATTTTTGAGAAGTAAGAAAACCATCAATGCAGCAGAGAGAGAGAGAGAGAGAGGCAGAAACACCTACCAGCACAGTGTAAATGTGTAAACATCTGTAGACAGGTGAGAAGTCCACCAGGTCCTGTGCTGTAAGAACCTGTCAAACACATACCAGGAAATAAGATTACTGTCAAATACGGTGCTGCTCCTACAGGCACACATCAACGAATCAAATCAAGTGGAAAGCTATTAAAATCTCCTCTCATTCATTCATAGAAAACAAATATAGAGCCTGACAGGGAGCTCGTGATGTTGCTGCCAACTCAATTCCCCATTTACAGACACGGTGCTGAGAAAGCCATGATATTTATAAACTGTATATAAGCATCCAGTTTTGAATAACACCATTATTTAAGTGCAACCACATCCTGCCACACCATAACACACACACACACACACACACACACACACACACAATGCTCCCTGACCTCTTCATCTGCTTCCTCCTCGTCTCCTGTGTCGTCGTCCATCATCAGGCCATTGTGAGTGTGTGTTCGTCCGTTGAGGGAGTACACAGGCTTGGTGTAGTGGCCCATACTGGCCTGCTTTGTTACAGCGCTGTGGAAGGTCCTGTGCTGCTGCGCCTGGAGGGACATCCAACACACACACACACAGACCACTGAGGAGATAAACACCTATTCACAGCTGTTGGGGGAATTGTTAAAGACACAAACTCATACCTGTCTCATGGCTGTCTCTCCAACCTTGTCGGAGTGTTTTCTGATGCTCTCCAGGAAGTCCTTGAGGTCTGACATGGAGATGTCCTTGATTTCCTCCCGCAGTCTGGGTAGGTTTTCGGCCATGATCTGACAGAACCTGTACTGACTGACCCTGCAGAACAAATCCACTTCGGTCAAACTCAACTGAATTTAGTCTTGTATGAAAAAGAATGGAACAGCTGGGAAACGAACCAACTTTTCAGCATAACTGTAACTGTTTAAAAAATGACTGGAGATTATTTAAACCTCCCATCAAATGGCTCATGGGAAAGCTATAAAATGTAGAAGTGTAAATGAGCATAATAGGTAATAAGTTCCCTTTAAGTGCAGTGAATCTAAGCGGTGTAGGACCATGCTGCAAACTTTTCAGAGCCATTTTAAAGTGGTAAGTATTATATTTACTCAAAAGATTTTTAGTGGAGCATTCCTTCAAGAACACCTGACGGTATAATCCTACCTGGGGATGTAGACCTTCTCCAGCTGCTCCATGGTTTTCAGCGCAGCATAGTATCTGCAGAAAGAAATGGTAGAGCTTCAGTTAGAAAGGCACAGCTATGGTCCTTTAACAAATCTGTTAAAGGACAGACTCTTGGTTTTTGAAGCAAGTCTTAGGTGGCCACATAAAGACTGAAACAGGTTTTGCATGCTGTAATTGTTCTTCCTGTTCAAACTGCCCTGATCCTTTCCTCAGCCTCCCTGAAGCTTCCAAAGTTACAGTATTTTTATAAGCCCTTTTTATTAACTCCCCACTGCACACTTTATTATGTAAATGTCCTTTAAAGCAAAGTTTACTTTTGTATTTGTTTCAGTGAGAAGTATACTGTTTGATTACATGTGGACCAGGGTCTGAAAATGGTGGGATAGTGTCTCCTCTGATGATAATGCCTAGAACTCACAGCCAAGGTTACTTTTATTGTCTCCCACAGGAGACAATAATCTTGGACTAAAGAAACTACTGCATAAAAACCATCATAATAAAAACCATAAGACAAACACATTTCTCTTCACATGCTGCAGGAGTTACCCATCAATACATTTAACTGATAGAGGGACAAACTAATCTCTCCAACGACTGTGATTACACAAGGGGACCCTGTACTTCCTCCCAGAATGAATTAGCACATCATGTGGGGAGAGGGGGTGTGAGAATTCCCATAATTCCTCTAATAGAATATCATAAAGTAAACTCTGTCGCAGCTCTATAAAAAATTAACATCATCTTCCTGAAGACAGTCTCTGGAAAACTGGAAAAAGATGCTGTGCAGCGTGACCTGTTATTCTCAGAGCCTATTCTGAAAGCTGCGTTCTAAAGATACTGCAGGCCGTCATAGTGCGCACTTCATCGCGAGGGTTCAGCCTTGGGTCAGCGTGCTGCGCTCCCATCATTAGGCTGATAGGCGGGCTGTGAAGGGATCTAATTGGTCGGTCAGCGAGTGTAAAATGTGTTGTATACACATGAACAGAAGACAGACTCATAAAGTGTACAGTGAAAAGGTTTGTCAGAGTGCAGGGCACCAGGAAGGGAGGACACAAAGGCTGCAAGTGACAGGACATTGAACAGAATGTGACCTGGGCATCAGCACATACAGTACACATAATAATGCAAACTCATTCCAATACATAGTAACAGTGTATAAGCCATTGTCTTGGATTGGCCGTGGGCCGTGACAGAGCCGGAGTGAGGGGGGGCCTTATTCCGAACAAGGGCACACTGAGGGTCAATTGTCCAGCTAGTGAATGGCCCCTTCCTTTGGTGCACACTAATGAACAAGAAAAGGGGTCATTATTTTCCTGTCTAAAGTGAACTCTCCCCCTCGCTTTTTAAATATAGGCATGTAAATGTGGCCAAACATGAAGTTCATGGGGTGAAAATGAAGTTCGATTAAACCCACAGAGCAGTAGATGAGCATGGAAGGTTAATGGTAGTAAACCTGCAGCAGCAACACTGGATGATTTTACAGATTGGTTTGGTTGGATGTTTGTTTCTCTCTAGCTAAAAGCACCGTGTTGCTGAACGCTGGCCCCTTGTTTCAGTAACACTACTGTTTACTGGAAAGCAAGTTGTAAAAGAAGTGTGTCACTGCCCTCTGTGGTTCAAAGTTTGACCTCCGACCAGACCACACCCAGCATCACTGACGACAGACCTGGTCAGATTAGAGCATGAAGCTTCAGCTGCACAGCAGGACTGCCTGGTTTGTTGATGATTTATGTGTCCACTAGATTGTGGAAGTAGAAGAAACATTGCGCCAGTAGCCTCTGTTGGTTGAAAGGTATACCATGCAAGTCTGTTAAACCTCTGGCAACACCTCTGGCTTGTCCTGCCAACTAGTCGTGACAATATGCTCTACCCACACCCCCTGCAGCTGTACTCTAGCACTACAGTAACCATGGTATAAGTTCCCATTCCTATAATCTGTTTTTAATATTGCAGCTGTACATGAGTCACATTCTGATGACATGCTCTGTGGGACAGATACCTTTTGGATTCCAGCTGCTCCTTTAGTTTGCTGTACATTTCTAGCACTGCAAAACAAGAAGAGAGGAGAAACAGGATCAGCAGAAGGCGTTGTTGGTTTAAGCTATTTACTCTGTTCTGCTCTTTAAGAGCAAACTTATAACAGCAAAATTTGAACTTCTGTGTCAACAGAACTTCACTCTACTAACCCAACATTCCCAAGACAAGACACACAGGCAGTGGCGGTATACCTGGTATACAGAGCTGGAGCTTCTCCACAGTAGTGGCCATGTTCCTCTGCTGGATCCGGCAGCAAATCACCTCCTCTGTCTGAGCCGTCACCTGAGGGAGAGGAGCACATGGCAGAAGGAGACGGTGAGAGAGAGGACACCACTGTTAAGTACTGGGTTAAAGAACGATGAAGTGTACGTGGAGCTTTGTCTTCTGCGCATTCGTGCATACAGGCACATGTGGACTTACTTACCTCCCTTCCAGCTTCTTGTAGTCGTCGATTAGTGTCCGTCACTTGGCCCTTTGAAAGAAGACACAAGCATCAGTTTAACTGCACAGCCTCCACATTCTTTCCTTTTATTCTTTTTTTCCCTGTAAACATGATTCTTATATTTTTTTATTTTGAAATACCACACCATTCAGCTGCTTCATCTCCACCTTAAAGTCAACTGGTGATATTCTATATTTTTTCTTTTATCAACAAATCCCATGCACGCCCATCATTTCCTCTTCTTTGAGTATCTTGTCATAAACTACAGAGACCAGCTGCATTAATAAATTAGCTACATATTTGCAAGGATTCTTTAAAGTTTTATGTCTTCAGTAAGAACCAATGGGATTTAATGTTGAGACATCTTGGAAGATCGTCCTCTTCACGTGGTCTAGTTGGAGGTGATGAAAATGTTCACACACCTAAGACACAATTTAAATGATACATTTTAGGTTTACTCCAACACTTTCTCTTCGTGAGCACTTGTATTTTCTTCATGTTGAACACTTTTTCAGAATTTATGAATACCTCAGTCTTGGTTCAGCCAAACATGCTGTCCTGTGTCTATCTGTCTTTCCTCTCTCTGTCTGCTCCCACTCTCCATGCCCTCTCGTTTCCCTCTCAACCTCCTTCCCTGTAGCTGCTCAGCCTTGTAATCAGCTCATTGTCCATGAAGGGGCAAGGACAAAGGCAGGAAAATTCAGATTAACCAGGCAGTGGGGACCTAAACCCAGCGCTGGTGCACTGGGCCTTTCATGGGGTTTAATGGCTTGTGACAGGCTCTTTCTCACAGATTCAGTGACAAACTTCTCGATTCTGGATGGGGATTTTTGAACTCTCGGCTCTTGTCACACGGCTGAGAGCCATGACCCAATTGACCAGTCGGCTTTTTGATGACAATCCTTTCAACAGTGAAGCTTTCAAATGAAAGGGGCTGACTACATAATCACTGCTTCTTCTTTTTTTTTTTTTTTTTCAAGCAAGGGCATGGCACCAGAGCAAGAGTGAGTTGACAATGCTAGAAACTTAACCAAGACTGTTATCTAATATGATAATGATGCACCGGTCCGCTGCCAGGGAGAACAACCTATGACCTTTCCATCACAGGGCAGTAATCACCTTTCACCTTTCCACCAAAGCAAACCTACAGCTAGCGACAAGACAGGTAACACATTGTTGATTCTCATAAATTCTGAACAGAAGACAATAACGTTAGCCTTTGTTAGCCCTAACCTTTAGTTAGCTACCTAGCA
The DNA here is from genome assembly GCA_016801885.1 of Toxotes chatareus. Lineage (NCBI taxonomy): Eukaryota > Metazoa > Chordata > Actinopteri > Toxotidae > Toxotes > Toxotes chatareus. Next base: position 1,012,592 of record CM028898.1, on the reverse strand, counting down.
TCGACTGTGCTGGTATCGATCACTCTGCAGTTTAAACAAATCTAATGAACGATTGACAGATAAAATTTTATTTATTTTACAGCTCATGCCGAGGCAGAGACCACCTCTTGTCTGGATGAATCCAAGATCTCACCACAGGTGGGACACAGCTGTTTCTTTCCAACAAAAACGCTTTAGTGTGGTTGACGCAGTCCTTTTACAGTTATTTCAGGGATTTCTTTAGCAGCCAATGAGGGTAACAGGCCAAACATCCACGTTCTCAGCTCTACTGCCATGTAGTCCTCTTTTCAATAATGTCTCTTACCATCAGCTTCTCTGCATCAGTGCGCACTTTGAGGAGTTCTGTGATGGCGTCCACAAAGCCTTGGTGATGGAAATTGCACATCTTCTCAATCTCGCGGTCATGGTTCCTTATCCTGGCATCCAGTTTTTCCATGAAGCGCTTGTGGGCGTTGGGCTGGTCATCGTAAATAGACCTGAGAGTCACGAACGAGGTGAGGAAACAAGGAGGTGGGGGGGGGGAAGGAACAAAAAAAAGGGGGATGAGGCAAGAAGGGAAAGATGGCAAAACAGGGAAAACAACTGTTAGAATGAAAAGGATTTGCTCATGTGTTACTTTGCATATCTACATTTATGCATGGGTTACTGCTGTGTGTGATCCAGGTTGTGTGTTGGTCCATACATGGTCTGGTGTGTGTGTGTATGTATAGAATTGTTCATACAAAATAGCCTTTCTAATCTGTTTTTCAGATGTCTCAGCAAGACTAACTTGCCACACTGTATCTGTCTGTCTCTCAAACAGTCTCTCTGTCCCATTCAAAGTTAGCAAGAAGTAACCAATACTCAGGACCAGGCTTACATGTTCCTCTTATGTTTTCTTCAGGTAAATGCTGCAGTTTATAGTTTTCTTTACCATAATGTCAGGTTGGTATTTATGCATAAACTCTCCACATTGATTGATTGATTGTTTCCCACAATCCTCCACTCGTCAACTTCCTGCCTTAACTCCACCCACGGACTCAGTGTTTAGAGTAGTTGGCGGTGTAACCCACTGACCCACGATCGAAAGACATAGATTCAGCTGACAAGTTAGGAAAACTGAACACCTCCACCAGTAGCTGGACCTGCTCAGTGCTATTCAGTGAAAAAGTCAGGCATGATCACCAAGTAAGGCTAACAACTAGTTAGTTATAAGATTGCTCACTCACTCACACGTTCTCACTCTCTCTGTATCCCACGGATACGTGCCCGCAGCTTCCCTCTCCATCTCCATTACTCCCACTCACACCTTTACACTGTGTGTTCTCTCACTCTCAATCTCATTATTCATTCAGTAGTATTGTGGCTGTATGGTTGACGCTTTTAGAGTGTAATAACCCCTTTTACATTGTTACTCATTTTAATAATTGATTTTTTTAAAATGTATTTATTTTAATAAATGTAAAGTAATAGTCCAGAGACTTTCTTCTGTACCATGTCAACATAACTGAATGTGGAAGTGCTGATCTAACAAAGTTACCTGCTTATGTACTGTTTTGTGTTAATGTTAGTCATTGTCATACTTATGCTTCAGTTATTTACGTTTATCAAAGCCTCAGATTATATTATATTATTTAAGGTAGTGATGGATAGGAATGTTAGGAGCTTAATTCAGCTGTTTGTCATATTCTGCAAATTCTACATGCACAGGAAAAAAAGTTTCTGACTTTACTTTCTAAATGATCTTCAACAAATATTCTAAAACAAATCCAAAACCTTAGACTTTAGACTACTTTACACAACTACCTGAATATACTGTACATCCTCTGTAGATTTCTACTGAACGTAAACAGTTCCCTGCATTATTCTTACACCTGATGTTTATTTCTAATTCCATTCCAGAACCATGTTTCCTTTTGTTGTTCTTATACATGTATTTACATTACTGTACAGTTTTGAGGTTCACAGCCTGAAAGGTGTGTCTTTAATCAGACACTGACTCTGGGACAGTGCCTTCCCCAACAGGCCATCAGAGGAAACGGAAAAGGATCTGAGAGCTCATTAGTAACATGACCCTTCATTTCACCTGGAGTAACAGCTCCACCTAGTGAAGGCAGAGTAGTGAAGTGCTACTTTCATAAACTGTTAATGAATAATATACAGTTTCTATAAAAGAACAGGCTCATTTTGTGATTCTGGCTGTCATTTTTAGATTTATAGTTATTTTAAGTAAACCAGAACAAAACAGAGGTCCAAATGAATGATGAGGCAAAGAGGGAGAGTGTACAGCACACAACACCTGATGCAAGACATCTGAGTGATGCCACTGAGCCAAATGATTCCTGCCATATATATAAGAACAGGATTAGATTCTGTCATTTAAAGACTAACAGCTTAATGTGATTCGGAGGCATCTGTGTCAAGCAGATTCCAGAGGGTGGTCCAGAAAAAAGTGGTGGACTGACACAGTTACATAGAGGCTAATAAATAGGCTACTGCCATTTTTTTTTTAAATTATAGGCAATATATTTCATTCAAGGTAAAGCATATTTTTCACACAATAGAATTAAATAAAAGCTTTGATCATTTTTTACATAAAAAATTAAGATTGGATACTGAAAACAATATGATTTTGGATGCGCAGTTGCTCATTCGTGTTTTTATACAAGTGCAAATTCTAAAACTTCTCGTGTCTGGCAAATTAATTTGACAAAGGTTCTATAAGCACTGCATTTTCTATTAAACAGGATGTTTAATGCGATGCATTCTTTTTTTACATGAAATTGCAGAAGAAAGTGAAAATTCCAAGAATAGAAAAATTGAAATAATTGCTTTTTTTTTTTTGTATAATTCCTTTAAAAAATCACATCAAATTTGATATTTTGAACTAAGCTCTCTCATCACGTTAAAGCATTAGGACTTTTTATTCCTCAAACTATTTTCTTTATCTCACACACACACACGATTCGTCAATTCAATTCAATTCAATTTTATTTGTATAGTGCCTTCCATATTCAAAATTGTCTCTTAGTGCTTTACAGAGACCCAGAGCCTGAGTCAAGCAAACACGCAAACATGCCTCCATCACTGTGATATAAACTACACTAACCACTTGATTCTTTCAGCATCTGTCGTCCACACGCTTCAGTCATTCTCTAGGTGTGTTTTGTAGTCCACACACTACTAAACAACATCCCCCCTGCAGAATATCACAGATTTTAGATGTAGTAAATGTGAGACGTTTGTGTCACACACGTCGGCATCTTCCCAACCAGAAACCAGCGAGAAGGGTAACTTTCACATTTTCTTGTTAGGGCGTGTTATTGTTAGATTCTTGTTAGATGAACAAGCCCTGAATCAGTGGAGGCAGTGGAGGATGGAGGCGGTTTGATTTGAATATTTGGTTTTCAGATATTTTTCTGTCTCGCTTCATTTGTCCTCTCCTTCAGATATGGAAATGTTAGTTGTCAGTTGGCTGACACTGGTAGTAAAACTTGTGACCAAAGCTCAACACCGCAAACAGTTTATTCAAAATACACCTGCATTTAGCTGCCAACCCCAACATGTCGATATGGCCTGATAGAAAAGGGAGATGAAGGCTAAGATTGAAACATGAAAACATATGCCAGGGTATTGTGGCTTGGCTGTGTCAGACAACCACGTTTGCGTTCGGACCGTTTTCCGTTTTTTTTTTTGTTTTTTTTTTCAGTTTTAGTGGCAAACACAGAATTACAACGTCCAACAAATATCCATTTTCACTTATGTTTCCTCAGAATAATTAACCCATCTTCATGAGAAAACCTATTTGCTGTCCCAACGTAATGAGATACTAAACTCAAAAGTCTATTTTCAAAAAAAACAAAAACTATGTCTGCTCTCAGCATCCACTTGCGCAAGTAAGATACTTAGCCCTGACTGGTTTCTATATCAGTTACGAAATCACCTAAATTTGTATGTAGTATACGTCTCCATTCCACATCAGAGAGCACCTGGTTCATTTTTACTCAGTAAAATCGCCATCTGACTGTGTATCTTGGTCACAATTTGTTAAAAAATAAAAAACTAAGGCATTTTTTACCAGGGTTGATGTTTATGATATGTGTCTGATATATCTTTATCATATTCTAGTTATTACTTCAGCCTTTGGGCTGTACTATAACTGACTCTGGATCATAGTTTGGACAAAACAAGCAAAGAACTGGTAGATTAATTAATAATAAAAATGTTTGCTGCTATACATGTTAAACTGAGACTGAATAGAGCTATAATCCGCAGGTTTCATTGTTTTTGTTACTTAACTCCAAATACAAACTCAGGGGTAGAGAATTAAACTTAATGCCTCCACAGTCACTGCCACGGGGCCAATGAAGTATCAGACTGTTCATTTTGTTGAGCACGCACAGACACGCAATTCATGGGAGGGGCTGAAGGTGCTGGATGCAGACCGTTTTTATGATTTCCAAAGTATGAACTAGTCTAATTAGTTCTATGGAAATCCAAAATGCGAACAAAAACTAAAAAAATATTTGCGAAAATATGTCATATAAACATGACACTGTGAAATAATCCAACACAATTTGAAACTAATCTCCTGCTTCTTTTCACTGATAGTGAACAGTTTATTTTAGGTAGGTTTTTTTTGTTTTTATTTCCTTTTAAAAAGCTGATTTTTTTCGCCCCATGGCTGTTTTTTTTTCCAGTCAGTCAGGGCAGAGGGGAGAGCAATTTATGTGAATCATTTAATTCACCAGTGTATTCATATTAACTTCACAATGTAATGCTTATATATGCTGTCTGTATCTTTTCATCATGTCTTTTTTTTAAATTTAATATGGGAAATACGGGATTGCCAAAAATATATAACACAGATGCTGAGGGTTGATGCTGTGTTGTAGCTTTCTATTGCTAATTCTCATCAATTTTGACTGACTTTAATCTACCCCCCCAAAAAAAAAACAAGCATCAATAATGACAGAAATAATGTGTTGGAACCTCCATGGAACCTATTAAGTAAAATGATATATCTACACTTAAACTATTCAAACTATAAAATGCATGAGAATAAAAATGTAGAATTATAATTCCACATTTTATACCATACCAGAGGCCACATTTTAGATCTCGTAATAACCCACGGCCTGTGTCTTTTACTGTCTGTGGTTTTATACAACAGGATCTTTGATGTGACACTCCTCTTGTGACTTTATTGTAGTTTTAACAGTGAACTAAGGTCAACTAAGATTACTAAGATTACTGCCAATCCAATGCCTCCATGGAGAAATGAGGAAATTAAACAATTACAGATAAACTGTAGAACAGCAGATGGAGAAAGAATAAAGTAACCGTCATTTATCAAATTTTCCATGAGCAGTTGACTACTTAGAAAAAAACTTGATAAAAAAAACTGATAACCACCAACCGGAACATCCCCACAATCCTCTTCTCAACTACTGATGAGTCTCTTTAGAGATCTGAAAAAACCCTCTGTATTAGTACTACAGTAGACCACAAGCTTCACACTGCTGTTTTTAACTGGTCCAAATTTTATCTTGTTGATGGAGAATTTTTTTGTAAGCATGGATCAATGTTCATCTAAAAGCAACCAATTAAATGTGGTGCTCCTAAAGCTCCTAAAACATTTCCAGACTGTATGAACAGAGCCGTTCTCTCTAATCTATTCCAACCTTTCTTTAACCGAGCATGTCTGAAGTCACCTGTGCAATTCACTGCAAAGCAGTGAGTCATTCAGAAGCTGGATTCGCTCACCTGTTCACTAAAATACTGTTTGGTTTCTGGGTTTGTTTCGAGACCAGAGGCTATATTCTCACATAACATCAATACTGGGATTAAAACTTTTTTTTTATTTGTTGACGAAAAAGCTAATAATTTTGTCATAGCTCTCGTTTTCAAAGGTTACTTTTTAGGTTTACTTTTAGTCTTGGTTTTTTGTGAAAAATAGATCCAAGATTTTTTTGCTATAGATTTCAGTAACAAAATTATCACTGATTTTACAAAGTGTAGATTAAGAACTATGAGGTAGAAAACTAGCCATTTACAATAAAATTGACAACAAAATAAAATTGTAATAAAAAAATTGGTGTACTACCAATTAAAGACAGGCCTTCTTACACAGATCTGCTTTGAGAAGTGATTTATAAGATGTCATAGATTCTACAGGTGTCACTGCAAAAGCCCGGTCTCCCTGGGAATTAAGGACACCCAGGTGTAGGGGCCTGAGGATCTGAGACTGCAGTCCCCCATTCTTTTGCATGGTCTGCACCAAGCGGACTACAAGCAGACTAGAAAGTAGAACAATAAGGACAACTACTAGTCAGTGGTGTCTGCATGTATGTCTGTCCATGTATGCGTCCACAAGGAAGTATAACGGAGGCTTAAGAATCTTCTGGTGGACTAGCGTTTGGTCGACCATTAGGGAACAGCCCGGAACCCTGTACAGGGTTAAAAAAAACAACTACTGAAGTGTTGTAGCAATGGTTTGCTGTGCCACACCACACAACATACTCTAGCTAAGTAGTAACCCCCCCTGGACCACAAGATGAGCCATGTCAGGATCTGATCCTTAGTTCACATCGCAGTAATTAATTACACATAGGGAAGAGCAGAGGTGAACGATGCATTCAGTCACAGTCCAGAGGAAAGAGGACAGCTGCTCAAGTTTGTTTGAAAGTCACCAAACTGAACACACGTTTTACCCTGTACAGTCTGCACCGAGTTGAACTCTCTGTTCAGCACCGATCAGCTGGCCGCTGTCAGTACAGCAGGTCTGCATATGTCAGTGACTGTGATCAGTTATTTCACATCAGAGCACAGAGCCACAGATCTGCCTCTGTGTTTTCCTCTAATCCTGTGATCCCACCATCTATCCTACAACTCCAACTGCAATCAGCGTTCATTAAGCCTTATTGTTTCGGTGTCTTCATGAGTTGGTGGCAAGTGTTTGTATAATCTGAGGTTCTGTAAGAACAATCAAAGTTTAATGTATTACTGCTGAAACGGTTGGTTGTGACAGACCCAAATCATGAGTGTTGCACAAGAAAACCACTTTTCCCTGCAGGTCTTTGTTTCAGAGACTCTCATCTTGACATGCGTTCATGTTGAAGCATTAAAGCACCCAAAACAAACACACAGACAGACAGACAAGCAAAGAAATGGCTCGGATAACATAACTAAATAAACAAAGCTTGGTCCAGATCCATATTTCTGTCAGTTTGTCATATTTTATCTGCCTGCAAATCTGTTTGTTTGACAATCTCTTTATCTGACAGACTTATGTGTAGGTGAGAGTCTTGCGCAGGCTTGAGCTGTGCACGTTGGAGCAGTTAGTCCACTCAAGACAAATGTCCAGCAATTATTAAAACTATTTTATTTGGAACTCTTTAGATTCCCTTCTGATATACCTGCATGGAAATGTACTAATGCACAGGTGCATGGGGATCGTGGGCTGCTAATTTACATCCACTTTCCACAGCCACCTACACAGAATTTAGTAAAAGTGGCTTAAAATTGAAATCATGGTGGCCTTAGGGCCAGCTGAGCACTGTGGTTGTTCTGTTACAGATTTAACCACAAGATTAATACAGACACCGTTAAGTCGGCCATTATTATTTTCTGGTTCTTGACAGCAATTGCTGAATACGTATCAGCTGTTCCAGTTTTGTTTGTGTAATCCAGTGTTAATTTCATTAAAGAAAACTTTGATGGAAAAAAAAAGGTTCACGACAAAAAAAAGACTGAGTGAGATTTGAAAATGAGAAATGATGAACATATTTTACTTTTTTTGTGGAAACACAAAAAAAAAAAACGGAATCACACACTGTACCCTGGCTCCTGACTGTTATCCTCCATCGGCCAAAAGTATCACTTTCACGTTCAGAAGTTGATTTAGCTGCTTGACTGGTTGAACCACCATTGATAACAAACATCTTGTATTCAGTACATTTCTGTCCATTATGTTATTTGATTGTACCATTCTTTGAAGAAACAGATTTATGGATTTAATTCACAGACAGATTAAACATGCAAGCAGCATCATTATATTTATAAAAAGGTAAGCTAATGTAACATCATCAAGTGCTGTGGATGTAGCTAATGTTAATGTTATTTTCAGCAGGTTGTCTTTGATGTTGCTCTTGGAATGAATAAATTCTGGGATTAATGTTAACAGTCAACCCAGTGTTTCCCATACGTACGATTCATCTGTGATGTCCAGCCACAATATCAGCATTGACTGACACATACTGGTTTTCTGAAACTAATCAGGCAGTCAAACTTCAGTCATGTCTTAAAGACACAAAGGCCTGGATGAGCTGTAACCACTCAGCTCTAAATCCAGACAAAACTGGAGTTATTGTATTTGGCTTTACCTTGGCCTCCAGTTCTACTGTAAGGAACCGCAGGATCATTTCTGACAATGTCCTTTGTCTCAAATAGAAAACAAGGACAGGACAGCCTCCTAACATCTGTACAATACTTTGAACACTAGAAACATCCTGTCTCAAAACGATGGTGAAAAACTAATCTATGCATTTGTTACCTCTATACTGGACCACTGAAATTCCTTAATATCAATATGTCACAATAACTCAGTGAAAGTCATTAATAACTGAGCTATCTTAAAGACCTCATATAACCCTCTTATCCCAACAGAACAATTCACTCTTAAAATACAGGCTTACTCATGGATCATGGGGTTTCCAGGAGTAGAAAGGGAGACAGAGCCTTCAGCTCTCAAGCTCCTCTCCTGTGGAAGCAGCTCCCAGTTAGGGATCTGGAGGCAGACTCCCTCTCCATGTTTAAGATTAGGCTTAAAACCTATAGTTAGAGCTGACTCAGGTGAGCCCTGAACCATCTCTGCTATGGGCCGAGGCAGCTGGGGGAACTCCCATGATGCACTGAGCTCTTATACCACATTACAGCAGGTTATTAACTTTATGTCTCTCTCTCCTGTAGTTTCCTCTGCTTCCACTACTCAGCTCTCAACATCACCGTTATCCATTTTATTATAATAATAATAATAATTATTATTATTATTGTTATCATTCTAACAACCAGTCTGACAGTGCTCAAATACACCACTATATATAGTACAGTCGTTCCTGGCCTCTCTCTCCCCCTTCTCTCTCTCCTCTCTAACCAGTGGAGGCAGATAGCCGCCCACTGTTCTGAGTCTGGTTCTGCTGGATGTTTCCTGCTGTTAGTTTTTCCAGAGGAGTTTTTTCCTCTCCACTGTTACCAAGTACTTGTTCATAGTGGGAACTGTTGAGTCTTGTTTTAATAGTGCAGTGTGTTCTATAATAAAGTGATTTTGTATGTTACTATTTTTATTCATCATGTTACATGTTGTTGGCTTCATTAGTGACTTCAAAATGTGTCTTTGACTCAGAAAACATGCTTAGTCAAGAAACTTCAAAACGAGATGCATGCAACTGACGGGTTGCTCAAACCACATTTCTTAATGTGAGTTACAATATAAGGCCACACCTCAATAAACCTGCCTAGGTTCCTACATTTAAACCCTGGGGTTAAAGATATCGTCCACACGTCTGACACTTGTCTAAAAATTCACAATAGAAAAAAAAAACTTTCTTAATATTAGTTGTAAGAAAACGTTATTTATGGTTATTATACAATTTAAAATTGGCTGCATGTACAGCAGGTCTGCTTCAACATAATATATCTTAGATTCTAATAAAAAAAAAACAACATTTCAGTAAAGGACATTATAAGTCGCTACAGTGGTTAAACATTGTTTACAGGATTCAGTATCTCACAGCAAGACATGTATAAATGCCTAAATGCCCAGGAACCAGCCTATTAACAGGCGTCTGAATGTACTACAGACCAGCGGCAGTGTAATACTCTGCAGGGTCAAAATTCATGGAAAATTCTGAATTGAAATGGAAAGAGGAAGGAATTTAATAATCTACTGCATATTTACAGTTTATATAATGAGTAATATTTGAGTAAATTTGGTCTAGTAAAATTAAATACGTATAATTTGTTTTATGGCAGAATAAAACCAGACCAAAACCAACAGTGTCAAGTAGGGATGCCTTCTGAGGCCTGGTTCTGAATGGGGACTGTTCACTTCCCTATTCAGAGAATGTAATAACAGTGCGATATATGGTTGTACGTGCAAGCTTTTCTCTCCTTTCTCTCTCTTCTCTCTGTCTACACACACACACACACACGGAAAGACAGACAGACAGAGTGGGAGGAGGCCACGGCAGAAAGAAACAAACAGTTTAAAGCTTGTTTGAATTTTCACCTGTTTCATGATGACAATATTCATTAACACATCTCAGTATTAGTATTTAATAGTAATACCTGTGTTGTACAGTTTCACATGGTTAAAAGTCAAAGTAATAATCATCTCAGTGAGCTGAATTGCTTGGATGGATCTGATGTGCACACCCAACCCACATCAATCTGTCATTCGGTCTTTTTCCATGGAATTTTGCAGTTGAATCTAACCGTAAGTACAGCTGTTATAACAACAAAAGTTTCACAGTAAAACAACTAAAGAAAACAATGAAAAAAAAAGTATTGTAGCCTGTGTGGTTGTGTCATGTAGGAAAATAAATGGACGAGAATGAGCCAAAAATAAATATTACATCTGACTCAATATCAGGAAACACAATTATTACACAGAATCTGAAGGAAATAATATGATCATGACGTCTCTACATTTGACTGAGCTCTTCAACTTTCTCGCAAGAAATATTGGCACTCATTTAACAAAGAGGCTCTAGATTAAAGGGCATCCTGACCCCTTTGGGCCCTGGGTCTATGCCCAATAGGCCCTTTTAGTAATCCATGTCTATACAGAGTTTTAACTCTGAATCATTTTACATGTGTGTAAGTTCTGTTCAAAGTGGGGTTTTTTTAATTCTGTAGTTACCAAAAAGAACCATTACACAGTATATCGATATGACACATAACTGAATTAAAGCACAAGCATACTCAAACCTACTGAACATATACTTTAGTGTTTCCAGGCACAATTACTTGCACTTCATTTTCTTGTTTAACTTCATTTTTATTCTGTTTTTATTTTAGCAATATTTACCAATTGTCTCCAAATGTGTAATGTTCATTAACCTATTCTACTTTTTCAGACCGTCCATTAGACTTTACGTCTGCGAAGCAACAAGGCGGCCAACGGTTGGAGACATTTTGTTAAACAAATCAGACGCTGCTTCACCTTATCAAATGTCTGAGCTACCAGAAGACAAGTGTAAGGTAGCATCTGATACAACAAGTTCACAGTGATGACTATGTTTTAGAGCTGTGAGAGAAGGAGCTTTCTCTCATTCCATATCCATTTTAGGTCTGCAAAGAATGACTTTTTATTTGAAATTTGAACATTCATTCTAACATGTGGGGAAAGTTAATATTTTATTCTATATAAATAAAACCACAACAAATCTGCGGACTGACCTGCTAGCTTGCACCCCAAGTGAGGCAGAGGTGAGGCACCATGTGCAAGCAGTGCAAAACCTTTTCTGACTGCCTACTATTCAGCACACTAAGCAGGTCCCTCCCCAGAATCTTATGTAAAATATCATCACCAACGAAACAGCAAGACATATACAAGGATATGAAGGCAGGCGGGGGGTGGTGGTCGGGGTGTGCACATCCAAATTTATTCTCCAAAAATCCAAAAGTTTGAGCTAACTGCATATCATTTATAATTCTTTCGAACCTGATTTTTGGAAAACATGACAGCCCCGCAAACAATTATTACTTTCATCAATGATAAATCTAATGATCATTTTTCTTCTTATTATTATTATTATCTCTATGTGGAACCTACATTGTGTTATGCTCTCTTTCCTTCTGTGTCTTAAAATTTAACCAGATTTCCTTACAATGGAAACTGGCTAATGTTTAGTGCTCTTGATGGCTGATTGCCATAGAACTCCTCAAGGAATTGTAGCTAAGATCTATGTCTGATAATGATCAGCACAACACATGCAAACTGGACACAAGCACGTCCAAGCAGCCCAGTAATCATCAGCCTCCATGTTGCCATATGAGCTGCCTCTTTCCTGCTATTAATAATTGAAAGCAGGTGGATGTTTAAACAAATAGATCACTCTCTTCCTGCTTCCTGTCATGACAGGAAGCAAACTTCAGCCAGTCTGAATATGCTTTATCATCCTACCTTCCAATATGTGAAAAGTCAGTCATACCACTAACCCCTAGATACATATGTATTAGACAAAACCCTTTAATAACTTAATATTTTACAACTTCCTCTTTTTATCTATGTGTTAATCCACACCCAGAAGAAGGTGTACACAACTGCCAGGCCACACTGCCTCAAACAGCCAATACTATACCTAATAAAAGGAAGTGCAGTCACTTGCATCGAGCACAAAAAAGAAATTAAGTCTTAATAAGTAAAATGTATGCAAACATCACAACACCTCCAGTTAACTCTGGTGTTAGGGCTTGTTGGTTAGGAGAACTATCCCATTTAGCCCATGTCTGAACCCTGCAACTGCCCCTAAGTCCAGTCCTGTTCTTAAATTACAAATAATTCAAATGCGTTTACAGATAAACACAAGTACACATCACATCACCATCACTGGAGACAGCTGCAGCAGCTGCAACTGCAGTTTACTCAAGTAAAGGACAGGACCTAGATATGACATTTATTAACTGATTGTTATGATTCACAACCACTACAACCAAAACAGAAACCATCACAAGGTCATTTCAGTTTAGCTTCTTTTTTTTCAGCATTTGCCCTTCCTAAGCCACATAATTAGGCTGCTGTAACAAGCACTCTGTTTAACTACATAGGCTCATGACCTATTTTGGACCCAAAATGGAAATATTTGCCATAAAGTGACAAGTCTGAACCCCTGAAAAAAATACTGGAGCAACTCAGAACAACACCAGCAGAGATTTTTTTTTTCTGTGCTCAAATTACATATTAACAGTCCAAGATCGTTAAGGAGCCAATGGCCTGGTACAAGGCATAACTGACATTTTATGACAACCAACCTAGATCACCTATGCTGTTAAAAGAATGGCAGTGCTGATAACATTATAAAAGGATCACTTAAGAGGTAAATACCTCTAGAGCATATATACATCAGATTCCCCAGCTATGCTGAAAGACCACCATAGTTTGTCTTCACAGTGTGTGAGAGAGGTAGAGGCATTCAGTTGAAGCTGAATTCATTTTATTAAACTAATGTCATTCACTATGGCCTCGGAAGCTAACTTGTTAGCTGCCTACCATATCCAAATGCAGTATGCTAGAGAACGTTAGCTTGAGCGATTCAACATCCCATTTCACCGTCATCCAAGCTCTTTGGTCAGCACAACACAACACCACACCAGGGGGTCAACGTGACTCATCCAGCCTTGGTATAGTGTAATGTCAGTAGCGTTAACCTTCTATTTTTGGTGAACAACTAGCCAAAATTGTTTGCTCCGTTAGTTAACATCCGTAAGATGTTCAGCCCCACAGCCACACCCACAAATGATGTTTACATTTTTGACAGGTCTCCAGCTGTCCACCAGTACACAGAACTTGGAAAATCCCGCACAAGCTCAATTTTTCTAAAGGTGCATTAAACTGTGACTGAAACACTGGTCAACGTTAGCTTGTTAGCTAGCAAGCCAGCTAGGCTCATGCCCCGTTTCAACACCATATAACATGTTAGCAAGAATTGCTAACGTTAGCCTGCCGGTGGCTAGGTTAGCTAAGCTATCTCATGAACAAAAGGTCTGATAATGTACGTGATGCAACCAAACACGGACATATTAAGATTGGTAAGTGCTCTCTAAGAAGCCATATATTCTTACCGGAGAGTGGGACCGACACAAGCCGTGTCGGTGCTCTCAATTTCCTGTAAAATCCGCTCGTGCTCCGTTATACACTCCAGGGTTTCATTCTCCGCCATGATTGTTATGTGTGTATTGTGGCTACCACTGCAGCTACAGAAACAGAGTCCAGGTCAGGATCTGGTCTGTGGGGGGCGCACTACAGCTGTAGTCAATCCCAGGACAGCAGCTTTGTTTCCTCCACGCATCCCGTACGTTACAATACAATTCTTGCTGTGACCTTTTACCCCCAAAATACCTATAGACCTTTACCCAAAAATACTGTGGCTACATAATTGAATTGCAGAATTTATGTCAGTAATATGGCAGGTATATAATGTATATTATAATGAAATTGGTTATCCTGTTTTTCAGAATAACAAACGAATGAACACACTGGACAGACTGCTTCGTTTATTAATGCAATAACTTTAAATAAAATCACATTTAATTTTATTGACATGAGACCTGATACTTAATGACAGACAACGCAGCATTTGCATCTTTACTGAAATAGTACTTTACTGCCCGAGTAAAGCACTTTTATTGATTAAGGATAATATTGCAATTTCACATTGTCGCCTTTAAATCAAAATATAGATTTATAGACTCAATCCATCAGATGATTGAAGCCTGACAAGCGATACCTGAGGCAAAAGGCTATATTTATGCTGCTCATAAAACTAATTCCTGTCTGTGTTTAAAATGTTTTTAAAACTAAACCTTTGGCATTTTAAGTAAATCTAATAAAAGCAAACACATTTGTTTCCCTCTCAAATACAGTGCATGCAAGCTTCCATACAGATACTCATAAAGGCATCTCTTGATTCTTGATGTGCATGTTAAGATCAATCAGCATTTTACATCACTCACTTTGTAAATCAGATTAATGACTCCACCGTCAGTTGCTGCCAGCAGATGAAATTTAAAAAAACTGTGTCCTGAGTTTACCTTAAGGTGGTTCCTAGGGGAAGGTCCACAGACTCTAACTCTGCAAAAATATTCCCAAAAGCTTTCTCCTCTTCTTTGTTGTCGTCTTCGCTTTGACTTGGGGGGTCAGGTAAAGCAGCATGGACCCTGTCACCGGCCATTTCTCTCTTCACACTTGAAGTATGAGGACTAGCTCTCTGCATGTGTGAGAGAGAAGGACACCAGGAACTGTGTCTTTGTGTGTGTGTGTGTGTGTGGTGAATTCCAGGGCACCTGCTATGGTCAGCAGAAAAAGAGGGTGCAACAGGAAAAAGAGGCCTTGTGATTCACCGGACTTTGAAACCAACAACACTAACTTCAGTTGCCCTGTGTGTTAACATTTGTCTCATCTACTGTAAACCCTGAAGAAATGTAATAAGAAGCCTGGTCTGTTGGCTTTACCCAACAGATACACATTTAAAACACAGCAGCGATCAGACTACAGATTAGGTGCTGATTAAATGAATGAATGGTGTGAATCTAATGCTAGATTGTGTATCAGAGGCAAAAGGTTTGGGTGTTAAAGAATTAATTAAACTAAAAGAAAAAAAGCCAAAGTGCAATGTCATCAACTCTGCCTTAATTCTGTCAACTGAAATATTATCATCAAAATGCCTTTAAATATTCAAGAAATACTTCAGGGAGTATTGTTCCATTTTTCTATAATGCTGGAGGACACAAAGAGGAGACAAAGATTTTAGAAAGAATGGTCAAAACTGAAGCAAAAGAGGCGGTGACATTCTGACTCTAGTATGGGCCAAGATCCAAAAACACACTGGATCTTACACTTCCTGTAATGCCCAGAACGTGTTTATGTTGAAATGTTGCTGCATGTTATTAAAAGCTCCTACTGTTATTACAGTTTGTAATAGAGGCTTTATAAAATGCATGGTGTCAACGCTCAAACCAAAATTACCCTGATGACATCAGTATGACATCATCAGGGTTATTTAAAATAATGGATTCTTACTATTACATAATGTTTTGCATATATTGACATGGATGCAGTGTGTTATAGTCAATGTGGAGCTGATTCTAACTGCAAGTAATTTAGTCTAAAGGTCAATCCTATATAACGGTAGCTGTCAGACAAATATAGTGGAGTCCATCTGTCCATTATGTATACATGCTTATCCTTTGCTGAGCCACAAGGGAAAGGAGCCTATCCCAACACACATGAGGACAAATCAACAGTCACAGGGGCCCAACACATAGAGATGGAAAACCATCCCACACAGGAGCCTTACAAGCTACTTACAATCAGCATTTAAAAGATAGGTTCACATTTAAAAATGTTCTCACATGCCCGTATTTGTGTCATGATTTCTGTCATACTCCACCTGCCCACCAGATGTCCTCAGACCTTCCTCTGCCTCAGACCCCCACATCCACCTGCTCACCTGTTTCCCTATTCTCAGTCTGTGATTTGTCTAACACAGACTGCTGGTACTTCATATTAGCATCAGGTTGAACTACAGAGTGTATTTCAAAGGGCTGGTTTATGGTCTCTCAGAAATCATTCTCAAGACATCAGAAAGTAAATGTGCTTAGTCGTTCTGAATAGCTGCACCGGGAGCACTGGACTTGTGTGTATATATATATATATGTTTAACACATATATATGTGTATGTGTGTGTGCGTGTGTGTATATACATATATAGCCTATATAAAACACACCTGTCACATTGTGTCACAACAAAACCCAGCAAAGATTAGCACATTTTCTGAAATTACATTCTGAGTAAGGCAGCAGACCTTGACCAGCTTACACAACCACTTTCTATTTCCTGCCATTCTTCTCAAAATGGATTGGGCCATTAGGAGTGTGGTCGTAGTTGTTGACAAAAAGCTCTTCACAAAAACCCTGACTATGAGTTTCCTTATTGCTCCACCAAAAACAAGAAGTGAGTCACACACAGACCCTCGCGCACGCAAGCACGCACACACACACACACTGGTGTAAAGACAGTATTACATATATGGCCCTTCTTGAGTACTTGAGTAAAGAATGTGTGTTGTGGTTTTCTTTCAAAGACTTCTGCTTAGAAGTTTTCCAGGCCTGTGACTCATGCTCTCTGTGGAGCAGGTTTACGGTCAAGACCTGCTCAGTGTGAAAAGTGTGAGATAACTTTCATTATGCTATAGTGCTATATAAATAAAATGAACTTAACTTCACATTCTACGGTTAAAATCATGTTTTCGTCTGTTTTCCATTAATATTAGATTCAGACATTTAAAGCCTCACTTTGTTTCATACTTATAATATCTGGTTTAAATAGTTGTAACATCCTATCAATGCTTCAGCAACTCCCCCACACAGTACACCAGTTCATCTGCCTTATACCTGCAGAGTTTTGGGAGCTCTGGGTGTTTCTCTGTACTGAAGTCTGATTGTAAAAACTCAGCTTGTGAGATTGAGTCTGTGGTTGACTTCACCAGTGATGACATGAGTAAGAATTCTTGTCCAGTACATCACTGAATCTGACTGAGTTTGGGCCAATAAAATTTATCAATAAAGATTTAGTATTTCTCCACCCAAATTAGATTTCAGTCAGCATTTAGAAGACTTTGAAACAGCCTTTAGACCTTTGTAGGGTAAGATGAAAGCTATCACGGACAACCCCATGTATATACAAATATATCAATGAGTCATGAAGGGAGATCAGAGAGTGAAGGTGAGGCAGAGTGAATTTCCACTGGAGCACGTGGAGATAGGAATGGCACTGAGCTTGGTGTGGGGACTGAGAGTAAACTCTAGATAGAGTCAGCAGCACATTACCACACAAGTGAACTGAGCATCTGGAGAGGATCAGAGTGAAGAATACAGTGAAAGGTGTTCATGTATTGTAGGTGAGGGGTATGGTTGATTAGCCGATTTAAGAAAGAAAGAGAAAACACTTGGCTCAGGTAGTGACTGTCAACATCAGTAGCGTTGCATCAGAGTGAAAAGGAAGAGAAGACGAGAGAAAACAGGAAGAGAGGACAGCGGATGAGGGTGTGCAGTGGTATCATATTCTGCTGTTGGCCTCTAGATGTCCAGTTGTACATCCTGTCTTCTCACTCTACAGTTTGTAGGTTTTCCTGTGCTGTTTTCCACGGAATGAATGACTTGGTTTAATGGGTGACAAACTGACACAAACTGAAAGTATTTCCAGTAATGTAATCCACAGCTACACCTACTCATCATGCAGGATTGTACAGGATAGCTACAGATAAATAAACACAGCAGCTGCAATACACTTGGTAAAAGGATTGTTTTTCCACCCTGACTGTCTTCTACAGATAAGTCCAGACATCCAGCATTCACTATGTCCCAGACTGACATCTGATCATGAACTGTCCACCTCCATGGGAAGAAAGGCACAAGAAAAAGTGACACCACCCAAGGAATGGGCTGTAAACCAGTGACTGGATGAGAAAGATGAACCACCGCAAAATTCCATACAAACACAAACTGCGTAAATGGAGTGTAAATCCACAGAGGTTTGGTTTGGTGGTGGTTCAGTTTGAGTGAGAAAACGGTTCATGAATTTTGAAAGATGTGGCCAGTAAATGAGTTTTGAGTCAAATCAATGAAAAGTGATGAAAAAGTGAACTCAGTGTTGAGAAATCCCTCTTAGCAATATTTGAAAAAAAACTCACATTTCACTATGGGACCAACTCTTTATATGCATATGTGTTAAACCTTGACTGTTAACTGTAGCATGACTGTAAATGTATAAGTGGTGGGGCTGTGTGCTGCTGCAACACGTTTCTCCCAAAAAGCTCCTTCAACTGCTCCTTCATACAAAATTCAGACAGCAATGCAGTTTGGTTCCCAGCCGTTTATTAAGCAATATATGAAGCAATCCGCTCCAGCATCCAGTTTTTCAGGTAGCTCAGTTTAGCTCCCCGTCATCGTCAAGCGGTGCAGCTGCCAGCAATCCCATCGTCTTTTCTTCAGAAATTACACTATATTGGTAACATGTTGTACCTTGTTTGATTGAGTGTTGTTTCAGGAGGAATTACGTAATGTGATATTTCATCTAGCAACAGCTAGATGACATGCATGATTTGGCTCTATTGACAGTATTGGTCTCACCACATTAAAGATGATATACCGCGCATGTTCCCAATCCCAATGAGGCACTCAGATGGGATGTCCCTCCAGCACACCTCTGATTTTGAGCAGCATATTTAACGACCTTTAAGTCACTGAAAAATGATTTGACTCCTGTAGAACATTAGTAGCAAGTAAAAATGCACGAGGCGGGCTGAGGGAATGTGGGTACAATGAAAGTAAGCTTTCATAGGTGCTTTGAACTAAACCACAAAATACACAGCTTTCCTGATTTTATATACTTTCCCTATTGAGCTGATTCAAATCAGTGCGAGTGTTAGCCAACGCTTACAAAGTCTCTATGCCAATAATTCATGTTGAGTAATAATCTGCGTGCATGTGTGTTCCATTTGAAAGAGGAGGATGTATAGATCACAGCAGTGAGGGCCCACTGTGAACTATCACTGCGCCTATTCTTCTGTCCTTGTGTTCTTCCTGTCCATGCTCTGCCAGCTTCCTGTCAGCTTCCTGAGTCATCTGGGCTACAGGCTGCTATACAACTGCTGACCTCTATTGTAAGCCACACTCTAAACAAATAGCACCGTCCGGGAATGGGATGGGGACAGTCCACCGCTAAAGCCAGAGAGGTTGTCCAGATGTTTCAGGCAAGGCCAGGGGCCCACTGGATCTCATTTTAAGTCTTAGTCTGCGACATATCGGGGAAATACAGTACTTTTCCAACAAACCTAGCTTATCAATAAGGACTGAATGCAGGGTGAAATGTTAGCCTAGCGTGGTTAAGAACATCTTCTAACAAGACTACATGTTATTTGTTAGACTACATTGAGTTACGTCACCGATCCAACCAAGAATCGCCTAAAATAGGAAGGAAAGCCATTGGAGATGAGATGGAAGCTGCTATCACTGAACTGCTGGGTAGATTTACAGGGCCACAGTCAAGATTGTCCAACACAAGACACTTTAACACAATGTTGGGGGAAAGAGAAGAGGGAAACAAAAGGTTTTGAATGGACTAGCACAGAAAGCAACAGAACTTGAAGTAGCTCTTTAGTCCAACAGTAACTTTGCTGGTTAATACCACCTTGGGTACTTATTACCTGCACGTTTTGGTATCAAAGGGAATAAAATGGCAGATCAGGTTGCAAAGGAGGCCACAAAAAATAATGGCTGATTTTGCAATGAGCTTAAGAAGGACAGAAATCAAGAGCATGATGAGGTAGAGGTTGAAGGAAAGTTGGAAAAACAACAGGAGGAAAAGAGAAAAAGAGCAGGAGAGATGAGACCAGAATATCAAGACTTCAATTTGGACACAATGGACTGAACAGTGCGCTATTTAAAAAAAGGTCTGTAATAGACTGTAATACAGGCAGAAGTGACTGCTGCAGGCAAGAGGAAACAGCCGAGCAGGTTTTGCTCCACTGTCAGAGAAATGATGCAGAAAGAAGGCATCTGATTCAAAACCTCAGAGAGATGAAGGAACACTATGAGTCAAGTTCTCAAGAAGTCAAGAGGCAACTGTTACCAAACCCTGTTTCAGTATCTTAGACTAATTTGATTGAGAAGATATGAGGGTTTCTTTTATCATGAATACTAGACATACTGATCCACACCAGTTGGCGGTGGTGATGCGTCAATCCATATACTAATCATCATCATCATCAGCAATGAGCTTCAAATCTCCAGTTTGGCTCCATCACTCTGATCCTTCCCAGCCGCTCCTTTATAGGTCATCAACTGAAGACAGGCTCAATGGGAAACACACTACTCAGCTGGTTAGATGGGTTGTAGGTTATTCACTGAGTGCAACAGAGTTGGGCCAATGATTATCTGATAGCAATATCATTTTGTCACACAACACATCCACAGCCTTATGATAAGCACAGGCCTAGAATCAGATCAGAATCAGCATGTTAACTGTAACACAGAAGGCCTGTCTTTCTGTCAGTCAGGGAAAAGGGATCCGAGACATTTTCAGCCAGATGATGTTTTGAACTCAGCATGTTTGAAAGAACGATGACATGTACAGTGTTAGATTTATAGGCCTAACACGTTATTACAATATAATATTATTTATCAATTATTATCACGTATTACTAATTGGGATTCATGTTGATACATTTTAGTGGACAGGAGAGTCAGCTCTTGTTATCCTGTTAGGTAGCCTGTGGATATTACTCCTTATTCCTGCTGCCTGCAAACTTTGGATATCCTCACTGCTACACATGTCTCACAGTACGTTACGTTAAAAACTATTGATTTCATAAGTTATCAGCTGTATCACCCACATATCATATTAGTGTGCCCTGCACTCTTACGGCCTTAAAGGCACACAATACTCAATACTAAAAAATCTGAAATACTTGAAATACTTAATAAATTTAGAGGTCTGCACCTGGTTTATACAGAGGGAATAACACACTCAGACGTCCAGGCCCTAGTTTGTACTGGATTCAGTGGGAGCTGTGCTAAATGTGCAACCATTTGAATTCTTCTGTTCTTTTCCTCTCTCGCTCTCTCTTTCTCTTTCTTGGTCTGTCTCTGATGTTTTGTGTAGTGATCCACTGGGAAAAGTCTTGGTTCTTCCTCACTGGAAACACCTGGTTGAACTGAGGTCATAGAGGTGAGCATCAGGGCAGATCTTATGAAAGCAAATTTATGATCAAACTAGTGTAAATGTGTGATTACGTCCAAAAGGTTTCACACGACGAACTGACTGAGGATGTCAGCTCACAGCAGCACCAGTTCAGTGCCTGCAAGAAGCAGACATAATGCTCTGCAGTGCAAAGTGCATTTGTACAGACAAACTGATTTTTGTGATGATGAATCAGTTCTAAACCTCAGCCAACCATAGCAAAGGGCTCCTTAGGTCACAGTGTTCAGACTGGGCTAACTCATGGTCCAACACCCTGATAAAGCAGCTCAGTTCAGATGACTGATGTTGACCTGCAGAGGGAGCCATAGAGAACGTGTAGACCCAAATGGCCTGGTAATACTATACTGTTCCATAAATTGTCCTCATCTGTCTCTCCTGTAGTCAGATGTGTTTTGTAAATTTGTCTCACATATAGACACACACACATGTTTTAAGAGACAAGTTCTTTGGACTATAATGAAGTTGTAACAGATAAACTAGTTAACTGTTCGAAGTTTCTAACTGAAAGAAAATACTAGAAATTTCAACCTGTTACACCGCATTTGATGTGTAGAGTTTTTTAAAAATATAATTAAATTTAATCCCCACAGCTTCAGTGTATTTATGCAGATGCAGCTTGTTGTGAAAGCAGCTGTCATTCATGCACAGTGGGCCTGGCTTTGAGAAGGTGGTCGTAGGTGGACCTGTCTCTGCGGAGAGCTCTTGTCAGCAGGACAGAAAAGCTCTGATGGGTGTTTGAGTGTCTCTCTCAGAGTCTGGTTTACTCAGCTACATTCACACCACTCACAGTGTGTGTGTGTGTGTGTGTGTGTGTGCGCACACACTTGGACATCAGACATGCATGATTATTGCTCAGTAGACACAAACCTCTCAGAGGCTGTCAGCTCCCCCTCCTGTCTCCCTCAAGTGGGCAGGTTTTATGGAGGACGAGGAGGAATGTTAACATATGTACACACACTTCTTCTCCCTTCATCCATCTCTCACTCAATCTTTCTTCCTTTCTTTCCCATTGTTTCCTTTCCACACACAGGTCCAGAGATGTATAAGGTTTAAGGGACGTTATCTCAAAGTTCCAGTAGTTGATTTTTTCACCTGGGTCTGTGATTTTTGTGAATCACAGAACATGGTCGGGTTTGTGATTGTTTGCAGTGCAGTCTCTCTGTCTGCACACTCTTTTTTTTTTTTGAAAGAGGAGGTCAACCTCATCCTGCCACAGCAGGTTTACCAAACACCAACAAGAGGAAGTCAAACAAAAAGACACTGGTCTTCCTCCGTGGCTCAGGACAGCATCTAAAATATTGTGTGTCTCGTTGTTTGTAAAATCTATTTTTATTTACAGTTAGAGAAGCATTCAGAGGAAGCAATGGGCACCAATTTTGCAACAATGTTAGTTATTTCAAGGTTACTCAAAGATGTTAAGAAATAAACAGAGTGTGAATGGATGAAGTTACCTCAAAGTCTGTTTAGTAGCCATTACATAGCTTTTGATCATATCACATTGTTTTCATCAGCTGATGATGGAGTGAATGATGAACTTTGAAACTGAATGTTTGGGCACAGTTTCAGAGAATAAATCTGGGAGTGAAAATGTGTTAATCTGTCAGATACAGATAGCAGTGTTTTTCACTGGATATAATACTGAAATCAGATCTGTTTTGATCGCTGCTTTACACAGAGGCTCAGGAGGTGGAGCAGGTCGTCCACTCATCAGAAGGTCTCGGTGGTTCGACCCCCGGCTCCTCCAGGCCGTGTGTCAAAATGTGTGTCCTGGGGGGAAGATACTGAACCCCATTCTGCCTGTGTCCATCGGTGTGTGTGTTAGTTAAAAACACTGTTTGACTAAGACTAGAAAAGCTCTATATAAGATTATGTTCGACTTTTATAAACTCGTAATGAAGAGCATCTTTTCTGAACGCTCTAAGTAGCAAAGGGAACAAACCCAGTGCAACAGTTTATATATAAGAGTCACTTCACTCTTTTAGTGCTGTTTCTCCTTTTCTTTTTTCTTTGTTTTTCCCTCTTCCACTCTTTTTCCTTTTCTTAGACCTAAGGTGAAGCAAAGCATTGGATCAGTCCTACGTTCTCTGGATTGCAGGACTCTGAAATGATTGGACACTGGTAATAAATATAACTGAAATCATCTGATGTATGAGACTATTTGTCATCTCTATTGTCAGTCTGTGAACCAAATATAAACATGTAAACGGTGACAGCCGGCAATCTCAGCACACACACATTTTCCCTTTAACCCTTGTATGGTGTTCGGTTTGTAATTGGGTTGAAGTAAACATCTGTTGAGTATTTTAACATAAAATTGTTTGATTGTGTCGATTTGAAAACCCCAAAATGCAGTGGGTCCACCAGACACAGGAACACTGGCTGAATAACAAAAATACGAACACCACACAAGGGTTAAATATGTGTGTGTGTGTGTGTGTGATCTTAACCTCATCACATGTGTGTGTCTGACAATGTGTGCACGCTAATCCCGTCTGTCATTGTTGTGAAATTGGCTCAGCGTTCACTCAGAATGGGGAAGTGAAAGACAGGCACCAATACATACACACAAACACACACACACATATATATGTACACACATACGCAAGGTGCTCAGCAAAGCAGTGCAGTCCTACGCCCTGCAGACACATGTGTGGTCTTAGGTAGCTTGTTGTTTCTGAGCAGGCGAACATATGCGGTTACTGACAAATCCTTGGCTGAGCCACCGCTGACTTCAGACTGCTGCAGACTGTGAAGAAAGAACTTCCACATGACTCAACAGACACGGAGACACACACACAGAGAGACAGAGGTCAAAGGAGAGGGAAAAGTGAAGAGGGAAACTCGGAAAGAAAAAAAACTTGTCTTGATTATCTGAGAGCAAAGGAGATTAGATTAAATCTCTTTTATATACATATGTGTGTGTGTGTGTTGATGATATTGTGTATGATTTTTAATACAGAAATGCCTTCTGAAAAGTATTTTTATGTACATGCACTCAGTAGTTGGTTGGGGCACTGCTGAGGTGTTATGGAAGCCCAGGTTGCTTCGGTAGTGGACTTCCTCTCACCTGCATCGTTGGGTCTTGCATCTTTTATCTTCCTCTTGACAATACCACATAAATTCTCTATGGGGTTCAGGTCAGGCGAGTTTGCTGACCAATCAAACACAGTCGTTAAACCAGGTATTGGTACTTTTGGTAGTGTGGGCAGGTACCAAGTCCTGCTGGAAAAGGAAATTAGCATTTCCATAGAGCTTGTAAGCAGAAGGAAGCATGAATTCCTGTAACATTTCCTGGTAGATGGCTGCGTTCCCTTTGGACTTGATAAAGTGGACCAGCACCAGCAGATGATATGGATCCCAAAATCATTACTGCCTGTGGAAACTTCACACTGGACTTCTCCAGTCTTCCTCAAGACTGTGTGACCTTGATTTCCAAATGAAATGCAAAATTTGAGCAACAGACCAGTTCTTTTTCTCCTTAGCCCAGGTAAGACGGTGGCTCTTGATGCACTGACTCCAGTCTCAGTACTTTCTGTAACAAAAACAAGTCAGACAATGAATGACGTGAATATTAACGTAATTTAAATACCATGGGTTTGTTAGATGTAAAGATTTAATCATAAATGCTTTATGAAAATTAAAAACTTTTTATCTATTTATTGTAAATGACCTCTCAGAGCACACCTGCAGTACCTCCATGGCCCACTGGGGGGCTGTGACCCATACTTTGGGAACCCCCGTTTTAGACAAACTTTATTTCTACCTAACACACAGGGATTTTCAGCTTCATATATGACTGAAGGGAAATGACGACAGAAAATAAATTAAAACGTGTGTGTATTGTATTGCTGAAAGATTTCAGACTGAATACAACATGATTCATGACAGAAATGAAAGGGGGGAAATAACATGCAGAGAAAAATCTTTCTAACGAATTAAGAAAATTGTTCATGTCTCTTTTCGTTCATCAGACACAACAAATAAAATGATATTAAAAATATATAATATATATATATTATAATAAAATATATAATATTATATATATATAATATATAATAAAATCTTGGCATCAGTCGTCTTGAGCTGGTTCCGTTGTTTATCCACTTGCGAGGTGGTTTCAGATCAGTCCAATCAGCTGCAGTGTCCGGTCTCCAATAGGTTTTTTAAAGAAAGTGCGTGTGTCTGTCCGGTAAAAGACTTCCTGTTTTAGAGATCCCTCCTCACTGCTTGATCCTCAGAGCAGAAGCAAGAGCTTTCCGACAGTCATCAAGATGGAAGACCATCCAGAAGGGTTTTCCAGTCAAGCAAGGACAGAGGAGCAAGGAGCGATTGGGATGAACCTTAAATACACCTTTTTCACAGTAAACATCTTGACGTGTGATATGTGTAGGAAAAGCACAGGTGCATATACTGACAAGAATGATGGCTGTTTCAGTTTCGGGCTCCTGGTACTGTTCTGACTCGCTGTCACAGTGCACCAGAGAACAATGAGCTAAATGCTAGCAAAGAGATGGAGAATCCACTGACTGTCTGGTCACTGACTTGAACCCTTCACCAAGCTTCATAACTCCGCTTTCTACACAGATGAACTTTCTTCTGTACTTTCTTTAGAGCCCTTTTAGTTTAGAGGACCACGGCAGTGACTGTCCTCCTGCGGCGGAGACACGATCACTGTAGTATCCAGCTGTTGCTTAACATACTGTCTTCTAACCTTCTATTTCTCTGTCCAAACATCCTGCAGCATGCTGGACATTGCCTGGAACCCCCCCCCCCCCACCTTCCCAGCCCAACATTCCTTCATCTATTAATGTCCTTTCCTGTCTCTCTGGCAATCGCTGTTTTCACAGCCCTTTGTCGGAAACCAAACAAATTAACGCTGCATTGTTCTGCCAGTTGCATTATAGCTGGAAACATCAGCAAGGCAATAGTTTCCTGAAATCCCACATTAATGAGCAAAGGCCAGCGGTGATTCGTGTGTGTGTGTGTGTGTTGTTTGAAGTAGGAGGTCTGGTAAAGGGCTTGAAGCTTGATGCGCCCTGTCTTCCTTGAGCAGCTATTCACACGTCAGTGTGCTGAATTCTGTTGCTTTCTCCTGCAGATTTTTTTTAACTGGTCCAACCTAATCTGGGCTTCAGTGTAGTAGAGGAGGATGGTGTTTGTGTGGTGGGACCAACTTTGGGTGCTTGCAACCTTGACTACAATCGTAGTCAAGGTTGCAAGCACTGGTCAGTGGGGGTAAAAGTACTCCAATTTATTTGAATATAAGTAAAAGTATCAATACCACAGTGTAGAAATGAAGCTTTGTGAGGGTTCAGTCAAGAAGATCATGTCCTTGCACATTCTTTCCAATTGGTGATCAAGCCCTCCAATTATAAGTCTCCTGTTGGGCTGGGACCTCCTTCTTCTTGAAAGTCTTTCCAGACTGAAACACTGTTGGTCTGTTACGAGTACCTCTTTCATTCTGACTCTGTGAACACATTCAATTTAAGCTCAATCATATGTAGTGTGGTTGTGCCTTGAGCCACATGAAGTTTGAAAGTAGATGGATGGACAGATGAAGCCCATAAACACATCAAACCCGGGGCCAGGTTTATTCTGGAAGGTTCATTCAGGGCCCAATAGAAAGATTTTGACCCTTTTCCACTTGACATGTTTATCTGGTCATGGCTTAGTGTGAACCAAGATTAGTTTCTGACATTTTAGTAACATAAGTTTATAATATGAATTTCAGGTCTCTGTTTCTGTTTGAGAAAATAGGGTGGAAAAGCATTATATTATTGCATTATATACACTGTCCGTTTTATTTAACTGAAACCTTTCCTTTTTCACAGTTAGTGAATTGATACAATGTGCAAACAGCGACAGGATTTGTATTTAAAACATATACATATGTGTCAGACACCTTGTTAAAAAGCCTGATTTTTATTTTATTTTTTTTAATGATTTCATCACAGTGGAAAATTCAGCAAGTCTCTACTTTCCAGCTCTCACTCACCCACGTTAGGAGATATCCTTTCATATTGTTCCTAAAATGTCACTCGTGCCCTAATAGCACCTTAATTCAGTCGGATGTTTGCGACATTTGGCCATAGCTATTTATTATCAGTGTGTGTGTCCTGCCAGGGGCGGCTTGTTTGAGCAGCTAATTGTTCAGATGGACCCTATCTAAATTGGATGGTGAGGCAGAAAATCCTGTACTCTTTTGACTAGCATGTGAATACTTTTAAAACCTCGCTATCTTCCATTTGGATATGGCCTAATTGAAAAGCAAATAGTACACTTGAGCGCACCCATGAATCGGTGAGTGATATCTCCTTAGCTGCCGGAGGAATGAATCTCTCCTGCCGGACTCCCTCGTCCCCCCTCTCCTGTTTTCCGTTGCTTCAAAACGGGCTCCCTCACGCATTATCTATTGGAACATTGTTTTGGGGGATTAATGTCTTGATGTGGATCCTTTTTCACACACGGACAGTAAGTGGTTTCTGGGACAACTCAAGTCCTCAGTGTTGACTCACCATATGGGGGCTGGGGGGGAAGGGGACGCTGAACAAAGGCGGGCGGATACACTCAACGCATGAAGTGAACGTGAAGAGGGTTTTAGAAAATGAGAAATTCATTGGGAACAAAGTGATGACTGAGTTCTGATTAGGGAATCCAAACAGGCAGCGGTGCTTGGGTCCATAGTGTCTATTGTATCCCATTATTTTTTACAGTGTGTGAATGTGCTGAAGTGATCTCACTTCTGTAAGTAAAACATGTTTAATGTATGTTGTCTGTATCCATCTATTGTATCTGTCAAAATGTATAGTAGAGATGAACATTTACAGTTTATAACAAAACTGATCACTAAAATGTTAAGTGATTCAAAATTGTGTCAATGTACAATCATTTTATTTGTAATATTTTCAAGTAAAAGTGTAGTAGTGTCATATTAGATCTGATGTATGACAAAAAAAACAAAAAAAAAAAACAGACTACAGTGTCTAATGCAGCATGGCTCCACGTGGTGAGGAGCTGCTTGAACAAGTAAGAAACCAGATTGTGGGTCTTCATGAAGATGGAAGAGGAGGAACATTAGTAACAAGAGCATCAGCAGGCGACTGAACATGAGCTGAAACACATTTGCAGCAGTGATCAGGATGTACAGGAAGAGCCTCGAAGTGGACGTCCTCGAAAATGTTTCAGCGACTGGTCAGACAGAGTGAAGGACACTGTGTGAAGCATTTTAAAGTGGGAGGTAGAGGAAAAGAACCATGAAGAAGAAGAAGAAGAACGAGAACATCTCTCCACAGATTAGTGTTAGACTGCTATCATCCATGAACAGGAAGATCAGATCTGTCATCAAAAATAAAGGCAGACATACAAAATATTAACAAAATAAAAGACTGGAACCTCACTAATGAAGGGTGGACTGACTTTTGCCCTGGACTGTTCTTTAATATGGACCTTTATTCAGAGGTTAATAAGTCTGTGTTTTATTTTAGTTTTAAATGAACAAGATTTGTCATTATTTAACATTTTAGGGACACTGATACAGTTTGCAGTGCAATGCTCTGCATTATGTGGAAGGTTAAAATGAATCATCAGTGAGTAAATCCCTGTGTTACATAGGGAGAGTGATCCTGTTATCACTGTCTGATTTAAGTTTACAGTCACTAGCACTAGTTGTTCTGTGGCGCCTTTACCCAACAGCAACAACAGCAGCCACCAGCTTTGGGCTTTGGACCGCCCCGGGGATTGGAGGGTCGCCGGTTCAATTCCTCAATCAAGCACAATGGGTATGTGTGGTGGTGAAGGAGACTGCGACCATGGGTGTGGTACCCTTGAGCAAGGCTCCCCTTTGACTCTAGTGCATGTGCATGCTTGTGTGTGTGTATTGTGTGGGTAAAATGCAGAGATAAACTACAAGGGCTGCAGCAGAGAGAGGGAAGTTACATGGACACGACCCCCAGTGAAGTCTGGTTTGAACTACCAATCACAGCCTGCAGCTGGACTCCTTGCATCAAACCCGGTTTTAGCTGCTTCAGCTGTCTGCAAAACTCTCATCACATTAAACTTTCCAGTCCAGCTCCAGTCAGGTAACAGGTAGCTCACCTGAAATGGAACCAAACACTTCTGCATTTTCACTTCTATTAAACATATAATCTCTTTAATCAGTATTTCCCCTGTTTCTTTCTTTTATAGAAACACATATTTAGAAATTGTTGCTGGAACAAATAAACAAAAATAAAATATCTTCTGGAGTTTTTTTTTCATCACCAATTCATTTCATCTATCCATGTCCGTCTCTCCGCTTCCTCCTCCTCCTCCTCCTCCTCTCTGTGTCTGTGTGGCTGCTGGCGACACCAGTATCGATGGGAAGCCATGTTTTCTCTCATTAATTTATCAGCTCGGCAGAGGAGGGAGACCTCGGTGGGGTAGAGATAATGGCTTCCATTTGGCCAAGGTCAACAGTCAACACATTCCTCAGTCGTTCAAATATAACCACACATTAACTTGTGTGCACTGAAAAGCACAAGAGCACTTGCACACACACACACACACACACACACAGTGCTAATAGATTGTGGTAGCACTGTTCTGTCTATGAGGGTTTCATCCTATTAAAGAGGTAATACTCTGAACCCTGATCAGAAAATCAGCTGAATATCAGAATGGTTAACTTCAGATAACAGCTACACACACAGTCCTTTACACAATCAGTACCTAGATGATTCATTACAGCTGCACCTGTTTCTGAGCTGAATAATAGTTAATAAAAAAACCCATCATCCACATCAACATCCACGTGTAGACGTGGTTTGTTAGCAGTCAGATATTTTTAGGAAAACTACTGAACCCTTTAAAAAAAAAAAAAAGAAACAATGTATTTTGGAGCTGTTTTAAAATATGGACATCTTCAATCAGGCGTCAACAGACTCAGAGCTGCAGAGCCACAGAAGTCAGAGCATATCCGAAGATGGACTAAGACCCTTCTGGTTTTGGTCTTTGCATTGGATTTATTGTTAATAAGAAAAACACAGAATCACCTTTGAAATTTTTTTTTTTTTATCTGAGACAATATCTAAAAGCACCTGGAAGAACCCTGTGTCTTAAAGATGAGGTTTATATGCTACTAAATGGTTTTGTCATTTTGTCTTGTCTTTTTTTTCCAGTCCAGGAAGTGTGACAGAAATCACAGGTTCACGCACTGTGCAGAGCCATAAACCCATTAACCAAGCCTTCATTGATATTAGCGGATATTATAGGAAAACAAATGAAAGCTGACATCAGATGCATTCAGTAGGAACTTTTTTGCAACTTTGCGGATACATCCGTGACAAACATTTCCTCATGGTGATTCACGCAGCATCATTTTTCTCTGAAAACACATTTACTGTGACAGATCAGTGGAATGTGGGAGACAGTGTCACCTGATACTGAGGATTTTAAAAGGCGCCGCATAAAGAGAATTAAAGTTCCTTTCTGAAACAGCAAACTCCTTCCATTTCACTTAACACCATCAAACAACCCATGATTTTAAAACATTACTGATGGAAGCATTTTAACTTAAACTGGTCACCTAGAAAAAGAATTCCTTTCATGTCATTTGATGCCAAAACTGACACAGTAATTTTAGGAATCACTGTTTTCATATATACATGAATTCCTCAATCAAAGGAGCCCTTTTGCAGTCAGTGTTTTGTGTGTGTGTGTGTGTGTGTGTGTGTGTGTGTGTGTGTGTGTGTGTGTGTGTGTGTGTGTGTGTGAATTGACAAGATCAGACAGGCACTCTGGAACCAGCCAGCTATCTGCTGAACATTTTACCCACCAACTGTGTGTGCTATTCCTCCCAGTGTTGACTTTACCCTGCACAATTTGTGAACCATTACACAATACAGAGGCTGAGATCAATGTGCATACTGTTGGTTTTGGAATGGTCTCGTACGTGTGAGGCCACTGAACCTCAGCAATGCGACTCAAACAAGGTTATGGGAGCGATGAGCTTTAATCCTTCAAAACATCACACATGGTTAAAAACAAAAGAAAACGACATTTGCTTTCTTTAAATTTCCAAATCAGCCCTATGTTCACATTTTAACAGTCAGTCTCAACAACTATCATCGTCTCTTGTATTAAAAAGTCCTGGGGACATATTG
Organism: Toxotes chatareus; assembly: GCA_016801885.1. Classification (NCBI taxonomy): domain Eukaryota; kingdom Metazoa; phylum Chordata; class Actinopteri; family Toxotidae; genus Toxotes; species Toxotes chatareus. The sequence continues at coordinate 980,929 of CM028898.1, read as the reverse complement.
TATGACTATCAATCAGTCCCCCTCCTATCTATCTGTCTGCTGTCCCTGCTGTTGTGAGGGTTCACTCAATCATTAACCTAATCTACTTACTGAAAAACTCCCACTCACAGTGTGTGCATGAGAGCTCAGTGATAAGCTATTTGAAGATGAAGGTGATGATGGGACAACGATTGACATGGACTAAATTGTTTGCTAATCTGTGGCTGCCTCTGGTTCCGCAGGGGGAAATCGGGAGCCAGTGAAACAGCAGATTGAAGAGCAGTGATTTAAAGCAGCAGCAGTTTCACAGCAACATGTAACGTGGTGTAACAAGCACCGCATGTAAAGCTTTATTATGTATTTGATTTGTTTAAATATCATCACACTCAGTTCACTAAGTCTTTGTCCTTGGCTGATCCTGTTCAGAGACATATTAGACATACAGGGTCTGAAGGCTGATCGGGACCCAGGATCCACAAACCCACGTCCACAGGCCAAGTTGTCTGTTGTGGTCAATTACTGAACTCGAGCAAGTTCCATGTTTCATGTTCCATGTTGTCTGTGCATCAGTGCTGCTGATTCTTTTCCAGTTCAAAAAAAATTCACCCCAAGCAGACGATGAGCTCTGAAAAAACTTTGATGCATTTTTATAGGTTTTGTAGGTTTTAACTGAGTTAATTAACATTAAATAGTTAACATTAGAGCAGCTATACAGAGAAATGATTAATGCAACAGTAATATTAACCCTACACCATAAATTATACACTAATGTAACACTCTGAAAGGGGCCAGTTTGCTTATAATTTAAGTACGGTTTGCTGATAATGCCATTGCACCCTTGTTTAAGTAAAATGAAGTAACTGAATATAGCACTTTGTTCATTTTAATTCATTTTTACAATGTTTTATTGTTTGTTTGTTTTTTTTTAAGGAAAGAGTGAAATGACTTCTCCTCTCTTTACAAATTGATTTTCATACTAAAGTAAATGTAAAATTTCCTTCAGTTAATGGGTGGACTGAAAAAAAAAAAACATACAGCCAACATGTGAGAAATCCTTTTTTTGCTGAATTAAAGCAAAATTTAAAAAAAAAAAGTCAAATGATTTTATGATTATGTAGAATTAATTAGGAAAGTCATACAAGTAACACTACAAAAATCTTTACCACCCCCCCCCCCCCCAAAAATATACATGAAGCCAGATTCATCAGACTGAAATGTGAATACAAGAGAACACAAAACATACTTCAGTCTCCTGTAAAGGCAGGAAACCATAAAAATACGGCCTTTTAAATGGGTTTGAATATAATTAACATTAGGCCATTATCAACAACTGTCATATTATGAGTAGTAACCTGTTACACAAGCAGCCTGCTTTCACTCAGTGTGTGTGTGTGTGTGTGTGTGTGTGTGTGTGTGTGTGTGTCCATGTCTTTCTCACAGCTGGTCATTACAAAGCCTCTGTTTCAGTCATTTTGCTACCATTTCAATGCCATCACCATTTATTAAACTCCTTTTATTAACTGACTCTGACTGTGATTAGACTTGTATGTGCTTTTAGGGTAAAAAAAAGACCATTTATTAGTTTTAATAATTCAGTTTGTTTCATTTTATTGATTTGTTCTTATTCTTTTAATTCCTATAAAGGGCCTAAATTCAAACTTTTTTCTTTTTTAATTAATTGATTTCCTTTATTTCCCCACCAAATATAAGATAATAAATCTCAATTAAATTCCAGCTCTTATCACAAAAAGAGTTTATTAGATGCCACCAATCAAATGATTAATTAGCTCTATGTTGATTGTAGTAGGGAATGTCACATTTTAAGGCCAGTAAGAGCTTCATCATCTAAAAGGATTAAAACAGTACAGAGAAACTAATCTATGAGCCTACTCTTCATTTACAGTCAGAACCATCAGCACAAATAGAGCAGAATAAGATGCTTTGTATACAACACACCAGGAGCCACCGGCCTGTCTGAATGAAGGCCCCAACTGTCCGAGCGGATCCAGTCTCAGTTCGGGCGCGGGGCCTGCGGTTCAAAACTGCGTGTTCCGTGTGAATTCGTCGTCGTCGTCGTCGTCCTCTATGTCCAGCTCCCGGTCCGTGTCGTCTGACACGTCAGAGTCCAGCTCTGTGTGGAGCTGCTGCGGGGACGCGGACCTCACGCGGACTGTCTGTCTGTGCTCCGGGCTCTGGATCCCGGTCGACTCGCTCGCCTCGTCCCCTTTACTGTTACTCCTTCCGGCGGAGCCGTTGTCTTCCGCCTCCCTCTTACCTCCCTGGGGATTCTCCTGATGAAGATGGAGACAGATCGTTTTCTGATTAGGACCGTGCACCCGTGTTTTAATGGCATCACCGTATATCACTGCTAAAAATAAACCATTTCAGGTGACGCGTATCAAAACCTCTCACCTGTTTCAGTCTCCGCCACTTCGCCCGTCGATTCTGGAACCAGGTTTTTACCTGAGAGACCAAATGAAATAAATAAAAATGACTGTTAGACATTAAAACTGAGGAGACAACGGAAAATACACAAGGGCTATTAAAATGACAAGTGCACTAAACACTGTGTACAGGCAGCCGAAAATGGATGCGAATTAGAAAACAATAAATATGAAATGAAATCAATAGATTTCGTTTATTATCAATTCGAACATTCCTCAGTCAAAATGTGATCATGAGCTACATGAGCTGCGTGATTAATTACTGATTGATTTCTAATCAACTTGTATAGGACCCGGAAACAAATAATATTTCAATCACAGCTTCAGTTAATAAGACAATAGGATGGAAAGATGGAGGATGGAGGATGGAAAAGCAGATTTGCAGGGGAAGAACTGCAGATTAACTAATTCATTCTGTGAAAAAATCCAATTAATTTCGTTGTGCCATGGTATAATAATAATAATAATAATAATAATAATAATAATAATAATAATAATAATAATAAGAAGAAGAAGTAATATGCATTACCTCCCTCAGTCAATTTGTACGATAATAAAAAGTAATAAAACATAGATTCAGATAATAAAACAGATCATTTGGTGGATGGAGGTGCGCACTGGGCTCAGCCCGCTCACCTGTCTCTCGCTGAGCTGCAGCATCTTGGCCAGCCGTTTCCTCTCCGGAGGAGACAGGTATTTCTGTGTCTCAAACTTCTTCTCCAGCTCGATGGTCTGGTCGTTGGAGAACCGGACCTGACCGCCTTTTCGTTTGTGCAGTGGCCGCTGGATGAAGGGAGTCCACAGCAGAGGCTTTCCTTTAGAACAGGGGGGGCAGAGAGGGAGAGAGTTCAGATTTAAAGCCGGGAATGGAATGAACAGTTATTTTTTTGTGTGTGTTATTAAAATCTATTAAAAATAAAAAATAAAAATAAAAACAAAAAAGCACCCTCCGAAGAAAACCGAACCTTGAAAAAAAGCTTGTGAATCGACCTTAAGGTTGAATAAACCTTTTCTTTTTCTTTCTTTCTTTCTTTTTGTTCTTGTGTCATTCTGGACGTTTTTTTATAGAGGCAAATCACATTTAAATAAAAAGTAGGGTAAATGTATTTTAATAATAATAATAATTAAGCGGAAAAAATAGAAGAAAATGGAAAGGAAATGACATGCGGGGGAAATAAAAGCCCTGGAAGTCATCCACATCTCTAATACAATTCATTTAAACATCTGACTTGATAATACACTGACAATCACTCTGACATAGCCTGAATCTTTCCAATAAAACTTCATTACCTGTCGGAAACAGGATATTGGGATATTCAGTCAAAGTAAACAATTGGAGTTTAAACAAATGAGGAAAAGTGAATTCATTGTTGAGCCTTTAAATGGCCGTGCGTGTTGTCTGGACAGATTTAGAGGGAGAAAGGACCCAGCAGTCTAATCAGGAGTGTTTTTGTCTTGTCTGGTTTCCTCTCCAGTTAATGGCCGGGAGCAAACAATGGCAGAGGCAGCGGCCGCCACCCGGGGCCTGCTGCTCGCTGTCTTTTAAGGAAGGTCGTGACGGAGTGAAAACTATGGCCAAATATCCGCTTCATGTGCTTCCTGCTTTGTGGTTGTGATTAGAGGCTGATGGCATCCACACCAACAGACAGCCCGTGTCCTCCGCTCAAGCACTGACACAGAGTAAATCTCTTGCGGTTGAAACTGCTGTCAGGGACCTTCTTACTGCTGCGCTTTTCCAAAGGAAGTTAGCTAATCCAGTCCCATGAGATGCATTTCTCAAAAAAAAGCAAAAATGGTATGAAGTGAAAGATTTAGTACAAAAATAGATATAAAAATAATTATGAAGAAACTTGTTCTCATTTATCATTTATTTGAATATTTATAACACAATCACCAACGCCTCTCGGTGTTTATGAGCTTTCTTTTGGCTAACATTACATCCTAGCTAATTAAGCTAGGTAGCTTGTGTTGCGGCTAATTATTACAATCAAAAATTAAAAATATTTAGCCTGTAGTAGGCTACAATGGAACTAAGCTTATTAAAGGAATGCCCTCAATTTTTAAGTTAACATGAAACATTTTCAAGTCCATGTTGATATTTAGGTTATAGGTGGTGAAGTTTGTTTTTGAAAGAAAATGTTCTTCGGAGTTTTAAGATGTTAGCCTACTGCCACAGCACGTTACTACAAGCAGGCACTTCCATTTCTGTTAAGGCTGCTAAAGCCTGTAAGTTAATGAAAGATTCAGCCTTTTAAAAAAAAAAGTCATAGCAATGGCCTTCATAGTTCTGTCCAACCCGCTGGTAGTTTTTAATCATGATTAGCGTCTCTTTAATATAAATGGAGTAGCCCTAAACCTTATTATAGATATACAGAATGAATAAAAATAACAAAATATGAGATGTGAGAAAATGTGAGTGTCTAAAAAGACTACTTATAACAGGGAGGGGGAATTAACCTAGGTTATACTTATCTATATTTATCGGCCATTGTATTATTTTATCAATTCACATTTAGACTGGATTCACTCAACATTGTTTTCTGAAAGTCTTTTCAATGTGCGCTTTTTCCCTCCGCCTGTCGCAGGAGACGAATGACGCTCGGTTTGTTTTTACTCAACACGAGGCCCATACGTCACTCAGACCCCTCCTTTTTAAAAACAAAATTATTTTATGAATTGTTGTCAATTTTAAACTCTTGTTAAACGAGCCTTTATCTGTTTCTCTCTCTCTCTCTCTCCTAAGATCCCATTAAGTTCGACGTGCTGCTCTGTTTGCTTTTTATTTTCTTCTCGCCGCCAACCATAAACAAAAAGTCAGCCACATCCTCGCTGACCAGGCAGAGGAAGTGTAACAATATGTGAAAAACGGATCCCGGGCTATCAGAGGCCGAGTGTTTCCTGAATATGTCTGTATTGAGGATGTCGATAAAATAATCAGCAGCGTGCAGCGGGCTCCCGAGGAAGCGGCTGGCCGGGGTGAGCCAGGAAAACATTTAACAGCTTCTGAAACCAGATTTACTCCTATCGACAGGCTCACGGCTTCCGCTATGAACGGAAAAAAAAGCCCGGCTTGTTCAGCCAGAGCAACACAAAGTCAGACGGTCCGCTTGTCACACTATACTTAAGAGGACCACAGTGTAGTGGGGACACAAATAGATCTAAACCAGATCTAAACACAACCCTAAACCTACACCTACACCCTGACTCCGTTTATTTTTCCTTTATGTTAGGCCACATGATTGTTGCTGTATTTTATTGTGGCACATATTTAAACCAGATTTTAAACATGTGATTTGTGTGTGTGTGTGTGTGTGTGTGTGTGTGTGTGTGTGTGTGTGTGTGTGTGTGTGTGTTGTCTTTTAAAAATCAACCTGACATATATTATATGGCAACTTTGACATCTTTATGATGTTCAGCTGACTTTAAAAAAAAATCTTAATGGGGTCTGAACAGGCCTGGCATTGCAACAGGCGTGCGTAAAGATGGAGCCGCCGGTGGAACATCTGAGAAAGCCGAAGGGCTGAAGGGGCCTCATCTCAAATCCTAATCTTAATTCATTCCCAGAGGAGCAAGAACCTATAATACAAGACGTGTATTAAGAAGAACATACAGAATATATATTCAGGCAAAGCGGTAAAATAACAAGTGATTTAGAGCCCAGATATGTTTTAGTCACCGTCTGACTTGATCCTCTGATGTTTCAGAACAATGGGAGTCAGGAAAACGAGTCAAGGTTGCCATGCACTCCCCCCAACACCACCACCACCACCCACCCCCTCGCCAACAGACTAAATGGAATTGGATAAGCCTGCTGCTATTGTGCCCCCCCCCCCCCCCCCAAAAAAAAATACATCTGTTACAATAACAGTGTGACTCATGTGTGCGTAGCCAGGCACCACTCCGAAATGTTCTTTAGAAGTGAAACGAGCTGAAGACTTGAGAGAGCAACAAGCCCAGAGACGCTGTCTCTTGCTCTAAAAATCTATTTCATGTAGCCTACATGGAGCTGCAGACGGTCTTGAGCTCGATATGCATGCATGACCAAGCGTGATATACTTATGCAAAAATAGTTTCGTTGGCACTGAAACGAAGCTTGTGAAGATAAAAAAAAAAAAAAAAGTCTCATGCACAGGGTAAAAAGTGCTCTGATGTGCCACATCATCCATGCAAGCTTCACTACTTTCTTCAGCGCTGAAATTGACTTCATTTGTTCATTTATTTGTTAATAGTCACATAGAATAAAGCACAAAAAAAAAAAAAAAAAAAAAAAAATCTCAGGCACGATAAAAATGCAAGATGAAAAAAAAGCGCATGTATGAAAAGATTATGTCATGAGACTGACAGTGTCATAAGGGAAACAGCCTAGACTTGTGGAACTGTTCTTTTTCTGGGCTTTTCCCACCCAGGACACAGAAGACATGACTCTAAGGTGCCCTGGATGATTCTCTAAATTCACTGTAAAGGAGAAAAGTATGATTTTTAAAATTATCCAACAGTTTTACGCACGCCGAAGTTGCCGAACTCACCGAGAGGGTCGCGCCTCAGCAGCGCCTGTGCGTACTCCCCCATTGAGCGGTGGTGCTGGTGGTGGAACGGGTAGATGGGGCCGGCGAAAGCCCCGGCGGTGGCGTACGTAGCGGTCAACGTCGCCGCGGCATGGTGCGACAGCGCCGGGTGGATCGGCGTGGGTTCGTAAATGGGCGTCCGATAAGGCGAGATGAGACTCGTGAAGGAAGAGTTGGGCGATGCGAGAGTCGGCGTGGGGATGACCGGCGTGGAGCAGGAGGAGGATGAAGAGGCGGAGGAGGAGGAAGAGGAGGGAGAGAAGGTGGCGGAGGCAGTCCTCCCGAGAATGTCCTCGATGTAGAAGGGAGTCGGGTGAGCAGGCTGGATGGGAGTCGGTGCGTAAAGCGGGACGCTCATGGTGCCGTTTACAGCCGTTGTGCGCTGGAAGTGAATTAACGGAAAGCTGCGTCCCTCCCTTGTCTCCCTACAGCCTTCCTCTTTAGCGACAGTCTCTCACGAGAAGCTTTTACATACTACCAACCATCTGCTGTTACTAACTTTCAGCGCAAACTTCTGTCTGAAGGAGTCGCGGAGGAGACCGTTAGAGTGTTTTGGTGTCCAACCTCCGGGTTGCGGTGGTGAACGAGCTGGTACTTGATCCAACTGTTGGGGCTGTTATCTGGCTACAGGCGGAGGGAGGGAGGAGATAAGTGGACTGCAAACTTCCTGCAGGTGGCCAGGGCCCATTTCTGATTGGCTCGTTCGCAGCTCCCAAGTCGAGCCACACAGTGATCAGATGACAGGAGAGAAGAGAAATTGTTTTTGACTAATTTGGAGTACATCTGTAGCCACAGTAATCGTGAATTGTTCTTCATACTCCCCATGCAGTTCTACAGGTCACTGTGCATTAATAGCATCCGTGGAAGGAGAAATATTCACATACTTTATTGAAGTATGCAAGATCGCAAAAAAAAAAAAAAAAAAAAAAAAATGAACGGAATCCTTTTAAATTACTGGGTTATGTGATTGTTCCTGCTGCATATATGTATAAGCAGCGTTTTTAAGATAATATCTGATTAAGGTGGAGATCATTCAGTTGGACAGTTTGTGTATCAGTGTCATCAGATGATCATGTATCTTTCATATGTAAAATCTCAACCTGCAAAATACACAGTAGTAGTTAAATGTAGACACTTAATATGCATAAAAAATGTATGCATGACATGCATTTTTAAATTATCACACATTAATGTATTTTATCACGTGGTTATAAGCTTCTGCTAAAAATCAAAGCGGGTTTATTTTTCTTTTTAGCTTCTTTTATTTGTGTAGTAATATGTATTGAGTTCCTCTATTAGCAACACTGATATATTAATGTGTGCAGCCTGTATCTGTTCCTCTGCCTCCTTTTTAACCTTTAGGTGGATTATGAGACATTGGTCCCATGGACAAAGACAAATAAAATGACCCCCTCCTAACGACCAGATCGTTTTGCATCTTCCTCCCTGGAATTTTGCCAGTTTCCTCTTAAGTCCTGTTGTTGTTTGAAACTGTTTTGTTTCACGCTGGAGATGAAGCTTTCTGACCAAAAAAATCCTACATCAGAATGTAGTAAACATTAATAGAAAAGAGGAAACCTGTGGCACAGGCTGCAGCTGTATTAAGGGGGAAAATCAAAAAGCAGATACTCAAGGGTTCAGAGATAATAAAATATTATGGGGACGCCTGTACGCTTGATTGAGTTGTTTGGCTTTTTAATGAAAACTGTCACTTCCTCTGGGGGCTCTGACTCAGGGGCCATCATAACACACAGACACAAGAATGAAACATCTAATGAATCGTATCCTGACTTGACATTAAATGTCTATTTAGAGGCCTTTTATTTTCTTACTGTTTGACACTAATTATTTACTTCAATGAAATACGAATGGATTTCGTTATTTCACTTTACCATTAATGTTAGTTAAGAACTTGAAGTCCATATTTGCGAACAAAACAAAAAACAAAACAAAAATAAGAGATGACTGGGGTCATCCTAGTGCCCCCCTCAGTCCTTAACCTACAGTTTTAAATAGGTCTTTGAGTAATCAAACATCTTGGAGTGTTATCTGACAATATAATACAAATCAGCTGCAATCCACATCCCTAACGGTGCAGCTGAATGGCGAGTGATTAACTCATGATTTGAATGTTTGGAGTTTTCCTGTGAACTCCATCTATCAGCGCGGTTGAGGTGATACATTTACGACAATGACTATACATGCAAATGGATTTAATTGCCCATTGAGCGCACGTTCACCCCGTCCGCACACACACACGCGCGCACACACATACACACACACACACACGTTTCCGCAAAGCGTTAAACAATAACCGATGACTTCTCTGTTCCAGAGTTACAGCACGGACACAAAGCGTCGCCTCCCGCCTTCTATTTGGGAATCGGGCTGCACGTGTTACGGTCATCTGGATATTTATTTATTTTTATTACCACCTTGAGTTAAAGAGACGCTCACGAGCCCGTTGCCTCTTGCTGATAAGCGGCGCGCGCACAAATACAACCCAGCGCCTCGCGTGCTTAAAAGCGCGCACCGCCGACTGCCAACTTTCTAACGGCTGTAATTTAGATAAAGTGGACTCGGAGAGCAAACAGGGATATGAACAGCCTTGAAGACATGAAAGAAATCACCAAGCGGCTAATGTTTGGGAGCGAGGCAATCATTACAGCTCATTGATCCGGCCAGCTCCCCCGTGGCGTCAGGCCCCTGTCCGAAAACACACGATTGATAACTTGGCCGCGGAGGCTCTGCCGCCGCCGCCGCCGCTGCTGCTGCTGCTGCCGCTCCTTGGCACCTGGCGCCATATAATGTTTGGAGGCTTCCATTAACCCCTCCCTCACCCCCATCGCCTCCCATTCATGGTTTCATCATGGTGGAAGTCATCTAAACAGGGGGGAGAGAGAAATAAACAGGCGCAATTTTGACTTCTGATTTACAACCAAATCACAATTTAAACTTCTGACTAGTGTCATTTTCCTAAATCATAATCATAGCGTTGGTGTTAGGTCAATATTAAGATGTATATGATTTTTTTTTTTTTTTTTTTAAGCTGCTATAAAAGCCACACAGGTCTGTTCACTTCACACTTATGCTGCCTTATTACTTCTGCTCAACTCTTTAAAAATGATTAACTGTGTTACACATTGATCCTAAACTGGCTCAGAATCAATCAATTTTTACACCTCTGTGTCTGGTGATGAATGATTTGCACGCTGTTAATGAGACTTGATGAGACACGGCTTGATTGACAGTTCTCTCACTCTCCAAGAGAAATGACATTCTGACTATAACGACAGCAGGAAAAGTACAGGTCTAGTTCATTACATTAACAACGGCTCAGTTCCATTAAGTTTCAATTCACCAGCATTCAGCACCAGCAGCCTGGGAATGGCTCACATAAATGGAATTCAGCTGTTGTTAATTTTACTGATTAAACCTGTGCTGTTCCTGCTCTGACCTGTCCAAGTGTCTGCTGTCACAGACAAAGACACCATCATGACATAAGCTTCTGTGTTCAGGTTGTGAGACTAGAAATTCCGATTTTTGACTTCTGAAAACTTTCTTTTACTTAGTGTTTCAGGTTCTTGAAGTCCCGATTTTCAGACAGAAAGTTAAAACTCGTAAGAACATAAACAGAAGCTTTGACTTAGTACAACAAAATTTATGATGCAAATTTCTGATTTAAATCAGAAGTATTTGTCCAAATCAAAATGATAAAAATAACGAGCCAAGCACTCCCAGTCCCTCCTGTACGGCAGCACCATTATCACCTTTAACATGGTCTACAGCAGCCTCATTACACCACTTCATTCAGCAGATGCTCTATTCGTCCATTCAGACCACAAACAGTGCTGTTTCCTCTGCTGTGTTTGATTGCAGATTTAAAGCACTGTTGGCTGAAGTTAGTTTTTTCTTCATTTCAAATTGATTTTTGCTTAAAAGGAAGTAAAACAGTTAATAAGTTAAAAACACACACACACACACACAACATAAGAAACAAGACTTTGTCAGGGATCCTTCACCAGGCTGCAACCACAGCTAGAAACCACCACAGTAAGGAATCAAATCTAAATGTAATTAGTTTCACTTGAATGTTTATTTAATCTGCAAATACAGAACAAATGAAATCAGGCATTACGTATATACAATAGTGCTGATGCAGCAGCCCTTCCAGATGTGGAGCAGCTTCATGCTGAGTTAACCTTTTTTTTTTTTTTGTGGGAGCATTGTTTAGACCAACCAGCATTATGTCATAATATCACTGTAGTCAGTATTTCTGCTGATCTTAAGGTTTACAGGAAATCTATTCCAATACTGAAAGTCTACCAAAATACAGTTCTATTTTAAATCCTTTCAGCGCAAATCCTGTGGCGTGAAATGTTTTTCTCCAATTTTTGTTTAACACGCACTCTCTGTCTCACACTCAGCCCAACCTTTCTCACTTTCATATAGAGGGAAAGGTTGTTTTTTTTTTTTTTTTTTTAATGTGATAAGTATACATGCTTTATTTGGTTTCTGTTACCCAGCTCTGTAAGAAGAGAGCTGAGTGGGTAAAGACAGAGGCTGAGGTTGGAGTGGGATGGCAAATTTCAAATCCAGAATTATTTACAAAATTTAACTAAACTAAAACTGCAGGTGAGACAGAGACGAAATAGAAACCACAGAAACGTGGACTGGAAATCAAATAATGACACTGAGCCAGTCAGTTCCGATGTGTTCCGCTTAACTTGCTGACAAACACACCTTGAAATATCCAGACACACTGAGACCTGATGTCTTCTCCTTCAAAAAGACAAGCAGGTGAGTCGTGACCGACTGTCAGACACACAGACAGATAACCGGGTCCTGGTCAGAGTGTGTGTGACCCCCCCCTCCCTCAGGTGTCAGCTTCTGACAAATTTGAACAGTCCACACCCTGATCCGACTCCTTGCAGGGCTGCAGAGCACACAGGATATGCTCCAGCGTCCACTGCCCCTCCTGTAAGGCGTGCTCCTCCAGGGTGAACTGACCCTGCTTGGTCCGGATCAGCTCCTTCACATGAGCACATGATGACAGAGCTGTGACGAACACACACACACACACACAGACTTAGATTACTCATATAACTACATGTTATAGCAGGCTGATTTCTGATCTGTCGGTTCTGTGCACCGATTACAATGAACTGATCTCACCTTTTCCCAGGTCATCCACCAAACTCCTGACATAAAACCCACCTCCACACTCAATATCTGTCAGGGAAACACAACTGCTGTGACTCTTTTCTGAATGTGCATTGTGACATTAACAGAATACGGAAACAGCAGGATGAGTGTTGTGGAGGAAGAAAGAGAGATACTTCATTGTGCAACGTGTGCTAACCCAGAGTGAAGAGAGGAGGCTTGAACTCCTGCAGGGTCAGGTTGTACACAGTGACTGGTCTGGCAGGCTTGGCCTCAACCTTGTGACCTTTCTTCAGCAGCACAGACAGACGCTGGCCGTCTTTTTTCAGGGCAGAGTAGCTAAAAATCACAAAAAAAATATATAAAACAACATTTAAAATAAATGAAGAAATCACACCATACTGAAACCTTAGGATGTTTTCCTTCATACAGAGCCACTGGCAGGAAAGCTTCTTCACAGGAGAACTGGCAGAAGTAAAATCTAGAGACCTCTAGAGGCTCCTGTTTTTGTCTGTGATAAGCTCAGCAGGGCAGCAACTAACAATTATTATTAACAGTTCAAACTCGCTTGACTAAATTATAAATTATTTCATCACCAAAACAAGGCGAACAAAAATCTGATGGCTTTCATTCTTATATTTTCTATAAGTGAAGGTTTTTTACTTTTATCTGTCACTTTTTTTTACCATCTGAAAAACAAGGACACAGGTTTCAGAATCACCAGACTGCAAAGTTCTATCACCTGATGTCCTCTGATCGGAGGTTTTACTCACAGTGGAGGGACTTGCATGATGTCACCAGTAAAGGATTTCAGCTTCTCCTCAATGTCTATCCTGGTTATGTGTCCTGTGGGGTAAAAAAAACAAAAAGACAAAAAAAAAAACAACCTAAACATGCTGAGAAACAGAAGCAAGATGTTCCAATGGTTTGAATGAACAGATCATGCAGATCTGAGCTGTTCAGATGAAATGATAAGGGTATTACCAAAGTCTTTCTCCAGGATCACACTGCCAGTGGCGTCGAGAGTGTCAGTGGCTTTTCCCAGTTCGCCCACAGCAACATATTTCTGAAAAATAAACACTCACACTTTGGTTTGGTCTTGTGTAGATCCTAACCTATAAACATACTGTTACTGAGACAATTAAGTAACAAAAAATGTCAGTACAGAGACACAAAATATGTGGACAGCTGACAAACAAAAGGAAGAACCAACATGGCTTTGATTCTCCGAGTCTCTGGACTCTACTGGATGGATCAACACCACTGTTCAGAGGATAATAATAAGATTTGGTGTTTTGATGGTGGTGGTGGAGAGAACTGTTGAACACCAAAATCTACCATAAGTGTTGAGCTGGGCTGAGATCTGGTGACTGCGAAGGCCACAGCATGTGACACTGTTCAGTGACCTCTCCTGCCCTGTGGATGGAGACACTGACACTGTTGTTTCTCTACTCACTTATCAGGTTTACCCTTTATTTGTCACCATCTGTATCTCGGGAGGTTGTTAAGAAATGGTGTCAGCATTAACTCATTGATCACAATTCTTTTTTTTTAAAAGTGATTTTAACAAAAATTTTTGTTGTTAAAAAAATTACTAATCGTATGAAGCTTTGTTATCACATTTTTTTTCCTATTAGTATTGCTGTTAAAAATCTAGTATGGAGTCTAGTATATAGTCAAACATGCACTGATTACATCACCTCAGGAAACGAACACAACAAATAACTTCTGCATTCTCAGATCTCTCTCTGTCCCTCTGCTGGACACCTCCATCACAGCTGTCCTCCACTTTTCCAACTACCAGCACCAGGTCATGAAAACTGACGCATGACAGTCACATAAACGCCTGATACATTTCAGTTGGACTTTTTGGCAAATGATGCTGTTAAACACAATCGATTTAACTAACACCACAAATCAGTGTTCTGTTCTTGTCCATCTTGAACGGAGGAAAAGGGTGTAGGTTGGGAAAAAGAAAGAGGTTAGTGACATCCACAAAAGCTAACTGAAATCAGGAATCAGCAAACCTTGAGTCCAATCACTGAAAAAAAAAGACTGGAGGGGCGGGCTAGAGCAAACATAGTCCTGCAAATTTTACAACCAGTTAATACAGAAACCAAGATCATCCCAAAGGGTTCACATATGTTTTCTTGCACTGAAATTGTTTAAAGATTTTTTTTTTTTTTTTTAACACATTGGCATTAAGAGGAAACAAACTCACCTTTGACCCGGCTAACATGGTACTGAGCATTTTCGTGCCATTCCCAACACCAACAACTGAAAGAAACAGTGACAGCGTTAGAGTCTAATGCCTGAAGTTTAGATGTGGCCATTTTGGCTTGTAATCACAAGGCTGGAGCAGAACGTGATGTTTGGTTTGATCCCATCCACTGTGGTGTAATGTAATGTGCCATACACTAGTACAGGAGAAGTGTATGCGAGACCAAACAGAGCCAATCTAGGGTTCAGGCATTGTCCTGTACAGTTCATGTCGTTCCCACAGTTCAATAAATGCAGTCAAAACCACCACTGAGTACAGAGCCTACCTCTGCCGAGGATGTATATTTATGAAAATATTGGAAAATGAAAATGTCCTATCTCACAATGTTAAGGAAAGTCCTAAAAGAGATGCTTGGCAGAAGTAATACAAATGTGTAATTGAATTAACATCTGACAGTATCATTAAAAAAGAAACATTGTTAGCTTCATAAATGTAGTATTTATGGCATAGCTGAACTGTATCTGACAGTACAGGTGTATCTGATAAGGTGGACACTAGGTGTTCACTCATACTTATTTGTAATGTTCCATTTCAGTGTATTTCCTCTGTTGTATCAGAGGGTAACGGTATTGTAAAAGTACAGGTTTTAACCTTTAGTTTAAAACCATATCCTGCTCTGTATGTTTGTAGCATGGCTAAAAAAAAAAAGCATTAGTGTGAGTCTGTCTGCAACTTTGGTCCCAGTCGAAATATCTCAACAACTAGTAGAAGGACTGCAGTGATGTTATGACATACGTGGCCCCCAGTGGATGAATCATACTTCCTCTACTGCCACCATGAGGTTGCCATGTTTCTAAGGATGAAAAGCATTTCTACCTTTATTTTATTATTTGACAGTGAAGACTGATTGGAAAGGCAGGGGAGAGGGCATGACAACACTGATACAAACCCTGGCTGGATCACACACGGGCTGCTGCGGCAAGACCTCAGGTGCAAACAGGTGAGCTACCAGTGCACCTATGCTTTCGTCATCTTACTAATGCAACTGATATAATATTTAGTATTGAATGTCCACACTCAGTAACTTCCTCTTGAGGTTGGTGTATTTTTCAATAAATCTTTCCTTTTTGAAGGGCCCGGTGGCAGGTTTTGCAAATGTACATTGTTTACAAAATTAACCAGGACCTATGCATATTCAAACCACAAACTAATGCCCCTTCTAACCTTAAAACCAAACCCAAGCTCTTGGCCCAGAAATGCAATGGAGACACATTACTGAGTTATTAGTTAAGTATTTGGGTGGAACTCTCCTTTAATAGCTGTCCCATCACAGCCCAGTCAAAGCAGGAGTGACAACAGCTGCACGTGCACCAACACCTGGGTGTAAATGGTACAGTCCGCTTACCTAACACCCCGCTGGCACCACTGTCCAGAGTCCCTCCGTGCCCCATCTTCAGGCTCTGCTTCTTTCTCTTTCGCGGGTTTGGGTTTTGTACGCCAGCTTCTGAAACATACGCGACACAAAAACATTAGTCACTTTAAACAGTTACCAACAGGCTTGTTTCTTTGATTCTGTCCAGTCGTATTACCCTTGAGTAAAGCTTCTTTGAGCGCATTTAACACGTCTGCAGATGTGGGCCCCTGTTTTTTGTATATCGCAAACAACCCATTTAAAGACTGTATTTTAGACAGAGAACTACTTATCGGAACCGCAGTGTTACTCATGTTCCCGGCCATGCTCGTTTCAGTCTTCTTCGCCCTATATTCTTCTTCTTCTATTTGCTTAGATGCCAACTGCGCCATAGCGAACCGTTGTTCTACCATCGCCATCTACTGGTTCAACGAAGTAATAATGTTTTGGACCCCAACAACCCAATATAAAATTACATTATATGACATGACAGTAAAGACATTACGACCCATTTGACTTCTCGACTGATTAAGTGCAGTTTTAGCTAGCTTTAAGTTATCCTACCCCTGGACGAGGGTAGAAGTAGATGGGTGAAAAATGCTTACATTTTCGAAACTACGTTGACCAAGATGCTTTGCGCGGAAATGCACTTCCTAGTTACTTTGTCGTTTGGCTTCCTATGCCTATGTCAGCTGTGCTGTCCAAAACAACAACCGCCAGGAATGTATTTGTACTGTAGCCACCGAGGTTTGTGTGCATTTTTTTTTGTCTGAAGGCAACATTGCTATTGTTCAGGGAAACTTCTTTAAATACTTACTTGATTTTCACGTTGGTTACCCATTTGAAACCCGCGCAGGAGCCGTAACGCTAACGTCACGCGACACTCTAATTCAAATATGTAGCATAATTTTAGCTTAACTTATCACCAAGCTACATGTGCTGTAAATTATAAGGCAATGCCGTTTCTGAATGATTCGGCAAACACCGCTTTCTTCCGCCAGCTAAAATTACTTGCAAATCAGTTCTTAAAGTTAAAATTGTATGGTGCTTCTTAGAATAGATGTCTATCAAGTTAGCATGATAGACATTTCATACATACATTACATACATACATCAAACACATCTAGCATCCCTCTGTTAGATGTGCAGCTGTAAGACCCATTCAGTTTCTTCAGTAAGAAACCCCGTGGCTGCTGCAAATTACTCTTTCCAATATCAATTCATCTATTTTTCTTTAAACTATTTTTTGGGTCCTTAAAAAAGTGAGAAATATGCATAACGATTTTCCAAAGCCTAATGTCATCACATAGTTTAATTTGTCCAACCAACCGTCTAAAATCAAGTTTACAGTCATGAGAGGGAAAAAAAAGCAGGGAGCATCCTCACATTTTAAAAGCCACAACAATGGAATATTAGACTTTTTTTGCTTTAAAAATAATTTGAATTTTAATCTGTTCTAAAAGTAATTGCAGATTAATTTTCTATCAGTTAATGAAGTCAGCTCTTGTTTGTCAACAGCTCAAGTCCCAGAAGAAAGAAGGAGGAAGTGAAGACTACATTTGCATCTCAGATGAAAAGGAGACAGTGGTGACCCAGAATGGAGAATTTCAGGCAGACGTACCTGCGTCTGTGTAAGGAAGGAGGTGTGGAGCCTCAGGAGGGTGTCGTGGCTCAGCTCCAGGAGAACCGGGCTGCTCAGGGCTCCAGATTGGATCTGAGTGGACAGAGCTTGTCTGTGGACACCTGCTCTGTGCTGGCCAGGGCCTTCCAAAAAGACATCATCTTTACAGAGGTGGTGCTCAGTGACTGCATGCTCAGCGAGGAAGGTGTGTGAGGTTTTAAAACTATTGTTAGTTGCTTAGTGTAAAAGCGGGTGCCAGCTACTATACATAAAAATAGGAGGAAATTAAAAACTAAATTAAATCCACATTTGGGGCTTAAATCTGTATTTTCAGCAGCAGGACAGTGTGTGTGGGATTAAGTCAAAGTAAACTACAGTGTATGTATTCATGGTAATGAAGTCTCATAGCAGCCAGTGCAGTGGTTCTGGACAGAAACAGAGCTCATTGGCAGGGAGTAATAAGATATATATATTTCTCATAGATATATTGGATACGCACACAGTACTTGTTATAGGACACATTTATTGTTGTTTTGACTCTGCCCATGGGATTTGATGACACTAAGTATAAAATTATGTGTAACAGTTTCTGATTTCATGCTTATGTGTGACTCTCAGGTACCAAAGTACTCCTGACTGGACTGTTTGGCAACACAACTGTGAAAATCCTCGATCTGAAGGTACTTCCTGCCAAATTAGGCTGTCGTGACTCTCAGACACTAGTGGATTTTATTTCATGAGGTGTGTGTATTGATATTCGGCTGATGCAAAAATATTGTTCACAGGGAAATAACCTGAGATCAGCAGGGGCTGAGGTGTTGGGAAAGTTGTTGGCATGCAACAAGGCTCTGCGTAGGTGAGAATGATGCACACAGAAACATTCATAGTTACTGGTGGGAAAAGTAAGTGAACCTTTGAATTTAATAACTGCCTCATTTGACAGCGAAAACTGCCTCTGGTATCTGCAGACTCTGAGTGCTACTCTTCCTCTGAGATGATGAAGTTGCTTTTCTGTTTCTCAGTGAACTAAGCTCGATGTGTCAATCTTCTGATGGTGTGGTCACTTTTAATCCGCCTGATCGAGCTCTGGATACAAACTTTGTGCAATTGAGGATTTTGTCGCTTCCATCAACCTTTTCTAATGCCATACTTCAAAATGAAGATAAAGATACACTGATGGAAACACAGCTAATGACCGATTCTATTCACACACTAGGAAATTGGCAGAGTAAAGTCCTTAGATTAGATTCTCAATCAAACCAAAATACCTCCACAGTGCTGCAACAGTGACTAATGTCCAGTCCCCATTCATTAACTTATGATGCTTAAAGCTTCTGAATGGTGTTTGCAGGCTGGTGTTGGAGTGGAATGCTTTGGGGGTGTGGGATGAGGCCTTCTCCCTCTTTTGTGAGGGTTTGGCCTCCAACACTGTGCTGACGCAGCTGGACTTGCGCAACAATCAGATCAACCACCACGGAGCATCTGAGCTCGCTCTGGCACTCAAACGCAACACCACCCTGGAAGTGCTAGGTGATTCATAATGAAATAAGATATGACCCTTTGAGTTTTTTCTGTACTGTGTAAGAGACTGTTCAATGTTAAGTTTTTTCTGTTTTATTTTTATATATTTTTTTTAATTTGTCAGAACTGTTTCTGAACGCTGCTTCCTCACAGTGAGAAGGTTCTGGCTCTGAAGCTGCCAGCTGCAGCTCAGGCCTTTCTGGGGAGTTTTGCATGTTCTCCCCTTGCCTGCATGGATTTCCTCCAGTGACTCCCACAGTTGAAATGCATGCGGGTTAGGTTAACTGGTGACTAAACTCTAACTTTAACACATCATGAGGATTGTAAGGATGATGATTCATCTTCACGGTGTAAGGAGACGAATCTACTTCACCTGCTGTTGACTTGTATATTTTCTTTTTAAATAATTATCTCCTCACAGTGTGAAATAATCCCACTTTAAATTTATATCTTCAAAAATAGTCATTTTTTTTTGTCTGTAGCAGTCAATGTTTCTGATATACATGAATGTTTATGACTGAATGATGGTCCACTCTTGCTCCGCTTTATGACTGTTACTGTCTTTTCACAGATCTGAGGTGGAACAGCATTGGTCTGCTGGGTGGTAGGTCCCTGCTAGAGGCATTGCAGAAAAACAAGAGCATAGTGCAGCTGGAGATGGCAGGGAACAATATTCCCAGTGATACACTCAGAGCACTTGGTAAGTGTTTTATTCAAAAGGAAGAAATAATTAAATTACATCTGTGAATGTAACTGTGTGGCTTCAGTTTAAATAATAATTTATGATGCCTCTGGTTCCTGGGAAAGTAATAACATAAGTATAATGTGGACTGATGTGCAGTTTGCATTCTGTCCCCTCTGGACCCATAATTATCCATCTTCATTCATTACCATTTGCTCTTGTTGGTTAACCCTTTCAGAGCAGACCATAGAGCACAACTCAGACAGGCAGTCCACCCTGAGAGAGAGCCGCAGCAGGACCCAGGTCCTCAGCATGGAGATTCAGAAACTGAAGGACAAGAAGGGCCGCCAGGTAACCCTAAAACTAAACCATGAAATACTCTTGATACTCTTAGCATGCTGTCACACCTGTGATTTGATTTACGTGGTCCAGAGAAACGACCAAGGAAAGACCAAGGTTCTGTTATCTAAATTTGAAGGAATATCCAGGTTGATATATGTATCTTTGTCACTCGAGATGCCCCCTAAAATATACGACCAGAGAAACTTAAACTCAAATCACTGCCAGCAGAGGAGGAGGAGGAGGAGGTGACAGACTTTTTGCAGTCAAGTTTCAAGACTACAGGCAGTGTGCTTGATACTGTAAAGGCTTTTTGGGCCTTTTTTTTTTGGTATACACAAGATTATGGGTGAAATATCACTTTAAATTATCTATAAAACACAGATACAGATTTAGGATAAAGTTTATGGTTATAACTCCTTGTTGTTTCTCTTCTCTTTCAGGTCCTAAGCCTGATGGAAACCATAGACAGGCAGAGGGAAGAGATAGGACGCACCAACAGGTGATAGCATCATTTGCCATAATCATAGTTGTATAACTGTGGCATGACCTCCACGTCAGTTTTTAACCCCTTATATTTGCAAAATATAAGGGGAAATAAAATAGATGCAGCACTTTTGTAAATAGCACATTCTTTAACTGCCTTAACAGTGGTATAATAGTAACTCTGCATCTTCCTCAAAATCAATACTGAGATTATAAAACAATCATATTTGTAAGAAAATCAGGTTTTGTACCCATGACTTCTTGGCAATGACCTCATTGCCTCCTCTCTGTGTCATTAGGTCCACTACCATTCAGATAGGCCAACTCCAGGAAGCTCTGAATGAGAGGAAGTCAGCTGTCAACTCTCTCACTGCCAAGTAAGCATTTCATCCTCTTTCATTCCATGTTCACAATATAAAGAACAGCACAGCCTGTGTCTGGTTATAGTGTGCAATATAAGAGACTATAAGAAGTTTTCAGCCAAGCACAAAGTTTTATAAAGGACAACAGGATGATCCCAGCCTGAAGCTTGTTTTTATTTCCCATCACCTGTTATGTTATGAATACATGAACACTTCTGCTGATGTCAAATGTCTCTTGAGAGTCTTTTTTTGAGTTCTAATTTTGAAATCAATTAAATGATGTGTTAATGGCCTTAAAATACACAGTATTTGAACAAAACAATGACTGGATGTGTTCACTTGCATAATAAAGAATTAATAAATGCAGAGAAGCAACATTGAAACTGACCTATGGAAAACACACCTGAATCAAATTTGACATGAATTTCAGTTTTCTCCCTGTTTAATTGTGAGATAGCTTCAGTCCATCCAATTCAATCTGTCCAGTCAGCTTCAGTTGGTAGAGCACGAGACTCAATCTCTTGGGGTTGCTGGTTTGAACCCCACCGCCTCCCATGGGCCCACCACCTGTGGGAGGTGCCGTAGGACTTCAGTGCATTGGGGACTGGGCGGCAGTCGCCCCTGCGACCTGGGCCTGGACCCAGATAAGAGGCAGATCATGACATGACATGCTATTTCATGCTGTTTGTCATTTAATTTGTTACTTGACTAATCATTACAGCTCTTGTCTATAACTCGGATCACGTGATTTGATGTGCAGACTGCAGATGACAGAGGCTGCCCTCGCCCTCTCTGAGCAGAAGAACCACAACATGGGAGAACTGCTGGCTCGAGTGAAGGCTGAGAGAGAAGAACAGAGGGAGCGACAGAGCAGAGAGAGGAAGAAAGACCAAGAGGTGAGGTTAGATGGGAGGTGAGAGAACGTGGTAAAAAAAAAAAAAAAAAAGTAATTTCAGTTTCATGGGAGGAAACAAGGCTTCAGCAGGTGTTACAGGGGATTCAGCCTATAGCTAGATCATGATCATGATCATATATGTAAATAAAAAACACATTAATCTCTAATGGCAGGCAGGTATTTAATCACATACACCTTCATCAAGCTTCTTTTTCTTCAAGTACCGTGATCAGCAGTACTCCTCACTACATCCACGACACAAACAACATGACTGTCTTATTCTTCGACTTTTCTTTTAAAAAAACAAGCTAATCTTAGTACATACATAGGTGAATCCATTGTCCTCTCTTGGGGACATTTATTGCCTATCAGTAGATCAGGAGCACCTGTTGCCATTCCTCTTCCCTATTGTTTTCCCATTCCAGGCCAGTTAAGTATTAAAGCCTATAAATTATATCGAAGCTAATTTTTAACACAATGCTTTTATCATTTAGTTACCGTATTATTTCCTACTGCTGCTTTTTATGTTCTAGTGCTGTGTTTAGCATTTAACCTATTAACTTTTATCTCCTGAATCATTATTGTTAACTGCTGCCATCTTGCTTCTTAGCAAAAAAATAGTGATTTCATATGTCGTATAACTCGGAAATTCTGCGAAACAATATCACATCGTGACAAACCGACACACACAAAATCAAAATTATTTACACATATGAGACATAACTGTTATAAATTTGTGTTCTGTGTTCATCTCATTGTTTTCCAATCTTTAGGACTGTGCGCTCAGAGAGGGCAGACTCCTCAGAGAGAACCAAAACCTGACTGAAACCAACATCCAACTCAGGAATAAGGTCAAATGAATGTCTGTTCAACAGAACACGGAGCCATCTTGTGATAAATGGTGTCAAATACAGCTCTAAGATCTTGCAGGACGAGAGCGGGGAGCTGAGTCCATTGTCTGAGTCTATGAGAAGGTTGTTGGTAACTTTCCACAGTGCTGCTTCTGTGCTATGATTTACTCTAAATCCTGACTGAAAATCTTCAAACAAAACATCTGTATGCAAATAATCATGAATTTGGTTTGCAACAGCTTTTTGGATGATTTTAGAAATACAGGAGAGGTTGAATATAGTTGAGTATAATCTATATTTGGCTAAAACATATGGATCAAGAGTCGGCTTAGTCTTAATTACCGCAAGCTGTAAAGTATGTTCATAAAGATAAACTGATCAGATCTAATATGGAAGTGTTAATTAAAGGTAAAGCCTTCTTGAACAGCCGAACATACACATTCATCTTTTAGATGAAGAAAGGTCTGAAGTTAGATCTGTAGGAGAGAAGTGGTCTAAATATAAATCAGGTGTTACAGTCTATTCTAGGGCCACTGACATATCTGCGCCTGTTGTGGCAGTTTTGTGAGCCTGAATGTTTTGTGTATGTGTGTGTGTGTGTGTGTGTGTGTGTTAGGTGGAGGAAATGGAGAGCAGGTGTAAGTCTCAGCAGCAGCAGATCTTTGAGCTGAAGCAAGAACTGACGAACAGTACAACGGAGCTCAAGCTGCGACTAGCACAGGCAGAAGGTAACACACACATACAGAACACACACACACACACACACACACGCAAACACACAGTCTTTTTCACAAAAAAAAAACCCTGCAGAGATTTCCTGTGTGTCACCCTCTGACAGACCGTCTGGAAGCAGAGAAACGAAGGTCCAAGCAAGCCCTGGAGGACATGGACAGTCTCCGACAGAAAGAGGTGCTCTCTTGAAATTCTGAGCCAGTTGTAACAGGACGGAGAGACTATTTCTTTTACCTCAGAGGACAATTTATGACAACTTTGGTCTTATTTGTGTAGGTTTGTCCATCATTTGGTAGTGCCAGTCTGTAGGAACATGAAGACATCACTGAAAAGAAGACTGATGGGTCAAGAAACACAGGCAGATCAGACAGCTTAGTCAAAACGTATTAGGAAGAAAAAATGGAGTAAGGTCAAATTATTAACCAAACTGTCTGTTATGAACATCCATCACAGTTTACAAACATCCAAACAGTTTTTTTCATGCAATTTGATCAATTCAGTTGTGCTCAATTTCAGTTTGACATCCAAATACAGTGGGTTAGATAACAGATCTGCATAATCTCTTGTTTTCTTTCCAGCCTGTTGGATCCTGTCTGACTGCTGACGTTTCTTCAACTGTCAGACTTCTTAGTTCTTAGTTATAGCGCCTTGGTCTCAGTGATCAACCTGGTGACTACTGTGTTACATAACAAACAAATAATGGACTAACCACTGTAAATAAGACCAAAGTTGCAATAAACTAGAGTTATTAAAGTCCATTGGACTGTTTGTTTTTCTGTATTATCTCCTAAAACTCAATATTCTAAAAGATGTAGACTTTTTAAAAAGATAAAGCGCTAAAAAAAAACTATTCATATTTCTGTACAGGTGGAGCATGTGAATCGTCATCTAGAAGAGAGTGAGAGAGCTCTGCAAGAGCGCATCTTCAAACTGGAGGGACAGCGAATACAGCTGGAAGAGGTCAGAGCTCAGAGTACCTGTGTTTAAAAGAAAGTCAGGGGTGTCCTAGCAGCTGAATGGTTAAGGTGCATACCACTGACAGACAGAAATATAACTTAAAAAACCTCTATAGCATATAGCATTTTTCAGTTGGTGTGCTCCTGCCATCATTAAAGGGAAACCTGTAGCTACTGTCCAGCAGTGCAGTACAAATACATGGGATTTACTGTTGACAGGTCTCTATTTAAAGTGTTCTAGTGTTGAGTCATTTACTAACATTTGCTATGATCTGTTGGTTTTACAATCCCAGTGTGGAAAAACTTGCTGGGAAAAAAAAAAAAAAATTTGAATCATGTGCTGCAGAGGTGACGCAAACATAAGATCTTTTCTTCCACCAGCTACTGGCTTTTTAAACTAAATGTGGTTCAACCTGTTACAAGCTGTGGGTGTAGCATGTATGCAAGTACTGATTGCCGTTTATATTGTATTCTTTTTGTGTTTATTATTATTGGCCGCTATCTAATTGCCCCTCAGAGACTTGAAGGCTTTACTCCACTCTGTACATGACCAACTCTGTAATCATACGACCATCATGATGGACTCTTTCAAATCATCATTGTGTTTTTTTTGTTTTTGTTTTTTTTTTACCCATCTACCCCTTTACCCATATATCCAAGACTCGTGAGCACACATCTAACAATGGCAAACCTACTCACCACTGTCAGCACCCTCTGTCACAGTCAGTGAAAGAGTGCAAACACATTACTATGGGATATATTATTACGGCAAGATATGCCCTAATAATGTACAGTAAATGTCTAGTTTTATGGTGACACTATCAACAGGTGAAATCAGACACTAAGCTATATATCAGTTCTCCTGTCAGAGGCATCCACAGCATTATCTCTATATGCTGTGACACCTGCTGTAAGTGAAATCCACCATCACACGGTTCTTCTGCGAGCAGCTAAGGTTCAATTCCAGAGACCCAGTGGATACTATATTTATTGAACGTGGGAGGTTATTACTTTCCCTAACTGTAATTTTCCAGACAGTTCAGTTATTCAAATCCAACATGTTAGCTTCTCTTTGAAAGCTGGGAATTTCCCCTATCTCAGGTCAAACTGGAAGTGAACGTAGAGCATGGGAACACAATAGTTGTTGGAGTGATGATTTATAACACTGTTAGTGAAGAGGTGCAGTTTGTGGACACAGTAAAATACATTTACAGTACATCTCGGCTAATGTTGTTCTAATGTAATGTTCCTCCTCCTGTTGTAGGAGCTGAGTAAAGCTAAAGCAATGTGTGTGACAGAGAGGGCCCAGGCAGAGGAGGAACTGGGAAGAGTGCGAGCTCAAGTGCGTCTGGAAGAGGTGGGTTATAAAATCTGCATCTCTGATCGGTTATTGAGGTGACACTGACTTTGTTTCCATCCGGCCGTCTAGTGAATGAAGAGCGAGGTACCTCAAAAACGGACGTCCAACTGAAGTGCCATTAAACTTGAGCTCTTGATTTTTATGGTCCCTAAATAAAAAATATTGCCGCCTCCTGAACTTTTCTGTAGCTCCACCATCAGACCACAGATATGGAAATTAGTATTCTCACAATGTATTAGCAACAATTTGATTTAGAAAAAAGGAATTATCTTTTTAAGTATGTAAACAGGATTCCAGAAGCATGATTACAATGATTATTTGACTTTACTGTTTACCACTAAGTTGCAGCTATACCATCTACTTACAGGCCACAGCATATACTGGATGCTTTATTTGCCAACAAAATGAAATGATGCAGGATTTAGAAGTTACAGTTATCATTAAAGAATCTGGAAAAATGAAAGTGTTGCAGATACTTCAGATGCAGTTCTGGGTAGCCAAAACAATTCTCTATCAGAATGGCTTCCCTTCCATGTGCATCACCTTCCTTCCTCTCGTTTCCTCTGAGCAGCAGGAGCACGTCTCATCCTTAGAGGAGAAGCTCCGCTCGGTGCGAACCTCCCTGCAAGAGGTCCAGCTCCACTGCTCCCAGCAGAAGCAGACCATCTCCGTGCTGCAGGCCAAGAACAGCCAGCAGAGCGTAGAGGTGGATGGGCTGCGGCGCAGGATAGAGGAGCTCCAGCAGGTCAGGACCCACCAGATTGCCTGTTACACACAGAACATTCCAGACTCGCAATGTATAGGCATCATTATATTCCACATGTGCATCCATGGGTACAGTGAGCTTGGTTTCAGTTCATTTAGGTTAACAGGAACTAAACCAATACTTCAGGGATGAGGGTTATCACTTACTGTTGCTGGCTGCTGTCCTGTGGCCTTGTCCATCTTGTCTCTTGGGTGTTTGTCTGTTTGCATCCACATGCTTTGGGTGTTTAACAGGTGGTGTGTTGTTGCAGGAGCTGTCGGGTAAGGACCAGGAGAGGGTGGCCGAGGTGAGCCGGGTCAGGGTGGAGCTGCAGGAGCAGATTGGACATTTACAGGCAGAGAGGACGGCACAGGGAGGACTCAAAGAGAAGATCAATGCTCTGGAGAGAGAGATTAAAGGTACAGGCTCTTTTTTTACCTTTAGCAAAAAAAAAAAAAGTGCATTTCAAGAAGTCAGTTAGTTTCCTCTTGTGTTTTTATTTGTGTCACTTGTCTAAAGAAATGAATTGATATCAGTAGCCTAAGATGCCCTATTGCAGTATATATTAATATTCTGCAGTAGGGCATAAGATGTTTGTACCTTCCTCTCTCTGTGGTTTGCTGTCCTGCAGTACTGAGCAGTAACCACAGAGAGGCGCTCCTGGACAAAGAGAGTGAGATGTCTTCCTTGCTGGAGAAGCTGCGGCTGAAGGAGGCGGAGATCCAGAGGATGAGGGAGGACGAGGCAAACAGAGCCAGCTACCTGCAGAACGCCATCCTCACCTACGTTCAGGGGTCTCCTCTGGGTCAGTACAGCAGCCCCAAGAAATGACCCAGAGAGTTCAGAACCTTAGCTGTGACCTCTGAGCCCTCACAGAGAACCTGCACAGATCAGGAGAGTCTGCAGAAGGAACCAAAACATGATTTCCTAGACTTGAATTTTTTTTAAATTAAGGAAACAGTCGACTAGAATGGGAACATCTTCCTACATCAAAGGCTGTATTAGATTTACTGATGTTTGCAACTATCTTTGCTAGTCTGTCCATCCATCCATCTATTCAATCAGTCCTATAGTTCCTAGTCCTTCACTTAGCTTACATAGAGTTTACAGCCATGCTAGTAGTACCGTGAGGCTGTGCTTTAACCTAATGCTAACATTAACATGCTAACGTGCTCACAGTGACAATTCTAACCTCCAGATACTAAGCGTATATAATTTCCATATAATGTTCACCATCTCTGTTTAGTATGTTAGCATGCTAATTTTTGCTAGCAAGTAGAGCTGAGGCTGATGGGAACGTCATCAGTTTTGCAGTTATCTGATCATAAACCAAAGTAATGGATAAATTGGAACTTTGACCTGGTGATGGTCCTAGATGAAAAGTCAGAGATTAACACAGTGACTACAGTGAATCTTCAGGGAGACGTGACTGTGTGTAGCAAATTTCATGTTCATCCATCCAATAGCTGTTGACATATTTCTGTCTGGACCAAAATGGTGGACTGAACAACAGACTGACATCCTGTAGACATTCATGGTCCCCTTTACATTTTTAAATCTTCTATCTGAGTTTAGCAATTTAGCACTTTCATGCTCTTGAGTCTATGAATCTTTTATCTATCGCCACCCAATGGGCATAATGGACATTTTACCCCCACTACTAGTGAATTACTAAATAGTTCAGGGTTTGCTACCAGCACATTAGATTTTAATCCTTTTTTGGGTTTGTTTTAACAAAGCCTTTGCCAGCTGCATGAGATTATTATCAGTTTCAAATTAATGTTTTATCTCTTGAGATCAAGTGTTTGTTTCTAGTTACGCGTTAATGGGGCGATGATAGTCCAGAAAGGAAGGTGCCACAAAGTGCTTGAAACATCGAAAAAGAAGAAAAGGGGTGAAAACATGAATCAGTGGAATTTGTCTCTAACATGCTAAGCTCCTAAAAATGTCTGATTTGATTAACTATATTTTACTGCTTGAAATGAGATTTAACACCCATTTGAAAAGAATCACATCCTCAGATCATTGCCAAACAATCCCCACCCTTATGTCTTTAGCTCTCACATTAACTGAGATGACCTGTGCTTCCAATGAACTGCAAGTGGTCATTACTGTTGTTACCATCCAACTCCTTTCTGCTGAAGCCATCTCTCCATTCTCGGTGAGTTAAAGGCAATGTTGCGTTGCTAGTTTACATCCAAAATGAGATTTGGTTCAAATATGCCTTAATATTGTATCTGTCAGACCAGGCAGCTGTCCCCCAACCAACCCATCCCCCTTTACCGGTAGTTCAGATGCAGAGAGCAGGAAACTGATTCACAAAATTGTAACTGCTGTTTTTACAAATGATATTTTCTTTTATAAAACAATGTGCTGTTTTTATATCTTGATATGTTTTCAGATGTGATGGATATTTAATTTGTGTGTTGGTGCTTCACCATTTTTGCTTTGTTTTTGATTACATGTGTTTTTATAAGAGTATAATGTCTGGTGCTTTTTCTTAATGTGTGAATATTTTACTGGATGACTCGAATTACTCTATTATTCTATTTAACAGTTAATGTGACAGTACTGAGTGTAGTGTGTTGGTGGGGTGGGGATGTATGAGGTCACTGGGTCTTGAAATTACTGCCAAAGATCCTTAAGTGTCAAGATAGTTCACACACATTTCAGTCCCATCAAACCTTTGTCTGCTGTTCTGTAGTTCCTGGACTGTTAAAGACTGCAAATCACTGTAGGTACAGTGTGATTGGATTGAAATTAGTGGTGGCTGATATTTAAAATACCGATTTTCAATATCTTGAATGAATGGAACCACACAAATTCCAGTGGATTTGAACATTTCCCTTTCTAAGAAAATAAAAGGAAACAAGTATTCACACATTCTAAATATACTGCCCTTACAGAGCTGTCTAAAAGGGCTAAAAGTCAAACAGATGAGGCCTGCCTTTTTTCAGCTGGCCCCTTCACAGATGTTTGACTCGCACAGCACCTCTCAAACACAGAGACAAGCTTGATCGGACATCAGGACAAATTTAATTACACAGCTAGGAGGAAAATAAAATCAGTTTGAGTAAGATGAAATAAGAGCGAGGAATGCTGGTTCAGGCCCTGATTTAATTAAGGGGATAAAGGGACAGTAAAGAAAATGCATGGAAAAAGGCAGAGAAAAACGACAGACATTGACTTACATTTGAAAGTAGCTTCAGTCAGAGAGGATTTAAGGATTTTAAGGATGTTTGACCATTTAAGAGGGTTCACAGGCTTCAAGACTCACTGATAGTCAAACAGTGTCTAACTGCTGCTATCAATAGTAATATGCTCAGTAAACGGTTTTAAGCGAAGACGGAAGTAATGGAAGTGAGTCCTCTCCTCTTTTGCTGGGATTCTCCTACGCCGCTCTCTGTCCCTTTAAACACACTCGGTCCTTTCCGGACTCGTTCGGAAAACACCATCGTCATCGTCCCCCTTTTTCACTGCGGCTCCATCGCCGAGCGGACTGGCCCGCTTGCTCTCATCCGAGACCTCAGCGCATACGGTCGGATCTATTAAACCGCCATCGCCGGTCCCTGAAAGCCTTCGGCTCGCGTACAAATGCAAGCTATCAAATGTGTGGTGGTCGGCGACGGGTAAGAGCGATGCTTTAAAATTACAAATAGAGAAAAAACCCCAGAACAGCAGCATGTGTGATTCAGTGATGCGTCCACGGATGGATGGATGATGGGAGGATGCTATGTAGGGAAAAGGAGCGGGGGGCTCACCGATCTGTCGGTCGCCCCGGTTTTCTGCGGTCTGCTCCGCGATGTTCGACACATCTCCCCAGTTATGTGCTTTGTGGCTGCGTTCGGTTTGCTCACATCGTGCCACCCCGGTTCATTGTAATGGTAGGAGCGGAGCACCTCGGGATGCTATGCGGGAACACCTACACGCCTCGCAGGCCACTGGAGGCAGGCTGAAGTGCTGATGCACGCTAAGGAATTTGTGGCCCTGTCAGTGGCAAACAGGCCCCGCTGCCCTAATTCTGCTCACAGTGTGCCTTTTCTTACTGCATCCACTGCCCATTCAGCTGCATGCACTGACAATTGGAGTAGGATTTTCTTCACTGCTGTTTCTAAAATCTCAGTATCATTGCTACTTGTAAATGAAGGCCAGGAAAATTGTCCTCTTACATTTACACCAGTTCTTAAAAAAAATATAAGAGTAGGCCTCTGGTTGAAGTCATAGTCCAATGATTATGTTCAAAAGAAATAGGTTTGACTTTAGATAAAATTTTACAGGGCTGTTTTTTTTCACAGAATGTTTACTTTTTTTCAAACTTTAGATTTAGATTTTGGGTTTTTTGGGTTTTTTTTTTTTAGAATTTTGAGAAAAGTTTGTGACCTTAATCCTCCACTATAGTCGATTATACCATTAATCACATGTGAGTAGAGAAAGAGTGTACTGGTCATGTGGAATATTACTCATCTGGCTCTGGAGGGAGCTTTCTAAAATCTGAAAAAAATAATAACCCTGATGATGTCATCAGGGTTGTCTCAGCTTGTGTTTGGAAACTAAAGCTGGTGGAGTTTGAAAGATGTGGGTGTTTCCCAGGTGGGCAGGGTGTTAAAGGTATGGCCGGGCTAAATGTGTAGAGAATTTTTGATTTTTTTGGATTTGCGTTATTTTTTCAGATGTGAGTGTTTTTCATGACTAGCTGTGTAGCTAGTCACGTAGCCAGCTAGCTGTGTGTGTATGTGTTGAGTGTCCTGCTCCATATTTAGTAAAGGTGTGTTAAGAGTGTATATAAGTATATTTTTATCTGATGTCATTTGGACCGTTTGACCTCTGGATTTTTTTTTTTCAGTTTGTCTTTATCAGCCCCAAACATCTCAGATATAAATAGTAAAATGAATGAATTCCATTTAGCTGCTTCAGTTTCAGGGTCCTCATATTGCTCATCACTGTCAGGACTTACTAGGACCCTTTAGTAGAACAGAGCCATGGTTACTGTTAGTTTCCAGCTCAGTCCATAAACTAAACATCGTAATGACATCATGTGCATAAAAATCACTTTTCCAAGCTTTGGGAATGTTTACAAATACAAAACCTGCATTGATTAAAACTTCATAATACATAGTAACAATTGACCTTGGTCGCAATTGGAGGTGACCTGTCTTTTCTTAAATGGTGGCCTACTGGGAAAATGCTTTTTGGGCAAGTGGATTTTTTTTGCAGTACCACAAGTGGCCACTGGGACAAATTGGCAGCAGGGCTGAGTGGTTTCCACCCTATCCAGCTTTATTCACACATCCAATATGCAATAGTTGTGGCTAGCTAGCAAAGTATTTGCAAACCATGCATGTGGACCCATCTGTGTTTGTGTTACAGCTCAGACTCTGATTAATCTCAGAGACTCTCTGTTATTTTCTGTCTCCACACACCTGATATGTAGGACTAGATATAATATCCCTTAATTGCACATGTGAGACCTGCTGCCTAGACTCTGTGGGATGAACAAGTAAATTGAATGGTACATAGACTGCATTTACATAGCGCCTTCCTAGTCTGTATTCACCCATTCACACACACCTTCATACACTGATAGCTGAGGCTTCCATGGTGCAGTAGCGATTACAGTGTCATACGCAAGGACACTTGAGGACCCAGGAACCAACCAGGGACCAGGAAGACAGCCCGCCCTACCTCCACTCGAATGATGGCATCTTTGGTGTTTCTCTGATAGGCCCACAACGCCTCCAGAGGGTTCAACAGTGAATCCTGACCTCTCAAAATTCTGGGTTTAAATTAAAAATTCCAGCTTGATTTTCCCAAAATAACTTTAAAGAATAGATAATATCAAGCTGCATTGTGGGAAGTGTAGGATGCAGTGATTTTGGAGCTTGACCGAACATAGGGACCGAATGTCAGGATGTCTGCGCCTCAGCTGCTTCGATTGAGTTCATTCTCTTTCTAATGTGTCACCCACTAATCATCCAACTTTATGAAGGTGCGTGAATGCTAAACCAGCAGAGTACCCCTTTAATGACAGGAAGACCACAACTTAATGGTTGATTGATTGATTCCTTATACTATTGTCAGTAATTGTAACTCCTTCCCTCTTGTTATTTACTCATCCTCTATTTCATAGAGAGCTACTGTGTTCCCTCAGGCCGTATGAATGTAGGCCAGTGTCTGTGTGGCACACATTGAAAGGTCGTAGCAGCAGCCTGCCTTTGCATGAACACATACAGTCCATACAGATTTACTTTCTGTACATAGTACAGTGTGGAGTGTGGAGCTGAATTAGAAATGTGCACTCATGTACTCTCTGTTGTCTCTTTTCCTCAGGGCTGTGGGTAAGACCTGTCTGCTGATTAGCTACACCACCAATGCCTTCCCTGGTGAATACATCCCCACTGTGTGAGTAAGCCACACGCTGCACATGAACACTCTCACTATTATTTGATGTAATTTCCACTACATATTATGGTCTTCATCAGATAAGCTGTCACTCAGATAGTTCAGTTGTTGACCTAAGGATGAACCTGCAATCACGTCGTTTACAACGCGAGTCAACTCCACGTAGACTTAGCAAACCCCCCGGTAGTGAGATGTCATTGAAAATATACTATATCACTATATAAATGTTAATTCAAGAATGTGATTTTAGTGTATCACAGAGGCTTTGGTGTTTTTTTCTTTATCTGTACAGCAAATATGAAACCAACCCCAGCTCCCGGGCTAGTTTAGCTTAGCAGAGGCTGAGCTAAGACTGAAAGTGGAGGCAAACAGCTAGCGTCACTCTGTCCCACAGCTACTGCTAACGCTAATCAGCTCCCTCCTTGAAAAAGTGCCGTCATTAGCTGGACATGAGTAAACCACACAACATGCTAACGCTATGATTGCTAACGATATGCTTGTAGTCATTTCTGTCATTGTGGTTTAGATTCAGGTTTTCTTACAGAACTCAGAAGTTCTGAATTTGCTTTATCTCTTTGTACTAGGTACTTGATTCCCTGCATTTAACTGCATGTTACTCAGTGTAGTGTCCTTCCTGCAGCTTTGACAACTACTCTGCTAATGTGATGGTGGATGGGAAACCAGTGAATCTGGGCCTTTGGGATACAGCAGGACAGGAGGACTACGATAGGCTCAGACCACTGTCTTACCCACAGACGGTATTCAAACTCCTTCCCCCCACCCTCCCCCAACACACGAAAACACAGACACACACACACACACACACATTCTTGTCTTACTATAGTTGTGAGGATACT
Organism: Toxotes chatareus; assembly: GCA_016801885.1. Taxonomy (NCBI): domain Eukaryota; kingdom Metazoa; phylum Chordata; class Actinopteri; family Toxotidae; genus Toxotes; species Toxotes chatareus. Next base: position 947,340 of record CM028898.1, on the reverse strand, counting down.
CGTTGACACAGTGCATTCCCTAGCCCCTTACCTTACTTTTGACTATCACAGCCAGATACCTAACTCCAAACCTGATTCTAACCTGAACCCCAAAACCAGGTCTGAACCTTCAAACACCCCTTTGAAGGTGTGTCACAAAGTGAGGTATGTCCTCAGTCCAAAAGGTCTATAACTCAGATTGGTCCGCACAAAGATAGAAGTACACACACACAAAGAGAGACTCATGCACTCTTATACATACATGCTCAGCTCTGAAAGTGCTCTGTCAGAAGCCTGTAAAGGATGGAGCGGTTTGCACCAGCTGTGTAAGTTCAAATGTACGTAAAAGTCATTACAAGAGTGGGTCATTACAAAGTGGAGATTTACGCGTCAGTACTTTACTATGTGCTGCACCAAGCAAACCAGTTCTTACTTAGCAATGAATTGTTACCAACTGCCAAGTATGACCTGCTTAGACTGAGGAGTAAAAGACATGGAATGGATTATGATGGACAGATAGACATATAATGTGATCAGTATCAAAAATAACCCTAATTAAGATGATTTAGGTATCTAGGTAAGAAACTGGAAATAAAAAAAATACATTAAATAAACATGACATGTTGTTATATTAATATCTTGTCATAATGTGAGAGCTTTCTGCATGTTTTTAATTAAAGCAGCTGATTAATAAGTCACTCTCAGCTGACTACAGGACTTAAAAATAAACTTCTGTCAGGATTATTTTTGTGGCTTCATGCACACAGACTCAGACACACACACACAACAGATCTTACTCTCAACTAGCCATCTCTCTGGTTCTCTCCCAGGATGTGTTCTTGATATGCTTCTCCCTGGTCAGTCCGGCCTCCTTTGAGAACGTCCGAGCTAAGGTCAGTACGCTGACTGACCCCCCCTTCCCACCCCCTTGTCCCCTCCATGCCGAGTCTGACCACAAGGAGGCACATCTATGGCTCCACCTGGCTTATCACACAGCTGCCACAACACCTGTTACAGACCTTGGCTTAGAACGGTTCGGATTTGAACTCATTCTCCCTGGAGTAAAGGGATGTGGTTACAGGGACATGTTGTAAGACGAGGTCTGAACAAGTCCGAACTCTGTCTCCGCAGAGGGAGCGTGATGGCCGGCTGTGGTTTGGTCTGCTGAGCGTCATGAGGCGCTCTCATATGAAATCACACTTTGCTTATGGTCAAGCCTCCCTCTGTGGAGTCTCTGTGCTCCTGGTCTTGTCAGGATTCTCTTATCATGTGATGTGATGTGACTGAGAAGGTTGCTTTGCCTGAGGGTGTTTTTTTTTTTTTCTGTTCATACAACTATGCTTCCTTTCAGACCGATCTATTAAAGACACACTTTCTATTTCGCACAGATTCTGTTGAATATCATCGTGGAAAGGCGCTCGTCGCTCTCCCTCTGCATCCAGCTAACTCTTCTCTTTCTCCTCTCTCACTGACTTTGTCCTTTGTATATGCATATGTACGCTTGTGTGTGTGTGTGCGTGCGTGCGTGCGTGTGTGTGTGTGCGGTGCCTCAGTGGTACCCTGAGGTGAGACACCATTGCCCCAACACACCCATCATCCTGGTGGGCACTAAGCTGGATTTGCGAGATGACAAGGACACCATTGAGAGGCTGCGAGACAAGAAGCTCTCCCCCATCACCTACCCGCAGGGCCTGGCCATGGCAAGAGAGATTGGTAAGGCTGCATGTGGCATGTGCTCAACTGGGCTGGATGTGCTTTGCATGAAGATTCAGTCATTTCTTACCATATATTTAGCTTCAAATGGTGAGTGATGTACGGCATATCTAGCCTTCTGATAAGTGAGGTCAAGTTATTATCAGCAATATTGAACTAGACTAAAACAGAACATAAAATAAAATCACTAACTTAAACCCTTCATGATCACCTCTTTGTACAAACCCTCATATAATATATACCCTACTAGCATACTGCTAACCTTCTAGATAGCCATCAGCAACAATGTCCACACTTTTTTAGGGTGTGGTGAAGACATTTTTGTAAGGTTACACACTCATCTCTTTGTTTTTGAATCTTCCTGAGACTTAAGCGGCGTCACTGAGAACTGTGTTTCCCATCATGCCCTGTTCCTGGTCCCCAGGGGCTGTGAAGTACCTGGAGTGCTCCGCGCTGACCCAGCGAGGCCTGAAGACGGTGTTCGACGAGGCCATCCGAGCCGTGCTCTGCCCTCCGCCCGTGAAGAAGAGGGGGAAAAGGTGCACCATGTTCTGAGGAGCATAACACTACTCTAACCACCACACCACATCACCATGAACAACAACCACTACTTCCCTGAGAGGATGAGAGAGGAAACTAGCGAGAGTGAGCGTGCACTGCTGAGATTGCTTTCTTTATATTGATGTTTTTTCAGAGCGATATTGACGACGAGACCAATATTTAATCCGATTTTTTTTTTTTTTTTTTACCATTACTGAATAGTTCATAGGTTCTGAAAGACATTGACTGTCCACCTACTTTGTACTCATAGAACCACATCACGTTGCCATGAGGGCTGATAAAGGTTTCTATTACTCGTCTTCATACTGTAACATCTCTTCTTTCTCAGCCATGCTTGCTTGAATTAATGCAGTGTTGACTAGATAGAAAGTGAACTATGAATAAGCCTTCAGGATCGGAAGTTACCCTTAGCCTCTGATCTAAGATCAGCATTTGGAACCAAAATACTACTGCCTGTGCTTGTGAAATTTCACATATTGAAGATGAGTCTAACATAAAGATAGTGTTCCTCCTTTAAAAGAAATGAGAACGATATGTTGAAAGTAAATTCTGGTTTATTCCAACAAAGCCTCAGGTAGTTTCAGCCATCATTTCTATTGGTTGTGACAGCATTGTGCTCACTGATGTACTGCTGAGATCTTTGTGAAGGTTCTGGGTTTGAATCCACAGCATGAGGACTTTTCCGTGTGGAGTTTGCATGTTCTCCCTGTGCTGGTGTGGGTTCCACCCCCAGGTACACCAGCTTCCTCCCACAGTCCAAAAACAATTGGCAACTCTAAATTGTCCATAGGTGTGAATTTTGAGTATGAATATGTGATATGTCAGCCCTGTTATAGACTGGTGACAGGGTGTACCCCGCCTCATTCAGTAGGATGTCCACACCTCACTTTTTGTCCCTGGGTCCCCCATTGGGGCCTTAAGGTGGCTTTACTACCTGGCACAGTCTTGAATAGGGTCACTTTGCCAACATCAAGTTTCAAGACCTTTATTACCTTTTTCACTTTTGTGCTAATATATTCCATTTTCCCTGATCAATGTGATTAACTGAATTACCACAGAAAATCTGCAGCCTGGTGTTGTGTTGTAGGTTAGAAAAGCTGGACAGAGTCAAAGGAGCGGGGGGGCCAGTGGGGCCCAGCAGCTCACTTTAACTTAGAAGGTTAAGCTTGGCTGTGGCTAGATGTAACAGTGGTGTGACTGCTCCAACATCTCAGCAAATACTTCTGATGAGTACAAAGTTGTTAGGACTGATAGGAATGATGGACAAGACTAAACACATTTATGTCTGAAAGGGATTACAATCGAAGAGACTTAGCGATTATTATTATTTAAACAGCAACCAAAAGTAAGAGCAGAAACTTTCCCACCTTTTCCTCGTTTTTAGATTTTCTATTTTAGCCTTGCACAAATTCATGGAGGTTCATTCTGATCTTAGCCAAGTGTCTTTGGGTAACTTTATCTAACTGTGAACACGTGACAGACGAGCATGCCAAACATGGGGGCCGTACAACCTTGCTGCCTGAGTTCTGCCTCTGGGGGTGGAGGAGCTTGCATGGGTCTTAAAATATTCTGTCTTAATTTATCCCATTGTTTAGATCGTGTCTCCGTTCCTCTGTGTGTGTGTGTGTGTGTGTGTGTGTGAGTGTGTGTGTGTGCGTGCGTGTGTGTGTGTGTTTGAGTGCGTGTCTGTTACGGGCGTGCATATGAACGCCGGTGTTTGTGCGCTTGGACGAGCATGTGTCGGTGATCAGTGAGACAGTGTTGTTGGACAGCTTGGGATAGCGCTTAAAAGACAGTATTGTTTTAAGCCAAGTTTTTAGTGTCCAGTTTTTGGTACTATTTCATATTGTATTGTAGGAATACACAAGACTTTTCAAACACTCTGTGGACATAAAGAAAGAAAAAAAATGGGTATCAATGACATCTAGTGATGTACAGAATAATCCTTAGAAAAGGAATGCGTTATGAATATCTATCTACATGTACCTGAATATTTAGCTCTTTAAAATTCAAACTAAAGGGATTATAGTTGCTCATGTTGAAGTTAGAAGTGTTGCTAACAGTGTAAAATAAAGGGGGCCAATCTTTGTGGTGTTTGTCGTCTGGGGCAAACGGCGCAGATTGCACCTTTATGACATGCATTTCTGTGTGGTCGCAGGCCTGCAGCGCGTCCGTCTCCCCCTCTCCCCCTCGTGTGTGTGGCGAGGCGCGGCGCTGCAGTCCGCTCTGTCACGCTGTCTTTGGTTGGCATAGCAAATTGTGTGGTCGAATCATGTCGCGTGGTCCTGCCTAGCTGAGGTGTCGAACATGTAGCTGAGAAATGCAGCAAAAAAAAAAAAAAAAAAAAAAAAAAAAATTCTAATCTACTATTTTGCATGGAAGTTCTCTGGTTATTTGACCCACTGTAATTCTTAGAGGAGAGATTGTATGATGAAATGCATTGGCCATGTACGTATGTAATGTAAGATGACTTGTATACTTGTTTTAACTGTTTGTCTTATTTTTTATTACTTCATGTTTGTGTGGTGAAATATTTCAATTTTTTGTATACTAAATACAAATGTATATGTAAAGTACTCTGCCTTCTGTCATGATTCAGTGAATCTGTTTCTCTATATTTTTATATGTATATACATTCACTAAGCACTTTATTCCACACTGATACTGGGCAGTTCCTCCCTTTGCTCTCATTGATTCCACAAGATATTAGAAACCTTCCTCTGAGATCCTGCTTGGTTCTGCTGGATTCAGGTCTGGAGACTGGGGGAAGTTCACTGAAGTTCACTGAGCTCACTGTCATGTTGATGAAACCAGTTTGAGCTGACTTTAGCTTTGTGACATGGAGCATGATCCTGCTGGAAGTAGCCATTAGAAGATGGTGAACTGTGGCCATGAAGGGATGAACATGGTCAGAAACAATACTCAGACACACTGTGACACTCAGACCATGATTGATTGGTATTAAGGCCCAAAGTGAACCAAGAAAACATTCCCCACACCATCACACCACCACCACCATCTGCAGCCTCAGCAGAAATCCAGATCCATCAGACCAGACTACGTTTTTGGAACCTGATGTGGTTTCTGCTGTTGTAGTCCATCCACCTCAAGGTTGGAGGTGTTAACGATGTACACCAAAAACATATAGCACTAAGAGTACACAGCATCTGAGGCATTACTACTGTATCGTCCACATAAAACAACGCATATAATCTGAAATTCATCTCTTAATTATCATGACTAAGGTTGTTTCTAATCTCATCTGCAAACATACTGAGCCACAACACAGGAAATCTGTTGGTTGTATAGTGGGTGCATTTATTTAGTACATAAGATTGACCTCTGTGTGTGTATAAGGCAGTGAGGCAGGTTGCTGTTGTTCTTCCTCTGAGTTTAAAGGGTTGACATTCTGAAGCTGACGCTGACGCGGCTCCTGTTGGTCAGCAGGCCAGAAAGCCTCCGTCCACTGGCAGAGTGACGCCATTAGTCATGTTGCTCTTATTGCTCAGCAGGAACAAAATGCTGTTCACCACGTCCTCCACCTCTGCACACACACACACACACGCAAGACGAGTTCATTTAACACTTGGGTTGTCAAAGTGTGCGTGTACACACAAATATTAGGTTCCACTCGTTTGTTGCACCTTAAGATCCTGACTTTGAAAACCATGAATCATGATGATGAGATATATACATGTATATATAAAAGGACTTTCCAATTTCACAAGACACATGTAGACTGCATCGGCAAGGAAGGCTGAACAGCTGCTACATTGTTCTACAAACCGGGAATGAATCCACATTCCTGAATCTGAATCAACTATCGGGCTTCTTTTCAGCTCCCTGGTGTGAACTCTGTGAGGAGGCTGAGTGAGTCTGAGCGGCGGGAACACAGCCACCAGGTCCCCTACTTTTTTTTTTTTCCCCTGAAGTGGACCACCTAAATGTCAAGACAAAGTTCAAAGTTCATTTGCCTTCATTATAAGGAAATCGATCCCAGTCTCATGTATGCATTTCTTTGTCCATCTCTGGGACAGCAGAAAGAGGCTGTGACCTCTACACTGACATATCATCACCATATGAAGTTGTTGTGGCTAACGAGTTAGAATCTAGCTCTCGATATGGAAGTATAGTTCCCAAAATGTTGAACTGTTCCTTAAAGGTGTGCAGATATGAACCAGAGCTCAGCATGCTGGGATGGTCTCTGCGACCCTGCACAAGAGTACAGCTTTACTTTACACACTGCTCTCAGCTGACATATCTACATTTCACTGTACTACAGAACTGAATTGGCGCATTTGCCCCAGATAACCACTATCATCCTACAGCGTCCTGCTGTACTGGAAGTCAACACCATGTAAACGCAGCTTGCTGTGTCTGACCTGCAAATCGGCCCAAGGGGATGCGAGACGTCATGACCTTAGCTTTCTCCGGGTCACTCCAGCCAAGGCGTCCCATCTCAGTCATCACCACTGTGGGGTTCACGCTGTTCACGCGGATCTGAGCAGAAAAGAACACAATACTGGCACTTCAACATGGTGGCACCTCCTCCTTTAGTAGACTAAAAGTTTCAGGTAGAGAGGGCAGAGAAATACAGCTGTGTAGCCTGCTGTTACGTTACTCATATTTTGTGGAGAACAAAATCCTGTGGGAATTTAAAAACCCCAAACCACAACAGTACAAGTGGCTCCAACCAGAGAAACCAGCTAGTGGTTCAGTTGTTTGGATGTGTTGCAGCAGAGCAGCAACCGAAGGTTGTCATAAACCAGCGAATGGTGGACGAAACCAGCCCTCATAAGTTTTCATAGTCAGATTTAAGTTGGACATAAGTTTCTGGGACTCTGGGTCAAAAAGGGGTGTAAAGAGTGATGGTACCTGGTGGGGTCCGAGCTCCAGAGCCATCACTTTAGTCAGCATGTCCAGGGCTCCTTTAGTGGCACCTGAAACAGTATCAGGGACACAGAGACAGAAACAAAGTGTGCTTGAGGACAGGATAGCACAGCCAGGTTCTGGTTCAGTGCTGAAACAATCCGGCACATGGCTGGTCCTCTCTTACTCACAGTAGACAGTATGGTCTCTGAGGGCACACTGTGAGGCCTGGCTGGACACGTTGACAATGGAGCCTCCGGATCCTCTGGCCTTCATACCACGAGCCACTATCTACCCACAGAGACAGAGGTTTGGTTACGTAGAAGCAGTTTGAATTTAAACTGATGGTGTTTTTTTTTTTTAATGAAAAAATAGCACCATCACACACTCTACTATCCACTTAGAGCTCATCTATTTGGCTCGTTCCCTCACACCTAAGCCTGAGTTTAGAGTCCATTTTTGAGATTTGCAACAGGTATAAGTTCATCATGGTAAAGCTGAGATAGAGAGCAACGTGTCATCTTCTTAGAAGTGAACATATTTACAGATGCAAGACTGTAATAGCAGCATGTACAAAACAGAAAAGAATTGCATCCCAGGACTGAACCTTGAGGCACACCACTAGAAATAAAGAAGCCATTCATTTACCTGGGATACATGCAGCACAGCTTTCACATTCACATTGAAAGACCTGGAGACGAAAGATACACAACAGGTATCACAGGATGAAGATGTAAATTCTGACTCATGTTTGACATTGAGCTGTATGCTGCGATCGTTTACTGCTGCAGCGTCTTAGATTGGGGATCATCGAGTAGCTCGTATTCGCCTTACTGGTCAAACTGGTCGGGGGTGACCTCCAGAAACGACTGCAGGTTGGCATAGGCGGCATTGTTCACCAGCAGATCGATGGGGCCTACGTTTTGCAGGGCTGCCTCCGTGGCCCCCCAGTCTGCCAGGTCCACACACACCGGGGTGATGGATGCACACTGCAGGAGGAAACTGAAGTCGGTGAGGATGACAGAAGAAGTAGATGAAGAAGAAAGAAATGAATCCAAATCACTCTGGAGTGAGATCATTTACCCTGAGTGTTCAGTCCAGAAAGAGGCTAAAATTAGATTCAGCTTACAAGATTTAAGACCATAGAAGAAGAAGATGAACAGAGCAGAGTGTTGGAGAGAAAAGCAGACACCTTAAATGATAATGAGCAGAGAGATGGAATTTGGCTCAGTGGGACAGATAAAACAAAACAGAAGAGTATGTATAAGGGGGGTCAGAGGTCAGGGGCAGAGGCCCCTCAGATGGGTGACAGAGTGTGTTTGTACTGGGGAGGGTGGGGTGGGGGTGGGGGTGCAGTACCTCCTGTATCAGACTGTTCAGGTCAGCCTGCGTGCGCGTGACCGCCGTGACCTCTGCCCCACAGCGTGCCAGAGCCAGAGCCGTGGCCCTGCCGATCCCTAAGACACAAAACATCCATAAACACAAAGACTTATTACAGAGCGGAGCTGCTGCTGTGACACCAGAGCTGACACACACACACACACACACACACACACATTCCACACATGTCTCAGGCTGGGCCAAACTGCCATCCATGAACAAAAGCTTTTTTTCCCTTTTTTTTAAATCCCATTTTCTCTCTGTGATGGAACTAACAAGAGTTTTTGAGGGTATGTGAAAATCATTGTTCACATCTATAAGCAGTGTGTGCAAACGTTTCATACGTGGTGTTTAACGTGTGACACAGTGTTTATTAAACAGCTTATGGTTTATCTTATTCTGGACTTTTTCATTGCAGTCAGTCAGCAGCACAATGCAGGATGTAGCCAAGTCAGGTTGGTGTCAGGTACGCATCATGAGAGATGACAGGTCAGGGGCAGGGATAAGGTCGGGTGCAGGTAAAGGGAAGATGAAACACATCTAACACATCTCTGCACCCAAACCTTGGAGTCTAACACCACCATCACCATCAACGTGCACTCCATCAGAAAAGGGGGGGGTTCTGGCTCATGACTGGAAACCTTTAATACAGCTTTCCTGCTTCACCAGAAACAGGACAGCTGTGGCATGACAATCAAAAACCAGAATCTGGCCTGATGTTGTTTGCTTGGTCGGATGTAGGGAGGTAAAACAGAGAAACCCAACAGTTTTTATAGATGCAATATTTGCAAAACTACACTTATTAGAATATTAAATTCTATTTTTGTGATTGATCAAAACATTTCTTACTATGGGAATGTGAACCCATTTATTTGTAAAGTCTCAGCCCCTGTGTGTGTGTGTCTGTGGGCATGTGTCCTGCAGGACTGTGATTTTTTAAAAGCAGCCTCATGGTGTCAGTGTAGGCACTGCAAACACGTTGTGTGTGTGTGTGTGTGTGTGTGTTCAGTTGCGTAAGTTGTTGTCTTCAGTCTTACCTTTCCCAGCTCCAGTGACCAGAGCTCGTTTACCCGCAAATGAAATCTCCATGGTCGGTCCCTGTCCGCAGGAGGATCAGCTGCAGGTTCGACTTACAGGAGGACGGACACTGTTACAGCCTAAAGAGAGAGCGAGTGTGTATGGGGGGGATCAGTCACGTGACTGGTTCATGACTGACTAATCGAGCTAAACTGAGCTGCCTCTAAACATCAAACCATTAACCCTGCATCCAGACGCTGCTAATTCATGGTGTGTGTGTGTGTTTGATCACAGCGCGGACATACTCACCAGCGGTGCAGCAGGTAGAGCGGCGGCGGGGAGTGATGGGGGCGGGGATGGGGGCGGGATGGCCCCAGGCTCCAGGCTGCAGGAAGCTGTGTGTGCTCTGTGTTCCGCTGAGCTCAAAGATTAAACTTCCACACAGTGGTCAAAACATGTCTGCATGTTTGTCCTGCACAGTCACTGTGAACAGGCAGAAACCACCACGGTCCACGAGGGTCCCTTCATCCGGATAACTATAAAAACTTATTAACAGTATTTGCTCGCTTACACAGACGTATCCATGTTGCAGTTTGGTTTTTAATGGGTCCAGGTTTTCATATATCTGCAGCATTCAGATCCTTTACTTACTGCATGAAAAGCCCTGCAGCATTATTACAAAGAATATACAAATCCGTTTATCAGGTTTTGGTGAGATATTGGACCTTTAATTGGAATGAAACTGTGATAAGTTTATAAATGAAAACAACTGTGGTGGACCTGCTAACAACTCATAGAAATCTTGGCCACACACTGCTGTTTGTAAGAAGACAAAAAGGCTGGAAACCACTGATTTGACCTTTCGAAATAATAGAAGGTACAATATTTCCCTTTGAAATAATCAAGTAAAATATCTTAAAAGTGTACTTGTGTACAGTACTTGAGTAAACTACTCAAGCACTTTCCACCACTGGATATCTGTGTCTGAGATCTCTGCCTCCATATGGAATCAGGTTTTCACTGCAGGTTATTCCTGGACTAAATCCTGGATAAACTTTTCTCTCCCCAAGCAATATCCTGGATGTTCTGGTCAATCCACATTCTTCACTATCACAAGATTTGTTTTCAGTTAATTCTTATGTATAAATTATACCGATTCATTTTGTCTCCAAATACTCAAACCAGCCAAGTCTGACACCAACAATAATGCCACACATGCATTTTTTCTCATTCTGATGTGAACATTAACTGAAGTTCCTGACCTGTGTTATGCATCACACTGCTGCCACATGATTGGCTGATTGTATAATTGCATGAAAATACAGGTGTCGATCGGCGCTGCACGTGAAGCGCCGCGTTATGAATGACCGGCAGAGGGCGCTGAGCTGCAGCCGAAAGAGTTCGACCTTAGAAACAATCACAGAGCAGAGCAGCGACTGAAAACTGCGTCAAGTTTAAAGGAGTTTAGCCAAAGCGATACAAGAAGTACACGTTTAAAAAAAAAAAAAGCTTTACATTTTAACAACATTATAAAGCATCACCATTCCAAGCAGTCTGAGATTTAATTCGCAAGTAATTGCATTGTTTTTATGTTTCTTTACTGACAATTAGGCGAGTGTCCACTCAGGTCGTCTTGCTTTACCTAATCACCGAGGAGAAATCGAAGCCTTTCCATGTTTTACTTTGAAAGAGTTGACCGGAAAAGAAGTGTTATAGTCATGGCTGACTTGCCTCGGCTGTCCGAGCTGAGTTCAGCGGTTTGTGGAATGTTTTGTGAACTAGAAGCGGACGCTCTTGGACGTGGAAGCAGCTTTGTGCTTGGATAGTCCTCTGAAAAACTCCCTGAACGCAGAATAAGAGCAGTTATCCGGTCCGTGAGGGCAGAACAGGAACTCGTAAGACTGCTATGAATTTAAAGACGTCGGAACAAAAAAAGAAGGAAGACAACGAGTCGAGCAGTGGATCCGGTGGAATTTATCATTCAACACCGTCGAAACTGAGGTTTCCCAGTTAGCTAAGTTGTGTGTTGAGTAAAAGCTGTATGTTCCCCTGCTATTTCCCGACCGACTTAAAGGCGCTATATTGGAAAAAAAGAAGTTAAATGTGTCCTCTGATATTTCATGGTAAGTGCCGCAGAGAAGCTGTAAAGCTATTCTTTCGACAGCTGTGTCTCCACGCCAAACTCCACTTGGAAATATTTCCATTTCTACACTGACTTTCTCGTGTCTCGTAGGACATGGGAGTAAATCCCACAGGAATTGGTACAAAATGCTCCTCAGATTGTTCTAACTTTTCAGTCAGCATATGTTTGTACTCAAGAGCTATTTTTGTAACGACCTTTCGTGGGATTCACACATTTACCCCACCAATTAACTTTATACTCATTTGTAAGGAGTAAGGTTAAGTAAACGAAAATGTGTAAATGTATTGAAAATGAGAAGTGCTTGGTAAATTACACATATGCCGAATTTATCCGTGTCTCACCTGGAGTCAAGTTGTAAGTAAATCATATGTAACGCAACCTTAAAAACAAGCCCATCTCTATTTTTATTTTTTTTAAATCGAAGTAGCATAGCAGTTCGGTAGGTAAGTTAGCAGAGTGAGCTCAACTGCTGCCTTTAAACAATTAAAGGCACTGGCTGCCAGTAGAGCATCAGGTTAGGAGACTGTATTGTTTAACTACAAGGCCTCCTTCCTTCAACCGGAGGGGATTTTACAAAGTTTTCATAGTCAATTTACAGAGTGTTTGCTATCATTTTAGAAGAGGCCGATGCTAACTGTGGTAAATTAAAATAGAATAAGTAGATAATAACTCTTCTAATAATCTTGTCCAGCCTTGATCTCCACAGAATAGTTTTTATTCTTAATCACCTTGATGGGGTCTTTCAAGTATATCTTTATTTATAATGTGAGATATGGGCTTTTATCCCTGTCTGTCTGTAGTATTGTAGTTTAAATGAAGGGGGTATGGAGCATTGTAATACTTTAGCAAACCCTGAAGCAAGGACAAGACAAATAATAGTAACACTTTAAAGTACATGTATGTAATTTCCTAATAATTTCTGTGAAGTTTACTGAACATAGCTACTTAATTTACTTTTAATTATATGGGAATTAAAGGGATAATAGAGATAGTTATTGGTAAATGTTTAGTACACCTCCTACAAGTGCCATCATCCCATCATTTTACTGATTACTGATGATTTTCTTCCAATTGGAGTTGTGTTATGTCAGTGCTAAAGATGTGCAGTGTGATCTCCAGTTAGCTCTGTTATAAAAAATGAGTGTGAAGGCTATTGTAAGCGCCTCTTAATTTAAAACAATTCCTCGTGCGGCTGCGTCACATTACATCTTTCCACACGCTTACCACTGAGAGGCTTTTATTGTGAAGTAGCTACAGGAGCGCATGTCCAGTGGCTGTTTCATTATAATAAAAGCCAAGAATAAAGGCAATACATTTGCCACTAAGATCAGTGATACTTTGTCGGCTGTGTTTTTGTTCAGTAACAATTTGTTTACAACAACTACTGGGTAAAAAGAAAAAAATATGCATGGGCAGATGAAGAGCTGCAGTTAAGAAACACTTGCCATGCTGAGTATGCTCCTCAGGAACCTCAAGAATGAACCCGCCTCTAATTACGTCCCTACATTGTCTCTTTTTCTGTGCAGGACTCCATGTGATGGTGTGAGGATGGGACAGGGTGGTGCTGGAGGTGACTGCAGCCCTGGAGGCTGATGAACGCGCTCCATCGGCCGGTCAGGATGCACATAGCTTCGGTGGGTGTCAGCAAGTTCTGCTTCCTGTTTTCCATTGCATTCTGCGGCCTCCTGCTTCTGCTCATCCCAACCCTCCAGCCCCCAGCTCGCCAGGTGGACCTACCTCAGCCCAGACCCCAAATCAGACCTACGCAGACGGGCCCATCGCACCACACCAGTGCTCCAGCAGTGCCTGTCCATGCTGGGGAAACGGACTCAGCCGCAGGGCTAAATGGGAGCTCAGCGGGGCAGGGGGGATCCATGGATACTGAACTTACCAGAAATGACGAGAGGGGAAGGGACTCTGAACATATCCTAGAAAGAGGGGCTTTTCCTGGAAGAAACGGTGGTGGACTTTCAGGGTCTAGGTCCAATGAGCCATTAGAGCTGAAGGACATTTTTATTGCTGTGAAGACTACCAGGAAGTACCACAAGTCCAGACTGGAGCTGCTGATTCAGACCTGGGTTTCCCAAGCTAAAGAACAGGTGAGGAGAGCTGGAGTTATTCACTGTTATGGATGTAGCCGTAACTGCACTGTTCTCTGTGTAGGGCTCTGGTGTGCAATGCCTAACCATAACAGAACCTAAGCTGTAAACACTAGTCAAGAGGACACCGACTCAAACAGCAGACTGGTAACCAGTAACCATCAGTGTGCACATCACCTTCTCAGATGAGCTCTGGGGGTCTGTCATCCTGCTGCATGTTTAGCAGACTGCAAATGAATTTCAGGCAGTGGAAGAAAAAGTTTTTTCAAGAAGTCAATTGCATTAAGACAAACACTCACACACTCAGGATCGATGTAATCATATCTCTGACTGTTGTAATGCTTTTTCAATATGTATAGATTCATCTTTATACCTTTATTACTTGATAATAAAATAACTGTTATTTGCAGCCATAAACTACTGTGATTGACACCACAACATTAATCATGTTTATATGCAGGTCCCAGTCCACAACACCACCTAAACTAACCATGTTTTTTAGCTTGGGAATATACTACTACCCTAAAGTTTGAAAACACTGACTTCCAATATGTGGACAGACTAGGGGAGAGCTCTGAGCACGATTCTGTATATCTACACAGAAAAATCCTACAAGTAACAAAACTGTGACCTCATGCAACTTCAGTGAGTTATTTAATCAATGTCAATGCTTACCAGTGAAATGGGCAGAGCATTACAGAGCTTTAAGAGTTAGGCCTGCTGAAGGAGACAGACCCAGACTTTTTATTCCACGTTTTCCAACAGAAGATCCAAGGCATCATGATCGCAAGGGAAGAAACCCTTATTACCCTTATTACCTAAGAGCTGAACCATCCATGATGGCTGTGAGGGGTGTGGCACATGAACTAAAAGCCGTCTGTAATAATAATCAATGCTGTCAGCTGCATACTCACACCGGGACATAGCATTCAGAGCACATGTGGATCCACCAGGTTTTATGTGGATGTAGATACAGCGTTGATGTCAGCGCTCATGGATTTGGCTCTTGCCTGCAGACACCCTGTGTCTGTCATCAGGGTGATTTTCAGGGTGTTGCCACCACCACCAGAGATTCCACACAGTGTGGTTAGAGTCTGTCCTCGCTGACATTCAGTGGAACCACAGGGGCGTTGATAAGAAAATAAATCTCCATTCCACATAGTAGATGTGTACCGCTGTCTCTTTTTGATATAATTTGATATATACCTTTGACTAGACTTGTAGGATGGGGAAGATTTTTCTAAAAACACTTGCCGGGAGGAAGTGTTACACAAATGAATGTCCTGTTGACAACACAAAAAATGGACCAGATGGCAAAAAGGCAAAAGCGATACCGGATCTGAGTTCAGATCTGCTGTGAGTCTGGTCTGTGTTGTGCTGTCAGCCTTAACCAGCCATTTACTCCCAGAGACTCTACAGACCTGCTGCCGTTTTATTTTACTGCTCTCATGTCAGTAAAGTCACCCCCCCCCGCCCCCCCCCACACACACCATGTTTACAACTGCCTGTAAAATTAAAAGCTGCTCTCACTAATTTGTATTTAATGTAAACATGTCAGTGCAGCTCTTCCACCGTAGTAGTCCATGCGATCAGGAGAAGATATGTCCCCATAAAGAAGCAGGAGATGTTTTTTTATTACAAGGCCGAGGTCAACTCAGACGACCCCACTGACCGTGTGGCTCGTATATGATGGTGTGTGAAAGTTCCAGCCTGCCTGCGGGGCTTTGAGGAGGCCCTGCTGTTCACTGTGCATCACAAACTCTAGCCTACAGAGGTCTGTGGATTGAAAACTGCCCTGGATTGAAATGGTGCAGGGGGCTACAGTGGGGGGTGTGTGGCCAGTTTAAATAACAGATCCATGACTTTGAAAGTTCGAGTACTAAAACACTTCACAGAGGTTTCTAAAACTGTGTGTTTAAAAACGTGATCCATTTACACACTGGTGTGTGGTGTGAAATGTGCCCCTCTCTAATTCTCTTCTATTTCAACAGTGTCTGGCACTGTTGTGTGTCTGTGTTTGTGTTATTTTTTGTGTGTCTTTGCTCTTCCTCAGACAGATCTTAACAGTGTGTGCCTGTGTGTTTCAGACCTACATGTTCACAGATGGTGAGGACAGGGAGCTGCAGACGAGAACAGGTGAGACGTGGGACGGACAGTCTTTGTGTGTGTATTCGTTCATGTAACTACAGATATACGTACTGTGATCCACACAACAAGTATACAAGTGTAGGTGCACAACAGTGTAGTGTACACAACAGCGTGGAACTGAGCTGTGCTGTCTCTGCCACAGGAGCTAACATCATCAACACTAACTGCTCGGCAGCTCACACCCGACAGGCTCTGTGCTGCAAGATGTCTGTGGAGTACGACAAGTTCATCGAGTCTCAGAGGAAGTGAGTGAAGCCTGGTCTGAATCTGATCTGAAGAAACCAGTTCGCTACCTACACACTGCAGCACGATGCTGACTGTGCGTGTGTGTGTGTGTGTATGTGTGTGTTACAGGTGGTTCTGCCACATGGATGATGATAACTATGTGATTCTGCCCAGCTTGCTGCGGCTGCTCTCCTCCTACCACCACAGCCAGGACGTGTACCTGGGCCGGCCTAGTCTGGATCACCCCATAGAGGCTGCAGAGAGAGTCAAGAGCGATGGATCCGTCAGTTCACTTACAGCTTATTAAGAGTTTCTGGCTCCAGTACTTGATAAATACAGCAGAGAGCTCTACCTTCAAGTTTTCCCTCTGATAAACGCTGATAAAGTTCTCTCTCTACATGCAGTTTTCAGAGTGTGCTCTCAGAGGCCTGATCTGATAAAAATCCTTTTTTTTTTTCTTTACACACCTCACAGCTGGCTGATCCGGCTCTTTGTGTCTCATTCCAGGTGTCTGTGAAGTTCTGGTTTGCCACAGGTGGAGCAGGTTTCTGTATCAGCAGGGGTCTGGCACTGAAAATGAGCCCGTGGGCCAGGTAGGTCAGGGATTCTCCAGGTCTGAAGCCGAGGTCAGGATTTGGTGAATTCATGTGAACTTTGGTAGAACAAGAATCAAAGAATCAGACACATTAAGTGTTTCTTCAAGCCGACCCGGGCCCTCAGGGAGAACGGGGGTCTGGCCTGTGGGTGTGAAAACACACACTGATAAACCCTGCTGGCTGAAAACTCCTTGTCTTGTGGTTTCAGTTTGGGGAATTTCATCAGCACGGCGGAGAAGATCCGCCTCCCGGACGACTGCACCATCGGTTACATCATCGAGGCCCTGCTGGAGGTCACCCTGACTCAGACGCAGCTCTTTCATTCTCACCTGGAGAACCTGCAGAAGCTGCCCACTGACTCAGTGCTGGAGCAGGTCAGTATGTACCTGTGTGTGTGTGTGTGTGTGTGTTGTTTCATCTACAGTGCAGTGCTAACTGTGAAATATAATTGAACCCCCTGTAATGATTGTCTGCGCAACAGGTGACTCTCAGCTACGGAGGCTTTGAGAACAGGAGGAATGTGGTCAGCATCGTTGGAGGTTTTTCGCTGGCTGAAGACCCCACGAGGTAAACACACACATGGATCTGGTTAGTCCTGGCTGTAGTGAAGCATTGGAGCCACAAGGGTCTAGAGCAAACCAAAACCCAGACCAGAAGTACTCAAAGGGAGGTGTCTACATAGTGTTGGTACTTGGAAGTGTGTACTGTGGGGGAAAAATTTAAGCTTCAGGTCAGGTCAGGACAACTGAACACTGACCCCTGTCTCTTTTCACCCTGCAGGTTTAAGACAGTCCACTGTCTTCTGTACCCAGACACCGACTGGTGTCCAAAGCTGAAGCCTCGCCACAGAAACTGAAAGCCGCCGTGTTTTTATCCCACAGCACTGACTCCGCCGAACCTTTACCCCACCGCCTCACTCCTCTGAGGTCAGGTCAAGCTACGCGTAGCTGGGAGTACTTTATCCAAAGCAGCCTCGCCCCCCCCCTACACCACACTTCATGAAAGGTATTTTCAAATTCTTTTTTTATCTACACCTCTCAGTGATGTAGCTCATTAAGTGAAGCTGTGATAGGTGGAGCCAGAGAAGGACGCTCGCTGGCTAACAGAACATAAAGCCACAAGTGGATGCAGCTATGTTTTTTTCCCCCACTGTGAACCAGCTTTTGAGAGTTTCCTATGGAACACTAACCTTTTTTTTCCCTGTTTGCCTCTGGGAGAAAGCAGTCACATCAGCACCCACCACTTCATTTTATTTAACTAGTGTTAGTCCAAGACAGCTGATCAGTGTTTTTATCGTTTGGATGTTTCCTGTTCTTGTTAAGAGGACAGGGTGAAAACAAAGCATGAGAGAATATTCGGAACATTTTAGCCACTGCAGTCAGGAAGTTGTTTTTTTTTGTACCGATTCCACCATTAGAATTTCACACCTCTCCGAGTGCAGGTGTTTTTATATGTACAGAAAACAAATCCTGCCTTTATCATTGAAGCTAAGGTGAAGGCAGGAAGTAGGAAAGCTCAGCCTAATGCTATGACTCCATTCACTGTGGGTTTAACTTTACCAGTGGTTAAACCACGAACTGGGCTGGGTTACTGGCCTAAATATTTCTGATGCTGTGCTGTGGTTATGGCCAACAGCTGTCCAGTGCTCTGAGCTGTGATGGGTCTTTGGCTCAAACAGTCAGATCCTGTGTAGTTTGATGAGAACTAGTTGTAAAGCTTGACTTTAAACTTTAATCATAAATCAAAGGTTAACAGTACGTGAAGGAGCCCACAGTATTATCATTACCCTGAGCTGTCTGCTCACCAGCAAATGGAAAGCAGATGTATGTGAAAAATGGATGAGGTACTTTTAAAGAGCCTGAGGAAGACGTGTTGAATTTTATTTTCTTTTTGTCTGAGACATAAATTGAACCGAAGTTTGCTATGATCAGAAATGATCTGATGTTTGCTCAGTGCACAGAACCTGTGTGGAAGGTGTATGTGCTGTCAGTGTCCTGACTCCCTCATATTCTCAGCCAAAAACCTTCTTCTTCTTCTTCTGTTTTATGGTTTTGCACTGCTTTGATTGTGTCACTTCCTGTATGTTACTGACTGTACCTACATGTTACAGTGTTGTGGACATATGTTGTGTTTTTTTGTTGTTGTTGTTGTTTGTTGGAGTTATGATGCAGTCAGACCAAAATAATTATAGTTTGTGTGGTGTGGCCTAAAGCAGGAGGGGACAGGAAGCAGTTTAAACAGAACCTGTAGGAGCTAATGTGGCTAGCAGGCTAACAGCTGTCCAGACATGGACGCGTCCTGGTCCGTTCCTCGTAGACATGAACAGGAAGTGAATTTTGGTCTGACTGCACCATTTGACTTCAGTGGGTGGAGCCCAGAAGTTCCTGTTGAGTGACACTTCCATCTTATAATACAGGTGCTGCAGTCTTGCACTCTGATGAACTGATTCTTTGGGCGCCACACACTCAGGTCACACAAACCAGTGTCAGTATTTCTTCCCTGTACAAAGTATTTCTGTGACACCTGCCAACCTTTTTTTTTTTTTTTTTTTTTTGCACTCGAGACTTAAATCCAAAATCCAGAGCCTGCGTCTCACTGCAGGTCAGTGGACGAGGCTGAGGGAGAGAAGTGCTTTAGTTAAGTTTTACTGCCGACGTATTATTGTTTCACAAATAAAACTTTTCTGCATTCTCAAGCGTTTTCTCGACACTGCGTTACTAAGACTTTGCTTCAGGAAGAACTGTGGTCATTACAAAGTTAATGACATCATGTGTAATCGCTGTCAGATTTATAGCAAATCATTTCATGCTTGTGTAATCAGTTAAACCTCCGTTTGACAGAATGATGGGCTCACTGAGCCGAACACTGGGATACATGTGATTTAATGAGGCTGGTGGAGGATAACAGTGATTTAGTGCGTCCTGTTTCATAAACTGGGCGTGTGTGCGTTCATATTTGTGTCTGTCTCAGGAGGGGTTGTTGATGAACAGGGGAAAGATATGGAGGATAAATGTGATTTATGGTGGGGAAAAGAAAAAAAATTGCTAACCCTGTCATGCTGACATTTATTTCACTAAAATTCAGCTTGGATCCTTGTTTATCAGCTGTTCCCCTGTCATTGGTAATAACTGATAAAAAAAATATAGATATGGAGGACAGGAGGGGTGGCGGGGAGGGGCCTCCCTGTGCTTTGAAAAATGCCTGTTAACATAAACGTATTACCACACAGCAAACCTATGGTCTTCCAAAGTATATGCCCGCTTTTGCCCAGAGACAGAGAGAGGGAAAAAAGAAAGAAAAGAAAAACAGGACACCAGTTAAATCCCCATGTCTCTGTTTATTTTTGACCACAAACACATTAACTTTCATGTCACCAGTCACTGACCAACATCAGCTGCATTTGTTGTTCAGACGCTTTCTTCAGCCATTTAGCATCAATACGTAAATACAATACAGCAACACTGAAAACATGTTTACTGAATCAAAACAAAAAAAAAAAAAAAAAAACGAATTCAATATCAATAACTTTGATTATCAGACAAACGTGACTGTGACTGTGTCTGAAACTGTGTCTCAGTCTGAATGGAAGAGAGCTTGAGAGGACACACACACACACACACCTTAATGGAGTCATCTGTTGGAAACACTGCATGGCCAAAGAATACTGACAATGAAAAAAAAAAAACACTGTGATCTCAAAGAAAGATGTTTTGAAAAAAAAAAAGAAGCATGATTTACAACAGAATGAGCTCGAGACATCATGTCTCCATCTTGTCGAGGGCAGAGCTCTCTCTGACTATAACACTGCTTTATGGTCTTACAGTAACAAATCAGCACATCTGTTTTAGTCCATACTCTGATTCTGTTATGTCATGGTCCATACTGAGGGCTCACCACGCTGCATTAACAGCACATTAAATAATATAAACTCAGCTTATTACAGCTTAATCCTTAAAGTTTTTGTTGTTTCAGAGATCTTTAGTTTATGTTTTGTAGATTATGGCCTTTATTTTAAAAGCATCTGATGACTCTGCTCCGTAAATATTATTGGTATCACATGATCTCCTGAACAGATTTATAGGTAGAGGAGATGCTATGACAGTGGTGGTGACTGTGCTGACTTCCTCAGTACAGTGATGGTGCAGTGGAAGAAAAAGCCTCTTTGAAGGATTTACATTACAGCGATTACACACTAAGGTTTCACAAATGACCACTAGAGGGAGACAGAGGGTTGCACATGGGCCCATAAATCGAGGAGAGAGAGAGAGGGGACGGAGGAGGCCGGGGGACTCATGCTGGAGGAGCTGAGGCCTGATCACTCGTCAAATCGTCCCTCCAGGATGCTCTCAAACGAGAAGGGGACGAACTTGAAGCCCTGGCCGGAGTAGAACTTGTTCTGGAACTCCACCCTGAGGGGAAACACCACAGAGGAAGAAATTAGTGGTCTATTATATCTTCTGGTTTATTATTGAATATTATTTTTTTTTTTATCAAGATATCTTTTATCTTAGCTGACTTTTCCAGTCACGCCAGCAGATGGCGGTAAAGTACACGAGAAACCAGGAGCGTTATCACGTATGACCCGAGGACTGAGGAGCAGCGCTGCAGTAAGGGTGATAGAATTCACGTCTTTAAGGCGGGGTGCGTTCCATTCCGCTCAGTCAGAGGGAAATCCTCCCTCACAGCAGAGGAATTATTCTCAAACTGAGCTGCATGTAGATCTAGCTGAAAGTGCGGCCCAGAGAACATGCTCTGTTCTGGCTCTAACAAGCTCCACTGCTTCGTAGTGAACAGAGCAGCTGCTCAGCAGTTAGCTAGCAGCTATCGAAGCCTTCAGCTTAGCTTCATGCTAAGCTAAGCTTCATGTTCAACATGCGGTGAGCAGCGGTGAGCAGAAATGAGCTGAGAGACACACACACACAGTCTCATGGTCTGCACAGCTTCAGACTGATACGTGACCAAATATGGCTGCCGAGAGTCGAGCCAATCTGTCAGTGACACCTCCACTCACATCACCAACCCATACAACTGGACTCTGATGTGCTGCCTGCTCCTGTGTGATCCAGCGCACCAGTTCTCCACAGGGCTCACAAACTGGAAACGTATTCAGAACTTAAAAAAAAATCCAAAGTCCCAAGATCCTGAAAAAGACTGAATGAGCACCGGAAAAAGCCACTGGACCAAAACCACTCACATCAGGTCTGGGAAGAAGTCAAAGGTCAACAACTAGGAGTCAGTGGACGACTGTAAAGAGATCAAGGAGGACATTCCCATCTGACACCACAGACCACGTCAGAAACTCCCGCCCCCCCGTCTCCCTCCTCTCTCTCCCGCCCCCTCTCCATCTCTCAGCCCAGCAGGTCGAGGCAGATGGACGTCCACCATGAGCCGGGTTCTGTTCCAGGTTTACAGGACTTTAAAAGACATAAATGTGAAGGCTTTTGGATAGTTCATATTTTAAATGGGAGATTTGATTGGAAGTGTTTTGTAAAGTCAGAGTTAATTAAGCTGTACACGAGTCATTTTACTAAGTTTTCTTTCTTATTAATACGAGTCAGCTCAGCTTCATTTACTGATCCACAGATCACCTCACTCTCTTCCACTGTTAGGATACTGTAATCCTCAACTCCTGACAACCTCTGACGTCTTCATTTAGGAGGAAAGAACTAGGAGTGGGTTTTTAGTTCCTGCTGGTTCCTGGCCTCAGCAAGCGAGGGGAGTGCCCAGGAATGTCTCCCGGCCGTGGCAAATATTTGGCCTGCCAGAGCTGTGAGAGGGCAACACTTAAAAAGAGGAAAGAAATGAGAGATCCTCTCATCTGCCTTTTCCGCACAGCTGCAGGGGTGGAAAAAAAATTGCTTGTACCTCACACACACTACAACGAGACTCACTCCGGGGTGTGTGTGTAGATAACTCATCAGCATGTGTGTGTGAAGAGTGAGCTGCTGTTTACTTTTAACATAACTATTTCCATTCACTCACCTCCGTGAAAAATACTCCGCTACTCTTTTTAACCTTAGCAGACACCTGTCGAGCCATCACGCTCCCGCTTCATTAACAAGGTGCCTCACATTCACTGGAGCCTGAGAGCTGCCCAGTATAACCACAGCCTCTTACTGGGGGTCCATTTTGCAGCTGGTTTCCACAGATTTTTTTCTGTTATCTATATCTATATATACACAGATGTATAGTTGATCTACTGTATAGTTTTTAAAAAAGGCTCAGTAATAGTGTATTTGCTGGGGACTATTTTCAGCGACGGATTAATAGTGAGTATTTAGGAGAACAGGGTGGTGTGTGTGTGGGACTGAGTCAAAATAAACTGCAGAGTGTGTGTGCGTAATGAAGGAACATGTCTCCCAGAGCAACAGTGTGAGTCACTGATGTGTTTTTAATAGTTTCTGGGCAACAATGGAGCTCTATGGCTCAGAGGAAGAAGATACATCAGGATCTGGATACACACACACACACTCCTAGGTGGGAGGATACATTCATTGTTAGTTTTGATCTGTTCATGGGATTTATTAACAAAAAATAAATTAATGAAAAATTAGCAAATCCCAGCAAACACTCGTCCTTGGATGGACATGCAGATTATGTCCACTGGATGGTTTGGTTCTCACACATGTCCATCAAAATTTACATAAGCCTGTCAGGATCTCTGTTAGCTGTCAGGCCAAATCTGTCCTCTGGTCCTCTATGGACATGTTGTTAAGATCATCGCTTTAGAATTTTTAATCTCACCATTTTTGTCACTTATCTTGTTACTAATAGGTAACTAGGTAACACATGGTTGCTGAAATCGTATTTATGGGATTATGTCAGAATGTAACATGTGCCCCACACCTCCTATTGTTGTGTGTGTGTACTGTGTAATCCTGATATAGCTACATGTTAGCACACACAGAACATTTCCTGTTTTGGTTTCAGGAGCCGTGAGCTTTCCTGAAGTGCCAAGTTTGTAAGAACAAGGGTTTTGTTTTTTTGTTTTTTTAAACAAAGTATGTACAGGCATGTGTTCCATCCACAGACCTTAAATCAAAACATGGCTTTACACATTATCCAGCAGCAGGTTATATTTTCGATAATATCTGCATGATCCTGATGTTTGCTATGATCTCATGCATGCAGTTTATAAAAGGGAGCTGAAAGCTCTGATCTGTTATAAATAAAAGTTCTGCAGCTTCTGATATGCAGGCAAACACGTGTTGTTTGACCTGGAATCAGTCTTTAGCTTTTCAATCTCAAGTTTCTGGCTCAACTCAGCTGATCCCACCTGCTTCTATAACAGCCTGCTCTGTAAGAAAGCTCAGTACAGTACGATGTACTGCACTGCAACAATGTGTAAAAGGCTGATAGTAGGACCATACAATGCAATACAGCGTCGGAAGAACAACGCAGTCTGGATATAAGACAGCCGTGCTGGTCTTTTAAAAGTGGTCAGATCACTTTCCACTGGTTTACAGGAATGACAGACGGACAGAAGACAGACAGGCAGCTTCCACTTAAACCTACTTATGACAACCAGCCGTGAGAGCAGCGGTTAAGCATTAACAGCATACCTGAGTCCAACAACAACACACAGGATAATCCTCGCTTCATTTTCCATCTCAGATCTGTGCCATAAAGCTCTGTGTTAAGAGCAGGAACCAGAACAGCCGGATTAACGGTCTGTCAAACACGAATCCAGCAAGTTTCATGTCATCATTCCCACATCATTCCTTTACTTCAACCCAATGCATCAGTTTATATTTTTTCTACACTGATTAACCAGCACCCAGCCCTGCTTCAGCCTGTCTCACATCAGGACATGGTAGCCTAGCTTAGAAAGTGCTAGTCTGGCTAAAGATCCGTCCAAACATCACAATAACCCTGCCAAATTAGTCAGGATTTAAGGTGAGGTTACACCTTGAATCTATATTGATCTGTCCTTCTTGTGGAACAACAGTTGGGCGCAGTGACCTCGTGAGCTTCCTGTAGTCTTGTCATCACAGTGAGGTTTGGTACCCTGGTGTTTCGAGACCGAAAACAAAACCTTTGCTAATCGTGCTATGGTTAGAGATTCTGCACTGAGGTGTTGGATAGATGTACACACTGTAGCTTGTCAGTAGGTACTCCAAAACGTTGCTCAGTGTAAATTAAGTTCATATACAGATTAAACCAACATGAAGCAATGTGTTAATTATTAAACTTAAGACATCTTGGTTGTTTTAAACTTTGGATGGAGTCAGGCTAGCTGTTTCCCCCTGCTTCCAGTCTTTATGCTAAGCTAGGCTAAAAACATCCTGAATCCAGCTCTGGTTGAGAGTGAACAAATATTTTTTCCCATTTTTTGCCTTTTATGTTTTATCACACGAGAAGCTTTAAAGGTATAGTAGCTGTATTTTCTGATCATTATCATTCCACAAGAACTGTGATTCCAACCCACTCAGAGAATGATTTTTATGCATTTTGGTGACCTTCTGACCTTAAGGATATTTCCTCGAACAACAGGTTTTCAGTTTCAGGAACTTCACTGAGGATGTTAAAGCAGCTGAATCATGTAACTAACAAATCTGCAGAGCACTAGCGGTAAGAGTGACAATATAAATAAATCATATTTTAAATGGATAGACTCTTTCACTCTCTCTCCCTCACAGTTTGTTGCTACTTTACTTTCTTTAACCTGATTGATACACACAGATCTGACGGAGAAGCCCAGGGTGTATATGAAACAGTCCCTGTGTGCTCATAAATCACTGGCTGCATATAATTATGCAATCTGTGTTGAAAGGGATGTTTCCCTCTTGGGATACTGAAACTTTTATCATCCATCACTTTCACAACACCTCCTCCTCATAGTCCTCTACAGTACACCATCTGTGTGCTCAGAATGCTATTACTGAGAATCCCATCTATTAAAATCTATCCATTAATATGATTCATGATTATAGCTGTTAGCTCCCGACAAAGTGCATCTACGACCTGTTAGTGCAGATATTTCACCCCCTTCCAGGGTAATCCATGACTTCGCTACCCTGGATGTTCTCTTTTCCGCACTGTTTGGCTTCCTTGTGTGTCAGTGCAGTTTGTGCAGTGGTGCAGGATGGATCAGCAGGGGGGAGGTGGTGCTATGAGGCGATGGTGCTGAGGGTGTGTTAGGTTATCTGGAGTCCTGTACGCTCACAGTTTGGTAAACCACTGTGGGTCAGGAATGTTTCATGTTGCTAGCATTCTTCACGAACATGTAAAACTGGAGAACGGCTCCCTGTGTGTATGTTTTCTATCAATGTGGGATTCTTTGTGTAGGTGTGTGTGTGTGTGTGTGTCTAACCAGTGCAGGCGCAGGGCATGCAGGAAGGCTGACAGCCCCTCCATGATGAGCAGGATGGCGACAGTGAGGGTGGCAAAGGCCGAGAAGATGATGGACAGGCCAAAGAACCCGCCCCCGCTCCGGGAGGACAGACCCAGGTGCATCACCATGGACCACAGCACCTCTGACAGCTCTGCACACACACACACACACACAATGACAATAACATTATCTAAATAACATTTTACAGATTATGTAGATTGTTTATGTATAAACATGGATGCCTGTGTGTATGCGTTCTTGTACTCACGTGCGTGAGCCAGGCTGAGGGCCCAGAGGCGCAGGTAGGAGGCTGTGTTGGAGATGCATCCCAGACAGTACTCTATGGTATGGATGGCCTGGTGGACAGCTACGTCACCAAAGTTAAACTGTTGCGGAAAGACAAGATGGTTAGAACACACACCACGGCGACAGTAACACACTTTGGTTTGTGTTTTTTGGTAACACTTTGCTTTTTTTGGAACTGTTTTTGCTATGCAGCTTTTAGTGGTAAATGCTATACCTGTATTCACCATGATCATAACAGAGCATTACTGAGGTACTAAAATGATGTTTCTCCAAACACTACAGTATCTCTGTAAAGGTTTCTGCCTAGTTTAGCTTTTACTAAGATGACAGTTGTGTGTGCGTGTGTACAGAGGCTTCGGAAAGTATTCAGACCCCTTCACTTTTTGCACACTTCATTGTGTTGTATTGTAGATTTGATTTAAAATGGTTATGGATGGAATGAATTGACCTTTTGCTCATCAATATACACTCAATAACCATGAATGACAAAGAATTAGAAATGACAAACTGGCATCTTTCATTTACAAAATAATTGGTCAGAGAGGTGACCAAGAACCCAAGAGTCTCTCTCACGGCGCTTCAGAGGTCCTTTGCAGTGATGGGTGAACCTGCTGGAAGGACGACCATCTCAGTAGCCCTCCATCATTCAGGCCTTTATGAGAACCCACTTATTACCAAACATCATTTAAAGGACTCTGAGAGTACGATGAAAAAATTTCTTTGAGCAGGGCTCTAAACACCATGTCTTGTAAAAACACCAGACACTGCTCATCACATGGCTAATACCATCACTAAAGTGAGACGTGGTGGGGGCAGGATCATGCTATAGGAGGGGGAGGCTTTCTCAGCAGCAGGGTAAAGGCAGACTGGTCAGAAATGAGGGAATGATGAATGTTGCCAAGGCCCTTAAAGAAAACCTGTTAAGTCTCTGACTTTCCTTGAGTGGACCAGTCACAGCCCAGGCTTAAACTCAACAGAACATCTGTGGAGTGACCAGAAGATGTTCACAGATGCTTTCCATCCAATCTGACAAGGTTTGGGAGGATCTGCCAGGAACAATGCGATAAACTGTCCAAACCCAGGTGTGCAAAGCTTGTAGAGACTTAACCAAGAAGACCCAGAGCTGTACCTGCTGCCATAGGGTCCCTGTAGCCACTGTATGTGTGTTTCATCTGAATCTATGTATCAGTTGTGTAAATAGAAAAGTATAGATCAAATAGCATGTTTCAAGAATATATTTTATAATGTGCACTGAAACACTGAAAAAGCTTCTACTTCACACTGAGATGTGATGACCACCCAGCTCTGATATTTGAAACGTGGCCAAAAATAACAACGGTCAAATGGCATGAACGGTGGAAATGGACTCGGAATGGAAATTCTGTTATCATCTTAATGAGCCCCTGCTTTGACCTTTGACCCCTGGCTGAGCCTTTAGCTCTTGTCAGGCAGAAAACACAGAGCCAAGGCATTTGACTTGTTTGAGTTTGTTTCTTTCTTCTTCTTTTTTTCCCTCAGCAGGCCCACAGCGCAGGGACTTGTTTGTGTATTATAAAGCCAACAGAGTTCCTCCGTTCTCTCCATCCTGAAGCAAGACTAGCCTTTCCTGTATGATGTGGGCTGGGGGAACACGGGAGACTATCGCTCTACGTTGCTCTTGTTGGTTTTGGCTTGGCACCGATCTGGTTTCCTCTTTCCATGCTTCTCTTTTGTCCTTGGACTCATGAAATAAGAGCTCGCGGAAGCAGTGCTCATTGTTCCCATTGAAAGGGTCTCTGACACAAGTTGCTAATGAAAACAACACTGGCTAACATGCCGTAATGGCAAAACACATGGAGGCGAGCGGCTCTGATTAGAAATGCTGTGACAAAACATTTAGACTGAGTAGAGTCACTTGATTTCACAGCGTACATTTACAATGTACCAGAGGGAAGACTTTGGATCTGTGATGCACCACCGTGCCGCCACCCCTAAGATACATCAACCAGTGTTCAAACAAAGAAACAGCACCACATGCTTCTAAAGGCAAAAACAGATAGATAAGCAAGACAGCATCCAGACATGCTAAGAAGATACCAAACTCCAAGGCTCTTACCGGCTCTTCCTCTGAGTGCTTGAAAGTAAACAAAAGTCAAAGGTTAGTGGCAGAATTCAGGAACTGCATCGGCCCAGAGGTATCCATCATTGTTTTTGCAGTTTATTTGGTAGCCGAACAGGTCCTGACACAGTTCTTAGATTTCACGTCGGATTTGTTTGGGTATAACGCTGGGCTGAGGCTGGGCTGTCTTTCAGTTATTTTCAAATGTAATATCTGGTACTACCCTGGTACTCTTTACAGTCACTTGCAGCTCTCAGTATTATGCAATATTAAATTCCATAACCTTGTTGATAAGCCATGCCTAAATGGAATTTCATATGCTTGGAATAATGATGAGAAAATGCAGCCTTATTACATTACAGTTACGCAATATGTTATCCAAACATAAACACCCAGAGATTTATTATGCAGATAACGGGGAGACACCAAACCTCTGAGTCACAGAAAGAAAAAAAACTGAGACTTCAGATTTCAGACATTCCACTTGCTGGTTCTCATGAAAACCACCTTTCTGTTTATGTTTCTCAAATGGAAAATCCATCCCTTATCGGCTCTAGTCCGTTCCAGCCGTCCCTTTCTCTGTGCACGCTGTTGGGCCCACATCACCTTATTGACTTATTTTTCTTAAGACTGAGGTTTCTAGGTCTGGAAAATCCAGAAAGCTTATGTGTTTATTTTCAGAACTGAAAGTAAATATTTCAGTGACCCCATCTCTAACACGCAGAGAGCACAGACAATAGTTTGAGTCAATTTAGTGAGTCTAAATAGAAAGAACAGAGTTAGCATCATAATCCTATTTTAAAACTAGTCAAACTGAAGGTGTGGAAGAGGGTGGAATCTTGTGTTGTTTAACGGGCTCACCTCATCTCCTTCCTCTGAGTGCTGGGAGAGCTGGTCGTGGTCCATGATGCCAGCCTCGTCCTCCGTGGGCCCGTTACCCACCCGCACACCTCCGAACTTCTGCGTGCCCTGTTGGGTGAGTCCGGTGCATGATGAGGACACGCCTGTTTGCTCTAAAGACTGCTCTAGATTCTCTGCAGGGGTTTCTTCCCTCTTCTGGGACTAGATACAAAAGCCACAAGAGCTGTGTCTAGCTTAAAGCAAGCCTTAGGTTGAACGCTTTTCTTCTCAATTTGCTTCCATTTTTCAAGTAAAACAGGGCACCCAGCACAGTCAAGGCTTTTAGAGACTAAACCGTTAACTTTAAGGGCATCATTTACTGGAGCACGAAATAATCTCACTGCTTGAGTTAAACCTCAATAAACGGTTGAAGACTTGATTTCGTACAACTTGTAACTATAAACTTTAAATGGCAAAGAAGAAACAGAGGTCTAAATATGACTGAACTCATTATGTCCTGTAAGCAAACATGCTGATCTAGTAAGTTACCTTTGGTAACTTAAAATTAACACTGCATTACTACAGCATTTATTGACATTAACACTTGCTATTCAAGTCGTTGAGCTCATGAGAGACAAAATCTGATCCTACTGATCCTGATCTCTTGATTTAGTAAAACTGTAACTTCCACCACCCAAAATATCTCTTCTTCCAATGTTGACCTGCTGCACTAATAAGCCACATGTTGCATTTTAGGAGTCATTTCTGCAAATAGTGTCCTCTAATGTTATGATTCTGAAAAGAAAAAACAAAACCAGATCCCTCAGACTAAAAATTCAATGACCTAAAACTAATGTGATTAAAGCTAATATAGTATTGCAAAAAGACTAACAAAACAAATCCAAAATCAACTGGGACTGCATTTCTTTGAGGTTTAACACAGCTAGTGAGAGCAACATGAGCTCCAGGCTGCTGCATTTCATTTCTACTCCATGGTTAAAATTCAGGTAACAAATATTTGTTTGGATACATAGTGTTTGGATAGAAATAAACAGATCTGCTGATCATACACTGTTAGGGTGCCCTCAGTCTGTAAAGTTTTTTTTTTTTTTTTCAAAATTTCCCACCAAAATATCAGCGTTTCCAAGGCAGGCTTTAAGCATTTTTCATGGCAACACAACCAACCACATTACACAATACAATGTGCATTGAAATGAATGGCAGAATAGGAGTGAAAAACAAAGGTTATATCAAAGGTTATAATTGTTATTCATCAAAGTTGGCAGTAAGGTTATAGGTGGGGTCAGATCCACATACCAGGTGCTTTTTCCACAGGTGCTGACGCCGAAGCACCATAGTTTTCACAATCAGCATACAGGGTACACATGCAAGGGCAATCAGCACCAACAAAACCTGGATCCCCATCTACAGATTCAAACAGAGAGAGGTTAACAAGGTGTTGGCAATGTGTAGCAGTGATCAGCAGAGTGCTAATTCCCTGAGCAATAACTCTGTCCTTTGCCTTTGTCTTTGAGCCTGATGTTACATGAAACTTGTCGACCAATATAAATAGTAAGAGAGTGAGAGAAAACATTCTCTTGATATTATAATGAGAAGCTTTGATATACTGTTGATTGGGTCCATTGCTTGGTGATGTACCAACAGCCAGTTACAGTGCAGACACAACACTGTTTCTAACCAATCATATTAAGAACAGACAGCTCACTTCCCAAAGTAGGCAGAGCAGGGCAGGTTGAGTTAGCTCATCACAAGCCAAAAATATGGAAGAGATGAGCACATGAACTGTCAGCACAAAGAGTGACCCAACAACCTTCAACGTTACGAGCTGTTGTGGATAAACACAGTATGCTACTGGTAGTACAGTAACAGCTCGATCTAAGCCCACTTTGGATAAGGCTGTCCAAAAACAGTGAGCAAGAATAACCTTCACAAGAGTATCCTAAAGTATCAATACACAGAGCTGACCTCTGACCTCTCTGGAAGAAGATAAGCCACAAGAAAATAAACTATATTTAACAATTATTGTGAGTTTGTTCGCTATGAGCTACTGTCTCTCTCTACCAGTGTTCAATTATATTAGTGCAGGAAGGAGGGGCAGGGAGCTGGGAGAAGCAGAGGGGTGGATGAAGGGAGGGTGAGGGGGGGGCACCTGTCCCCTGTAGAGGGGCTTGTTGGTGGGGTCATTGTAGTTGAAGAGACACATGTTGATGAAGTGGATGAGCAGGCTGGGAGCGTCCTTGGATGTGTTGGCGTCATAAGCTGTCCACTTGTAGAAGACCAACAGGACGAGGTAGCCGAACAGGCTGGCCATGAAGACAATCTCTGGGATGAAGCCCAGAAAGATGTTGAGTGGCTTCTTGAAGTACCTGCAGCGAAAATATCACAATATGGAGAGTTCGAATTCAGGTAAATTATTGTAATGTGTCAACATTCAGCATTAGCCTTGGGTGTGTAACGTACAGGTGGTTGAAGAGACTGAGAGTCACTCCAAACAGCATGTGGATGACACCCAGGATCACAGACATCTTCATCTTGAAGGAGTTGAGGAAAGTCAGCTTGTTGGCGGCAACATTCCAGATCTGCACAGACCACACAACAGGGTCACGTGTTTGAAACCGATATCTGTTCCTCTTCATCTTTATTTCTCTTGGGGTGCACTAATAAATCCGCTAGCCATGCTGGAAACATTTTACTTAAATTGTGGACTATTTGTTGCATGATGTTTGTCATGTTGTCCTCTCTGACACATGCCCATTGGTTCAATACATGTTAGTAGGATACATTGATTGCTGGTTTGGGTCTTTTACTGAAACTTGTTGACAATAAGATATGGAAAAATAAAACACAAAACATTATTAGCCTTTATCTCTTGAGTTTATAAGCCAGAGATAATATTTGCACTGTGGCTCTAACCAGAGAAAACTGAAGCCAGCTATGTATGTTCATTGTTGCAGTGAGTGTGCAGGTTTTACCGGGTCAATTCCAAGTGGATAAGGCCCGTTGAATACACCAGGAATTGCTGGGTCTAGCTGTAGGACTGCATTTCCTTCAAGTGTCTCAGATCTAGGACAGATCAGGAGGAGAGGAATGAACATAATAGAAATAAAGCAGATTATTCACATGCTGTGGATGAACTGAACTATTTACT
The DNA here is from genome assembly GCA_016801885.1 of Toxotes chatareus. Taxonomy (NCBI): domain Eukaryota; kingdom Metazoa; phylum Chordata; class Actinopteri; family Toxotidae; genus Toxotes; species Toxotes chatareus. Next base: position 914,863 of record CM028898.1, on the reverse strand, counting down.
AGTTGTACAGAAACTGTAAAATATATCCCTAGATTAGCGTGAAGAATATAAACTAGCATGTGGACCAGCTCAGGCAGCATCGGTCCAAGCAGAGTTGGCTGACTTACGACCAGTTAGCTCCTTTGGAGCCAAACATGGGCCTGACGCTCCATCCAGAGCCGAACATGTTCAGTGATTTGGAGAAGCAGTCGTTGTAAATGATGCCGGTATAGACGGAGAAGATCCCCATCAGGAGGATGATGTAGCGTCCAGCAAACACCATGTTAAACATCTGGGGAGGCACAAAGCAACATTTCATATGTTTTAGAGCTCACTGTGTACACTGGGAGATGGAGAACTGTGGCTCTTTACTCATTTATGTCTTACTGTACCTCATTGTCGCTCTTCTGGGCAAGGAGGCGACTCTCTCGGATGACCAGGTAGAGGGCAGCACAGGTCATCAGCACACCGTGACCCATGTCACCAAACATCACCGCAAACAGAAAGGGGAAAGTAATGATGGTGTAGGGAGCTGCAATAGGCGACACACCGGGAACGGGCGGTCACACATCAGGGCTCAGGAAACATCTTTTCATGTGCTGAATCTTTGTTGAATTTGAATGGTCGAATTTCACTATTACAGGTTTTAACATAGGTAATTCAAATATGAACCATTCAAAATATAGACAAATGAACTGCTGTGTGTAACCTGGATTGATCTCTCGGTAGTTCCCGATGCCATAGGCATCAACGATGTTCTGGAAGCCTGATGTGAACTTGTTGGTCTTGTTGAAGGTGGGTGGAGTCTGCTTGGTCTGCATCCTGTTGAGGATGGATGGCACCGTCGAGCCACTCCTCTCCTGGCAAATGAAACCTCACATATCACCATGACATCTGGTGCTAAGATTAGCGAGACAGGCTAACAAGCTTATACTAGAGAATACAGCGGCAACTGTAAGCGGCAAAGTCTGTTATATTCAGCACCTTAGTGACTCTTGTTTTGGTTTCCTTGGTTTCTGTTTCACCACGGTATATTCTGTAACTGTATCAAAAGACCGCTCTGTTTATCAGCAGAACACTAAGTAGCATAAAATGTGTGTGTGTGACAGCTCACAACAACAGGAGGAAGAGCCACGGAGAGCTAAAATAAACTCACCGTCCCTCTGCGCAGAGCGAACTGGATGGAATCCAGGTCCGAGACAGGACACCACACCTCCGCAATCAGACACTTCTGGGTGACGTCGATGTTGCAGAGGTTGAGAGTGTGGTAGATGGCCTTCATCTTCCTCACCTTGATGAACCACACCCGCATGGTCTTGGAGGCGGCCTGCAGCACCCGCTGACGGTGGTCCTCTGTTTGGTTCAGCACCTAAAGTGGCAGATTTGTTTTAGATTGTAGATCCGGTCCAGCCAGCACTGGATGTTTGGACGGTGTTAGGCCTGACAGCCTTCACAGTATGGGTCGTAAGTACACCTATGGTCCCTCTGGACTTCTGTAGACTTCACATGGTTATTTCAGGACAAAGAAATACCAACTGCATCTCTTCTCATCATTCTTTGGCACTAACCTTTGACCTGTTTACAATGTACAACGAATCAGAAAACGATCCAACTGGAATGATCTCACTGCGCTGGCTCCCAGACTTAGGCCGTGTTTATGCACAGAATTCAATTTTCTATGCAAACCTGAGTAAAATGCTCTATTGTAGTAGAGTGTAATATATGGTATGTAGTTGGCAGCCTCAGTCTAGAGCAGACCTCTCAGGCAGAACCAAAGCTTTTTTTTTTCCAGGCTTAATAAGGGCAAACTTTGAGGATCCACAACACTATGAGACAGGACGAAGGGCTTTCAAAGATAAGAACTAATGCACACGGAAAGACCCGCCTCCACTATCGGGGCTTTTGTAATTTGATTGGAAATCAATTTTATCAAGGAGCAGGACCCTGAACACAGACATCCTGCTGTGCAAAGTTAAATTAATTTCTTGTTGTTGAGTAGGCTGCAGTGTAACAAAGACTACAAAGACGCTTTGAAAGAATGATCGAATTAAAAAATGAACTGCACTGCCCGTGGTTATGTGACTGAAACAATAAGCAGGCTTTACTCCAAGGTCAATTACTCTCAAACTACTTTGTTTTCATTTTCAAAAACCTTGGAGAAATGTTCTCTGTATGTAACATTATGAGAGTATAGTCTAGACCTGCTATGTACATGAAAAGTGAGATCATTTCTGTTATGGCGCTATATAAATAACTCTACTTTTCAGTTTATATATGTGACTCTAACCCATCTATCGTAACATTTATTTGTTTTTGAAACAGTGGTGCCAATGATGGGAGGTAAACATCCATTACAGTGACGAACGTACCATCTGGAGGTCGTCGATGCGGCTGTTGACTCCTGCCAGCATCTCCTTCCTCTCCTGTGGGGTCTCTGGACATGGGTAGAGAGAAGCACGGAACCTGGAAAAATACGCCCACCAACAGAGTCAACTGTCAGTAAGAGGATGTGATACATAACCTTTAACCCATGTTGATGAGATATACCTGGATATATGAGCTACACTGATTGTGTATAACTGAGCATCAGCTTCAACATGACAATTCTTCCGTTTATTCAAAATGTCTGTGGAGTGCTGTCCTCCATCTGATTTCTGAGGATTCGACTCCCATCTATACAAAGTGGGTTTGGTTGTGTTGAGTCATTACTCGATTTTAACTTAATAGAACCATTTGTGCATGTGTATAAACCCTACGTGCACTTTACTTACACTGAAAACATGGGAATGCAACATTCGCTTTAAATTTATTCTAGTCTTCCAACTTCTAAAATGATGACTAACAACAGTATTTAAGTAGAGCCAGGAAGAAGGAATGGCTTTGTACTGTACATGACACCCACCCCTCACAGATCTTCTTCACCCTGTTCTTCAGCTGGTCACCTTGGAAGAAGATGATGAACACTGACTTATGGACTTGGTCTCCCTGTTTGAAAGATAAGGTGAAAAAACTTATATACCAATGCTGCTTTGTACTTTAACATGACTGTAAGGTGTTGCAATTCTTTTCTCTTTCCTGCTCTCCATGTGTGCACTGACCGTGGTGGGGTCCTCCAGGGGATCCTCGATCTCTGCCTTCCTTAAGAAGACGTTACCACGACACACCCTCCACAGCATCCTCTCAAAGGTGGGAATCCTCTCCCTGCTGATCACTCCAGCCACAAACCTGTGCAGAAGGAACATGCAATAGCTCAGAGCAGAGAGTACATAATAAATACAGCATCTACTGAGCATGCCTTTTGAATGGCAAAAATAAATTTGATAACATTATGTATATATATGTGAAAATAGCAGTGACTGTTTCTTTAGTAAAGGACATGTTTCATGGTCATGTGACTTTTTGAAAATATATCTGCTGAAACAACCGAGCTGTGTTTATTAGAGAATATGATGCAGCTCTCATGCTTTACCCCAGTCTGAGTGGGGCCCCGCGGCCCCCTTCACTGCCCTCCATCAGGGCTGATGACTCCTCCAGCAGGTTGGGATCCTCCATCTGTCAAAGAAAGAAATGAAAAACAAAATTACTTTCTTAAAGCATATACTGTACACTGATTATGTTCTTTTGACTCAAAGCTTGCAGCATTAGCATCTAGAAAAAAAACTGATATATAACGTTCAATAAACCAGGTTCACTGATGGTATAGAGGCAGCAAATTGGTGTGTGAGTCTGAGAGGGTGAAATCAGCAAACCTCATCAAAGAACTGCTGGGTTCGACGTAGGATGTGTTTGAGCTCCGTCAGTTCCAGGAAGTTCTTCTTCAGGGCCTCCTGGTTGGTGTTGATCTCCTTCAGTTCATTCTCCAGCTTCTCAAAGGTGGCCTGCAAATCACAAACAACAGATGCTCACAGGAAGGGACTGTGAAAATGATCATATATCATCAAAACTGCATATGAACAAAACAAATCTTATATTTATGTTTGTTGCACTCATGATTTTGTGGGACAACAATAGTCTGAACTGATCTGGCTGATGATTGATTACCTCTAAATCGATCATGTCTCTGGGAAAAGGCACCTCTGGATTCTCTCCAGTGTCCACAGTTGGGATGTTGGCTTTCTTGATCTCCTTCTCCACAAACCCTGTTCAGTGCAGAACATCCATGTTTCAACCAATCATCAGTCTTGTCTGGGCCTGAGTGTTCATTTGTCTCATTACTTACTCAGTTTCCTGTCCATCTCCTCACATCTCCTCACTTCATTCACAAACTTGCGCTGAAACACGTTTACGTCTGGGTTCAGCTGCGAGTGGAAGAAAACAAGGGAATTTTTTTTTTTGACACATTAATTATTATAGTATTCGGCTAAAACAGAAGTGGAAGTTTTCAGTTAATTTCTTAGGTAGCAGTCACTTCCTCCCACAATACCAAAAACATGCATGGGATAGGTGAATTGGCTACTCTAAATTGCGAATTGTGAATGTGTGTGTGTGTGTGGTTGTCTGTCTTTGCGTGTCAGCCCTGCGATTGACTGGCGACCAGTCCAGGGTGTACCCCGCCTCTCGCCCATTAGCAGCTGGGATAGGCTCCAGTTCCCCGTGACCCTGATAGAGGATTAAGCGGTAGAAAATGAAATGAAATGAAATGAACTTGAGAACATTTGTACTTACATCTCTAAACTGGACCATGCCCAGTTCTCCCAGCTCGCTGACACAGCAGTAGGCTGCCTCTGACTGGAGAAAGAGCTGGGCCAGGGTCATCTCCTCACTTCTGAACAGCTCTCCCATTTTGACCACCAAACTCCACCTCCACTAGAATGAAGAAAAGCTGCACATAGGACAGGAAGATACACAAACTATTAGATTTCAAGATGTTTGAAATATGTTTAATTTTTTTACACAGAGAACAAGTCAAAAGATATATACTGATGTAAATCTTTATGAATTAGAACAATATTCTGTGCTGTATTATAATGTTTTGTACTTCACAGTAGATCAACAACACAATATTCTATACTGTTTCTCTAAACTATACCTTATTATACTCTACTATGCTCACCTTTACTATATACTAATATATACTATACTACTATATTATATATATTATATATAGTATATATATACTACTCATACTACTCTTTAATACTACAGTGCCATACTATACAAAGCCCTTCTGCTGTACAATAAACCTATACAGACTTAAATGATTTATTGTTTATCCAAACGGTTTATTTATTTTGTTCTGATTGACAAATGGGTCCTTTCATTTCTAGATATCTCCAGCGCTCCAGACCTGCACAGGCCTCAAAGCCCCATATTTAATTAATTGCAATTTTGTAATGAAAATGTGCACTAAAACACAATGTAAACTGACCTGATCAATCCACAATGAAAATAATCGTTAGGTGTAACCCTAATTTAATCAAATTACTACTAATTAACAGTCCTAGGATGAGTCGCACAGTAACAAAGATCCATAAGTTTAGGTTTAATATCCATCCATGTAGGCTGCTAGAGGTAAATACAAGAAGATGCTAACGCTAAATACGGAAGGGAATGGCGCTTATCGATCAAGGATGCTAGCCTCTATTATAAACGCAGAGACGTAGCCTTAATATTAGACTGCTAAATTTCCAGTCATGACGACTAATATTATTATCATCATCATCATTATTATTATTTTTAAAAAACGATATTAAACAAAGCGCGTCTTCGAAGCTCTAAGCTAGCATGAGGAGCAGAGCGTCCCATGATGTCGCAGCATCCCTCCTGCTGCATCTCTGTCCTTCACCGCTCAAGGACGCCATGATGCTGCTGGAGTCCGGCCTACAGTACAGCTCAGTGTGAGCATCTGTCACCTCCTCTCACACACTGAATGTGTCCACCTTCATACATGACACACCAGTCACGACATTTAACGATAAATGCTGTTATCTTAATGCTTTTTTCCCCTCGTTATACACAGTCCCAGCCCACACGTTAAAATACCATGATTCGTAGAACTATGGTTCATGATACCGTCATTAACACTGAGTCTAAAAAACTTAAATTATTCATATTCATATGAATGAAACATTTTTTCAAGATATCATTTTACTCACATTGTGTATCCTGCGGCCGGTCACTTCTCTCTGGCCTGTCAAATCCTCCTGGATGCTGGGCGCTGTGGTCCAGAGCGATGCATCAAGTTAGAAACAGTCGGCCGAAAATATGACCAAAAATAAATAATTTCAAAATTAAAGCATGGTGTCATTCCGTGGCGGACATTATGTGTTTTTTATAACGGACCGCTAAAATTGATAAGGATACCAATGTATTTCAGAGATGTCATATAGTAAAGCGCCCACCTTTTTGCTTTCCACTGCACAAGGACGTGCTCATGGACTTGACATGGTGGATATATTTTGAAAATCCCAACCGGATGTACATTTTAAACATTCCGTTAACTTCACACGGTTCGATCGGGATGATGTTTAAGATCACCAGCTACACACAGACACTCAAATAGTATGAGAGGCCATTATATAATAAGAACTATGAGTAATGAGAACAGAGAGCAATCCTGTCTCTTTTTGTTTTAAAGGCTAAAAACTAAGTAATTTATTAATTTATTATAAAATGTCATAAATGTCATAAAAACCACAGGCACAAAACACAGTCAAAGGACTGTGTGGTTGTGATACTACCATTACTTCTAGGCTGGGCTTTTGCATTTCCTTATTATCAGGTGGCCCCAGCAAGTCCCTAGAGACTCTCCAGCTGATTCAAAATGCTGCAGCACAAATACTAACAGGAACCAGGAATCGAGATCCTGTATTAGCCTCTCTGCATTGGCCCCCTGTAAAATCCAGAACAGAATTTAAAATCCTGCTCCTCACTTACAAAGCCCTCGATGGTCAATCATCATATCTCAAGGAGCTCGTAGTACCTTATTGTCATGTCTAGCCCCTAAGGGGGATGTTTTTGGAACTCTTTTATGGAATTTTGGACATTTTCAGTTTAGTTTTATTTTGGAAAATTTTGTTCTTGTGTATTGTGCCTCGTTTTCCTTACTGTCTTAGTCTGTTGATTATATTGTCTGGTGTCTATATTGTCTTGTGAGTTCCTGTTTTATTTTGAATTCACTGCCCTTGTGTATCTGGTCTTGCTTTACTTCCTGTCTTTGTCTTGTTTCCCGCTTTTGTAATTGTTTTCCCCGCCCTAATTGGTTCCACCTGGTTCCCCTTACCTGTTGTGTATATATAGTCTGCGTTTCCCCTTGTCCAGTGTCAGTTCGTTTTTGTCTCATGCCTTCGTCTCACGCCATGTTCCATGTTTTTGTCTCATGTTTAGTCCCATGCTTTTGTACCTTGCCTTTGCCTTGTCTCGTTCCTCGCCTTGCCTCTCGTCATTGTTTCCCTGGTCAGGTTTTGTATTATTTTGTTACTTTGTTTCTTGTTTAACCTCTTCTCCTCTTTAAGAGTGGTTTGTGTTCACGTTTTGTAACTTTGGTTTTAGTGCCTTTTTCCCCTTAATGGGTGATCTTTTGTTTGTTACTTTGTCCAGTTAGTTTTCCTCCTCCTCCGTGAGTGATTTTCTGTTTGTTACTTTGTTTAAATAAATAATTATTAGTTTGAACTACATCTGTGGGGTCTTGCATTTGGGTCCTAGTCCTTGCCTCCTTCATTAGTCGTGACACTTATTATGCTACTAGAACTCTGTGCTTCCAGAAAACCAAAGCAGTGATTGTTAGTATTCATTACTGCAAACAACACCTTTCACACTACATGTCATCATTTGATTTGCTCCAAAAAAAACTGATAACAGCAGCTTTAATATTCTGCCAATATTCAGTCATGTAATTTATGCCCTTTTTCTGTACTGTATCAGTTATTATAAATTAATGTGCCGATTATATGCTTTTGAAACCTAATTCCTTGTGAGTGCCACTAAAGTAAAGTGCTACCAAAACCCCTTTTCTAAACGTCCTGAGAATAAGGTCTACCAGATGTGGTGGAACACTCCACAACTGGCCAAGTGTTGAGTCAGTCCTAATGAGATCCTGTAGAAATTTTCCTCTTGCAAACAGCCACAGCAGAGTTTCACACCCCCCCCCCCCCAGTTCCACATGGTTCAGGGTTTAAACCAGGACACTGGCTAACTGCCAGTGAGCGTTTTTGGAAACATGGAACTCCCGTAATGTACATAAATTACTGCGGCAGACTTCTATGAGAAACAGCTTATAGTTTTCTGCCTCATTCCAGGGTGCCATGTGGTTTTCATAACTCCTATGCATTAGTATGTTTTTTTTCCAAGTGTTTTCTCGCTGCATGTGCAGAAGCCCATGGAGCAGGGAGTACCTCTGAGATGCATATGGAATAAAATGTGAACGTGATGACCGGAAGGTGCACTTTGGAAAATGGTTTTCACTGGAAAATGTCTCTTTAAGATCATGTTGCAGCTGTTGATGACCTTGATCCTGGGCAATTGTTTAAGAAAACAATTTTCACTATGTACCTGCATCTGCTGACTGTACTTTCTGAATCAGTGCCATGGCTCGGCTAAATGGATGAGGTGTCCAACTATAGGCTTGTTTAAGTGTTAGCTTAAAAGTACCTCGTTATAGTTTAAAGACATAATCAGGTAGTTATGGAGAAGTCAGTCTAACACCCAGTAAAACAAGCCTTTCTTCTGCTTCCAGACCTCAGTGATGAAGCATGTTTCTAGTCAGGGCTGTAGTTCCTATGTTGTTGGTGTATTGTACATTATCTCAAGTTTGTGTACTCCATTCCTGCAGCCACAATATGTTTCCTTAACCTTTAATTTGACAGCGCAGTGATTCTCCAGATGGATCTAAACATGTAGACACAGAGGACCATAAAAACAGGGCCCTCACATGTATCTACTGGCTGTTCCTATTCATTTGATCTCAACCACATTAGACAAAAGGCTCTGTCTAATTCAAAATCATGCAGCCAGAATCATTACACTTGCAAGCAAAGCCAAACATCTTACTCCAAAATGCAAATCTCTTCACTGGCCCAATGCAACACAATCCACTTCAAGATTTTAGATAGACTACTTCATGGTTTGGGTACATTTCTGCTCATGGACTCAGTTCAGTACCTGTAGAAATCCATACTGGATTGGATGATTCTGCACCTCGCTATTTCCACCCTGTACCACCATACAATGTCTATACAGGAAGTAGTGTGTCCTTTATGTGGTGAGACATAAAGTAAGGATTTGGGAGGGAAATGTCCTTGAAAATGACCTAGGGCCAAAAAAAAAAATCATTTGCGACTGTGAGGCGCCTTGTCCAATGTTGCTGGACAACAGTCTGGTTAGGCCTCTCAGGTCATCAGGCGGTGGTTTTCTAACTAAAATCTGGATCTGGTGAGGGTGTTTTCATTAGAGTAGATATGGGTCTTTGTGTGGATGTTTTAACCTAGAACTTGTGATTCAGTGTGATAAATAATTAAGTGAAAAGCCCTTGCCTTGCCTCACTAAATGTCTGGAATACTCCATTAAACCTCAGTCTTGCCTTTGTCTCAGCCCCTTTTGAAACTGTCCGGACTTGAGCTTGAGCCTAAACAAGGTCTTGACTCAACTCCAAGAGGATCTTGGCTTCATTCATAAGACTCTTCTGGATGATTAGGTTACAGTTATGTTTTTACTACTTTACTAGATAGATTTCTGTGGATAACATGACACAGAAATTGTAAAAATAAACAAGCAACATCCTGCAGATAGAACAGATATTAGCCTGTGTTGTGGGGAAACTTGAGAGGCAAGTGAGAAAAAAAAAAAGTCTGGTGACATATTTTCTTAGGCTGATCTAAATTATTTTCTCACCTAAATTATTATTATTAAATTATTTATGGAACAGGTGGGGAAGAAAAGTTTTGCCAGGATCACTGTTTCCAACAGTTTATAACAATCATAAATATATTGCCATTCCTGCACACAAGGTCATCACTGTCCAGATTTTACTCATTTGTGGTTCCCAGATGACGATAGATCTTCAGTTATTACTTTGTGATGACCAAAAGGTAACATTTTCCTTTTAGCAAAATACCCAAATACATCACTGTATTTGCAAAAATGGGATTTAAAACATTAACTTTTACAGCTACACTGTGGCTAGAATTCTTCAAAAGCTCACTTTGTTCCCAGTCCTAGTTTGTTTGTGTCCTTTTACACCAAGGAGGGCTTGTTTCCCCTCCTGGTGTCATCCGTTTTTCCATGTAATGAACATGGTCTACAAAGAGGGTAGGAAATGAGTGGAAACAGGAACAGATCCTGCCTGACATTCCTCCTTCTGCTGTGCCCGAGCTTGTATACAAGCAGATCAGAACAGCTATGCTTTAACTTTTCCAACCATGCTGATGGGACAAGGCTAGACCAAGGGGGTGTGTCACTGAATCATCAAGGGGCCGGACTTTGCAGTGGAGTTGTGCTGATGTGTGTGTGTGCATTTAGGGAGGAGATGAGGGAGGGGTTTGAAGAGGGGGGCGGGTGGGACTCCAGTGGAAAAAAGGGGGTGAGAAACAACCCTGCCGGCTTTAGCTTGACTGGAGGGTTTTCTCTCCCTGGTGTGTCATTCGCTTTCTAACGCTCATGTGGCAACATCCAGCATTGCTTGGCTTCCCCTGCACACTGGCCTGAGTCCAGGGATTTGAAGCAGACAGGACAGACAGAGAGAAAGAGAGACAGAGTGCATGTATGCTGGTGAGAGATAAGTGAGTTTAGAAATAGGAGGGAAAAAGAACAGAGGTCCGGAGAAAGGGAAGAAAAGAAGAAGCAGGTGAGACAGACAGCAGTTGAAAAAGGGATCCAGAAGAACCAGTGGTGAAGAAAGGTTGATTAGCTGACACTACAGATCCATCAATATGGCAGCCATGGAAGCACTGGAATCCCTACATGTCCAGCCAGAGCCGCAAACCCTCACTGAGATCTCAGACGATGAGGTCAACCTCCCACCCTCAGATGATGAAGACGATGCCCTTGCCGCAGCCAAGAAAGAGCTGTCCACCATGGGCACAGAGGGGGACGCCGCTGAAGACAAGGACGAGGCGGCGAAGTCAGACTTGCAGGCCAATGGGGTCATGGTGCTGTCGTTGCTTGACAAGATCATCGGGGCAGTGGACCAGATCCAGCAGACCCAGAGCGGGCTGGAGGCCAGGCAGCAAGAGATGGAGCGTTCAGTGACCAGCATCCAGGGCGAGCTGACCAAACTATCCAAGAGCCACAGTACCACGTCCAACAGTGTTAACAAGATGATGGAGAAGGTGCGCAAGGTGAGCGTCAATGTCAAGACGGTGCGGGCCACCCTGGAGAAGCAAGGAGGCCAGATCAAGAAGCTGGAGACCAACGAGGCCGAGCTGCTTAAGAGACGCAACTTTAAAGTCATGATCTACCAGGTGGGTAGAGTGTCTGTTTAAATACATGTATCAGTGTGTGGCTGTGGTTTGTGTGTTTGAGGTTATGATTGTTTTGGTAAAATACGTGACACCTTATTGGTTTGGGGATGGGTGTGGCCCATGGGTGAAGCATTAGGTTTTTGAATGGGAGTGAAAATCATCTCACTGCCACATCACTTTCCAAGAAATGCTGCTGAAAATGTTTCAGTGGTGGTTTAATGCAAGTGAACGGGAATGTGTCAGTTTGCCAGAGTTGTTTCTCAGGGATAGGTTAAAGGTTACCTTGAAGTATTGCTTGCAAGTGCAGAAGTGAAATGCTGCACTATCTCCACTCAGAACATAATGCCTTCCCCTCCAGTGCTAACCCTGCATTTAACCCAACCTTAAGGCTCAACTGAAGTGTTTCATAGTACAAACCTGACCACAAACAGGTTGGGGACATGACTCCCAGTTTCCAGTATCAAACTCTTGCCAGGCATCCACCCTGACCACCTCCCTACAACTCCTCTACGACAGAAGAACTTTTCCTCAGTTTGTCAGCTGGAAGAAAACCTTATCTGTGATCACAGTCCATTCGTTTTTAGCTAAACTAATTAGTGGTACACAAGTATAATTTCTACGAGACAGGTTAAATATTACCATAATGCAGAACAGTTTAGCCTCTGACTATAAAGTGCAAATGCATGTAGATATATGATCAGATGAATTAATGCAACAAGAGAATAAAATGCAATAAGAAACGTACTGAGATGTTACATTAGGTTTTTAATGCGTAATAACCAAAAATATAATTCACTGTAACTTGTCAAAAACACTTAACCATATCCACACCTGTGGAAACAATAACCGGATTCATTACTCAAACGTATTTACCAGAAGACACAGCTTCCAGTCATTTTTTTCAGCTTGGTATGTGCCACTTTTTCCGAGTATTCATAACCAAGCTGTCATAAAATTGTACCTAAATACAAATAATATCAATCTCTGAGCAACACAGAGTCTGCTAGTGAGTCTATGATCAAAGTGCAAACATTTGTTTCAGCAATTTTTAAAATCTTCTTCATTCTACTGTTGCTGCTGGAGAAGCACAATTTATTTTGTTCTTAGACAATGTACAGAAGCTGTGATCATGGGTGCAGTGTGTGTCTGTGATTGTTGTGCTCCCAGATGTTGTTCTACGCCACCCCTGCCCCACCCCAGATCGACTGTGCATTGAATCAATGATTACTATCCACTACAGGTGGCTCCCAGATATTTTCCCTTTTCACAGCAGATGTACAGGACTAAAGAGCACAAGCCTTCACATGTGAGACGAACTTTCTCGCTGCCCAAGTCACACGGAAAGTCATTTCACTTCGTTCCCCCTTTTTTTTTTTGAAAGAAAGATGGAAAATACCACAAGTGAGCTCAAGGCAGAGGCCGAGACGTGTTTCATTTGAAGACAGAGAGAAAGTTTTTTTTTGAGGGGAGCCCTGTTTCTTTTTTTAGCCTCTGAGGCTGCAGTGTGATGTATAATAGCTTGCAGCTTTTTGCACAGTGGTGTGAGAACATTCAGAGTTTCCACCCTTGACTCAGACATCGCGGCTCGGACTGACCTCCCTCTCTCCCTCTCTCTCTCAGTCTTGATCCAGGGGCTGGGCAAAAGTCATATAAGAGCTCCATCTTAGGCAACCCAGACTGTCTGACTGTGAATGGCAGTGGATTTGTGCTATTCTAACATACTTACACAATATATTTGGCTTCCTTGTCTTGGCATACCAGTGCAAGATTTTATATATAATGATCCACAGATGAGTGGGACAGAACTGTCAGAGAATGCGATGACTGAACTGTTTCTCAATCTGAAAGGATTATAAATCAGCGTTTTAATGAGAATATAATAAAGTCATGAAGCTGAAGGTTTCTCATACAATCTACCTGAAATAGCACACAGTGAAGAACAGAAGGGCTGGGATTTTGCTAGCATTAGCCAGCCGCTTGGGCCCTTTGGCAAGAGAAGCTCCCCCTGAAAAATGCCTATCTCTGGCTCTCTCGCTAACTCAGAACACTGGCTTTGTTTACAGTTGCCAACTATGACATAACCTCAGATTCATCTTCATTAAAAAAAAAAAAAAAAAGCAAACCACAATGTGTTCTGTTTTCAATTTTCTGTGCTACTCTGTTGCCCTTCAAGGGCAGATTCTTTCAAAAACAGACATAGAGAGACTCCAGCAACACCCGCCTCCCCCCCACCACCATGAACTGTCACTCTGTTTATTTGGCTACTAAGGACAGTGCATCTGCACATAAATACTTGGCCTCTTTAGTACTGATGACTGATTCCTCCACGCTCAATCACACATCCACTCAGGACAGCAATTTAAACACTGTGGGGGTGTGCAGAGTTGTAGCAGTAGCAGTGGTAGTAGCAGTCGTCTCTACAGACCATCATAGAAAGACAAACAAAACAAACCAGGCTGCAGTTTCCATACTGCTGTGAATCTGTTTAAAGTGCTGAAGTGCCCCTCAACAACACACCGAAACTTAATCAGCATAATTCAACATGACAACATGTTAAAAAAAGAAAAATAAAAAGCCTACGGAGCTGCTGATGTCTGACTTTGTCGAAAATACATGCTAATCCTTTTCTTTGGGTTCCACCAGCATCATCATGCTAACAAATGGGACCTGCAGCGCCAGCATCACTTTGAGTTGTGTCATCCATCTTTGCTGAGGGTATCATTATGTGGATGATACTAAGGTTTACAGTTCATTCATGCTGAAATTTCCTTTCAAAACAATATGGTTAGAGCATCTGTAGCTTTCTCACATTTCATCAGCAAATTTAAACACACCCTTAACATTAGTTTTGATGCGATCAAGGTCATTTTCTTCATTTGCCACAATATTAGTTCTCAGCTTAAAGTTGACAGGGTCTTAATTCATGTGGTATCTTGTAGAATGTATAAGAACAGCTACTCAAAACTGTGTCACTCGTCACCAAATGAACACCAACGCTGCCTCATCATAGAAGTTTCTAGGTAATAATCTTTTCCGCTGAGGGGGTTGTGACACAATGCGTGTCTGTTTGTTGGTTTGTGAAACATGTAACCCAGCAACAGACACAGTTTTCTGATCTATTCCAGACATTTTGCCAAATTGCTTCTAACATTTCAGTCTGTGTGAGGTGGGGGTTTAGATGTAGACACCCCTGTTTTCTACTTACGCTGTTTATGCCCTGAGGAAAAGCCCTGCCCCGGTGCTCAGCTGATAATCAAAACACACTGTTACTGAGTGTATTTACTGTAACATAAGGTCAGTTCACACACCAAAGGGGGCCACAGCACGAGGGCTTTGTAGTGGAGCGTAGGGTGTTTAATCCCTGCTGTATTAGTGAGCCACCAGTCTTTGCTCTACTCCTTCCTGGGCCCCCTTCACAGGGGTGGTCCTAACTAGACTCAGATTGATGGGATTCATGACTTTGTTCATCTTGGTTCCTCATGAAAGAGCAATGTCACTGACCTCAGATCTGATCAGTAATGAATATATGCATTTTAATATATATCTATAAAAACCTAAGGCCAACTATAAATGAACACGTTTCTCTCCACCATTACTGGATTTTTTTGGCATAAGTAAGATTACATTATATTTCATTCTGGCACAAAACATCACTGCCGGTCAAAGACTAATATCAGTCAAACCCAAACCAAAATGACCTGTGGCTACTGTGAGATGGTTAAGTGGAAACTAATCAGTGGCAGCTCTGTCAGCACTTCAGCTGCAACACCATCCTCCTGTTAGCATGAACAGCTGTTCTCCTCTGGGAGAACAGCTGTGTGTGTGTGCATGAGGGGGTGTTTTTGTCTTGTCGGGGTGTGTGTATGTGTCTTTGGCTCCTTGAGGCCTCCTGTACATCTGTGTTCAGTTCTTTGACAACTGAGTCCATATGGTGTCAGAGGCCAGAGCTTACTACTCTTACTGAGGACCAATTCTATGCTACAGTGTGTGTGAGGGACTTAGGTTGGACTTAGATTCATCTGGTTGACACAAATATTCCTGTTCACCATGACTAATTTAAAAGGCGATAGCATGTGCTTTTTGCTGTACTGTGAATGACTGTGAAGACCAGGGATGCACACACTCTGATAAGCTGACAGCGTGACACAAGGTGATACCTCCATCATCGTGCGGAGGGTAGAATAATATGTGTGGGAGAGTAGAGCGAAAGATAAACTGGAGGGAGAGGAGATGTCCATCCACTTTGTACAGGGAGTGGATGGGTGTGTTGCGATGAAGAGCAGGGACCATATTTAGACAGCTGATTCATAGCGCAGGCATCCCCCTGCTCTCCGCGCTAACCTCCTCTTGCCTCCGCCTCCTCATGTGGAACCAGTCACAGCCCTGTTCCTCCCTTTTCCCAGCTACGCACCACCCAACTCCCAACTCCCTTACCACTCATTTTCCTCTCTCTCTCCTCTCATTTCATTTTTATTTATTTAATTCGTTTGTTTGGTTGTTTCAGAGTTGGTTACATCAGTCTTCTTGATGAACCAGGTCACCAGGAGACTGACATCTCTCTCGCCTCTTGTTGATCTAGGCGAATGGTTCTTGCTCTACTGTTGCTTCTTGTTGTGCAGCCAGTCTTTAACACGGCAACATTTTGGAGCAAAGTCAGTTCACTTAAGTTCAGTCACTACAGGTCCTCTGGCAGAGGTCAAGTAAAGCTGCACTGAGTTTTCTGTGCGGAGTAAAACTTTGTTTAACCTTTGACCTGAACATTTGCGCCACTGACTGAATACAAACTTGGTCTTAGTAGTGCTGAGCTCTGAAGGAAGGAAGACTCCTGCCTTGATATTTTCATCATCTGTCACCGACCTTTTTACCAAGTTGCTAAAGCTCACAGTGCCTCTTTCTGGAATGGCTCAGGCTTAAAGCAAAAGTTCAAATGTAAATCTGTATTCCTTTTCTTTCTTTTGGTTTCACAGCTGCTTTCTCCTACTTCTCCTGACCTTCAAAGGAATCAGGATCTTGGACAGTGCAAAGAAAATCTCCCAAACAATCTGTCAGAACAGATTTTGCTCATCCTTTTCTTCTATCTTGTACTTTCCACCACCTCCACCCGAAACACCTGTTGCCTCCACACTCCCTACATTTCAATCAACACCACATTGTCAAACTGCCGTCTGATATTACTGTGATTGCCCTTTCATCCAGAAAAAAAAAAATAATATTTTTACAAATGAGCTATTCTGGGTGTCTTGCCCTAAAAAAATTAAACCAGATCTGCAGCACTGTAAAGTGCACATTTCAAAAGACAGCCTGGGAGCAATCAGCCTCCCAATAAAGTTTTGGTTGTGAATTCGTCAAGACTGAACCCCTTCTTCTCACACAGGTCGATCCAGGTCCATATAAGGACATGTGAGCCAGAAATGTTCCCAGCTCAGTTTACGGGCCATGCTTGTGTCTAACATTGTTTCAGCTGGGAGCAATGCTCTTTGGTGGAGTGTTTTTTTTTCTTTTTCTTCTTGGATACAGAATGTAGCATGGGTGGTGTGCATGTCTGGCAACATGGTCAAGACACTGATGAGAGACTGCTGACAAACTGGGGAGGAAGGGAAAGAGAGAGGCGGGAGAGACAATAAAGGAAACAGAGGGAGGTAACAGAGGGCTTATGGAGACAGAACGAGAGGGGGAGAGCCGTCTAAAAATAGAAATTATCGCATACGCGTTTGATTGTGAGAAGGGAAAGGGTCTTTTGGAGATTGTGTTCCTGTTTGTCAGTATTTGTCCTCCCTTATACCCACAAACCCTTGCACTTTGAGGTCCTTTCCGGGATTTGCTTTGGATTATTTTCTCACTCCAGGCAAACTCACCCAGGTGATGACTGTTCAGGCTTCTCCATCAAGCTGCAATCACCGTGGCTGAACGCCAAAGTGCATGTGTTCTAACCTGCAAGTCCTTTATTGGCCATTAGACTCTGGCTCAGAGAAAATTGAGTTTAGGGCATGTTTGTTCCAGTTAGTTGATACCTTCCACATTACTACATTTATGGGCCTGTGTGCTGTGTATGGAGAATTTTATCTGTATCTACTGCTTCAAAGCTGACCCCTCCTGACTGATGACAGCCCACCAAAGATTCTAGGTGCACAAAAGGTTTATGCCCCGAACTAGAGGAAAGAGTGCTACTGAGCTGTCAGAACTCAGACCATGTCACACCCACCCCTCATATACTCATATCAATACTTTTCCTCGTATTATAATTTTGCAACAAGGGTTTTTCTCACTCTACAGTATCTCCCTGGATACCATCCCCTTTTCCACACAGGCACTACAATCAAAGAGTTTGAGTTGATAGTGCCGTAATATGGACATGATCATTCACCTGCTTCCTAGTGCTCCCTCTCCAAACACTGCCAGATATATTTAATGAGGCGCAGGTGACCCAGTATGGAATCCACTAAGTGGCAGCCAGTCCCAGATGTTTCCCATTAAAAAGCTAAGGAAGTTACCAGCAGCTGTCTTATCAACTTCCGGAAAAGACTTCAGGAATGAGAAGTAGCATACACATTTGCATTTTGTTTCTTTCCAAACCACATCCTAGTAGTTGTCATTCCTGAATTTCTTTCTCATGTTCAAGTGAACAGCTTACTGTCCCTTTTTTAAATTGTACCCTCATCTTTACATTGACAAATGTACCTGGAGTGTAAACGCTTCAGGGCCATGTACAGTTGAGTACAGCTCATCTTCAGTATTCAATATGCAAATCCTGAAAAAAAGGGGAAGCAAATATATATTTACATATCCAGTATAATGTTTAAAACCTGGCTTTTTAAAAATACCATTGTAATTTTTCAGCTGTGGCAAAATGCATGAGGAATCTGCTCTAATGCTGCTCACTTGACATCAATTCAGAAATTATCTTTCACGTCCAAATCATTTTTTTAATGTCTGAGTAGAAGCTTTTCCACATGAGTCAGGCATCGATGACTCACAGTCAAATGCTGTGGTCGCTGAAAACTGAAATTGGTTTGTTTCCTCATATGATCCACTCTGTCATATGATTCCAGCTTTGAATCCCTTCATGGCTTGTTACATTTATTGGCCCTGAACAGAGGAACATTTGTGATAAGTGACCATATCACCTGGGATGTATCCTCTTCTTACAGATGCAGTGGACACTGAGGAATATTATTGTGTGTATAGTCACTTGCAACTGCAGGGTTTTTGCCTTGCAGGACTTTCAGGTTTTTAACTGGTTTCACTGGTAAGTGCAATACATTCAATTTGTCTAGTTTCTGGAGGTGTTGCATTTTCCTCAAAGAGCCAGGGAGAGTTCATTGTATCACCCCCCCTACTCTTTTAAAAATGTGTGGCCTTCACACAGTGTAAATGACTGCGCCTGACATTCCTGTCGACCAGGACAGGAGGAGCAAACAGAAGAGGAAGAAGCCACTCCATAAATCCCTCCATAAACACCAACCTCCTCCATTGTTATTGGAAAGAGTAACACCGGGTGGCCATGGGAACGACCGCTGTCATCCCTAGCTGTCCGAGTCCCTCTTAGCATGGGGAAGTGGGGGGGGTGGAGGGCAGGAGGGGGTCAGGGCTGCCAAGCTTCAGCTGCTTGTCCCATCATAATAATAATTAGATCTCTTTATTCAGCTAAAGACTGTGATTACAAGGGATTGTGTGTGTCTATGGGGACTACATTTGCATGAGTGTGCATGTATATGTGTTTCTTTGCGATGCTACATGAAAGTACATGATCAGAATGCCCACGAAGCAAAGTGTGTCGCAAAAACAGCCTCCAACGATAGTTTGACAATGGCAAGCTGTGTCTTGCAATAAGAGCTGAAAGGAGTGAGGATAAAAGCAGTGCAGAGCTGCCTGACACACACGTGTCTGCAGCCTTGGAAACCCTTCAAGAAATCCTTATTTGTACCTCATTCATGTATGCTTCCTTACAAAACTCCTATGTGTAAGTGGATGGTTTATGTCAACTCTTTGTGGTGCTAGCTCATCTATCTCACTGTCCAGCTGTCTCTTGTTAGCCATGATGATAGAAGGGAGATACACTCTTCTCCATCAGTCTCTGTGGTCTGGACTCAGCTCTCGTCCCTTGTCTCTTCGTTCCTCCTCTGTGTGTCCTCCTCCTGATCAGAACTCTCTTTCCTTACATGTTTAGAGAAGACGCAACTTAAATAAGCTACTGGTAAAAATTTAGACAAGTATGACAAAAGAGGAAAGGTAAAAGTTGGAAAAATAAGAAAACAAGCAGGAGCAACTGCAAGCAGCTGCATGCATGGTCAGCACATGTTGAATATACTTTTCCAACTCCTGTGTATGTGGTATCCTAGAGATGCTTCCTGCCATCATTTACATGTTGTTGGCTGGCATTTAGTTTGGTAACACACCAAGTAGGTGGGAGAAGGCAAGTGCTTATGTCATGTCAGAGAGTGAGTATGTAGCTGTTTCCTGGAGGAAGTACAAACCGGGATAAACTTGATTTGTATCGAACTTGCAGAAAATGCCAGCAGGAAGGAAATGAAGGAAAAATGAAGTTCCAAGCAAAATATGATGCACAATTGGGACAGCAGATAGCAGTCTGTGGAGTACGATGATTTCACTTGTTTCTATGCAAATCAGTTTCCTTCAAGAAGTTAAGTTAAAGAAACACTGCTGGGGTAGTCTGCCTAACTTGTCTTGTCTCATGCCAGTGGGTAAGGACCATGAATCAAGAGGAACTGAATCAAAAACAAGTGAGATTGTCTGGCACACATCTGGCACAGGAATATTTATTCTGTTGCCATGGAGCTGTGAACGCTGATCTCTTTCGTTCCTCAGTGATCCGAGAATCCGATCCCAGTTTATTCTCCTACCACTGGCTGTAAGGGCTCGGTGGAAGGTAGAAACCGAGAAAGGTAGAAAGAAACAAAGAAAGGGGTGAAAGGAGCGAAAGACAGACAAAAAGTAAGTAAGGAAGAAGAAGAGAAAGGAAAGAAGAAAAAGTAGGCTGCTTCGGTGCAACAACAGGCCTGGTGACTCATCCCTCTCTCCCCCCTCAGGGACCTACAGCATGCCATCACTTTATATAGCAATCTCTCTCTCTCTCTCTCTCTCTCTCCCTCTCTCTCTCTCTGGTCCCATGTCTCTGATTAAAGGGGACGAGTGGAAAACAGGAGGAGAGTAGGGAGTTCTCTCCCCAGAGTTTTAATGTTGTGTGTGACCATTACACTCTTTCCCATGGAAATGTACTCACAAACTCAACCACACACAGAGTCTTTTGACCAGTTAGAGCAATGTATTCCTTCACCTCCATCACCCAGAGGACCCAGTGTGACAGGGTGGGCTTTACGATTAGACTGATCCATTGATCTTGATATTGATATTGATATTGATTGATATTAGGCCTTTCTCAGTCTGCATTTTTTTTTTTTTTTTTGCCTGTATTTGTGTTTTGGGCTTGTGAAACATCATCAGTCATGACCCAAGTCCTGTCCAAATTCAACATTTTAACGCCGCCCATATTTAGCCAATAACAAGAGAATTTTTTAAGCAAGAAATTAATTGTTTAGACCTTTAATTTGTGGTTGAGTGATCAAAAATAAAGTTGAAAGTTTGGTTGGACAATTTAATAATATATAATAAATATATTACAACTCTCCCTTAAAAATGATTACCATTGCATGCCACTATATAAATCCCCCTCTTCCTTTTTCCCTGGTCCAGATTACTCACCTGGTCCTGGCTCAGGTTGTATTGTGTGCATCCAGTTGTTTTTAAGAAGTGTACCAGAGCCTGTGGAAGATCTTTAATTACCCTTTTTCCTGTAATGTGTGCGTGCGTGTGTGTGTGAACTGTGTGGAAACGAAACATGAGCTATAAAGTGCAGAACTTAAGTGGGCTGAGATTCAAAGTTCAATCTTGACCTTGAAAACGGCAGTTGAGAAAATACCACAAGGTCCGTCGCACAACGTGGTCTTCATCAGTTTTTGAAGTCGTTACGAAATAAAGCAGCATCTCCATTTCCATGGCGACTAATACGATGAAAAGCTGCAGAACAGCCACTAAATTGTTTTCTCTACTAGATGGTTTTGTAATTTCAAAGCTTTTCAAAGCACGAAAAAGAAAAACTGTCCTCGTTTGCTTCTCAGGCGGCTCTCAGTTCCTGATCAGATCAGCTGTCGTATCACGTTCATTTGCCATTTTCCTCAATTTACTGGAACATCCCCTTATTGTGTGTGTATCTGTGTGTGTAATGGAATGCACACTTATACAGCTCACACAGTACAGTACGTGTATTACTCACACAGGTACAGTACACACACACACATACACACACACTTGCATCTGACTTTTCCACAGCAGTAGGGGAGTTCTTGGTGGTTTGAGTTTAAACAGGAAAACAGAAACAGAGAGGGGTGTGTTACCTTGGGCTGATGAGTGGTTGCAGTGTGGGCTGAGAGTGGAAAGCTTCCATGGTGTGCTTCATATCCCACAGACACACACACATATGCATACACACAGACACGGACACCCACTCATAAAGTCAAAAAGTCACACATTTACACATTTGTATAAGCACATATGTTCATAGAAGTATTATACACACAGAAACACATCTGCGTTCTTCCTCAGCCACAGACAATCATGCACACACACGCACACACACACACACCCATCCAGCAGCAGCAGGCTTGTGCTCTGACTCAACTGTTTTCTTGTGAGAAATCTTTTTTTCCTTTCATCTGGAGGCATCTCCAGTCAGGCTCACCACTGTTACCATGGAGATACAAGTACGACTAACTGTTGTTTACTGGCAAACGGAGGCAGTAAAATTGCAAAGGGTTAGTTCTGGCATCATTTTTATTTGTAGATATATGGAACAGTCATCAGAGATCGGTGGCGTGCCGTCACGACGAACAAGGCAAACAGTGCCTGACCAGTCAAGACTAAAAAAAGACGTCACTTATGCTGATGATGTCTCTCCTTACATCTCAGAACAGTGTTCTGTCCCGTAAAGGATCAGATATCACCTGTCTGCACTCATCTTTCAATTTACTGCCCTCTTGTGGCTGCAGTAGGCTGTTGTCACAGGAAGCTAGGTGGCACTACCAGTTGTTGTATCTATTCTTTCTGTCATTTTAGTGGGCGTGGCTGTGTCCCGTCGACGAAGGCTGAGGTTTGTCAAGCAGAGGTGGGAGAAGCAGTTTTTGGAAATTTGAAAAATTTGAAAATCTGGAATCTTTGACGAGTACTCGCCAAAGCTAGCTACAGACAGGTGTGCTTGTCAAGCTGCCCTTGACAACTGTTCTGAGATCAGTTATGACATAGGCGCACATTATTACACACACGTCTTTTTTTTTCGTAAGCGTTATGACGTAGCAGCAGCAACTAAACAAGCAAATTTAACAGTGATTTGTTGTTTCAGATCAGGATCAGTGGTCTTACTGATCACCTCGGTGTGATGATGATTAAACAGTTTTCAGTCTGAGTGTACACACACACACAGACACACACTTGGCTGAGACAACTGCTCTGGCATTGTTGTTGCTGCCATGGTTTCCCCTCTCCTACGCCCCAGAAAATCCAAATATGTCCACACAAAATATCCCCAGTAGACTTTCAGGGAAACTTTCAGAGACTTTCAGGCAACACACAGGTACAGGCGTGAAACCAGGTTACACACAATGATTTTAGTGAGCTCCTGACTTTTCTTCTAACACTATTTTTCAGCAACTTTTGGATGGATTTTTTCTTAAGCATGTGTGTACTTGGAAACACCAAAATACAATCAGTTAAAACCAAATGTTGAAGCATGAAAAAAACGTAAAGGCTCAGGGCCTAAAAGCTTGTGCTGTCCACAGCAGAGTGGATGGATGGGACAGAAGTCACCATGCACACTCATCATGAGAGAGAAACACTGCGTTTTGCTGACAACACAGAGCAACAGCCAGCTGATCTCAGCAACTGACACACACACACACACACATTCACACAAACATACACAATAACAGGCTTTTGTAAGGACTATAGTTATCTCTTCTCTTATTTCTTTACTGGTTTAAAGTTGCTCTGCTGCAAAATCTGTGGTTCTTTAAGGTTTATAACAAATAAACAAATATGAGGATGAATGAGGGATGAAGGCAGCAAATTAGCTTCAGCTAGATGCCCTGCATCATATCTGTTGCACAGCTTTTCCTTATTTAACACTGTTTATCTCTATCTGGTTCCCGTTAGATGGACTAACAAATAAAAGCTTAACCAGTAATAGCAGCTCGGCCTCAGGTTTTTGGAGTATCCTGGTTATGTGTTGTACACATAAGCACCACATCATAAAGTTCCAGAGACCCGCATAAGGCCTTGTCTGTCATGACTAGCCCCTAAGGGGGCTGATTTTGGATCATTTTGGGACTTTGAACTCTAGTTTAAGTTTTAGTGATAGTTCCTGTTTTATTTTGAAATTTCTGCCCTTGTGTGTCTGGTCTTGTTGTACTTCCTGTCTTTGTCTTGTTTCCCGCTTTTGTAATTGTCTGCCCCACCCTAATTGGTTTCACCTGTTTCCCCTTACCTGTGTGTAGATATAGTCTGCGTTTCCCCTTGTCCAGTGTCAGTTCGTTTTTGTCTCATGCCGTCGTCATACCTTTTGTCTCTCTGCTTTGGTATCTGGCCGTGTCCCATGTTTTGTCTCTTGCCCTTGGCCCATGTATTTTGCTTCATTTTGGATCTCTCGTCTTAATAATACCCCAGGTCAGGTTTTGTATTATTTTGTTACTTTGTTTCTTGTTTAACCTTTTCTCCTCGTTAAGAGTGATTTTGTGTTCACGTTTTGTAACTTTTGTTCTAGTGCCTTTTTCCCCTTTATGGGTGATCTTTTGTTTGTTACTTTGTCCAGTTAGTTTTCCTCCTCCTCCGTGAGTGATTTTCTGTTTGTTACTCTGTTGGAATAAAATATTATTAGTTTGAACTACATCTGTGGGGGTTCTTGCATTTGGGTCCTAGTCCTTGCCTTCCACAGTCCTGACATTGTCCTAGTTTTTAGAAAGTGATACTGTGACATATAAGACCTTATCCAGGTTTCTGAGGACTTGGTTGCCTCCAACTACTTTAAAAATTGGACCAAATTTCCACCAGAGGGGTTTGAGGTCACAGTGACCGATCAATTCCTGAGCAATCAAAAATCTGGCTGTCTGACTACTGGTTGGATTTCTGGAAGTTGAGAAAGTTCTGTTGTCTGTCTGCAGTCTGAGCTGATTTCCTGTAGTAAAAAAAAAAAAACTGTGCTGTGATCTGAAATTGAATTGGCAGCAAAAACAGACTCTGTTGTTAGCAGTCACCATAGTGGTCAGTCAATAGATCCATGTGTGTGTGTCCAGCCTCAATCTGTAACATAAAACAAATGATGTCAGTGAAATGTCAGTAAATGACATGCAGCACATACCAGGCAGCCAGAAAGTGTTCAGATAAGTCAGTCAGGACACAAATAGAGACTATCACGTACAAATCATGTGCACTAACATGATGTCACCACACTCTGTAATGTATTTAGCTGAGCTACATGACGGCTGGAAAATGTTTCGTTCCTAGATCTCAGTTACAAGTAACAATGTAAAAGGATCATGCTGGGCATACATCGTCCTCGGGTTAGGACAAGTCCCATAGGATAATGTCTGCTACATGTTGGCGGTGTTGTTAAAAGTGAACTTATAAAGTGTTATGCCAGAGAGCTAAAAAAGTGAGAGCGTGCATGCCTTGGTGCACGCACACAGGAGTGAGCGGTGGGAGAAAGCCAGAGTAAAAGCTCCGTAAATGCCTCTCAGATGAATGACTTTTCCACCAGCCATGAGTCACTGCAGAGATCTGTGCACCACCGACAGAGACGGAAAAATAAGACAAACAGAGAAACAAAGAAGACGAAAGCATAGGAAAACTGCTGTCAATAACATGGGGATGCAGCTTGTGTGTGTGTGTGTGAAATTCAGAAATTCAGTGCACTGTGAACACACACACACACACACCTATAAAGACATAACAAGAGATAAAGAGCAAAGTGTGAAGCCTCATATTGTGATGAAACAAATCATGAGACGACTACTCCCATTGCTTCAGGACACAATGACTCTTTGTCTCTCGCTCTCTCTCTCTTTCCCATGTGCACACACACACACACACATGCACACGCTCGTGCACATTGTGGTTCGCTTTGTTTTGCAACTAACTTCCCTCCTGACTGCCATTTTGTAATTTAAGTGCAAACCAGATATGGAAATTATCTCCTTGTGCGTGTTTTGCAAGAGCTAAGGGCAAAATGTGCTCTCGCTGCCATGGCTTGAAAACCAAACACATACACAAACACACACACACACACACACACACACACACACACTCTCTCTCTCTCTCTCTCACTCACAGAACCATTACATACCTCATTCGTCTATTTTCCATGGCTCTGAGTGTACCTTCCGGTCTTTGGCACAGCAGCCTCATGGAGAACAATGTCCTATTAAATTAGGAGGGTCAGGAAGTCAACACACCAAGGTGAATGCCTGAACTTCCCCATACACTCTTCCCGTGTTCTTTGGACATACGCACATGCACGCAGCACAGAATTCCCTCCTGCATCGCAGCTTCTGTTGAATCCATCTTCTGCTAACACATCAACCTGTGACCCCCTACACCCTGAGCTCACAGACTGGGCTTTCCCAGGCACACGCTGTGTGTATGTGCAGGATCCTCAAAAATAAGGGAACAGTCCAGCTACACTACGTTTTAAAAGTTAACGGGCTTTCAGCTCTGTTACCCTTTCTCTGCATTACACAGCGTGTTAATATTAAATGAAGCCTCTGCAGAAAAAGGTGTCCATCGTTGAAACATCTGTCCCTGAGCCATCCCAGAATCGCAAATGAGATCCATGTGAGAGAACATGTGGGTTTCACCTTGCCAACAGTGGGGCGCCTAATGATAGTCAGTCAAGTTGGCTTGTCTGTCTAAGACTTCCCTAACAAAGCAAGATGTCTTGTCTATTGCTGGTGTGACTGCTATAAGATTAGCTTTGGATATTCATGGTCCCCAGAGGATTGAAGCAAAAGTTTCTTGGGACGCTTCCTAAACACCTTAATAATCTTCAGGGAACGAACCCTTTTCATTTTGGCTAAGCACTTTTTGACTGAACTATTCCTTTAATAGATACAGCCAAAAAACCCCATTCTCCTGATACAGTCAACCAAGAAAAAGAAGCACGCAAACATTCAAACCAGATTTTTCCAACTTGAACAAGAGCTCTTGTGAGAAACTGTGAGGCCTTGTCTGTGACTTGGACCACACTTTGCTTAAGCAGTTTCCAATACGCACTGCATTGTCCTTGACAGTCCAAACAAGATGTAATGAATTTGAGCAAGACAGGTATTTTCCACCTCCCCTGCCTGTCAACACAGCTGCTCCAGCCAAGATCCCTCATCCAAGGTCAAGTTTACCCGAGATACTGCAGCACAATACCTTCATAAAACTGCCATCATGCTGAACAGCAGCAGAACACAATAGGCCTGCACTCACCCAACCTCAGCTCTCATACCTCCACCTTCCAGCCAACACTTTGATGCTATCATCTTCCTGCTGAGCAGATGGTTTTCCAAGACTCTGAAGCATCATCCCACTTGTGCTATTACTCGGTTCATACGACAGCAGAAAAGTATCTCCCTTTTCCACACCTTACAACCCCTGCCCCCCCCCCCTCCATTCTCCTTTGTTCTGGCTGGGCTGTGTTCCTGTTTTGACCATAAAGGCATGTAGAGGGAGAGGAAAAGACAATACATACAAGTATTGGCCCTAATACAGACATTCAGGAGCCCAATTTTCTGTGATGGAAACCGGAAGCCCCCCCCCCACCCCTCCTTCCCATTCCTTCATTAAGAAGTCAGAGTATTGTATTTACGAGGTGAAGGGGACACAAGAGAGAAAGGGAAAGAAAGGCTCCCTCTTCTGGAATGCAAAGGGGTTAAAGGCGAGAAAGAGGTGGGTGGGAGATGAAAAGGCCAAGGGAATGGAAGAAAGGATGCTGGAGGAAGGAGTATGAAGTGGGGATGTGCAGGAATGCTGTATCAGGGTGGGTCAGGTACAGTCAGGTCATACTTACTTGATTCTTGTGTACAGTGCTCTGTACTGTGTAAAAACTGTGCTGAGCAAGACATTTATGTAACAAGATTAAACACCAAAAGCCAAACCGAACTGTCCTGGAAGTTGCAAGGTTCATTACACCCAGATTGACTGAACTGCTGCTCTTAGTTCCTTGCCTGTGAGGGGGTGCTAGAGGAAAGGTTATGTGGCCTCCAGAATCAAAAAGGTTTATCTCGTAAGCAAATTGCTTAGAAAACTTGTGTGGAAATCTGATATTCTGTCCTGTGGGTTGTGCTAGAGGTAAGCTAAAGGAGAGTCCAAAATGGATTGAGTCCATCTTGAAGGGAGGGAACCTGTTTACTTAATCAAATTTTGAATACAAGTGGAAATGTTTGATGACAGACCATAAGGAATCAGTAATTAGTCACAAAAAACATTAATACAATTTTTAAAATCTATATCACTGGCATGGAACTTAGTGAGGGGCATAAAATGAATTTAAGACTTTGGAGTTGTTGGTCTTGCCTTGGGACAAACCAATACTTGAGACTTACCTGTGCCTTGCAAAACAGCAACTGTTCCCCCATGGTTTCCATCAGTACAAAAATATGCATAGCCATAGGCAAGTGTATGTATACACACACCCTCAACATACTTTGGGTATTTGGGTTATTGGGTTATCTACCATGAACTACAGGAGCACATAGTTTCACTGTCAGACCATCTCTCTCCCGCTTTGGTAGCTCATGTCGGTCAGCAGGTGGTGCAGTGTTTCTAGATGAATTTAAGGTGAGAGCGAACCAGAGCATGTATCAGCCTGCAGAGAAAAACATGATTAGACCAAACTCAACTCAACTCATCCCGATCCTGACAAGAGTTTCCTGCAGCCAGCCTGTGTTTCTGTCTGTGTGTGTATACAGTCTGTTAGGTGTTTGTAATGTGCACATCTTATTAACGTGAGCAGCAGGGTATGTGCAGCTTTGCACCCTAACTGTGATTGTGTTGCACAACACTTCAACACTTTGCTCATAGCAAACAAACCACCCCCCAACGCACACACACCACCAAAACTTGTTTTCATTCCATGTTTCCATTACTTTGTCTTTGAGACAGTTACATTTTTCTCTGTCATACCTTCCCTCCGGTGTGACATAAATGCGTGAACCCTAGAGTCTTGTTACAGATTCCATTTGGTCTTTCTTTCATCAAATGTAATCAGCCACCATCTATGTTTCCTCTAATGCTTCTATTGTGTAGTAAACCCTGAGGGGTGAGTCACACTCTTTGCCTCAGTTAGCCTGTGTACGTGTGCACATGGATTGGAAAATCAGTGCCTCCATCCCAAAAAGACGGTTCATGCCAGCTCCTAACCTTCAACTAGCCAAACCCTAATTCTGACCCTCCTGCTTAAACTCAGCTTAGCATAAATTACTATATTTATCTTTAAATAAACCTAAATCTAACTGCTCCAACTGATTACTTCAGATTAACTATGGATAAAATCACCATGTATAACATGAAAGTTTTTTATTGACAGTGACGAGCCCAGACAGAACCACCTGACTGCAGCTTCCCTCAACTCTACAGAGCATTTCAGCATCTTTCCAGTTGTTGCTGGTTTTATGGCAGCTCACAACCATTCTCACAGACACTGTTTCCAGCAGCAGCAGCTGCTTTCACTGAAAACTCTCTGATGAACCCACTGTAAACTACTGCAGACAGACAAAGTTGGCAAATGGCTAATGAACAGAGACAACTGGGCAGTTTAAGTTGTGTTTTTCTTAGGATCTGGTGGAGAAAAAACAAAGTTGTGTGAATATTGGGCTTATGTTTGCTAGGTGGACACAAACCTGGGTTTGTGCCCACCAAGGATGTGTAAATGCACAAATGTTGGCCATATCAACTGTATAACTTAACAGCTTGTTCTGCACCTCCTTAGTGTCCAAAAAATTATCTCTGCTCTAATCATGAACTCAACTGGGCCATGGCAAATTCTTCTAAATAAAAAGGGGTTTCTCAAATTTAAGAAACTTCTGTCGATCACATTAAACATGCATTAACAATCCCTGTGTTCTTTTCTCCACAGGATGAAGTGAAGGTTCCCTCAAAACTCAGCATCTCTAAGTCCATGAAGGTTTCTGAGTCTGTGTCAGGAAGTAGAGGAGGCAGCTTGCTAGAGCTTAAGGAAGCTGTGGAAGAGCCTGGAGAGGAGGGAGGAGAAGGAGAGAAGGCAGACAAACCCCATGTAGACCTCTCATCAGATGAGGAAGGGGTGGAGATTGAGGAGACTGCGGAGGAGTCCCGTGCTGAACGCATCAAGCGCAGCAGCCTGCAGCGCGTACAAACCCTGAAGACGGTCTTCTCAAAGGAAAAGATGGATAAGACCAGGGCAAAGACCAAAGAGAACCTGGAGAAGACCAGACAAAAAACCAAGGAGAATCTGGAAAAGACAAAGCAGAAGACAAAAGAGAATCTTGAAAAGACCAGGCAGAAAACCAAGGAGAATTTAGAGAAGACCAAACAGAAGACTAAGGAGAACCTGGAGAAGACACGTCATAACATTGAGAAGAAGATGGGAAAGCTCGGAACACGCATGAGCGTCAACCCTGAGCGCAAACAAAAGATTCAGACATCCCGTGACAAGGTGAAGAAGGCCTTCACACCAGACCATGTTGTTTATGCCCGGTCCAAGACTGCCGTATACAAGGTGCCCCCTTTCACCTTCCATGTCAAGAAAATCCGTGAGGGCGCAGTTGAGGTGGTCCAAGGCACTGAGATGGTGGAAGTGTCCCAGGATGCCGAGCCTTTTGGTGATGTGGATGGGCCAGTAGAGGAGGGCGCAGTGGAGGTTGAGATGGAGATGATGAATGGAGGAGGTGATGAAGAGGAGGCTGAGGAGGAGGAAGAAGAGGACAGCCACGAGGCCCTGCAGGAGAACGAAGACAGAGATAGAGACAGCGATTAGATAAAGAATGAGGAATTTGCCAAGATCCTAACAAAATCATTTGCACCGACCCTGAGTGCTCTGTAAAAACTGAATACATTGTGGGGATTGAGGAGATTACTAAAAAAGGATTACAAGCTGGGTCTTATTTTTATTATTTTGGCCATTATCCCTGTGAGTTATAATAACTTTGTACTCACTCAGTTGCTCCATAGTGACATTGCCAGAAGTGCAACGGATTGGTCAGACAATCAGACAGGTGGTTAATGAGCCAAGGTTTAAATCAGATCATCCAAGCCACTTTACAGGGAGGCCAACTGCACCCACATTCCCAGGTATGAGCAATGGACTAGGCCACAACAATGTCATTATTACCAATAGGAATGATGGCCAAAACTATGAAAATAAGACTCAAGTTGGGAAAAAAAACACAATTTCATTTAACAATGTAGGTTTTACTTTATTTGACTACAGGCTGAAAAATCATAATTCAAAGAGCTTCATGAAAATCTGATATTTTGCAAAAACACTCCAGGGGTTGTTTAGAGTCCATTTGTGTTTGGATGGTGTAGATTATGACTAAAATTGAAAGAAGAAGAAGAAGAAGAAGCAAATGAGAAGAGGAAATGGTAGAACTGATCATTAGGAGGGGAGACCATCACTCATTTCTGAGAAAGTGTAATTTGTCACCATTTCATTTTTCAAGACACCACTCACAGTTGGTGGAATGAGAATATGGAAACGTCTCATCACCTGTCCATTGAATTTCAGTTCAGCTCTCATGGATTGTGAAGATACAGATTTCCAACGGCCAATTCCATACAGAAAAACTTCATGTCACACATGCAGAACTAGTTTTCCACCCCCATCCCCTTGTTGTTCAGTTGTTTAAACATAGAGGTGTTATCTTACTCTGTTTAATGTACCCATTATTTAGAAGCAAAGTGAATTTCTAGGTCTTCATGAGCTCACAGTTAAGTATTTGTGTATGATTTTGTATGTAATCACACGTAACATGAGGCTGATGTCATCTCCTTCTCATAACTGACAGAATGTAGCCTCATCACCGTCTTTTCAACGCACCTTGTTTCATGCAATACTCTTATATAATATTTTACTTCCACCTGCACCCATGCAAATGAAGGTCTGCAAAACATAAGATAGAGACAGCTCATTCATAGACCCCATTATGTGTAATTTTAAAAATGTGTTTCATGAATAAACTGACACAAGGACCAATACTTCACACAAATCTTACAAACCTCTGGTAGAACTGGTTTAGACCCTGCATACTTTTTAGGACCTGTCCATTCACATGCTTGTTTTGACTACTTGTCAAAACAAGTGCTGCAGTCTGACACTGACCCCTAGTGTTCAGCCATCTCACTACAGTTTTCTGTTCCAGATTAAAGGTGCATTTCAGTAGAGCGTCATACAGTTCTCTTTCAAATGAGCATTTCATTTAAATGTTTCCACATACTGTCCACATCTACTTGTTTCTAACAAGATGTAAAAAAAAAAAAAAAAAAAAAAAAGAAAAATTGTGTTTTATATCTTCACCAGTGCCTTTCTAGAGTGACTTCAAGAATTACTGTTTTTCATTCTTTAATGTTTGGCTCTGACTGCATTTCTTCTAGCATTATCAAGATAAACTTCAGGGGGCGTACACCCTGGGCCAACGCAGAGACAGACACAAGACAAATTTATGAATCCAAAGTAAGAGAATATAGTTTTACAAAACTGTTGCTAAAGTTTACCATGTTGCCATAGTATCTGTACTGTCAAAGTTTCATTTCTAGCTCAGACAAATCATTTTCTTTGTGTTAATTGTTTTTGTATATAATGTGAATCACTGCCAATGCAGATCATGATGCATTTTGATTTTATTTTACCAGAGAGCCTCTCGCCTTCTGTTGCCTGCACTTCTTCAGCATTTAAACAGCTTTTTTGGGCCAAATACTTTAGATGTTTGCACAGATTCCACAGTGCAACAAAGGACACTGGCACTCTTACAAGCAAGGAGGAAACACTCTAGCTTTTTTGATGCACAGTTGTGGTAGAGACATTGGGTGATTTAAGGCTCAGTCTTTCAAAGATTAACAGTGAGTGCCACATCCGTCAAAGCAGTAACAACATGCAGCTATGCTGAGGTCTTTGTCAATGGAACACAAAATGTAGTTAAAATGTACACTTAACTATTCCCTTGCTTTTGTTTTGTCATTAACTGATTCCTGTATTTTGTTTAATGTTCATTTCTTAACCACTAATGATTTAATTAATAAAAAACTATTTGGTTCACAGTTACTGTGTTTTTATTTAATACCAGCTGACAAAGTGAAGAACTGACACAAAAAGCTTGCACATAGAAACACTGCTACTAAGTGTGCTAAGTTACAACTTGAAATACTGATCAGTCTTATCCGTATTTTTTTCATCTGACCTGTTGCGTTCTTAACTTCTGATTCATTATCACAGATCCCCCAAAAGTAATTAGCTATATTTATATACATTACTATAATTGCACACAGTGATTTGTGTTTTTGACATACAGCTGGGCGCGGGCTGGAGGTGGGGCTCTTAGCGGAAATACGAGAACTGGCTGGACTGCCCCAAGTTATCTGAAGTTAGCATGAATACGACCGGATGTGGATGGCTTATGCCCCTCAATTAAAAGTGTGAAACTATTTTTACAATCACAGTGCCAGAACAACATCAAAGTTCACACATTTTATTTTTTAGCCTATTATCTACAGAGAAACTACAACAAAAAATACTTGTCATTAAACTAATATTAGACATCACTGTAGTCTGACAAGAGTTTTACTTTGAAATTTGAAACCGGAAAGCGCCTATAAAATTCGTTCTTGACTTGATGCTGGTCAACAACAGCTGCTTTACCAGAAACCCGAAGGCGTTTAAGAAGTTGGCGATGTGACAAGTACGTCAACTAATCTGTATGAGGTTTAAAAGTTGTGTGTGTGTGCGCGCTGTCCACTGCTTGCCCATGGTGTTGCTGTAAGGTGTGCTGCAGTCTCTTAAAAGGTGAGTCAAAGACGTAGCTGGTTACTATTTGTGGAGCACGAAAGTGAAGTTTTAGTCGAGCGCTGTACTCGGCTACTGAGCTTTCCTACTATGCTAGCTAGTGGAATGGCTCTCCTTAGCTAGCTAGCTAGCGTTACGCTGTCTACTCCTACCAAAGTAATAAACACAAATATACATTCACCACTTTCCCACTCAGCATTTATCCGTTTGTTCACCAAAACTCAGGTCGCTATTTGTACGTTTCTTCATGTTCATTTTTTTGCCAACAAGCCAATCTCCCTGTACAGTAATGTTAGCAAGCAAAGCTATCTCCCAAAGTTGAGGGAGCGTAAGCTTCCTCGCTACAGACCGATGCGTTTCGCTCTCTTGTGTAACCTGAGAAGGTAATACATTACCAAAAGTCATACAGATGATTAAATGTGCTACTACAGGTCACCATTTAATATGACCTTTCACGGCTAAGCTACATGTTTTTATCAGAAAACACGCCACCATGTTATTCAGCCTATAGTTTGACCAAATTTAGCATGTAGCCAGTTCGGTGTTAGTAAACGTGAGGATTGGAGGAGGAAGGTAGTGCTGGTGTTAGTGCAGGTGAGTACACAGTCAGATAACGGAAGTACCAATCTATACATGTTACAATGCTGTGTTCAATAACAATGCTGATTAATGATATCCCTAAGCGTCTGCTGAAATTTGTTTTGCCTTCCAGTAAAGGGAAAGATTAGTGTAGAAAATGGCGGATTGATTATAAATGTTGACAAAATAAATTGATACAAATACCTCTGCTTATTGTCATAGTGTGTCAAATGGTAGAGGAAGCCTGTAACAAATGATCCGAAGCTGACTTGTGGGAAGTGCACAGCCATGGTGAATCAGTAACAGTTTTGGAAGCCTGTAAGGATTCTGTTAGGATTGTAGCTGTAGGGCTTTGTCTAAAGTGATATAAAGAGGTCAGTAAGAACACTTGCATCCCTTTGAAAGCACTCACCTGTTTGGCAGGTACTAGTTTGTATTTGTTTTTTAACAACCATTCCTGGTCTCAGTAAAACTTTCCTGCCACTCTACTCTTTTTATCTCCTTCCCCATCACCTTCTCTTCAACTGTACTCTCTTTTACTCTTCTGTTAAAAAAAACCCCTCCCTCTGGTAAATCTTACTCATTACTACTCTTGTTCACTGTTCCTTTCCACTCCCCCTCATCTTGTCCCTGGCTTCTTTTGTTGCCATCCTCCTGCCTCCACAGGAGCACCATGGCAATGTGGATCCAGGCCCAGCAGCTGCAGGGTGAGGCTTTGCACCAGATGCAGGCGCTGTACGGCCAGCACTTCCCCATTGAGGTGCGACACTACCTGGCACAGTGGATAGAGAGCCAGCTCTGGTATGCAATAGATCTGTATCTTTATTTTTTTATTTGGGTAATTCCCCTGTCCTACTTGATGGTGTTCTAATGTGTTCTTCTTTTGTGTTTTATTTGTTTGTTGTTATAAGTTGTTCTCTACATCACAATAAGTGAGGTTTATAATTATCACCTTCTTATGCATGAGGAGTTGAATTTACTTACCAGATGTTAAATAGTCGGAGTTGATGAGAGATTTATGCACACTATTTAGTCCTGTACAGCTAGTCTTGGTGAAGCAGCACTGAGTTTGACATTGGCTTTGGATTGGTTAAGAATCTAAAATTGTAATTGTGTTTCACAGGGATTCAGTAGAGTTGGACAACCCAGCAGAGGAAGCCAAAGCCAAGCGTCTGCTGGACAACTTGGTGGCTGAGCTGCAGAAGAAAGCCCAGCTTCAGGGAGGAGAGGATGGCTTTCTCCTCAAGATCAAGCTGGGCCACTATGCCAGCCAGCTCAAGGTACCAGTCAGTTACTGTAAGACAATGGAAAACCAGCCTGTCCACAGACCTTGTTTTTAGTCACTGGAACATTAGGCTGAAACTCGTTGGTGCAGTTAAGTTGAAGCAGGTCTCATTTTTCAGCTGTGTTGACTGAAACAAAAATAAATCTTTCCCATAGACAATCATTACTGAAGAAAAGGCTATCAAATGATGAATGAATTTTTCCGAGCATCACAAACACCCAGGCGCAAACAATTTAAAAAGTCACAATGAGCTGTATCATTGAATGCTTTTATGTTCGTGTGGGGAGACAACAAGAAGTCATCAGATCAGCCAGAGAAGCACTCAAGGGGGTAGTTGTAGGTTTCAGCAGTGAGGATCACTTCCGCGTTCAAAAAGCTGCAGTTCCTCGGCTGCCGCTGGGGGCTGGCTCCAGAAGTGAGCAATTCTCCATTGACCCCCATGTTAAAATAGCCGACTTTACAGCCTAAAAAAACATATTTACAGCCTGGTACATCTTTTGTTTTTGGTCTCTATTGTTAGTTTGCACCTCCGTGAACACTATGGGGGTGAATTTTTTTTGTACCACAACCGTTTTAGTGTTATTTAGGCTTAATAAATGAGGGCATGGTTACGTTGAGTGACATCCCCATAGGCAGGCACAGGCAGTTAGCTCTTTGCTAAAGCATCGGCTGGGCTAGGCGGCTACATCCAGAGGCCTCCGTCTACCTC
This sequence comes from Toxotes chatareus, assembly GCA_016801885.1. Classification (NCBI taxonomy): domain Eukaryota; kingdom Metazoa; phylum Chordata; class Actinopteri; family Toxotidae; genus Toxotes; species Toxotes chatareus. The sequence goes on along the minus strand of CM028898.1, from coordinate 878,834 downwards.
CAGCGGTTGACAGGGGCTGCAGTGTCCGTGTTTGTTTGTCAATGTTCGGATAGGTTTTTGTGACAATATGGCTTGTTGTAGTGTAGACTGTACTAACCGACCGTCGAAGGAGTGTGTGTTGCAGAGGTAAGTAAATTTCTCACTGTTTTACCTGGGCGTTTGCACTAATTAGCATGTACCGGCACATTTTGCCGCTGGCTTATGACCTAATTGCCGATTTATGGTCGCTGTTAGGAACGCTGCTGCGGTGTGTTCCGTACTCTCAGAGTTAATTGCGGGAATACTGGGCTACAATTTTATTTCGTCTCATTTTTCTGTTTAAAAAGTCAGACATTGCATGGACAGAGCAGCTCCGTCAGTAAGCGGTGGTGTACTGCTGTAACTGTAAGTGGATAGTGGGTGGAGGCAGCGGTGAAAACGGCTAAATGTTAAATATTAAACATTTTAATATATTATTATCATTATTTTTTATTGTTATCATTAATAATAATGGTAATAATGACAATAATAATAATAGTAATAATGTTTTTAACGTTTTAATATATTTTATCAATATGAGTGTGGTGGATGCTGCTTAGCTTGTTAGCCTAGCTGATTAGCCGGCCACTTAGCTTGGTTGCTCCTAGCTGAGTGGCCGGGTTCTTGGCCGGCTGACCTGTAGAGGAAACCGCCTCTTCGATTCCCCGAAACCAATGGGTGACGTCACGGGTGCTTCGTCCATGTCTTATACAGTCTATGGAAGCACTGTAACACTCATGAGTCGCTCTGTGGGTCCAAAAATACACACTGAAGCATCAGCAGCATCTACACACGTAGCAACATTATGAATCTCTCACCATGGTCAATGTCATGTTTGTATGCCCATTAAAATAGGTTCTTCAGAACAGCTGTCATTTATAGCCTACCCCTTTAACACACCTGAAAGTACAAGAACCAGTCACATCTACAAAAACAAACTTACCTCACTGTTGCACAGGCCAAGTGGGTTGTGTCCACGGGAATCGCGTTACAGACATATGGTCAAACAAGTCCTGTATCGTGGTGTGTGGTTCCTCTGATCTGGTGTCTCTGAAAGCAGCAGTTCCATGGCTTCCCTCCATAGCTGTAGCCCATGCTCTCAAATCCTCCAGCTGGCTCAGTGAGCTGCTCCTCAGTTGGGGCACAGAGCAGAGCATGACACACTGCCCTGTTAAACTCCCTTGTCTGCAGGTCTCTGGACCCTAGTTCGCAAAAAAAATTGAAAAAAAGAAAGCTCTGTCTCTATCACCTCCAGACACCTCGAGAGCCCTGTTCTGATCACCTGCTGGGGATTTCAGCATGTTGTTCTATCCTCATCCCTGTTCAAGGCGTTAACCTGGCAAGAGCGCCGGGAAACCCACTGTTACTTCTCAGCTGCCCTTTCCTTCCTGTAACAGAGGGAAAGGAGCCGATGCAGACTGCTCTATAGTGTGCCATGGGGGAGCTCTCTCAGGGGCAATGTCCAGTGTGCCTGATGCCTCAGGGTAAAAGCATAGCACTAAGTTTTGGAAAACATAAACCACCTTGTTTAGCTGGCCGCCGCATTTTCCACATAATCACGTGTGGCTACTTTCTGTTTCTTAAATATGCTTCCAAATAATTGGAAGGTAATTCTAATGGGAGAAAATTAAGTGCTTTTTTTGTGAAAACTCATTTGCAAAGTCATGTCATCATCTGCTGCTTATCTGGGTCCAGTCCCAGGTCATGGGGGCAACTCCTGTCCAGTCCACTATGCACCGAAGTCCTACGGCACCTCCCACAGGTGGTGAGCCCACACCCCTTCCTGAAGCATGTGCCAAACGTTGCACTTGCAGTTCCCACAACAGCTCAATAGGGATGAGATCCGGTGACTGTGCTGGCCACTCCATTATAGACAGAATACCAGCTCAGTGCTTCTTCTCTAAATAGTTCTTGAATTGTTTGGAGCTGGGCTTCGGGTCATTGTCCTGCTGTAGGAGGAAGTTCCAGTCAAACGGCATCCACAGGGTATGGCATGGCGTGCAGATCTCCTACTTTACCACCACTGAAGCACCTCCAGGTGGCATCAAGCACAAATGATCTCTTTGGTCCAGACTCTTCAAACTAAAATTGGTCTGTCCAAAGGCCAGGATTCTGGAGTTGTAACTTCACTTTCGAAAGCTCAGTCTGGTGTTTTGCTTTTAATGAAGCTGCCAGTTGAGGACCTGCCAGGCTGGGTTTCTCAGACTACAGACTCTGATGTCCTCTAGCACTCACTGTTGTATGACATCTTCTGTTATGTGGAAATTTCTCTCGTTGATTAGCTTTTATGTCTTAGAAAAAGAATATTCAGGTCTATTTTTTTGGCCATTTTGACACAGTTATCGGACCAATAAAGGCTGATACTCCAGCCAAATTGATTTCTTCTCTAATCAGTTTTCAGTTGTGCTAACATAATTGCACAGAGTTGTCTCTAATAATGATTTCTAACAATGATCTTTCTAACATGATAAACTTGCATTACATAACACAATGTGCCACTGGAGCATTGGAGTGATGGTTGTTCAAAATGGGCTTCTATACGCCACAAAGACATTCCATGAAAATTCATTGCTGTTTTACGATTAATGATTCCATAAATCATTTGTTGTCATTAACATTATTTCTGATCAATTTTTTGTTATTATTATTTGAAAAGAGATATACTTTTCCTTCTTTCTGTGACTGTTACTGGTCCACGTCCCAGGTTTTGGAGCCTCTGTTATAAGTAATATAAGGGAACAAAGGAATTGCCACAATAATAATTATTTTCACGTTAAGAAAAATAAATGTGTGTGTGTGTGTGTGTGTGTATCTCTGCAGAGCACTTATGACCGCTGTCCTTTGGAGCTGGTGCGCTGCATTAAACACATCCTGCACTCAGAACAGAGACTGGTTCAGGAAGCTACAAATGTAAGTTGGTTGTCAGGGATTTCTGATGTCACATCCTTTGGAGGAATCCTGTGAATCCAGTGTACATATATTTAGAAGAGGATGAAATAATGCTGAAGGCCATTACTCATGAACAGTAAATTACACATATTGGCATCATAATAGTGGGAGGACCAAACTGACAAAAAGTTTTATGTGTAGGCCAGCAGTGGGGCTGGGGGCCAGGCTATGGACACCTTGTCACAGCGCCACCAGCAGATCAACCAGGCCTTTGAGGAGCTCCGCTTGGCCACACAGGAGACTGAGAACGAACTGAGAAAGCTCCAGCACAGCCAGGAGTACTTCATCATCCAGTACCAGGAGAACCTGCGCATCCAGGGTGAGGACAAGACACACACACACATGCAGCTAGGGCTGGTTAAAAGTTACCTTCTTCATCCAAAAGTGAACAGTGGTGGTGGTGTTAGTAATGTTCAGTCTGCTTCCTGCTTCATTAGCCCAGCTGAGCAGCCTGTCTTCACTGCCTGCGGCCGAGCGCACCCAGCGGGAGACCACCCTACAAAGCAAGAGGGCCACTGTGGAGGCCTGGCTCACCAGAGAGGCCAGCACACTACAGAAATACAGGCTTGTATGAAGACACTGCACTGACACACACACACAAACACACAAACCAAATGCTGACAATGACATACAATATAGACATACTATTTGAGGGGTGATTGATAAGTGTGTGGGCTGAGGTGGAAGGACATGAGTTATACAGCTCTCTTTACATACACATATAGTTCAGCTCTTTGGGTGATTATGCAGAAAGCTTGAAGTTAATATCTTTTGTGGTGTGTCTGTTTTGGGTAATTGAAAATTGCGAGTCAGCTCTGTCTGAGAAAATGGATAACATCAGCCTCTGTGCAGTCATCCACATCTTCCACTACTTTAGTCCTGCCCCCTCTGGTTACCTTCCATGTTCTCCAGTTACTCTGTGGCGCTACTGGGGTCAGTGTCTCAAGCCCAGAAAATGTCTTTGGGATGAGTCTGTGTCAGATGTGCTGGACCACTCACTTTGGCAATAAGATGGAGTTTGTCTCTGCTGGTATCCCTTTGGTCCAAGGTGTTGCTGTGATTTTTCTTTATTTTCACCGGTTGAAGCTTTGTCTCGTAGGAGCTTCTTGTTCAGTTGTTGTCTTAAAGGTGTTCTGGTTTTTCAGTTGTAGCCTTCAATGGGGGAAATTTCAGCTGTAATAGGATATGACAAGAAGCATCAAGTCTATAGAACAACAATTCAAAATTTCACACCACCTTTGACAGAAAGCTTCGTCTTCTCTTCAAGCTAGATTACTTTTTTTTCCTGAGATGTACAAATCTTCTAGTCATATCATCTAAAGAGGAAAATATCCATCACTTGGATATAGAATCTTTTCTGATCCAGCCATGGTAAAGAAACAATTTGGGCTTTCACCTCTGTAAATGTCATTGTTGGAATGAGGCCATCTTTACTGGACAGCAGTCCAATTTTGAAATACAGCTAATATTCAGAACAACTGTGCTGTCAGGTGTCCTTTGCAAGGGAAACCTACCTACCTGTCCTACGTCATTGTCCCCTCGCATTGAGTAGGTAGAAATACCTGCCGTGTAATATGGTTTGTCCACATTGAAGAAAATGCTGAAACGTCTTTCTCTGTGTGCACAGCCATGTAAGTTAATAAATAAAAATAACAAAGAGAAATTTAAGGCATCTTTTAGAGTGTGAAAGTCCCTCTGTTTATTCAACCAGACACAGACAGGGATACACAGTTCAGACCCTCAAGTGACTCCAATAAAGATTACTGCAGCAAATAAAGAGATGCACTATAAAGTTAGTTGACAGTATCTCTTTGTTCAGCACCACAGCAACACAAAATGAAAGAACAGTAACAACAGCCTATTACTGAGTTTACACTCTGTTTCCTTCCCTGCCTGAGTCTTCTCTCTGAAATTGAATCGAAGGCAACTGGACTTATATTTGTCTGGGAAGACGTTTCGCCTCTTATCCAAGGGGCTTCATCAGTTCGTATGCATCGGCCTTTCTAGTCCGCACTAGTCTGACCAAGAAAGTGGAGTAGGACCCAGGTATTTAACCTGTTGTGGGTGGGTCCACCAAAGTACCTGTGAAAGTACTGGTTTCACCTGACCATTGTTGTGGTCCCCAGCGAACGACAGTCGTCAGGCTCATGTGACCCTGTTTGTGTCTCGTGTGAACGACACACAAGTGTTGTTCACAGGTGAAACCAGTACTTTCACAGGTTAAATACCTGGGTGAAACCAGTACTTTCACAGGTTAAATACGTGGGTGAAACCAGTACTTTCACAGTTAAGCAGTTTTCCACAGTTTTCTCAGTATATGGCTGGTGATGTACTTGCAGGACCTGTCAGAACAACACCAGAAGACCCTGGGCCTGCTGAGGAAGCAGCAGACTCTAATCCTGGATGAGGAGCTCATCCAGTGGAAGAGGAGGCAGCAGCTGGCTGGCAATGGGGGCCCCCATGAGGGGGGCCTGGATGTCCTCCAGTCCTGGTACATACTAGAAATGCTTATTAATCAGTCTGACTTGCATATTATATTATACAAACAGTTTTGCCTACCTCAAGCATGTGCATCAAGGAATGTTTGTTGAAATGTTTTCTTTCAGTTGAGATGTTAACCTTGATTAAAATACAATTAACAGCTCCCCCTGTCATTCACTTCCACACTATGGTGGTATCTCCACTACTTCTCCTTGTCCACAAGGTGTGAGAAGCTGGCTGATTTGATCTGGCAGAACCGGCAGCAGATCCGGCGCTGTGAACATCTAACCCAGCAGCTTCCCCTGCCGGGCCCGATGGAAGAGCTGCTGAGCAAACTCAACAGCGACATTACTGATATCATCTCTGCTCTGGTCACCAGGTGAGAACTAGACATAACTTCTTCACTGCTGCCATCTCCCGCTGGAGTATATTATGGGGGTCCACGGCTGCTACTGTGAACCATCCAGTTAAATATATACATATCATTCATCCTCTGTAAATTCTGGTAATCAGTCTACTCTGCATCTTAACCACAGAATTACACCAGAATTACATTGCACTATTACCAAATAAAGTTAGGTTTCGATTTCACTCTTCTCCGTATGCTTCACTGTCTGCCCTTACTATTGCAAGGAGAGATTATGGATGTTTGTGCATCTCGTCCACTTATGCTTTGTGGGCTTGGAGCTGGCTTATCCTTGGTGGGAATTGCTGGAGTGTCGTGTTCAGGGGCGATACTTCAATCTAGTTTTGTCGATGTGTAACCAGAGTTAGAGGCGTGTCTCTTTTAATGGCAGGAAGCACAGTCTCTGTGGCTGTAGGATTTCATCAGCCTTTCGTCAGCTCACTGATTCAGTTGCTGGCTTTCACAGACTGAATCTTTTATCCTAATCTATTGTATCCACACTCTGCACTGATGTCCATACAAGAAAATCACAGGCATCACATTGTCATTGTCTCCTTTTTTCTTCAGCACCTTCATCATTGAAAAGCAGCCGCCCCAGGTGTTAAAGACCCAGACCAAATTCGCAGCCACTGTGCGCCTTCTAGTGGGTGGAAAACTCAATGTCCACATGAACCCACCTCAGGTGAAGGCTGTCATTGTTAGCGAGCAGCAGGCCAAAGCTCTGCTGAAGAATGAGAGCACACACAGGTGAGGGGCACCTGCCCGCATACATACTTATCCATAAATCCTAAGCAGGCTATTACTTAACAAATAGTTTCATAGTGGTTCAGTCATAATGTGAGATTAACAGATTAAATGTGTAATCGTCTTTTGTTGAAGAGAACTACAGCTATAGTCACTGAGAATGTGATAAAACAGCTTTTCTTTTGCCTGTGTAGTGAAAGCAGTGGAGAAATCCTCAACAACAACTGTGTGATGGAGTATCACCAGGCCACCAGCACCCTCAGTGCACACTTCAGGAACATGGTAAGCTCTATTGGTTATCTTTTAAGGAGTCATACAAACTAGGGCTTTCCTAAATAACATTGTTTTTACATGAATCTATGCTTAGAAACCAGGTTTGTGATGTAAAACTAATTGACCAAAATGTGGTTACTGGTACAATAACAAAGCCAGGGTTAGGTTTAGTGTACCCCAGGGCATCTTATTTCATCTTCATACAGACCTTTCCATACAGCCTGCTGTTTTTGATGTGCTGCTTGATACAATGGGCCATCTGTAATAAACGTCTTAGCGTTTACCTTCAACATATTCTCATTTGTTTAGGGTTTTTATCTCATAGCTGAAAGTCTTCATCACTAAGCCTTCGAAACATAATCACCAAAACTCTTCTGCAAGACTTTGACGCGAGCACAGTATGCCTGTTTTATTCTCTTTATGCTAGCTGTATCTTTGCTATAGAACTGATATGAAAAGGTTATTGCAAGCCTTGCATGGCGTGATACCTAAGTAAATAATTCAGCTGTGAAGACTGCCTTCATGTAGTCTGAGATCGTCAAAGCACTGACCTTTTAGCCATTCCAGAGTCAGGGTTCAGCTGGGGGTGAGTGGGCCTGTTCTGGGCCTGTTCTGTTGAGGCCCTGAAACTCTGGAATGATTTATTAATATCCACTTAGTTCAGTCAGCGCTTTACCTTTTTTTTTAATTCTATATTTTACTCTTCTAGTATCGATGTCTCTTTTTTGGTGTTTATGCAATAATGCAGAATGTTTTTTTGACCTTTATATGGTAAAGCATGTTACTTTTGTTTTGGAAAGTTTATATTACTATGATTATTATTATTGATTGTGGAAGACTGAACATTATGTTCTCTGTAGATGAAAAAAGTGGAAACCCTTAAATCCCCCTTTAAAAACCAAACTACACACAGTTACCAGTTGATACAACATTTAATTTTAAAGTAACCAAATACAAAGTTATTGTGCCAGACCACAGTGACACAGCATAGATAACATTACAATGTTTGATACACACCTTCCCTTTTCGCAACATACTCCAACACTAATGCAGATTTTAATGATAACACATGCTGTGTCACAGCTGAATGATACTATGGACTTTATAGTATATACTAATGTTGACAGTGCCCTAATATAGAGAACGCAATTGGAATATTTACTGTGAATTTAACAGAATGAGAAAATGAAGAGCCGGTGTCATTGTGTAGAGCTGGATGTCGAAACTGTTCTCCTCAGTCCAGAATCCATCCCTTTTCAAATCCTGGTGATCCAGTTACATCAGATAATTACCAGTGTTGCAATCACGGGAACTTGAACGTCTTCTGTGCTCAGCAAATGAGCAACTCTGTTGTTTCCTTGAATATGAAATTGTATAATGCTCACATTATTGTGAGCATTCACAGGCCAGAGACTGTAAACTGCAGCCAGTCAGCACAGACTGTAATTATCCATGTCACAATTTATGGAACTGTTGGGACTGAAAGCAGTTCCTATAGCAGCTGTCATCTTTTTAATTCAAAATAACGTTTTTGTGCATGTTGTAATAACTCCGTTTCCCAATTTCCAAGTTTGCATTTTACACATCCTGCAGCCCTGACTCATCACATTTAGAGCAGATGTACATGCTTAGTGATAAAATGACTGAGACTGTGCGTGCGTGCATGCGTCCGTCCGTCCGTCCCCAAAGCCAACAATCAGATCTGCGTAACACTGAACACAGCTTCTCTCCAGAGACTGAAAGCACAGTTGCAGAATTTTGTCACAGTGCTCCACACTGGCTGTGTTAGTAGTAATGAAGGAATATGTCTCTAATGTCTCCTCATGTCTTTGCTGTGTTCGTGTTTCCAGTCACTGAAACGGATCAAGCGCTCTGACCGCCGAGGTGCAGAGTCGGTGACGGAGGAGAAGTTCACAGTCCTGTTCGAATCACAGTTTAGCGTCGGAGGCAACGAGCTGGTCTTCCACGTCAAAGTAATCAGATGAGACATTTGATCTTTTAAACCAGTGAATAGCAGCTAAATGAGTTATCTTGAATGATAATTGCCACCTGCTTGTTTGTCTCCTTTGGAAGACTATAAACACCAACAAGTATTCAGCAAGTTTATGGCACTAAAAGTCTAAGCTCTCTCTAAACCTGCTGTTTTCTAGCATTACTTCGGAAGAGACCAGGAGAATTTCTATTCTCTCTAACCTATTACACTGCCTCTTGTGTTTGTAACTTGCAGACCTTATCGCTGCCTGTGGTAGTGATCGTCCACGGCAGTCAGGACAACAATGCCACAGCAACAGTCCTCTGGGACAACGCCTTTGCTGAGCCTGTAAGTTGGCTGCTCTTTAACCGTCGGTTGCCACAACAGCCTTTTTAATCCTTCTCCGTATACATTTCCCTATAACGACGCACAGTGTCAGCTAGACAGGTACACCATTGCATCATGAGCTGTAAAAGGATAGGTCTTGTAATATTCTTTTTTTTTAAACCCCATATGTACATCCAAAACAACACTGAATACATCCTACTAACAAAACACACTGTAGTTTATTTTGACTCAGTCCAATACACACTGTCCTGGTGTCCTGATCACTAAGTAGAGCCCCACGTGTGGATTCTTCTGCCTCTGGAAATAGTCCCCATGTTCTAAAAAGCACGTAATTTCTGCCAGCTTAAGGTCAGATGTCTTGTTTTGTCCAACCATTTGTCCAAAACTACAAAGTATCTAGTTTACCAGCATGTAAGAAAATCAAGTCTTGACATTAGTAAATTAGTTTTATAACTCAATGTTTGGCATTTTTGCTTGAAGAAAATGACTAAAATGGGATGTCCAGTGGCAGATGGTTAAAGCACATGCCTCATGTCCCTCAGTGGTCCCTCAGTGAAATTTTTATATCTTAGAAAATACCAGAAAGGTTTAATTTTCCCATGTTTTGTTTAGTAGAACAGTGATGAGTACTGTGCCTGTGGTAAGGAGTTTTACAAATGAAGGACAGAGTCAGAATCTGAACGCCCCTGCTTCTTTTCCCCCACGGCACCCTTGTTCGTCTCCTCAGGGCAGGGTGCCGTTCATCGTGCCAGACAAAGTGATGTGGCCCCAGCTGTGCGAGGCCCTCGATATGAAGTACAAGGCGGAGATGCACAGCTCGCGTGGCCTGTCAGAGGACAACCTGGTCTTCCTGGCACAGAAGGCTTTTACAAGCAGCAGCAACAACCCTGAGGACTACCACAACATGACCATATCCTGGGCCCAGTTCAACCGGGTGAGTCCAGCTGGTTTCCACAGCTTCTACAGTGACTGTACAATTCAGACGTATCTGCACTGTAAGAAAAAAGCTGTTCTGTCACTACGGTGTCAGCAGCAGCATCTAAAGAACACTGCTTCCTGTTAATGTGGTTTTACAGTAACTAGGTCAGCATGATTTCTCACCTGGTTTCCTGCTTGCATGTAAACATACTGATGGAACATGCTTACTTTGTACAGGAGAGCTTACCTGGACGCAACTTCACCTTCTGGCAGTGGTTTGATGGAGTTGTGGAGCTCATGAAGAAACATCTGAAACCTCACTGGAATGATGGGTAATGACTAATGCTGTCTTTTTTTTTTTTTTTTTTTTTTTTTTTTGCAAGAAACCAGTTTTATGTTCACTATAAAGACAGGGATTTATGAGGAAGGTATTTAAACTTAACATACTGCTAATTTTAGAAAAATGTACACATTTGTTTCTGCCTTCAGCTGCCCTGACAGTGAAGATGGAGTGACAGCTCGTATGCTGAACCTGTACATGAAGGAGTTTATGTGTAAATATGTGTGTCTGTATACCGTTTGCAGGGCCATCCTGGGCTTTGTAAACAAGCAGCAGGCACAGGACATGCTCCTGTCCAAACCCAACGGCACCTTCCTGCTGCGATTCAGTGACTCTGAGATTGGAGGCATCACCATTGCCTGGGTGGCTGAGAATCCCAACAAATCAGGTACTAAGGTTCAGGGCTTTTAAAGCCTTTTTACACTTTTTAAGTGTTTTACACTTGTGTAAGTTAGTACATCAGTGATCTTTATCTCTGCAACAATATATTTAGCCTGGCTAAAGACAGTGCTTGTAATCTGTGGTTGTTCCTGTCTTTGACTAGGTGAGAGGCTGGTCTGGAATCTGCTGCCTTATACAACCAAGGACTTCTCCATTCGTTCCCTGGCCGATCGCATCAGTGATCTGAACCACCTTCTGTTTCTCTACCCTGACCGGCCCAAAGATGAGGTTTTTGCCAAGTACTACACACCTCCACTCTGTACGTATCAGCAATACTTGCTTCTATTCATGTCAGTTCATCACTGCTATGAGCTAAATACATACATCTACAAAGGAGATGCTTTTTATGAATGAAATAAAGAATTCTTTCTAGACATGAGCTTATCATTACATAACTCAGAGACGTCGTAGCAGGCTTTAAAAGCCAAAACTAGTGAAACAACCCAAGATGTGGATGGCACTATAAAGCTGAAATTACTATGAAATGTCTCTCTTGCAGCCAAAGCGGTGGATGGATACGTGAAACCACAGATCAAACAAGTTGTGCCAGAGTAAGTTGTTGTTCTTTTTTTTTTTTTCTCTCTTTTGTTGACTCCTTCTTGTTCTTGTCACTGAAGGTTGCTCTTCATGACTCTGTGTTTGGACTCATTGTCCTGCAGTAGAATCAATTAGAGACCCATCAGATCAGATGGTGTGGCTGTGATGGCTATATTTATGTTTATTGAAATTGCTGATGTAATGTGTGGCATATGTCTTTGGCAGATTTACCACCCCAAACCCTGAACCCAGTGGAGCTACTCCTACATTCATGGACCAGACAGCTTCTCCCTCCGTGAGCCACCCCAACAACTTCAGTGTTTACCCTCATATGTAAGCTCTCTCCTTTACTTCACTTATTTATTGAAGATACCATCCTGTGAACACTACACTGGAAGACACCATGAGTTATTATATTAGTTATGGTACTGATGCTTCCACTTTAAGGCCGAAGACCTGAGAGAACCTTTTCATTCCACCCAGATACATGTAAACTGTGAGGATGGAATTTCAGCCGGTGGTGCATTTAACATTTAAGCAAGGCAGACAAAGGGACAATATAAGATGTCAAGACAAAAACAAAAGCAGGTGTGAAGTGGCTATAGTCAGCAATGGATCGAATGTCATAGTCACAGTGATGAACCTACAGAGAATTATCACCTGAATCTGTAGGTGATAATTCTCCGTAGGTTCATCACTGTGACTCCTACAGAGAATTACCACCTGAATCTGTGGCTTCCCCTAACCCAGTCCTCCTCAAATAGGGGGGCGCGCTGAGACGGAGATAATGAAACAAACGAAAGTCACCCGAAAGCTAAGACGAGGAAATATCACAAAGTGTATGTACGCCTTCCCAGGGAGGGCGTAACAGAAAATAATTGAGAATCGCTGCCCTAACCTAAACTGAGTTTCACTTCTTTGTGTTGCTCTTTCGCTTCACTCTAACTGCTTTCATAGTGTTGTTGTTGTGGTTGTGGTGGAGGAGTGTTTAGCTGCTAAAGAGCCAGATATTTCCCTCATGAGTTAGAGACCTCAAAGAGAGCATAAGGAGAGTGAATGCTGACCATCAGGTGGACACAATCACCTGGCTTAATGTTTCATGGTCAGTCCCCTCTGTTTCTGGAGACCATATTTGAGTTGCTTAAGGTAGTTGTGTCTGGTAGTTGGGTCTGTCAGAAGTGTAATTTTCCAGGAAACCTCCTTTGTGAAAGTCTGTCTGTGCTCGTGTCTTCTCAGGAGTGACACCATGTTGGATGCAGATGGAGACTTTGACCTGGAGGACACGATGGACGTAGCCCGTCACGTGGAGGAGCTGCTACGCAGGCCCATGGCCAACCAGTGGAGCAGCCAGCAGTCCTGAACCCGAAACCTGAGACTGCAGCACACCTTCAGGTCATCACCATCTTAGCCAACAGAAACACACACACACACCTGTAATTCTCTCTGGACTGCAACCAGGACAAGAAACGTCCTGATTTGCATCGGTCGTTCTGGCAGATCGACGTCACAACTCACCATCAATCTTCTGTTTTAGCTGCCCACAGGAGTTTTGGGAAGAGAACAGGTCCCTTCATGTGGTCTAAGTGTCTCTGTACAGGTAGCAAACTTGCTTTCAAGGGTCAAATGTTACTGGCATTTGACCAAGGCTGGTGTTGATGTCCTCTCTCACTTATCATAGTTTCTCAGGGCGGTGATGTGGAGCTGGTTTGATTCAATTTTTATACAAAACTGATACGTACAGTTAGTTTTTTATGTAAGCTTTGCATTCATATGTGCCTGATGAGCTTTTAGCAACAAGAGAGACCTCTGCTTAAAATTTCACAGTAGACAAACTACCCTTTCTTCTCTTTCTTTCTTTCTATGCACAGTCATTGTCGGTTAATGTGACTAAATGCTGATAAATTGAATCTCTTCTCTGTTACAGGAGATATTTGTCTTTTCTTTTTTTTTTTTTTTTGTCCAGAAAATCCAGGAAAAAAAAGGCAGGTCTTAAAGTGAGACTATGTGACTTTTGCTGAACGTCAGCCCCTGAGAAGACTAGAAGTATTCACAGGATGATGGCAAATTGAATTTCCCTTTGTTCTTCTGGAGTCAGTTGCTTTAAACGTGTCCTCGTTAGGTGGGAAAACAAGTAGAAATCAACAAAAGATGCATCTAGAGCTGCTGCTTTGTCCTTAGCCGAGCTGAGGCTTAAGCCTTAGGACAGTTTTAAATACGAGCTGTCCGAAACAAAACGAAGCTTTTTCCTAAACCCCCACCACAGCGTGCCCTCAGAAGCTGCGGTTTCAGCATCACCCGTGGTTTAGTCTGAACCCAGCTGCCGTGTCCTGTACAAACCACCTAAATAACACAACACTGGCGGTGAGTGAATTGGAGGTTTTCCACAAACCTGCAGCACATCTGGTTTAACCTAAGTTTAAACCAGGTGAAACTTAAGTTTCTGTAGAAAGTGGGTTAATCTGACACATTGAACAGAAATGATGTGTTAGTTAATGCACCACCAGAAGGTGCCATGGAAGCCAGGTGATTTGTTCAGTCACCTGAGGCAATACAATAAAATCATAGATGTCTTACAAGAAGAATCTCCTCCTCAATCTTAATATAGAAATGTATTTTACCGATTATTGATAGAGCAGGAGATTTGAAGGAAAATAATATTGTACAGGCCAGATGTTTATCTATATGATGTACATTTATATTAAAAGTATAGTGTGTTACGTTATTTTGTGATGAGCAGAACAGATGTAACAGTTGTGATATTTCTGAATTCTTTCCTCAGCAGTTAGAGAAATGAGCAGACATAGAAACCGACTCCTATAATTAGCATTTTCTGAAACGAATGAGCAATCAGCAGTATTAGGCTGCTTTTCTCTTAATCATCATTAGTTTGACACAGCGATCAGGATCAACTCAACACGCTGCTGTGGTTTTTAAGTTCTGGTTCAGCTGAACCCGTTCCAGACCTCAGCTAAGGCAGTCCGAGGCTAAGTGACGCAGCAACAGCCTCAGTGTGTTTACTTTGAGTTTTACTGTTTTCTGTAACATGCTGAAACAAAGTTTAACAGTAGCACAAGTCATTAAAAAAAAAGAAAAAAAAGTCAGCATTAACTCAGCAAACTGACTCTGTAATGTCAGGTACACAGGAATATTTATCTGAAGTTTGCTAACATTAGCCACTATAAACTAGTGGTCAGACCAGACCAAGTAAAACTCATGTCATCATCTGCCGCTTATCTGGGTCCAGGCCCAGGTCGCGGGGGTGACTCCCGCCCAGTCACCAAGTAAGACTGTAGCAGCAAAATCCCAGATTGTACTGACCTAAACAAGTGTGAGTTTATTGCTTATGAATCTGACATTTTGTGAGACAATGGTTTGTGTTAATTTCTTCTTTCAAAGGTTACAAAGTCCGACTTTTTACTGAAAATGGAATTTTAAATCTCTAACTGCTATAATTTGGTGCTTTTTGTATAATATGTTTAATTAATTACAGCCGTTCTCTGATGTTCTTTTGCACCGCCGTGCAGCAAAATGTTCAAATGGTCTTAGGTGCTAAAATTTGGTCTCACAGAGTCAATAACTGCTTATTGATTTGAACATTTAGACAAGTCCTGTTGTCAGTTTTAAATACAAGTGTTGGTACAAATGGGATCTGTCAGAATATGTTTCTGTGCCTTAGTTTACTAAGAACAGATGTTGTAGTCTGTAGTTGGTAAATGCTCAGTACCTTGGTGAATGTTCATCCAACATTTTAGACGTTTGGTCATTTAGATTTTAAGTCTGGATTCTGGCAACATGGAAATGAATCCCATCCCTGACTCTCTGTACATTGATTGGATTTTTTTTTAACCTTAAAAAATTTTCAGGAAGTTGGAAAACTTAAAAAAAAAAAAAAAAAAAAAAAAAAAAGATGCTCCAAAAATCCTGTATCCTATTTTTCTCATAATGCAACGTCTCCCTCCCTGGTACACCCATGTATTTATACTTTTTATTAGTAATTTATAAACTAATTTATAGTCAGTAAAGGGACTGCACTAAGACAGGCTGTTATTAATTAGTGATCCATGGGGTCAAAGAAAGGA
This sequence comes from Toxotes chatareus, assembly GCA_016801885.1. NCBI lineage: Eukaryota > Metazoa > Chordata > Actinopteri > Toxotidae > Toxotes > Toxotes chatareus. The sequence continues at coordinate 863,328 of CM028898.1, read as the reverse complement.
AATGCATGTACACAGATTGTTAAACCAAGAGAACAGATTAGTAAACTGAGGTTTACTGTCATTCCCACACATGTATGATAGACATACGAGGAACTGAAATGTCCATTATATGTAATTTAACAATTTATATCCAGTTTTTACAGTGGCACAGATGAATAATCATTAGGCTCAGAAAAATAGAAAACCAGTAACCATCAGCCAGTCACAGCTTGAGTAGAGATTAGACACTGTGCAGCTGTGTTTAATACATCATTTGTATGTATGTGAGAACGAGCAGATCAGCTGATGTATTTAGATTTAACAAGAAGAAGAATGGTACAATGGCTAAAATGCTGATTTTATAGTTGTTGTTTTTTTCTGATGCCAGTTTTCAGTCAGTCCTTCATTTAACTCATGTAACAACTAAATACTACATTTCATGGCCTTAAAAAGTTTACATGGAGAATTATTAATTCCCCTCTTTTATTCTGAATGTCAGTGGCATACTCCAGAAGTTCAGAATGTACCCTCAGAGTTTACCGATGAAAATATTCAACAATCTAAATGCAGAGTTTATTCATCTGTTCGCTCGCTATAACAATCTGTGAGCATGCATCATCTCCACACCGAGGCTGTGCTGCAACAGCATAACTTCAAGTAGCCAATGTGTTGTTTCACCATTCTAATGTACTGTAATAGGTGTCTGGTTACTTTGTGGTTAGTTTGTGAGTCTTTAGGCTAAAACTGTTCATCATGTTCAGCAGTGAATTTAGGTTATAAAATATTTGAAACACAACCCCCGGCTCAAACGCAAATGACAAACTCGAGCATGCTGATATTTTTAAGAGTCACCTCCAACATGTAGCGTTGCTTTGTGGGAGATTCTCATCTATAAGATCGAGGAATCTTAAAGATGTTCTGTGTTATTCATTTTTTTTTATTGTTTAAATGGAGCCTAAGCTGAATGCCGCAGTCTCACAAGCTAAGCTTTTTTTTTTTTTTTTTTCTCACCTCGAGCAGGATAATCAGGCAGCAGCTAAATTAATCTGCCAATTCTTTTAATTTCAAAATGTTTTTATTGAATTGTTTGGTCTATAAAATATTATAAAATAGTGGGGGGAAAAAAAATCACCATTTTTTTCAGTTTACTATGACATGAATCCCCCTTAACATGTTTGCGTTGTTTCACACATTTGTTTTTATATTTACTAGAAATTGGACTTAAACAGTTCATCAATTATCAGAATAGTTACAGATTTATTGTCGATCTTCTTCTTGATTATGTATGAAAATAATCCTTGCAGCTCCGCAGTTCGTAAATCAGCGACCGTATTTTGCAGCCTTACTTCTCAAACCAGATTGCAAAGCTTTTTTTTTTTCTATATTCTTAGTCTTCTTGTCTGTGAAGCTTTTGTGTGGAGGTACAGAGGCTCTGTAGGTCCGTCTGTGCCTTGTGGATAGTTAAGGGACAGCACTGTCCTTACAGGACGTTTTAAAGCCATCAGCGTTAACACTGCACTACTACCAGCCTCAACCAAGGAATGTTAAATCTCTTAAACAGAACTCACCCAGAATGAAAGTCAACATAGGAAACCTCAGGAAAAGTCACTGTGAAATAAAGGTGGACGAGTCCAAATCAACCAAATCGTACCTGATGTAGTAGGCGTAGGCAGGATACTTTTCTAACTCACGTGTTACTCTCTTGCCTCTTTGTGCTTATTGTTAGATTGTTATATAAAAGCTGAAATGCAAACTCTGATTGTGTACTGCATCAAGAAAAGCGAACAAGCGCTTGTTGCTCACACAAACACCAGCTTATTTGATGTTTTTTTTTTTTTTGTTTGTTTTTTTTTTTTTTTTTTACTCATGCAGTACTTCTGCTGTTTGTCCTTAAATCAAATCAACGTATGTACGTCTTTAGGGTAATTCAGTTTTCTTGCCGCTGCACTGTGTTTGCCGGCTTCTGTACTGTCTGTGGTCTGTTTGGGGATTTCTTATTTCCTTCTGCATTATTCTGTGCTTTGCTGAAAGTTTGATGTTTGGATTGGTGACATGGAAATAAAAGTCTTTTTTTTTTTTTTTTTAAATTAATTGAATTATATTGTGTTTTACTGTCACTGATTTGTATTTTTCTCCTCTTCCTCTCATGATATTTCATCATCATAGTGTACATAGCTACTATGGCATTACAGCAACTGTTTAAACTGATGATGATGTTTTACAGGATATTTACTTTCAGGCCAACCCATGATTCAGTGTTTCTGAAGGCTCTGAAGTAAATCAGAAGAGTTAGTCGAGTGAATTAACCATGTATAGTTCAAATATAATGATAATGGCTTTATATTTGCTTTCTGGGGGGTGGTGTTGGGAGGGTTGACACACAACATGACACAGAGATGAACAAAACAAAGTAGCAAACCATTTTTACACCACTCTGCTTCTGATTAAAGGATGAGGCTGGTGATAAGATAGACTTAAGATAAGATAGACTTTATTCATCCCACAACGGGGAAATTCAATAGTAGTAACTAGTGACCATCCATCCATCTGCCACTATCTGGGGTCAGGTTGTAGTTTATTGCCAACACCACTTTCTAAAAGGTCATCCTTTATAAAAAGGGATAGTTATTAATGGCTTTATTAACCATCTATTAATAGTAATACTTACTAATGCTGTATACATCATTTATCATTATCACTGTTAGTAAATAATTGATGAGTTCTCACTTTCAAGTGTGTGTGTGTGTGTGTGTGTTAGTTCTGGATTGGCTCCAGCCTCCTCATGACCCTCTGAAGGATAAATGGGTTTAGCTCATAGGTGGATGGATCATGGGTGAGATGTTCATGAAGATGTTGCTCATCTTCAGGAATCCAAATGTTTTGCTATCTTAACTTCCTGCATAGGGGAGAACTGCAAAGTGGTTTCCCTGATTTTTCAGTAGTTAAACAGGTTTAGTTTTACTTTTGTCTTTAACTTCATGTTATAGAAACCTGCCTATATTAAAACATTTTTTGGCATGGATTTTCTGTAAAATACTAAAACATCCATCCTCAGCAATTTGTAGAATAAATGACAGAAAACTATGGTTTTTTTTTTTTTTCATCTTGTGTTGTCTTTCCCTCTAGACCAGCTTAGGGGTCTGCTTTTTCCCATATGACCATTTCTCCAAGTCAGTCTTCTCCACAAACACAGATCCAGCAGTGGAGCACTGCAGGTTTTTCCAGTTGAAAAGGTTTCCAGGAGTGAAGGTGTTACCCTCCATGTGGATCCTCATTTCACACAGAGACTGCCATGTCCCCAAAGAGAGACTGGTCGTGGTCAAAGCCTCCTCTTGAGCACTGTGCTTTTGCCGATGCCGCCAAGCCATAGAGCCTCATGTCCAGCACACAGAGTCCACTCGTGTGTTGTCAGGCAAGCCCACTGACACCAGCAGAGGGCTTGTAGAGCAGGAAGCTCTGGGAGCTCGGGGGTCTGTGAAGGGTAAAAATCTCATGGGGGCACAAAGCTGTGATGGGCTGCTGAACACGGGGAATGAGCCTAACATAAGGAGGCAACCGACAATGTGTTCAACATGTCTGACTTCCCTCCTCTGACTGTGACTCTCAGCTTCAAGTTACACAGGAGTTTTTAGTACATGTCAGTGAAACAGGAGAAAATATTACATGTGTTGGGGAATATTTTCCATTGCTCTAGTATTTATTTCAGTCAGCAGGATGGTGTACATATGATTTTAAGTAGGGTTGGTTCATTGTTGCAGCAATTTATATAGCATTACATCACAATGTCTGCCATTATAATGGAGGAAAGTCAGAGTATCAAAAGTCTGCTTGGATAATTGCAGGACAGCTGTTTTGCCAAACCCAAGGATAAAATCTTATTTCTTCTTTTTGTTAAAAGTATGAGTCATTTCACCTTTGTTTATGCTCAGCAGGTAAAAGCAGGCAAAGATGAAGAGGAAGCAAAGACAGGCAGACAGAAACAGGGAGGGTGGGGCTGGAGAGCTGCCGGTACATCTACTGGGGAGTGAATGGGGGAATGAGGAAAAGGTGAGTAGGTGGGCCGGGAGGAGTCAGGTGACTGGAGGGCAGGGTGGGTGTGGCCTGGTCTGAAATGAGGAAAGAGTTGAGTGATACTTGGCGAAGGCAGGCAGAGAATGAATAAATGAATAATTGAGGGCACTGAGAGGATGGTGTTGCTGTAGGTTGTCAGACTGTCAGCACACAGTGTGGCAGTGATCTTAAACACAAGTCAGTGGTGGAATGTAACTAAGTGTAAGTTACTTGTACCTGTACTTGAGTATTTCCATGTTCTGATACTTCACATTTAAAATGATGATAGAGTATTTTTCTGTGGTATTGCTACTCACACTGCAGCAAAGGTTCTGAATTCTCCTCCCACCTCTGACAGAACGATGGTTTCACTGTTATTTCCTCTTACGTGGCGTCAACACAATCTCAGGTTTATTCTATTGAACATGATGAAATGATAGAAGTTCTTTTAAAGGAGGCTTGAGTATAAAGGTTGTGTTGCAAACACATGTGTGGGTCCAAAAGTTGTAGCCAAGGTCAGTGCACTGCAAGGCAGTCCCTGCTCTGACTTCACATTTAGATTGCTACATTAAAGTCCTCTTTATTTAAATAAAGGAGCAACAACACAGTGTAAAACATACTCCATTACATAGATGCAGTGTTAGTCTGTGACCTTATTTTATATATATATATACATATATATATATATATATATATATATATTTTATTTTATTTTATTTTTTTTGGTTGGTTGGTCAGTTGCCATTACAGCCTGTGTGCTGTGTCATCAGTTGTTATGCAAGAGACATCTCCTGATTCATAGATTCATAGTATAGAGTATCTTTATACATTAAGTTTCACGGGACTTTCAGTGTAACTAACTGAATTTGTGTTGTTATATTGTAGTTAGTTATACTGGAATGTATGATATTCTCTGTCTTACTAGAAACAACATACACACCAAGTGTAGACCTGTACAGATCTACATTTTAGTAAAGTACAAGAAAGCTCTGAAGCATCTTCTTGTGTACTCTGACCAATAGGCCACAGTGATTATACACTCCACAGCCTATTAAGACATCTCAAACACCAGCTTTTATTGAACCTCTGAGCCTCACAATTATACTGACGGTCTTTGAGCTTTGTTTCCGCCTTGAGCCATTAAAGATTCACCTGTTAAAAGGTTTTCACCTCGTGCTTTTTCATCACATGATCATATGACACCAAGCCTGTACCTGGAATCAGGACGCCACTATTACCATCACATGACAGCTTGATCACACGACAAACAGTGCCCTCTCACAAAAATGTATTTCTACAGAAACTGGATCCCCTGATTGGCTGTAAGTTATAACCGAGGTAGCACCTCTCTCTCTGATTGGCTACAAGTTATAATCGAGGCAGCACCTCTCTCTCTGATTGGTCCGCAGCCTTTCAGTAAACCAACGCTTCCTGGTTAGCTGCAATTGGGGATATAGATTTGTTTTTAAACCTGTCCAACGGTGGGAAAGTCTGACATTGTTGACGAGGGATCAGAATGTCTCCCAAAATCGGCGGCAGCCTGGTCCTGGTCGTCGTCTTCTCTCTTTTTTTAACTGCACATTGTAACTTTCCTACTCTTGACCACATCAAACCGAAAGCCAGCGACAAGGCACAGGGGAGAGCAGTGGTCGGACTGCTGAGACGCCTGCTCGGGAACAGATCTACGGAGTTCATAGTGTCAGTCAACAGAAGTCTTTCCAACGATAGCCTGGATGTGTGCGAGCTCAGGTCCACTAAAAACAACAAGATAGTGGCCACGGGCAGCACCGGAGTTGCCGTAGCTTCTGGCATTTACAACTATTTGAAATATTTCTGCAACTGCCATGTTTCTTGGTCTGGTGATCAGCTGGATCTGCCGCGTCCTCTACCAAAGCTTACCGGCATCTTGCGCATCAACACCCCGCATAGGTCAGTGGCACACAGTGTTTGCATATTGACAAAGACATTCACTGTTCAAAGAACTGTTACCAGCAGCTCGTTGACTCGACACGTATCCAGTTCACTGAGAGTTTATTCCACCAGGACGCGTTGTGAGTTCGTAAATGACTACTAGCTAAATTACTGCTAGCTAAATGACTACCAGTTAAAAGACTACTAGCTAAATGAATACCAGTTAAATGACTATTAGATAAAAGACTGCTTGTTTAATGACGACTCTTTAAATGACCACTAGCTAAAAGACTGCTAACTAGAAGACTGACTACAAGTTAAATGACTAGAAGCTTAAAAACAACTAGCTAAACGACTACTAGCTAAAGCTTTGTCGCTTTCCAAATCAGTTATTTGTATGTCTTCACTGTTATTCTACGAGTTCATTAGATTTAACTGTTAGACAATTGTAACATTGCTTTATGTTATTTTTAAGAATGGAAAGTAAGTATATATATATATAACTTCTTGAGTTTGTGTCAAGTATTTTCTTGACACAAACGTTATGAATGAGACTGCCATGGTTTGTCTGTGTGTTTATTGAATTCTGTGATGGCAGTATTTGGAGGGCTTCCCCCCCCAAGCCCCTCCTCTTCACTCCTCTTCAACACAGCACAACAAAACTCATGGGTGCATGACAAATGCTGCACTGTGGCACATTATTTTTCATTGTTTACTGTGAGCACTATGGACGTGTACCATGGCTCGGCCCTTTAAAGGACCCTTCCTTTCAATTATCTGTTATGCATTAGACCCGCATCAGCTCATCCCAGTTATGTCATGTGCACAGTAGTTAGATTGAAAAAGCTATGGCACACATGGCACAGTTTGCTTTTCCCATCACTGTAACATAGTGGTGGAGGGCAACTCTTAGGTCTTTGGAGGCTTCAATGAACTGCAGGTACCTATAGCAATAGTATGTGCCATTTAACATGCATGTTATTCAGCAATATTCATATTGTAAATACACTAAATAACACATAGGTGTATCAAGTAAACTTAGAAGTGTTTGGGACTTTTAATCTATGGGAAATTACCTATGTCAAACTGGATCTACCCTGCTGGTTTTAATATACAGCGCATGCCATAAATATCTGGACAGTGACAGGTTTTCTGTTGTCTTGTCTCCACACTCCTGCACATTGGATTCAAAATGAAACAGTGACGATAATGTGAACAATTTGTTGTCAGCACTAACCCTAACCTTCAACGTTATTGTTTCTGTTTTAGTCTGATGTGTAGTACGCAACATGCTTACAGACTGTGGTGTATGCAGGCTCACCTGGATGACCTTTGCTATACCATGCCTTTTTTAAAGAGCACTCATCAAAGGACATTGTAGTAATTATTGCCCTTCTGTAGAGCTCAAGGACTTATGAGAGACAGATTTAAAAAAAAAAAAAAAAAACAGATCAAAATGAAAGTAGAAGAAGATGAGGTATTCTGACTTTCAGTCCCTGCTCCTGGTTGCATTTACTGTTGTAATTACCTTATCTGTATTAAGGACTAAACCTGAAAACTCAGATACAAATTCAGAGTACAGGCAAAGAGCGTGGTGCACTACAACAAATAGAACTGGGTGTAGTGTTTTGTAAGTTGGGTGTGAAAGACTAAGAACAAGGCAGGCTTTTAAAAGAGTTATGATATAATATATGGCTGCAGCTCCACCTCCTTGGCCGGAGCCCCGAGGCATGTTCACATTAAGGTGACTGGGAGGAGCGGATTCATTTAAACTAATGTCATCATGACACAGCCAGATTTCATCAAGACCAAATAAATGAATATGATAATCTGAAATTAAATCATTTACTAATACAGATTTAGATGACAGAGATCTAACGTTTAAGAGTCCACATTTAATTCTCCTATTTTGTTGTTAATTTTTATGACTAACTCCTCTTCTGTTCTGTATGCTTTTGATTTATTGGGGGGGCAGACACAGTCTCTGTGGGGTTTTGGGAGGTTGACTTCTGTAATGGAAGCGCAGAAAAACATGTAAGACTGCAACTCTGCCCCTTGGTCTCAACTCTGGGTTGTCATGGATTTGGACTACTAATAAACTTCTAGATTTGAGAGCAGCTCCGTCCAAAGTGGGGTGGATGTTTTCTCCACTAATCAAACCAGGTCCTCCCCAGAAAGTTCGCCAGTTATCTACAAAGCCCATGTTGTTTGCTGGACACCACCTCGACAGCCAGCGGTTCAGTGATGACATGAGGCTTAACTTGTCATCACTGGTCAGATTAGACAGGGGCCCAGAGAAAACTGCAGAATGTAAACACACTGACTCCACATTAATTTTTGTGACCTCTGATTGGTGTAATGGTGCTGCCACTAATCAGAGTCGCTGCAACAACATAGAGCATTTACGCAGACTATAGCGTAGGCTACAGTGTAGGCTCTTTGTGGATCAATGTGCACATCTCTTGGAAGAATGGTGTTCATCCCTCCAGTAGAGTCCAGAGACTTGTAGAATCAAAACCAAGGAGCATTGAAGCTGTTCTGGCAGCTCTTGGCGGCCCAACACCTCACTGAGACACTTTGTTTTCCTTTAATTTCCTTTTTTTTTTTTTTTTTTTTTTTGTAAATCTAGATTCCGTTATTACCAGAACGTCTGCACTTTTAGCTACTCCTCTGTGTGGTGGGACTGGCCGCGATGGGAGAGAGAGATCGACTGGATGGCACTCAATGGAATCAACCTGCCACTGGCTTTCACTGGCCAAGAAGCCCTGTGGCAAGAGGTTAGAGCAGAACTGTTAACCTGAAACTGATTAAACCACAGGAACACAATGAAGAACAGCTCTTAGTATCTATGGTTCCTCCATTACTGGCTTGTTTATAGTTGGATTTAGATAAGTAGGTACATGATACATACCTTGTTATGTGCAGCAGTGCGTGAACATCAGCTTATTAACATGTTTGGTGTCTTCAGGTGTACAGATCCCTTGGGTTGAACGAGTCGGAGATTGAAGAGTTCTTCTCTGGCCCGGCGTTCCTGGCCTGGAACCGTATGGGAAACATGTTCAAGTTTGGTGGACCCCTGCCACAGTCCTGGCACGTGAACCAGCTCCTCCTCCAAGTACTGAAACCTCCAGTTTAAAGCTACTATTTCTCAATAAACAGGAACATCTGCCATCAGAATCATTTAAAGAGCCTATAATCGCATCAGGATCCCGTATACAGTGGATTCATTTTGAACTACAAGTATTTGGACAGACCATCTGAAATTTAAAAGTGAAAATAATTTATGCTTTAATTTTTTTGAAGTAGTCAGAGGTCTGAAATTTAATTCCAGTTGATTAAAAATTGGGTTTTTATTTTTGTAGTAGTGGCAGCCACATCTGTGTTAATGATAACATTGTTCTCACCAACATAAAAACTGAAACCTCCAGGCAGTGGTGAAGTGTAGTTTCTATCTAGTCAGTTTATTTGCTGTTAATGCTTTTGTACTTCTGCTTTCATAAAGTTATGAATGTGGGACTTTAACTTGGAGTGGAGCATTTTTCATAGTAAATCATCTCAGTACTTCCTCCACCTCTGTCTCCAGGGCAGCCATATTACCTACGACACTGTATGTGGAGGTAAAATTGAAAGTGAATACACCTGAAATGTTTGTCCCTCAAGCACAGTGGGTCAGAACTGAAGCAGGAAGTGGCTTTGTAAACAGCAGACACCGCTCTTTGTTTTCTCTTCCACTTAAATTTGGCTGATGTGGTGATTTGCTATGAGCAGGTCAGATCATCTGACTTCTGGTGTTTCCAGCTGTTCCTGATCAGGAATGGTGACCAAAGCTGCAATAACAGCAGAATTATCATTTAAAGTTCCTGTTTTTTTGTTGTTGTTTTTTTTGAAGTCACAGTTTTTGTAGTTGAATTTGTGTTTATTTGAAATGTCGACTGACGGATTTCAGCTCAGGGGCTGTTTTGGGTTGAGTCCCCTCACATAACATTTCCTCTCTTTTTGTAGTTTAAAATCTTGGAGCGAATGAGATCGTTTGGGATGATCCCCGTGCTGCCAGCCTTCTCCGGGAACATTCCCAGGGGAATCCTCAGGTGACTCACAATTTGTACTAAAGATCTTTTCAGTATGTCTAACTCCGTGTAAAGTTGTCTGTAAAGTTGTAAAGTTTCGTGACTCTATCTTTCATCTTGTTATGATGCTGTCAAGGTGAGACAGACAGACAGACACCTGCCGAAGTATTCAAAACCACATCTGTGTTCGTCCAAGTACACTGTGGCATTAAGGGAATTTCTAAGAAGATAGAGTTAGAGCTCCAGCAGACCGTCATTTCTCTCCAGCCTCTGTACATTCTGTTTCCTGCACTTCTGTGTCTCACCTCCTTGCTGAATTTCACATAACCAGTCTGTTCAGATTCCGAACCTTTGAATCAGTCAGGTGTTTCTTGTATTTCAGGTTGTATCCGGCAGCAAATGTCACCAGACTGGGGCCTTGGGCTCAGTTCAACTGCAGCTTTTCGTGCTCCTATATCTTAGACCCTCGGGACCCGCTTTTCCTCCAGATCGGTACCCTCTATCTGTCCCAGGTGGTGAAGCAGTTTGGGACAGATCACGTCTACAACACCGACACCTTCAATGAGATGATCCCTCCTTCCTCTGACCCCGCCTACCTGTCCTCAGTCAGTCGCTCTGTCTTTGCCTCAATGACAGCAGGTGAGTGTCTGGATGAATAACATCCTGTTCACATGGTAAGTTTGAAACTTGACAGTGCGTGTAAGTTCTCTGAATGCTGATATTTTGGGATACAATTACAATAATTGCCCTAGTTTGGTGACCCGTAGACGACCTGTTGTCCAGCTCTCTTACTCAGTCTTTCTCAAGCTACCCACTGAGTTTCAGCCATGTTTGAGAACTGTCCCCCTTCTTGTTCCTCATCCAAATCTCATTTTTTCACCCCAGTTGATCCTCAGGCCATTTGGCTGATGCAAGGCTGGCTGTTCTTCAGTGCTGCAGCGTTCTGGAAGCCACCCCAGATTCAGGCCCTACTACACGGAGTGCCCCTTGGACGAATGATCGTACTGGACCTGTTTGCGGAGACCGAGCCGATTTTTTCGTACACCGAGTCCTTCTACGGACAGCCGTTTATCTGGTGCATGTTACACAACTTCGGTGGTAACAGTGGTTTCTATGGCACAGTGGAGAGCATCAACTCAGGGCCCTTTAAAGCCTTGCAGTTCCCAAACTCCACCATGGTGGGCATAGGCATGACACCTGAGGGCATTGAGCAGAATCCAGTGATGTACGAGCTGATGAGCGAGCTGGCTTGGCGCAAGGAGCCAGTCAACCTGTCCAAGTGGGCGTCCCTGTATGCGATCCGCCGTTATGGCAGCACACAAGAGAACCTGACCGCCGCATGGCAGCTCCTGTTCACCAGCGTCTACAACTGCACCGTGCCGCATTACCGAAACCACAACCACAGCCCGCTAGTGCGCAGACCCTCCTTTCACATGAATTCTGGGATTTGGTATGACCCAGCTGACTTGTACAAAGCCTGGCGGCTGTTTATGGAGGTGGCTCCTTCTCTCATGTCCAAGGAGACGTTCCAGTACGACCTCGTGGACGTGACTCGGCAGGTCCTACAAGTCCTGACGACGTCCTTTTACCAGGACATCGCAGATGCCTTCCAGCGACAAAAGCTGCCAGAGCTGCTGACCGTAGGCGGCGTGCTGGTCTACGACCTCTTTCCTGAGCTCAATCGTTTGCTGAATAGCAACCGCAATTTCCTGTTGGGGACGTGGCTGGAGCGGGCGCGATCCTTAGGCCTGGACGAGAAGGAGGCACAGCTGTATGACATTAACGCCAGAAACCAGCTCACACTGTGGGGTCCCAGTGGTGAGATCCTGGATTACGCCAGTAAAGAGTGGGGAGGCCTCATGGAGGACTACTACGCACAGCGCTGGGGACTGTTTGTCCACACGCTAGTGGAGTGTCTGGACAGTGGGCAACCGTTCAAGCAGGACGCCTTCAACCAGGCAGTGTTTCAGGTAGAGAGGGGATTCATTTACAACGGTAGGAAGTACCCAACCACGCCTCAGGGAGACACGTACCAGATTGCCCGCAGGATCTTCCTCAAGTACTACCCACAGGCCTTAAAGAGACTATAGTGAGCACAGACTACACTTTGGGGAAAAAAAAAAAACTTGTCTCAAGTCACAGCGAGAAGAATGTCTTCCTCCACCTCCAGTTCTGCGTGGCTGTCCCAAAACATGTTGATCTGACCACCTGAACTTACAGCAGCAATTTGTTCTGCACATGTAGTAACATGAGGGAAAAAAAAACCATTCTGCTAATATCCACACTAATCAAATATCCAATCATGCCTTATAAATGAGGAGAACATTAAGACGTGGTACTGACTGTAAAGGTGAAGGCGTTGATTTAGTGTGTGCGTGTGTGCATGTATGTTGATACTATTTTTTGATTCAACTAGTTTTAAATATTTTTGGTAAGATTTCTTGTCACAACAGTCTCATGTCTGTGTGTTAATCAGGGTGTGGCTAGCTTAGCTTAGCTGAGCATACAGACTGGAAGCAGAGGGAGGCAGCTAGCCTGGTTCAGTCCAAAGTGATAACAAGACTAAAGCTGAGTCATTTACAGAGTGAATACTGTGCGTTTCACCTGTTTACAAACAGAAAGACAGAAAGAAGAAACAGTTTGTGGTTTTAAGGGCGGAGTTAGCTGCCTTAACAGTGTCTAATGAATCGTAGTTGATCCATCTGCACGGTACTTGCGTGCAGCATCTTTGGCAACAGCAACCTGGCTTCAAGACTTCAGGAAGTAGCTCACACACATCGTGCCTGTCTGTTGTTCTGACAACAGTGATTTATTTTTTATCCGATAATGCTCAGCTGTGACGTGTACTATCTGCCATATTCCACAGCACATATACTGGAAAAGGGAAAAAAAAAAAAAAAGCACAATGTATGTCTCTTCTGTGAAGGATCTCATCAGCGTTGCCGCCTCTCTCTGGCAGAATCACCTCTTCAGTGCCCTGGAACCTTAGTGATGAGATGTCATGTTTGAAATGATTAAAATGTTCTCTGTATCATTAATGCATCTCTTGTGTTCACTTCTTCTTTGTTCTAATAGATGTAATGTTCTGCCAGCATAGAATAACCCACATGGACATCATATAGATAACGTGTGAGGAGGAACATGTGATGACATCCATGATGAAGTACTCCATCTTCGCAGTGTGAGGATGAGTAGGATAGTCCCCTGTGATCATACACATTTGTAGCCTCCATTTGAAAGGGTTCGAGAACAAGTGCATCATTACGAACAAAAACAGTTAAATCTATGTGCAAGATTTTTTACAAATCTAATGAATGAACACTCTGTCACGACCACCTTTCCAACAGCCTGAAACCTATATGACGAGATGTCAGGTTTCCAGCAGAAGACTTTAATGATTTTAAACTGAGAGACACTCCCACAGGAGAGAAATCCCCCCAACCCCCGTGGAACCAAGATGGGCTGAGCATTATCTGCATAAGATCACTGTTGTAAGAACAGTTCACAAACTGTTTCTTTGTTGAATGTTACTATACCTACAAGCAGTATTCTCAAACATTTTAAAGTCAAGGCCCCCAAATGAATATGCATTGTGGAGGCTCATTTCAAAGACTTATGCTAACGTTACTTGATGGACAGACGCCATTAACATCACCTCCACCTTCCAACGGACCACTCCGTCGTCACAAGTTAAATATTTCACCTCTTCACAACGCTACGAAGTTGACTGATATAGATTATGATTCTTACCTCTCTTAAGTCTCGGCGTAGCCAAAGCAAAACTACAGACGGTTTAGAAACGTGAACACAGATTCTGGTCGTTTCTTTCGCCCCATAGTAACTTAAGTAAATACTGGACTCATTTTTCACAAGACATACCTCTTCTGAACATTTTGACACGAAAATGGCAATTTTCAGATGGACACACCAGGAGAAAATGAACTTTGACCTGTCACTGTCGCAATAACACACTCTCACGAGATTTTGGAACAGCTCTCCATAGATTTGTCCAATGAGTTTGCATTGCGCGCATGGTCATGGGGGGCAGAACTGACTTGATTTGGAAGAAACAGCATGGCTTCTAAAGAATAAGGACTAAAAGTAAGTACTTTGTTAAATTTATCCAAGTAGGAGAGAGAATTAATGCAGGATAAAGAATAAACAAGTGAAAGTGAAATTGGAAGTGATAAGACGCTTGCTATAAAATGTATTTCTTTTTACTAAAGAGCTGATTAGATGGAAACCCCTATAATGAACAAACACTTGATGCTTCATCATAACATAGAGTTTTACTTTTACAAAAAGTTCCACTGTATATTCCAGCAACTTGTGTCTGTATTTATATAGTATTGGAGTGTCAAAATGACCAGACGAAAACCTGGAATGACCAAGAAAGACTGCACAATTGGTGAGTAGCCTGGCATAGCCGTGTTGCAGCAAACTTGCAGCAGATATAATATTTAATACCTTATTTTCCTCCCTGCAGCCACCAATGTGGAGACTGATCGGTAATATTAAGGCTGTTAACATAAGGCCATCATCCTTTCATATAGGTCACCGTGTGGCTGCAGCCTCATGTTTGGTTTGCTGCTGTGGCATCTGACTCATTATATTTTGTCTCTGAGCAGATCCTGCTAAAATATGACAAAATCATTTGAGTGTAAGAATGTGATATACAGGCTGACACTATATAAGTTTTGCATTGTGACAAGATGGGTTTTTTTTTTACGTGTAATGATTTTTATTCTATTTTATTACCAGCACAAGGAAGCATGGCACAAGAGAGTATTTCAACTGTTGACTCTATCAAAGACAATGAAGAACCATCTTCCACATCATCCTTCAGAGATCCTCCTGATGGCCTAACAAATGAACTACATGGCAATGATGATCCATCTCAATCATTTGAGGAAGCGATTTGGCGTATGATAATGGACATATATTCAGTGAGGGATTTTAAGAGTGTTTGAGTGAGGAGTGTGCAGAAGAGTCAAATTTCAAGGACACAACAGACAAACCATTATATGACATTGCAACAATAACTGTGGCAGAGTGCCTCATGGCTTACATAAACTGTCATAAAGTGTTAAGGTCCTTAGCGATTTGCTTAAAATGTTCAAGTTGCTTTGTCCAGATAGTCTGAATACAGACTGCTTCAACAGTATACAGACGTTCAAAGACTTTTTTTTCCTCCCACTCTGCATCATCCCCTATTGTATTGCATAAATGTTGCAGTAATTGTTTTATGTCATTAGGTGAACAATTAGAATGTCTGTCTTGTGGGACCAGTGTGTCAGAAGAAAGATCCTCATTCTTCATAGAGGTTCCAATTGAGGCTCAAATAAGGTCATTGTTTTTCAGAAGGTTTTCAGAAGCTCAATTTTATATAATATTTGCCTCAATTGATTACTTATTTTCTCAAGAGATAAACTGAGATCAGATTGAGGTATGATCTCTTGTTTCATATTGAGACTCATTTGAGAGCTTGCACTACTCTCATTTTTCTTTTTGTTGAGACGCTAGAAAGGACACTAATCTGAGAACTCAAATAGTGAGCAGTGAGAGACAGAACCATGTATATTTCTCACCGAGACATAACTGAGATAGGGGTTCCAAGTAAGGATATTAATTTGAGACAAACTTGAGAGCAGCACAATATGTCTCATTTTTCTCTTAAGCTGAGATCGGGAAAAGAGACAGCTGTGAGAGAATTTAGAGAACTCGCACAGTGCTCACTGTGAGACTTATTTCTCAGGAGAAACATTTGAGAAGAATGAGAAAACCACTTTGTTCTTGATTAGTGCTCATTGAAGTCTAGGAGATGTAAATGTGACATAAAGGAGATCTCATCCTCAATTTTGCTTTGATATGGGTGGCTTGTTGTCACCTATGTTTGATGTTTTTTAATGAGCTTTGATTTGTTTTGAACTCTTTGCTATGTGTGTAAAAGTCCAAATAAACTCTGTTGTGTTGCCTCTTTTGATATCTCTTAACTGGGAAAGCCACAGGTGACACACACCTTTGAAAGAAATTCACTGTGGCCCGTTTGAAGTAGGGAACTTTTGGTAAACTTCATACTATAGTCTTAATATTGTCTTCATATTGGAAGATAATTGACAGCAGATTCACTGGTTGACTATGTTTGCTTTTGAACACACCTTATATGACATACATAGTTTGCATTGTCCAGATTCAGACTGACCCATTACACCATTGCACTATTGGTATTTGTGGGAAAAAAAGCAGTTGTTCTGTTGGTTGTGTTGTCGTTCTGTAGTGCCTGAGAGCAAAGGGAAACCAAAGTCAGATTCCTTGTGTGTCTGCATAAATCTGGCCAATAAAACTGATTCTGATTGAAGTCTTTAATGCATAAAGCCATGGAGTCAGAATGAAAGTGAACCCCTGGCAATTTGTGCTCATTTCAAACACTAGTTCCGTGTTGGACCCCCATTCCGACGTTACTGCTGCTTTATGAGGGCAGTCACCGCAGGTCCCTCCTACCACCTAACCTATTAGGCCCGTCCAATCAGAGTCCAGTTTGAGCCGCGCCAAAACTCAGTTGCACCTGTTGCCCATGCGCTAATCAAACCCATGTGACCGGGGAGGATAGGGCTCAGCCAATAGCAGGGCAGAATTTCATTTGCAGGTGCGGGGAGACGCTGGCTCGAGTCTCCCGTGGAATACGGGATGCCTCGGTAACGTTCTGCTTTGTCTAATTTTTTTTTTCTGGTAAGTGGAGCGAACTGAACTCGTTACCTATAGACAGAGGAAGCCTGTGTGTTCAATGTTTAGCGGGTTATTTGTTATTGTATTTTCTGGTGCACAGTGAAAGCTGTGGCTGAGAGCAAAGAGACGATTCAGGCCAAGTGGAGCTGGAACTTCTGCGTGAGCCCGAGACAGGAAGTCCACGTGTCCGGAGCAGTCCAGAGGAAAAATGGCGGACGTGGAGGCCAGGTAAGGCCCACACAGAACGTTTAAAATGCAGAGCTTGAGGTGATTTGTGACCAGAGGATAACATGTTTGATTATGTGCTGGGTTTCCGCAGGACGGACGAAGGGATCCAGCGGAGCAGCCGAGACCATTTGGGAGAAATCACCGCGCTTGGCTTCGCTCATCGGCTCTACACTTGTGTGTGTGTGTGTGTGTGTGTGTGTGTGTGTGTGTGTGTGTGTGATCTGAGTGTTGCAAGTGCAGGCTTGTGTCTTTAGCTCGGTTGAGATGGGCTTTGTAACCAGTATAGCCGCTTTGGAGTTTGGGACTGGCCAAGTATTGGCAAGGCTTAGTTGTGGATGGATTCCGTGTGTGGAAGGAAGTCGGGCCTGCTTCGATTTGGAGCGCGCGTTTGTTTTTGCTGGGCCGTTGCGTCGGTGTTGTCGGTATGTGGAAGCATATATGCAGTTGTGATCCGGACACAACTGTGTGTATGTGGAAGCCGGTGGGCAGATGGTGTTGGCAGCATGGGTTGAGTTGTGTGTCGTGTTGTCAGGGTTAGTTGATTGTGGGTAGTTGTTGGTGTGGATGGCCCCGGGGTCCGTGTAAGGTGTGTGTTCAGCAGTGTGGATGAGGCCATGGTCAGTGAGGGCCCTCAGCTGCACCTTGAAGTGTTGCTGAATGTCTAAAATTCCAGGTTTAATATCCAAAGCCCGTGTATGAGTGAGTGTGTGCATGTGCCTTCTCTGCAGGAAGGATGAGCTGCTCCAGGATCATCAGAGGGTAAGAGAAAGCACCTAAATCAACATTGATCAGTGTTTCTACATTTAAACATGTGTCTGTCTGTGTGTGTTTAGCAGGTAGCTGCATCTGTCTGAGTGGGACTCCAGCTTGGATGAGGCCATGGCCAGTGTGGAGCCCAGGTACGCCCCCTGCTGCATGTGGAAGTGTTGTAAGATGTTTTAACTTCCAGGGTTTGACTTGCCCAGCACCTGTGGCTAATGTTGAGTGTGTTTCTTTGTGTGTTGTGCAGGATGGAGGAGCTGCTGATCCAGAGAACCATGAGGATGCATGTTGGCCAATACTGCTCAGTGTTTGTACACTGAAGGATTCATTTGTGTACACTCCCCAGCAACAGTGTGTGTACTGCATCTGAGTGGAAGACCTGGGGAAAAGAACTTCAAGGACTCATCAATCACAGTGGTCACGTGACTGTCGGCCTGCTGAAGCAGGGATGGAACCACTGTCTCAACGCTTCGGCTTCAAAAGATGGATACTGCATCGAGCATAACATCACTAGTTGTGCAGGATGGAGGAGCTGATCAAGAGGACCATGAGAAGATGCATCTTCACCAATAATGATCAATGTTTCTACATTGAAGGACTCAGTTGTATCTTGCTGTTGTTTGTTGTGGGTTTTTTTTTCTGTTCCTTTGTGTTCAGCAGGTGGCTGCATCTGGCTGAGTGGGGCTCCAGCTTGGATGAGGCTGTGGCCAATGTGCAGCCCAGGTAGCCCTGTTGCACAATCTTAAAAAAAAAAAAAAAATTCTGAATAGTTTTGTATCCAAAGTTTTTTTTTTTTTTTTTAGTTCTCTGCAGGTTGATTGACTGTGACCTCCTCCATGACCTTCATGCCAAAGTGGAGCTCAGGTAGGCCTCCTGCTGCATCTGGACATTTTGCAAAATGCAAGGTTAGACTTTCTTTCTTCCTGTGGCTCATGTTTAGTTTCTTTGTGCATTGTGCAGGATGGAGCAGCTGATGGAGAGGACCACGAGAGACAAGGTGAGTGTCAATGTCGCTCAGTCTTTATTTTTTTTAATTTTTTTTATTATTATTATTATTTTTAAAACCTTAAAGGGTTCATGTGTGTCTCACTGTCTCTGTTTCTGTGTTGAATTCAGGAAGCATTGGATCAGAGGCAGTTGGTGTGTGTCCTGGGCCATGAAGAGGAAGAATTGTATAGAGCTTTGTCTCCTGGTGGGTTTGTTTGCAAATAAAGGTTTGATTTGTACCCAGTGCCAGTTGTCTGTTTGTTGGCTGTGCTTATTTTGTGATGTACAAACTAATTTCAAGGCTGCATGGAGTTTGGAGAATGTGCTGTGTTTAAACTTGACTGGCTCCACACTTTAACATTTCAACCTTAGGTTTAGGACTTTTAGTTAATTCTTTAAGTGGCTAGAGTCATCTGTGAGGACTGTCAGAGTGTGAATGTAGTTGAAATATTTTCAGTTGTAGGTAACAGAAAATTTTTAGACCAATAGTTAATAGGCAGATGAAACAGTGCAGGCTGTGCTGTGTGGATGTCAGATTCTCAGGCTTTAACCTGTGAGGTGTTAGATGCACCACTTAGACTTGACAGTTTGACAAACTCTTGGTTTAAACAGACCAAACCTATGTTAGAGAGCTGTGTGCTTTGGCTGTTGGCCTGTGGTGTCTGGGTGCCACAGTATAAGAGTTTAAACTATTAGCTGTTGGATGCAATAGTAAGACCTATGGGTAACTGTTAGCTTTACCACTTTGACTCTAGACATGAATTAAATAAGTAGATGTGTGTAATAGTTGGCTTTATATGTCTGACTTGTTTGGTACGACCACATGTATGTTAGAGTTTGGCACTGTGACTTTTAGACTGTGGTGTGTGGACGCCAGGCTGAGTTTAAACCCAGATGTGATAGACTGACAAATGTTCAGCGTTTTTACACATATCCATTAATGTCTCTTTCCAGCTGCATGTGGCTGAGTGGGGCTCCAACTTGGATGAGGCCATATCCAGGGTGGAGCTCAGGTACGCCCCCTGCTGAATGTGGAAGTGTAGCAAAACATTTAAAATAGGTCTGACTGTTTGTACCTGTATCTGATGTAGAGTGTGTTTGTCCTGTGCAGGATGGAGGAGCTGATCCAGAGGACCATGAGAAACAAGGTGAGAGAGAGCATGTTGGTCAGTGTTTCTACACATATGCATGCATTAATTTCTGTCTGTGTGTATGAGTGAGTGTGTGCATGTGCCTTCTCTGCAGGAAGGATGAGCTGCTCCAGGATCATCAGAGGGTAAGAGAAAGCACCTAAATCAGCATTGCTCAGTGTTTCTACATTTAAACATGTGTCTGTCTGTGTGTGTTTAGCAGGTAGCTGCATCTGTCTGAGTGGGACTCCAGCTTGGATGAGGCCATGGCCAGTGTGGAGCCCAGGTACGCCCCCTGCTGCATGTGGAAGTGTTGTAAGATGTTTTAACTTCCAGGGTTTGACTTGCCCAGCACCTGTGGCTAATGTTGAGTGTGTTTCTTTGTGTGTTGTGCAGGATGGAGGAGCTGCTGATCCAGAGAACCATGAAGATGCATGTTGGCCAATACTGCTCAGTGTTTGTACACTGAAGGATTCATTTGTGTACACTCCCCAGCAACAGTGTGTGTACTGCATCTGAGTGGAAGACCTGGGGAAAAGAACTTCAAGGACTCATCAATCACAGTGGTCATGTGACTGTCGGCCTGCTGAAGCAGGGATGGAACCACTGTCTCAACGCTTCGGCTTCAAAAGATGGATACTGCGTCGAGCATAACATCACTAGTTGTGCAGGATGGAGGAGCTGATCAAGAGGACCATGAGAAGATGCATCTTCACCAATAATGATCAATGTTTCTACATTGAAGGACTCAGTTGTATCTTGCTGTTGTTTGTTGTGGGTTTTTTTTCTGTTCCTTTGTGTTCAGCAGGTGGCTGCATCTGGCTGAGTGGGGCTCCAGCTTGGATGAGGCTGTGGCCAATGTGCAGCCCAGGTAGCCCTGTTGCACAATCTTTAAAAAAAAAAAAAAAAAGTTTTTTTTGAATAGATTAGTATCCAAAGTTGTTTTTTTTTTTTGTTTTTTTTAATTTTCATTTTTTTTTTAATTTGCTGCAGGTGGGCAGAGCTGATCCAGAGGATCCTTTGAGACCAGGTGAGCAAGAGCCATATTGTAGTGTTTCTACACTTATACATGCACTAATTTTACACTTTGTGTGTGTGAGAGAGAGAGTGTGTTGTAGATGTATGCTGGGTGGAGCCAGTGAAGGTGCTGCTGGTGAGGATAGAGCGCCATCGTGTGGGAGTGAGGGACACACTGCAACTTTTCATGTATTGTCAGAGCTCTTTGTAGTCAGTGGATTAAACAAATAATATCAAGGGCTGTTTCAAAGGTGGTTTGTGTGCTGATGCTTCCTGTTTGTGTTTCTCTTGCAGGATGGCAGAGCTTATTTGGAGGGTCATGAGAGACCAGGTGAGACGTTGTCTGTTGGTTAACATTATTTAGTGTTTCTACACATATGCATGCATTAATTTGTGTGTGTGTGTCTCTGAGTGTGTGAGTGTTGGAAGTGCAGGCCTGTCTTCAGCTCAGTTTAGATGGGCTTTGTTCTGTATCCAGGTGCATTGGAGTTTGGGTGTGGCTGAGTATTGTCAGGGCTCAGTTGTGGATGGATTCAGTGAGTGTGAAAAGCTTTGAGGTCGGTGTAGGTTTAGAGTCTTTGTGCTTGTGTCAGTGTCGTCTGTAGGTGGAAGCATATATGCAGTTGTGATCCGGACACAACTGTGTATATGTGGAAGCCTATGGGCAGATAGTGTTGGAAGTGCAGGCTGAGGTGTGTAGCTCTGTGTTGTCAGGCTCAGTTGTGGTTATTTGTCAGTGTGGGTTTAGTGTGTGTTAGAGTAGTTGGCTCTTTCTGTAGAGGCTGTGGATAGTTGTGTGTTGTTGATGGAGCTGTGTGGCTCGGTGGTTAGGTGCTGTACTTGGGCCTGTAGGTGTGAGTCTGTGTGTGGCTGTGTTCAACAGGTTGATTGACTGTGACCTCCTCCATGACCTTCATGCCAAAGTGGAGCTCAGGTAGGCCTCCTGCTGCATCTGGACATTTTGCAAAATGTTTGAAAATGCAAGGTTAGACTTTCTTTCTTCCTGTGGCTCATGTTTAGTTTCTTTGTGCATTGTGCAGGATGGAGCGGCTGATGGAGAGGACCACGAGAGACAAGGTGAGAGTCAATGTCGTTCAGTCTTTATTTTTTTAAAATTTTTTATAATTATTATTTTTTTAAACCTTTAAGGGTTCATGTGTGTCTCACTGTCTCTGTTTCTGTGTTGAATTCAGGAAGCATTGGATCAGAGGCAGTTGGTGTGTGTCCTGGGCCATGAAGAGGATGAATTGTATAGAGCTTTGTCTCCTTTTGGGATTGTGGAGGGTGTGTTTACAAATAAAGGTTTGATTTGTACCCAGTGACAGTTGTCTGTTTGTTGGCTGTGCTTATTTTGTGATGTACAAACTAATTTCAAGGCTGCATGGAGTTTGGAGAATGTGCTGTGTTTAAACTTGTTGACTGGCTCCACACTTTAACATTTCAACCTTAGGTTTAGGACTTTTAGTTAATTCTTTAAGTGGCTAGAGTCATCTGTGAGGACTGTCAGAGTGTGAATGTAGTTGTAATATTTTCAGTTGAAGGTAACAGAAAATTTTTAGACCAATAGTTAATAGGCTGATGAAACAGTGCAGGCTGTCAGATTCTCAGGCTTTAACCTGTGAGGTGTTAGATGCACCACTTAGACTTGACAGTTTGACAAACTCTTGGTTTAAACAGACCAAACCTATGTTAGAGAGCTGTGTGCTTTGGCTGTTGGCCTGTGGTGTCTGGGTGCCACAGTATAAGAGTTTAAACTATTAGCTGTTGGATGCAATAGTAAGACCTATGGGTAACTGTTAGCTTTACCACTTTGACTCTAGACATGAATTAAATAAGTAGATGTGTGTAATAGTTGGCTTTATATGTCTGACTTGTTTGGTACGACCACATGTATGTTAGAGTTTGGCACTGTGACTTTTAGACTGTGGTGTGTGGATGCCAGGCTGAGTTTAAACCCAGATGTGATAGACTGACAAATGTTCAGCGTTTTTACACATATCCATTAATGTCTCTTTCCAGCTGCATGTGGCTGAGTGGGGCTCCAACTTGGATGAGGCCATATCCAGGGTGGAGCTCAGGTACGCCCCCCTGCTGAATGTGGAAGTGTAGCAAAACATTTAAAATAGGTCTGACTGTTTGTACCTGTATCTGATGTAGAGTGTGTTTGTCCTGTGCAGGATGGAGGAGCTGATCCAGAGGACCATGAGAAACAAGGTGAGAGAGAGCTTGTTGGTCAGTGTTTCTACACATATGCATGCATTAATTTCTGTCTGTGTGTATGAGTGAGTGTGTGCATGTGCCTTCTCTGCAGGAAGGATGAGCTGCTCCAGGATCATCAGAGGGTAAGAGAAAGCACCTAAATCAGCATTGATCAGTGTTTCTACATTTAAACATGTATCTGTCTGTGTGTGTTTAGCAGGTAGCTGCATCTGTCTGAGTGGGACTCCAGCTTGGATGAGGCCATGGCCAGTGTGGAGCCCAGGTACGCCCCCTGCTGCATGTGGAAGTGTTGTAAGATGTTTTAACTTCCAGGGTTTGACTTGCCCAGCACCTGTGGCTAATGTTGAGTGTGTTTCTTTGTGTGTTGTGCAGGATGGAGGAGCTGCTGATCCAGAGAACCATGAGGATGCATGTTGGCCAATACTGCTCAGTGTTTGTACACTGAAGGATTCATTTGTGTACACTCCCCAGCAACAGTGTGTGTACTGCATCTGAGTGGAAGACCTGGGGAAAAGAACTTCAAGGACTCATCAATCACAGTGGTCATGTGACTGTCGGCCTGCTGAAGCAAGGATGGAACCACTGTCTCAACGCTTCGGCTTCAAAAGATGGATACTGCGTCGAGCATAACATCACTAGTTGTGCAGGATGGAGGAGCTGATCAAGAGGACCATGAGAAGATGCATCTTCACCAATAATGATCAATGTTTCTACATTGAAGGACTCAGTTGTATCTTGCTGTTGTTTGCTGTGGGTTTTCTTTCTGTTCCTTTGTGTTCAGCAGGTGGCTGCAGGTGGCTGCATCTGGCTGAGTGGGGCTCCAGCTTGGATGAGGCTGTGGCCAATGTGCAGCCCAGGTAGCCCTGTTGCACAATCTTAAAAAAAAAAAAAAAGTTTTTTTTTTTTTTTGTTTGTTTTTTTTTTGAATAGATTAGTATCCAAAGTTTTTTACATTTTTATTTATTTATTTATTTTCTGCAGGTGGGCAGAGCTGATCCAGAGGATCCTTTGAGACCAGGTGTGTGAAGGCCACATTGTGCAGTGTTTCTACCCATATGCATGCATCCATGTCTGAGTGTGAGAATGTGTCTATATTAAAATCAGAAGGCAGTGCCTGCTTTTGTCTTTAATGCACTTTAGATGGGGCTTAGTTCAGTTCTGGGGGGGCTCAGGTTAGGCCCCTGCTGCAGCTGGAAGTGAAGCAAAATATTATAAGTTCAAGGACTGACTTGATTAGTATCCAAAACCAATGTGTTTGTGTTTTTCAGCAGGAGTGAGAGGACCATTTGAGACCAGGTGAGCAAGAGCCACATTGTAGTGTTTCTACACTTATACATGCACTAATTTTACACTTTGTGTGTGTGAGAGAGAGAGTGTGTTGTAGGTGTATGCTGGGTGGAGCCAGTGAAGGTCCTGCTGGTGAGGATAGAGCACCATCGTGTGGGAGTGAGGGACACACTGCAACTTTTCATGTATTGTCAGAGCTCTTTGTAGTCAGTGGATTAAACAAATAATATCAAGGGCTGTTTCAAAGGTGGTTTGTGTGCTGATGCTTCCTGTTTGTGTTTCTCTTGCAGGATGGCAGAGTTTATTTGGAGGGTCATGAGAGACCAGGTGAGATGTTGCCTGTTGGTTAACATTGTTTAGTGTTTCTACACATATGCATGCATTAATTTGTGTGTGTGTGTGTCTCTCTGATTGTGTGAGTGTTGGAAGTGCAGGCCTGTCTTCAGCTCAGTTTAGATGGGCTTTGTTCTGTATCCAGGTGCATTGGAGTTTGGGTGTGGCTGAGTATTGTCAGGGCTCAGTTGTGGATGGATTCAGTGTGTGTGAAAAGCATTGAGGTTGGTGTAGGTTTAGAGTCTTTGTGTTTGTGTCAGTGTCGTCTGTAGGTGGAAGCATATACGCAGTTGTGATCCGGACACAACTGTGTATATGTGGAATCCTATGGGCAGATAGTGTTGGAAGTGCAGGCTGAGGTGTGTAGCTCTGTTGTGGTTATTTGTCAGTGTGGGTTCAGAGTGTGTTAGATGTAGTTGGCTCTTGATGTAGAGGCTGTGGATAGTTGTGTGTTGTTGATGGAGCTGTGTGGCTCGGTGGTTAGGTTCTGTACTTGGGCCTGTAGGTGTGGGCCTGTAGGTGTGAGTCTGTGTGTGGCTGTGTTCAACAGGTTGATGAAGATTGGCAGGAAGCTCATGGAGGAGGTCGCTGTCAAAGTGGAGCTCAGGTAGGCCTCCTGCTGCATGTGGAGGTTTTGCAAAAATGTTTGAAAATGCAAGGTTAGACTTTCTTTCTTCCTGTGGCTCATGTTTACTTTCTTTCTACGTTGTGCAGGATGGAGCAGCTGATGGAGAGGACCACGAGAGACAAGGTAAGAGCAAGCATGTTGCTCAACATGGCTCAGTGTTTTGGGTTTTGTTTTTGTTGTTGTTGTTTTTTTTGTTGTTTGTTTGTTTTTTAAACATTTAAGGGTTCATTTGTGTCTCACTGTCTCTGTTTCTGTGTTGAATTCAGGAAGCGTCGGGTCAGAGGCAGTTGGTGTGTGTCCTGGGCCATGAAGAGGAAGAATTGTATAGAGCAAATTAAAGGCTTGATTTGTACCCAATGGCAGTTGTCTGCTTGTTGGCTGTGCTTATTTTGCAATGTCCCAACTGATTTCGAGGTTGCGCTGGTTTACAGCCATCTGTGACGACTGCCAGAGTGTAAATGTAGTTGTAATATTTTGGGTTTTCTGTTAATTTTTTAGACAAATAGTTGTAGATGAAACAGTGCAGGCTGTGCTGTGTGGATGCCAGATTCTTAGGCTTTAAACTGTGAGGTGTTAGATGCACCACTTACACTTGATAGTTTTAAAAAAACTGTTCTTTTTTTTTGTTTGTTTAAACAGACCAAACCTATGTTAGAGTTTAATGACTGGATTGTCAAAGTGCCATGATGTTTGTTGTTGTTGCAATAAAGTGGATTTGTGTTTGTGTTGTCTTTTTTTGTCTTAACCTTGACATGTACCAAATAGGGGGAAGGACAAAAAAGGAAAATAGAAAAAAAAAAAGATGACTTGAGTAGCCACGATACAGGTCTACATGTGCAAAGTGTGTCACACTTTACAAATCTTTATTGTTGCAATAAAGTGGATTTGTGTTTGCGTTGTCTTTTTTTTTTTTTTTTAAGCTTGACATGTACCAAATAGGGGGAAGGACAAAAAAGGAAAATAGAAAAAAAAAAAACATGACTTGAGTAGCCACGATCCAGGTCTACATGTATTAAGTGTGTCACACTTTACAACTCAAACTCTTACAAAGTCAAAGTGTCGGTCTCTGTAACACTCATTTGGTCTTGTGTGGCACTGAATGGGCCCATGTGTGCAACTGCACATCAACAGTATAGTGGACTTTCATTGACGGAAGCGCACCCCCAGTTTGATTGAGTCATATGATGTTTTGAATTGATTCATCTTGTAGCAGAGCGCTTGTGGTTTAAATATTCAGCCAAACTCGCAGATGCAGGAAAGCGCCTACCCGAGCTCCACTTCCAACGTGACCTCCTCCATGGCTCAGTCCTACTGGCCCGTTATTAATGAACTTATGCAGGGGCAATAGAGAAGAAATAAAATCAGCTTATGCGGGGCTTTTTCTGCAAATGGAATTGCTGCGTTTCTGGTTAAAATCGAAAGATGCAGCACTTAAAGAACAAAACAAACAGGTAAGTAGAGATGTAATGAATGAGAAGAACAAAGTCATTGATTATTGAAGTAATCAACTAAGTGAAGGAATCACATACTTAAAGATTTGAGTAAACAAACCAATCAAGTAGTAATATATCTGAATACTGAGGTAATAGAGTAGTTAAGCCAAATGCGATAAAAGAACAAGTAATCGGGTAATTGAAATATTTGAGTGAGTAAAGCAACGGAGTAGTATATCAAACGATTAGTTGATTTAACCTCATGATTGCTTCAATACTTAATATCTTTGATTTACTTCTCCGTTACATTACTTAACTAATCGTTTATTTAGCCTCATGATTGTTTCAATACTTAATATCTTTGATTTACTTCTCCGTTACATTACTTAACTAATCGTTTATTTAGCCTCATGATTGTTTCAATACTTAATATCTTTGATTTACTTCTCCGTTACATTACTTAACTAATCGTTTACTTTATTTAACCTCATGACTGCTTCAATACTTAATATATTTGATTTACTTTTCCATTAATTAACTAATCGTTTACTTTACG
The DNA here is from genome assembly GCA_016801885.1 of Toxotes chatareus. Lineage (NCBI taxonomy): Eukaryota > Metazoa > Chordata > Actinopteri > Toxotidae > Toxotes > Toxotes chatareus. Next base: position 836,014 of record CM028898.1, on the reverse strand, counting down.
TAATGTAATGGAGTAGTAAATCAAATAAATTAAGTATTCAAGTAGTCATGAGTAGTTATTGCTTCATTTTAGTATGTAAAAATGCGACAGTTAACATTTAAACAAAGTAATCTCTTACATAAGTAATTGAGTAGATTTGCAAAATGGCGTCGAAAAGAAAATAATTTTTTAAAAACATTAAAATTAGATTTGGCTTTTTTTTCCGCCCCAGCCTTTTACCACCCCACCCCCCAAACAAACACACACACACACACACACGTTGGCATTCACAGACATACAGACATCACATACATTGCATATATTTGACAAGCATTACATACATTTGACAAGCATTGCATTTCAAACACGTTTCACATGGGGATCGAACCCCCGACCTTGTGATTAGAAGACAACGTGCTCTACCGACTGAGCTATCCAACCACGCTTTCCGCCGCCCATTCACCGTTTTAAGAGCCTCTTATGAGTGGGTTTAACAACGTAGGCTATACTACAATCATCTGTGTTGGTACGCTGAACCCTGTTGATGTGAAATGCTCGGAAAACACAGCCAACCCCGTGAGCTCGGGTAGCTCAGACGCTTAAGTAGACGGTTGGAATTCCTGAGTCTGCGGGTTCGAATCTTGCTGGAAACCACTTCTATTTTTAAAACCACACGCCCCGGTTGCCGATTGAAAAAGGGTTCCGAATGCGGCGGCCAGAGCGACGGCCAGCGGTGGCGTACGTGGATCGCTCGCGGCTTCAAAAACCGCACAAATCCTGTAGAAGCAGGTTCGAGACCAGGTCGTCCGCCGTGGGTTAACTCTTTAATAACCAAACATTAATATTTACTAAAAGCAAGCGCAATTGAAGCAATTATTTTGGTAAAAGTTTTTTGCTTTTTTAATGATGCCGTCTTTCGCTATATTGTCATGCAAAACGAAAAAGTAAACGTTTTTTTTTTTTTTTTTTTTTTTTTTTTTGGGGGGTTTTTTTTCAGTGTCATTAAGAATGTACGGATTACTAGACGCAGCTCGCCCCAACCCCAAGCAGGGAGCTAAAATCAGAGCAGTCGGTGGCTGCTTCGCAGCCACCGACTGCTCCGATTTTGACTCCCTGCTTGGGGTTGGGGCTCGCAGATAGTGTTGCTACGCTTTAAGCTTACTTCTTGCATAGTAACAATACTATATAATATTATTATGCAGATTATTATGAAAAAATCTTTTTTTAACCTTTTTTTGTTCCTTTCCTTCTTTTATTCATAATAATCTTTATAATAATATTATAATGTATTGTTACTATGCAAGAAGTAAGTTTTGGCTCCCTGCTTGGGGTTGGGGCGAACTGCGTCTAGTAATCCATACATTCTTAATGACTGAAAAAAAAACAAAAAAAAAAACGTTTACTTTTCCGTTTTGCATGACAATATAGCGAAAGCGATGCCGTCTTTCGCTATATTGTCATTAAAAAAGCAAAAAACTATTACCAAAATAACTGCTTCATTTGGGCTTGCTTTTAATAAAGGTTAACGTTTGATCATTAAAGAGTTTATACACAGTGAACAACCCGGTCTCGAACATGCTTATGCTGGGGTAGTGCGGTTTTCAAGGCGCGAGCGATCCACGTACGCCACCGCTGGCCGTCGCACTCGCCACTGCATTCGGAACCTTCTTCAATCGGTAACCTGGACGTGTGGTTTTAAAAATGGAGGTGGTTTCCAACAAGAACCGAACCCGCAGACTCAAGGTCTCTAACCCGCAGCCTTACCGCCTGAGCTATCCGAGCTCACGCTGCAGCCTGTCATTTACGAGCTTTTATGTTAGCGTACCAAAACACAATTGACTAGAGTATAGCGCACGTTGTTAGATTCACTCATGGGAGACTCATAAGACGGTGAGAGCGGGGCCGAGAGCGTGGTTGAACAGCTCAGTTGGTAGAGCGCGTTGTCTCCCAATCACAGGGTCGGGGGTTCGATCCCCATGTGAAACGTGTATAAAATGCAACGCTTGTCAAATGTATGTAATGCTTGTCAAATGTATGCAATGCTTGCTGAATGTCTGTGTGTCTGTGAATGCCTATGAATTGTGTGTGTGCGTCTGTGTCTGTGTGTTGGGGGCGGGGGTTACAGAGAAAGAGGGAGTGGGGAGAAAAAAAAAATCGAAAAACTGTTTTTTTTCGACGCCATTTTGCAAATTTAGTCAATTACTTATGTAACAGATTACTCTGTTCAGTTATTAACTGTCGCTCATAGAACGCTGAGCTCGAAGCCAGAAGCGTGGCTGGACAGCTCAGTTGGTAGAGCGCGTTGTTTCCCAACCACAGGGTCGGGAGTTCGATCCCCACATGAAACGTGTATGAAATGTAATGCTTGTCAAATGTATGTAATGCTTATCAAATGTATGCAATGCTCGTCAAATGTATGCAATACGTGTGTGTGTGGGGGGTTCCAGTGGTTGAATGCGAGTCAGAAATAATACCAAAAAAAGTTTTCTTTAAATTTATATTTTGCATATCTAGTCGATTATAATACTTAACTAATCGTTTATTTAACCTCACGACTGCTTCAATACTTAATATATTTAATTTACTTCTCCATCACTGAACTAATCGTTTACTTTATTTAACCTCATGACTGCTTCAATACTTAATATATTTAACTTACTTCTCCATCACTGAACTAATCTTTACTTTATTTAACCTCATGACACTACTTAATATATTTAACTTACTTCTCCATCACTGAACTAATCGTTTACTTTATTTAACCTCATGACTGCTTCAATACTTAATATATTTAACTTACTTCTCCATCACTGAACTAATCGTTTACTTTATTTAACCTCATGACTGCTTCAATACTTAATATATTTAACTTCTCCATCACTGAACTAATCGTTTACTTTATTTAACCTCATGACTGCTTCAATACTTAATATATTTAACTTCTCCATTACTTATTTAACCTCATGACTGCTTCAATACTTAATATATTTGATATACTTCTTTATTACTTTACTTGCTCAAATACTTCAATTATCCCATTACTTGATCTTTTATTGCATTTGGCTTAACTACTCCATTACCTTAGTATTCAGATATTCTACTACTTGATTGGTTTGTTTACTCAATTCTTTAAGTATGTGATTACTTAAATAATGACTTTGTTCTTCTCATTCATTACATCTCTACTGAACTATTGTTTTTTTTTTTTTTTTTTTTATATTTTAAGTGCTGCATCTTTCGGTCTTTAGCCAGAAACGCAGCAATTCCATTCACAGAGAAAGCACCACATAAGCTTGTCCCTGCATAAGTTCATACACGTCTACATTGCTTATAAATAGAAAATGAAAATAGTTCATTGATAACGGGCCAGCAGGACTGAGTCATGGAGGAGGTCACAGTCAAAGTGGAGTCCGGGTAGGTGCTTCCCTGCATCTGTGAGTTTGGCAGAATGTTTAAACCACAAGCGTTATGCTACAAGATGAATCAATTCAAAAAACCATAAGACTCATTCAAAGTGGGGTAAGCTTCCGTCAATGAAAGTCCACTACTTTGTTGACGTGCAGTTGCATACACACAAGACCAAATGAGCGTTACTGAGAGTGACACTTTGTAAGAGTTTGAGTTGTAAAGTGTGACACACTTTGTACATGTAGACCTGGATGGTGGCTACTCATCTCTTTTCTATTTTCCTTTTTTTTTTTTGTCCTTTCCCCTATTTGACACATGTCAAACTTTAGACAAAAAAGACAACGCAGACACAAATCCACTTTATTGCAGCAACAACAAAAACTTGTAAAGTGTGACACATTGTGTACATGTAGACATGTATGGCTACTCAAGTCATCTTTTTTCTATTTCCCCTCTTTGGTACATGTCAAGCTTAAGACAAAAAAAAAACAACAGACACAAATCTACTTTATTGCAGCAACAACAAACATCATGGCACTTTGACAATCCAGTCAACAGGAAGCATTAAACTCTAACATAGGTTTGGTCTGTTTAAACAAACAAAAAAAAAAGATTTTTTTTTTTAAACTATCAAGTGTAAGTGGTGCATCTAACACCTCACAGTTTAAAGCCTAAGAATCTGGCATCCACACAGTTTTATCTACATATTAACTATTTGTCTAAAAAATTGACCGAAAACTCAAAATATTACAACTACATTTACTCTCTGGCAGTCCTCACAGATGACTCTAAACAAAGAAATGAAATGTTAACCTAAAGTCTGGAGCCAGTCAAGATTAAACACGGCACAGCCTCAAAATCAGTTGGTGCATTGCAAAATAAGCACAGCCAACAAGCAGAACACTGCCATTGGGTACAAATCAAGCCTTTAATTTCCCTCCACAGCCCCAGATGCAATTCTTCCTCTTCATGGCCCAGGACACACACCAACTGCCTCTGACCCGACACTTCCTGAATTGAAAACAAAAACAGAGACAGTGAGACACAAATGAACCCTTAAAGGTTTAAAAAAAAAAAAAACAAAAAACAAACAAACAAAAAAAACCCAAAAGACTGAGCCATGTTGAGCAACATGCTTGCTCTTACCTTGTCTCTCGTGGTCCTCTCCATCAGCTGCTCCATCCTGCACAACGTACAAAGAAAGTAAACATGAGCCACAGGAAGAAAGAAAGTCTCGCAGCAGGAGGCCTACCTGAGCTCCACTTTGGCATGAAGGTCATGGAGGAGGTCACAGTCAATCAACCTGTTAAACACAGCCACACACAGACTCACACCTACAGGCCCAAGTACAGAACCTAACCACCGAGCCACACAGCTCCATCAACAACACACAACTATCCACAGCCTCTACAGCAAGAGCCAACTACATCTAACACACACTGACAAATAACCACAACTAACCCTGACAACACAGAGCTACACACCTCAGCCTGCACTTCCAACACTATCTGCCCATAGGCTTCCACATTTACACAGTTGTGTCCGGATCACAACTGCATATATGCTTCCACCTACAGACGACACTGACACAAGCACAAAGACTCTAAACCTACACCGACCTCAAAGCTTTTCACACACACTGAATCCATCCACAACTGAGCCCTGACAATACTCAGCCACACCCAAACTCCAATGCACCTGGATACAGAACAAAGCCCATCTAAACTGAGCTGAAGACAGGCCTGCACTTCCAACACTCACACACTCAAAAGAGAGACAGAGACAGAGGCACACACACACACACAGAAATTAATGCATGCACATCTGTAGAAACACTGACCAACATGCTCTCTCTCACCTTGTTTCTCATGGTCCTCTGGATCAGCTCCTCCATCCTGCACAGGACAAACACACTCTTCATCAGATACAGGTACAAACAGTCAGACCTACTTTAAATGTTTTGCTACACTTCCACATTCAGCAGGGGGCGTACCTGAGCTCCACCCTGGATATGGCCTCATCCAAGTTGGAGCCCCACTCAGCCACATGCAGCTGGAGAGAGAGAGACATTAATGGATATGTGTAAAAACACTGAACAACATCTGTCAGTCTATCACATCTGGGTTTAAACTCAGCCTGGCGTCCACACACCACAGTCTAAAAGTCACAGTGCCAAACTCTAACATACATGTGGTCGTACCAAACAAGTCAGACATATAAAGCCAACTATTACACACATCTACTTATTTAATTCATGTCTAGAGTCAAAGTGGTAAAGCTAACAGTTACCCATAGGTCTTACTATTGCATCCAACAGCTAATAGTTTAAACTCGTATACTGTGGCACCCAGACACCACAGGCCAACAGCCAAAGCACACAGCTCTCTAACATAGGTTTGGTCTGTTTAAAGCAAGAGTTTGTCAAACTGTCAAGTCTAAGTGGTGCATCTAACACCTCACAGGTTAAAGCCTGAGAATCTGACATCCACACAGCACAGCCTGCACTGTTTCATCTGCCTATTAACTATTGGTCTAAAAATTTTCTGTTACCTACAACTGAAAATATTACAACTACATTCACACTCTGACAGTCCTCACAGATGACTCTAGCCACTTAAAGAATTAACTAAAAGTCCTAAACCTAAGGTTGAAATGTTAAAGTGTGGAGCCAGTCAACAAGTTTAAACACAGCACATTCTCCAAACTCCATGCAGCCTTGAAATTAGTTTGTACATCACAAAATAAGCACAGCCAACAAACAGACAACTGGCACTGGGTACAAATCAAACCTTTATTTGTAAACACACCCTCCACAATCCCAAAAGGAGACAAAGCTCTATACAATTCATCCTCTTCATGGCCCAGGACACACACCAACTGCCTCTGATCCAATGCTTCCTGAATTCAACACAGAAACAGAGACAGTGAGACACACATGAACCCTTAAAGGTTTTAAAAAAATAATAATAAAAAAATCTAAAGACTGAGCGACATTGACTCTCACCTTGTCTCTCGTGGTCCTCTCCATCAGCTGCTCCATCCTGCACAATGCACAAAGAAACTAAACATGAGCCACAGGAAGAAAGAAAGTCTAACCTTGCATTTTTGCAAAACCTCCACATGCAGCAGGAGGCCTACCTGAGCTCCACATTGTCTGTGACCTCCTCCATGAGCTTCATGCCAATCTTCATCAACCTGTTGAACACAGCCACACACAGACTCACACCTACAGGCCCAAGTACAGAACCTAACCACCGAGCCACACAGCTCCATCAACAACACACAACTATCCACAGCCTCTACATCAAGAGCCAACTACATCTAACACACTCTAAACCCACACTGACAAATAACCACAACTGAGCCTGACAACAGAGCTACACACCTCAGCCTGCACTTCCAACACTATCTGCCCATAGGATTCCACATATACACAGTTGTGTCCGGATCACAACTGCATATATGCTTCCACCTACAGACGACACTGACACAAGCACAAAGACTCTAAACCTACACCGACCTGAAAGCTTTTCACACACACTGAATCCATCCACAACTGAGCCCTGACAATACTCAGCCACACCCAAACTCCAATGCACCTGGATACAGAACAAAGCCCATCTAAACTGAGCTGAAGACAGGCCTGCACTTCCAACACTCACACACTCAGAGAGAGACAGAGACACACACACATATTAATGCATGCATATGTGTAGAAACACTAAACAATGTTAACCAACAGGCAACATCTCACCTGGTCTCTCATGACCCTCCAAATAAGCTCTGCCATCCTGCAAGAGAAACACAAACAGGAAGCATCAGCACACAAACCACCTTTGAAACAGCCCTAGATATTATTTGTTTAATCCACTGACTACAAAGAGCTCTGACAACACATGAACAGTTGCAGTGTGTCCCTCACTCCCACACGATGGCGCTCTATCCTCACCAGCAGGACCTTCACTGGCTCCACCCAGCATACATCTACAACACACTCTCTCTCTCACACACACAAAGTGTAAAATTAGTGCATGTATAAGTGTAGAAACACTACAATGTGGCTCTTGCTCACCTGGTCTCAAATGGTCCTCTCACTCAGCTCCTCCCTCCTGCTGAAAAACACAAACACATTGGTTTTGGATACTAATCAAGTCAGTCCTTGAACTTGTAATATTTTGCTTCACTTCCAGCTGCAGCAGGGGCCTAACCTGAGGCCCCCCAGAACTGAACTAAGCCCCATCTACAGTGCATTAAAGACAAAAGCAGGCACTGCCTTCTGATTTTAATATAGACATTCTCACATTCAGACATGGATGCATGCATATGGGTAGAAACACTGCACAATGTGGTCTTCACACACCTGGTCTCAAAGGATGAGCAGTATTGGCCAACATGCATCCTCATGGTTCTCTGGATCAGCAGCTCCTCCATCCTGCACAACACACAAACACACTCAACATTAGCCACAGGTGCTGGGCAAGTCAAACCCTGGAAGTTAAAACATCTTACAACACTTCCACATGCAGCAGGGGGCGTACCTGGGCTCCACACTGGCCATGGCCTCATCCAAGCTGGAGTCCCACTCAGACAGATGCAGCTACCTGCTAAACACACACAGACAGATACATGTTTAAATGTAGAAACACTGAGCAATGTTGACTTCCATGCTTTCTCTTACCCTCTGATGATCCTGGAGCAGCTCATCCTTCCTGCAGAGAAGGCACATGCATACACACACAAATTAATGCATGCATATGTGTAGAAACACTAAACAATGTTAACCAACAGGCAACATCTCACCTGGTCTCTCATGACCCTCCAAATAAGCTCTGCCATCCTGCAAGAGAAACAAACAGGAAGCATCAGCACACAAACCACCTTTGAAACAGCCCTTGATATTTTTTTTATTTTTTAAAATCCACTTACCACAAAGAGCTCTGACAACAAACGAACAGTTGCAGTGTGTCCCTCACTTCCACAGGATGGCGCTCTATCCTCACCAGCAGCACCTTCACTGGCTCCACCCCACATACACCTATAACACACTCTCTCTCTCTCTCTCTCTCTCACACACACACACACACACACACACACACACACACACACACACAAAGTGTAAAATTAGTGCATGTATAAGTGTAGAAACACTGCACAATGTGGCCTTCACACACCTGGTCTCAAAGGATCCTCTGGATCAGCTCTCTCCACCTGCAGCAAAAAAAAATAAAATAAAAATAAAATAAACTTTGGATACTAATCTATTAAGAAAAAAAAAAAACCTTTTTTTTTTTTTTTTTAAAGATTGTGCAACAGGGCTACCTGGGCTGCACATTGGCCACAGCCTCATCCAAGCTGGAGCCCCACTCAGCCAGATGCAGCCACCTGCTGAACACAAAGGAACAGAAAAAGAAACCCACAACAAACAACAGCAAGATACAACTGAGTCCTTCAATGTAGAAACATTGATCATTATTGGTGAAGATGCACCTCTTGATCAGCTCCTCCATCAAACAGTATCCATCTTTTGAAGCAGCAGACAGTGGTACAACCCTGAGTCCTGTGATTGAATCCTTGTTCTTTTCCCCAGGTCTTCCACTCAGATGCACACACACTGCTGGGGACAAACACACTTCAGTGAGAGCAGTATTGGCCAACATGCATCCTCATGGTTCTCTGGATCAGCAGCTCCTCCATCCTGCACAACACACAAAGAAACACACTCAACATTAGCCACAGGTGCTGGGCAAGTCAAACCCTGGAAGTTAAAACATCTTACAACACTTCCACATGCAGCAGGGGGCGTACCTGGGCTCCACACTGGCCATGGCCTCATCCAAGCTGGAGTCCCACTCAGACAGATGCAGCTACCTGCTAAACACACACAGACAGATACATGTTTAAATGTAGAAACACTGATCAATGCTGATTTAGGTGCTTTCTCTTACCCTCTGATGATCCTGGAGCAGCTCATCCTTCCTGCAGAGAAGGCACATGCACACACTCACTCATACACACACACAGAAATTAATGCATGCATATGTGTAGAAACACTGACCAACATGCTCTCTCTCACCTTGTTTCTCATGGTCCTCTGGATCAGCTCCTCCATCCTGCACAGGACAAACACACTCTACATCAGATACAGGTACAAACAGTCAGACCTACTTTAAATGTTTTGCTACACTTCCACATTCAGCAGGGGGCGTACCTGAGCTCCACCCTGGATATGGCCTCATCCAAGTTGGAGCCCCACTCAGCCACATGCAGCTGGAAAGAGACATTAATGGATATGTGTAAAAACACTGAACAACATCTGTCAGTCTATCACATCTGGGTTTAAACTCAGCCTGGCGTCCACACACCACAGTCTAAAAGTCACAGTGCCAAACTCTAACATACATGTGGTCGTACCAAACAAGTCAGACATATAAAGCCAACTATTACACACACACCTACTTATTTAATTCATGTCTAGAGTCAAAGTGGTAAAGCTAACAGTTACCCATAGGTCTTACTATTGCATCCAACAGCTAATAGTTTAAACTCTTATACTGTGGCACCCAGACACCACAGAACAACAGCCAAAGCACACAGCTCTCTAACATAGGTTTGGTCTGTTTAAAGCAAGAGTTTGTCAAACTGTCAAGTCTAAGTGGTGCATCTAACACCTCACAGGTTAAAGCCTGAGAATCTGACATCCACACAGCACAGCCTGCACTGTTTCATCTGCCTATTAACTATCGGTCTAAATATTTGTTTTCTTTTTGTTTCTGTTACCTTCAACTGAAAATATTACAACTACATTCACACTCTGACAGTCCTCACAGATGACTCTAGCCACTTAAAGAATTAACTAAAAGTCCTAAACCTAAGGTTGAAATGTTAAAGTGTGGAGCCAGTCAACAAGTTTAAACACAGCACATTCTCCAAACTCCATGCAGCCTTGAAATTAGTTTGTACATCACAAAATAAGCACAGCAAACAAACAGACAACTGCCACTGGGTACAAATCAAACCTTTATTTGCAAACAAACCCACCAGGAGACAAAGCTCTATACAATTCTTCCTCTTCATGGCCCAGGACACACACCAACTGCCTCTGATCCAATGCTTCCTGAATTCAACACAGAAACAGAGACAGTGAGACACACATGAACCCTTAAAGGTTTAAAAATAATAATAATAATAATAATAATAATAATAATAATAATAATAATAAAAAAATTAAAAAAAAATAAAGACTGAGCAACATTGACTCTCACCTTGTCTCTCGTGGTCCTCTCCATCAGCTGCTCCATCCTGCACAATGCACAAAGAAAGTAAACATGAGCCAAAGGAAGAAAGAAAGTCTAACCTTGCATTTTTAAACATTTTGCAAAATGTCCAGATGCAGCAGGAGGCCTACCTGAGCTCCACTCTGGCATGAAGGTCATGGAGGAGGTCACAGTCAATCAACCTGTTAAACACAGCCACACACAGACTCACACCTACAGGCCCAAGTACAGAACCTAACCACCGAGCCACACAGCTCCATCAACAACACACAACTATCCACAGCCTCTACATCAAGAGCCAACTACATCTAACACACACTAAACCCACACTGACAAATAACCACAACAGAGCTACACACCTCAGCCTGCACTTCCAACACTATCTGCCCATAGGATTCCACATATACACAGTTGTGTCCGGATCACAACTGCATATATGCTTCCACCTACAGACGACACTGACACAAGCACAAAGACTCTAAACCTACACCGACCTCAAAGCTTTTCACACACACTGAATCCATCCACAACTGAGCCCTGACAATACTCAGCCACACCCAAACTCCAATGCACCTGGATACAGAACAAAGCCCATCTAAACTGAGCTGAAGACAGGCCTGCACTTCCAACACTCAGAGAGACACACACACACAAATTAATGCATGCATATGTGTAGAAACACTAAATAATGTTAACCAACAGGCAACATCTCACCTGGTCTCTCATGACCCTCCAAATAAGCTCTGCCATCCTGCAAGAGAAACACAAACAGGAAGCATCAGCACACAAACCACCTTTGAAACAGCCCTTGATATTATTTGTTTAATCCACTGACTACAAAGAGCTCTGACAACACATGAACAGTTGCAGTGTATCCCTCACTCCCACACGATGGTGCTCTATCCTCACCAGCAGCACAATCACTGGCTCCACCCAGCATACATCTACAACACACTCTCTCTCTCTCTCTCACACACTCACACACTCACACACACACACACACACACACACACACACACACACACACACACACACACACAAAGTGTAAAATTAGTGCATGTATAAGTGTAGAAACACTACAATGTGGCTCTTGCTCACCTGGTCTCAAACGGTCCTCTCACTCAGCTCCTTCCTCCTGCTGAAAAACACAAACACATTGGTTTTGGATACTAATCAAGTCAGTCCTTGAACTTGTAATATTTTGCTTCACTTCCAGCTGCAGCAGGGGCCTAACCTGAGGCCCCCCAGAACTGAACTAAGCCCCATCTAAAGTGCATTAAAGACAAAAGCAGGCACTGCCTTCTGATTTTAATACAGACATTCTCACATTCAGACATGGATGCATGCATATGGGTAGAAACACTGCACAATGTGGTCTTCACACACCTGGTCTCAAAGGATCCTCTGGATCAGCTCTGCCCATCTGCAGCAAATTTAAAAAAAACAAATTAAAAAATCAAAAATTAAAAAAAACTTTGGATACGAATCTATTAAAAAAAAAAAATTTTTTTTTTTTAAGATTGTGCAACAGGGCTACCTGGGCTGCACATTGGCCACAGCCTCATCCAAGCTGGAGCCCCACTCAGCCAGATGCAGCCACCTGCTGAACACAAAGGAACAGAAAAAGAAACCCACAACAAACAACAGCAAGATACAACTGAGTCCTTCAATGTAGAAACATTGATCATTATTGGTGAAGATGCATCTTCTCATGGTCCTCTTGATCAGCTCCTCCATCCTGCACAACTAGTGATGTTATGCTCGACGCAGTGTCCATCTTTTGAAGCCGAAGCGTTGAGACAGTGGTTCCATCCCTGCTTCAGCAGGCCGACAGTCACATGACCACTGTGATTGATGAGTCCTTGACGTTCTTTTCCCCAGGTCTTCCACTCTGATGCAGTACACACACTGTTGCTGGGGAGTGTACACAAATGAATCCTTCAGTGTACAAACACTGAGCAGTATTGGCCAACATGCATCCTCATGGTTCTCTGGATCAGCAGCTCCTCCATCCTGCACAACACACTCAACATTAGCCACAGGTGCTGGGCAAGTCAAACCCTGGAAGTTAAAACATCTTACAACACTTCCACATGCAGCAGGGGGCGTACCTGGGCTCCACACTGGCCATGGCCTCATCCAAGCTGGAGTCCCACTCAGCCAGATGCAGCTACCTGCTAAACACACACAGACAGATACATGTTTAAATGTAGAAACACTGAGCAATGATGACTTACATGCTTTCTCTTACCCTCTGATGATCCTCTGGAGCAGCTCATCCTTCCTGCAGAGAAGGCACATGCATACACACACAAATTAATGCATGCATATGTGTAAAAACACTAAACAATGTTAACCAACAGGCAACATCTCACCTGGTCTCTCATGACCCTCCAAATAAGCTCTGCCATCCTGCAAGAGAAACAAACAGGAAGCATCAGCACACAAACCACCTTTGAAACAGCCCTTGATATTTTTTTTTTTTTTAAATCCACTTACTACAAAGAGCTCTGACAACACATGAACAGATGCAGTGTGTCCCTCACTCCCACACGATGGCGCTCTATCCTCACCAGCAGCACCTTCACTGGCTCCACCCAGCATACACCTACAACACACTCTCTCTCTCACACACACAAAGTGTAAAATTAGTGCATGTATAAGTGTAGAAACACTACAATGTGGCTCTTGCTCACCTGGTCTCAAATGGTCCTCTCACTCAGCTCCTCCCTCCTGCTGAAAAACACAAACACATTGGTTTTGGATACTAATCAAGTCAGTCCTTGAACTTGTAATGTTCTGCTTCACTTCCAGCTGCAGCAGGGGCCTAACCTGAGGCCCCCCAGAACTGAACTAAGCCCCATCTAAAGTGCATTAAAGACAAAAGCAGGCACTGCCTTCTGATTTTAATATAGACATTCTCGCATTCAGACATGGATGCATGCATATGGGTAGAAACACTGCACAATGTGGTCTTCACACACCTGGTCTCAAAGGATCCTCTGGATCAGCTCTGCCCACCTGCAGCAAAAAAAAAAAAAAAACTTGGATACTAATCTATTCAAAAAGAAAAACTTTTTTTTTTTTTTTTTTTTAAGATTGTGCAACAGGGCTACCTGGGCTGCACATTGGCCACAGCCTCATCCAAGCTGGAGCCCCACTCAGCCAGATGCAGCCACCTGCTGAACACAAAGGAACAGAAAGAAAACCCACAGCAAACAACAGCAAGATACAACTGAGTCCTTCAATGTAGAAACATTGATCATTATTGGTGAAGATGCATCTTCTCATGGTCCTCTTGATCAGCTCCTCCATCCTGCACAACTAGTGATGTTATGCTCGACGCAGTATCCATCTTTTGAAGCCGAAGCGTTGAGACAGTGGCTCCATCCCTGCTTCAGCAGGCCGACAGTCACATGACCACTGTGATTGATGAGTCCTTGAAGTTCTTTTCCCCAGGTCTTCCACTCAGATGCAGTACACACACTGTTGCTGGGGAGTGTACACAAATGAATCCTTCAGTGTACAAACACTGAGCAGTATTGGCCAACATGCATCCTCATGGTTCTCTGGATCAGCAGCTCCTCCATCCTGCACAACACACTCAACATTAGCCACAGGTGCTGGGCAAGTCAAACCCTGGAAGTTAAAACATCTTACAACACTTCCACATGCAGCAGGGGGCGTACCTGGGCTCCACACTGGCCATGGCCTCATCCAAGCTGGAGTCCCACTCAGACAGATGCAGCTACCTGCTATACACACACAGACAGATACATGTTTAAATGTAGAAACACTGAGCAATGTTGATTTAGGTGCTTTCTCTTACCCTCTGATGATCCTGGAGCAGCTCATCCTTCCTGCAGAGAAGGCACATGCACACACTCACTCATACACAGGCTTTGGATATTAAACCTGGAATTTTAGACATTCAGCAACACTTCAAGGTGCAGCTGAGGGCCCTCACTGACCATGGCCTCATCCACACTGCTGAACACACACCTTACACGGACCCCGGGGCCATCCACACCAACAACTACCCACAATCAACTAACCCTGACAACACGACACACAACTCAACCCATGCTGCCAACACCATCTGCCCACCGGCTTCCACATACACACAGTTGTGTCCGGATCACAACTGCATATATGCTTCCACATACCGACAACACCGACGCAACGGCCCAGCAAAAACAAACGCGCGCTCCAAATCGAAGCAGGCCCGACTTCCTTCCACACACGGAATCCATCCACAACTAAGCCTTGCCAATACTTGGCCAGTCCCAAACTCCAAAGCGGCTATACTGGTTACAAAGCCCATCTCAACCGAGCTAAAGACACAAGCCTGCACTTGCAACACTCAGATCACACACACACACACACACACAAGTGTAGAGCCGATGAGCGAAGCCAAGCGCGGTGATTTCTCCCAAATGGTCTCGGCTGCTCCGCTGGATCCCTTCGTCCGTCCTGCGGAAACCCAGCACATAATCAAACATGTTATCCTCTGGTCACAAATCACCTCAAGCTCTGCATTTTAAACGTTCTGTGTGGGCCTTACCTGGCCGCCATTTTTCCTCTGGACTGCTCCGGACACGTGAACCTCCTGTCTCGGGCTCACGCAGAAGTTCCAGCTCCACTTGGCCTGAATCGTCTCTTTGCTCTCAGCCACAGCTTTCACTGTGCACCAGAAAATACAATAACAAATAACCCGCTAAACATTGAACACACAGGCTTCCTCTGTCTATAGGTAACGAGTTCAGTTCGCTCCACTTACCAGAAAAAAAAATTGGACAAAGCAGAACGTTACCGAGGCATCCCGTATTCCACGGGAGACTCGAGCCAGCGTCTCCCCGCACCTGCAAATGAAATTCTGCCCTGCTATTGGCTGAGCCCTCTCCTCCCCGGTCACATGGGTTTGATTAGCGCATGGGCAAGAGGTGCGACTGATTTTTGGCGCGGCTCAAACTGGACTCTGATTGGACGGGACTAATAGGTTAGGTGGTAGGAGGGACCTGCGGTGACTGCCCTCATAAAGCAGCAGTAACGTCTGAATGGGGGTCCAACACGGAACTAGTGTTTGAAATGGTCACAGATTGCCAGAGGTTCACTTTCAGTCTGACTTCATGGCTTTATACATTAAAGACTTCAATCAGAATCAGTTTTATTGGCCAAATTTATGCAGACACACAAAAACAAAAAAGGAATTTGACTTCGGCTTTCCTTTGCTCTCTGGAACTACAGAACAACACAAACAACAGAACTACTTTTTTTTCCCACAAATACCAATAGTGCAGTGGGTCAGTCTGAATCTGGATAATGCAAACTATATAACTATAACTATATATATAGTTATAGTTATATATAAATACAGTTGTATAGTTATAGTTATATATAAATACAGTTGTATAGTTATATAGTTATATATATAAAACTATATATATATATATATATCACTTGATTTTACTTTTATTAGTGTTTAAGGTTCATGAGGTATGTGTTATTGTTTCAGTTCATGCACAGTAAAACTGTCAAATCCATTCAACAGTCCTCATTGGGAAATGTGTCTGCAAAACAGTTAAGAAATATCAAAAGAGGCAACACAACAGAGTTTATTTGGACTTTTACACACATAATAAAGAGTTCAAAACAAATAAAGTCTCATTAAAAGACATCAAACAATCACAATCTAAAGAAAAAAGAAAGTAAACTTACAAAAAAACCAGTTCTCAAAATACAAAAACAGTAAAAACTATACAATATACAAATTTACATGATGTTGGAGGGGTGAAGAGTAGGATCCTGTGGGAGAGCGAAAAAACATGGACAAATGAAATGTTAGACCAGACCAGTCCACAACTACACAGTAATTGTCACACTAAAGAATACAAATTGATCATATGATCAGTGACTACATTCCTTTAGGTTTAAGACACATCATTAGCTGACATATGTGAAAATATGCATTTAGCAGTTTTTGTAGGACACAGACGTCCTTAGGTTGATAGCAAGCTGGGGGAAAATACAAAAAC
Organism: Toxotes chatareus; assembly: GCA_016801885.1. NCBI lineage: Eukaryota > Metazoa > Chordata > Actinopteri > Toxotidae > Toxotes > Toxotes chatareus. The sequence goes on along the minus strand of CM028898.1, from coordinate 819,318 downwards.
TCAAAACCTAAACATCTTCATCATCATCATCATAAAGAGGAGGAATCCAACCAGTAAATAAATCAGTTGGGTTTTCAACATCTGACAGAAGACGAGTCTCAGCCAGAGAGACCATCTGGAGTGTGATTGACCTATAGACCTTACAATGACACTTCTAATGCAGGGAATAATACAACATCCAATCAGACTGAACACGCTCGCACCAATAAGGATACCAGTGATTCCTTGCAGTAGTGATGAATGGGCATAAAATTACATCTGTAGCACGACGAGGTTCAAACCTCAGCTATGGCTTTCACCACCTCCAACTCCAAATGCGTGTCGGGCAGTCCCATTAAACTGCAGCACAAAGTTTTCTGATATTTCTTGCAGAAAATCCTCTTCTGGTCCCGCTTTCTAGTGAAATTCGTGCAGAGATTTCTGTAGAAGAAAGGCCTTGTTTAGCCGTGGCTAAAATAATCTGTGAGGTTCCAAAGACATTTTGGTTTGGTTGTGAAAAAGAAGATGAAAACAAATGGATGCCAATAATTATGTCCATCATATGTTTTATGTCTGTAAATTTGATTTCACTATATGGAAGCATTTTTGGTGTTGTTCAATAACTCTGGACGTTTTATTAAATATTCTGATTCTACAAAACTGCTTGATTTCCATTTATTTCTGAAGCTATTCTAAACTCTACTTAAAATTCAGCAGTGCCAATAACTTTGAGCAGGACTGTAAATAAAAGAACATATTTATTAACATGACATAATCAATACACAAACAAATTTGTCAAAAGTCCTGAACATAGACACTTTAAAAAATACAAAATATACATTTGTTGTATCTTGTGAACAGCTATATCACAGTCCATCAGCCAACAGCCCACCATACAAATCAACTGACAATTAACGAGGCATCAGCTCCGAGCCTATGCATGGTAATGTTATCAGGATGTTAGCATGGACTCTGCAGGCTGTACCAGAGGCACATGCTTTAACACACAGTGTGAAGTATCCATGCTGTGTAGTGAATAAAACAGTAGAACTATAGATAACAAGTACACTGATAAAGACAGAGCATTCACCTGGGTCTTCTTCATGCAGCATAGCACATATGTTTGTCATGATGTAAACCGATAAAGAAGAAAACAGGGCAAACAAAACATGAAATCAGAAATGTTCTCTTGCATTGTAATGTTTGTCTAAGAACCATCTTCAGTAGTTTCAGCCACAAAGTGATCATGAGTACTTCAGTGCTGTAAAACCAGAAAATCTAAAAGTACCTATTCACATACAACCCCACTTTAAAGGTGTGACTGTAGAGAGCACACACACACAGAAAAACCAGCACACAGGCTAAACAGGGCTGAGGTCATTAGTACATGTATACATAACTAGTCATTCATGTTTGATCAACAGCCCCAAGTGTAGATGCAGTAAATACACAAGGTGCAGAAAGAGCAGCTGTTTGTTGTCTGTGGTATTTATCATTATCATTACTGCTTTTATGAAAGTTTTCTCCTGGAATATTTTTCTAAATGCTTCATTTGACTGGAAGAAGTTTCCACTATATCACTACACAGCATGTACACTAAATGCTACTAATTAATATTATATAAATGTGTGTCTAAGCTTTAGCAGTAATAATCCAGTGAGTGAGGCTTCTAGGTTCAGTAGATTTGGAAGATCTGAGAGGCAGGATCCCACCTTTCTTGGAATGGCATCTAGGTTCTTCCCTGTGGCAACTGCCATGACTGAAGTGTCTGGAGGCTTCCCCAGAAGTGACACACTGAGAACACAAATGGACCATTACTATAATGTATAAACACAGTGAAATAACACAGTGTTTTATTATGTGTGTACCTTAGAAGTGGGCAGCTGAAGCAGGACAGCCAGAGGATGTCAGTGGTGTTCATTGGAGGAGGAAGCTGAGCCAGACAGGCTAAGAACTACGGACAAACACCAGAAGCACTTCCTTCATTTATTTATTCAGAAATGTACATCACAATATTAATTAGGTCTTTAGCCTTTTAGCCTGTTAGCAATGATACACACAGAGAAATGTATTTGTACATATAAATCCATATAAATCCACATGCTCTGAGTTGTGAAGTGCTCTCTCACCTGGATGATGACCAGACTGAGCTGACACTGCAGCAGGAAGAGGAAGCATTTGCGGATGCCATAGGTCGTGTGTCGCGCCTGGAAAAGATTCACCCAAAAAGCAAATGAATTCATATATAAGTGTCTCGTTCTGACTTAGTGTATCTGTGTGTGTGTGTGTCCAACCTGCTCTATGAGCTTGACCATGCTGACGCTCTCTCCTTGGTGGAAGGTGACAGAGCAGCCCAGACTGTTGAGCTGTCCTGAGAGCCTCAGAGGAGACAGACCCTCAGCGTCTCCGTTGAAGCCTCCTCCGGTGGCATAGCCAAACGTCTCCCACGAACACTGAGACGGGTACAGGGGGTCCAGAGCGATGCTGTGGAGAGAGGACGATGAAAAATCACATGGACCAATCAAAATGATCCTGAGAATGAGAAGTAATTTGTTACATAATTATTGTATAATCAGTCAAAATAATGTTGCTGGACTATGGCAAGCTGTTAAAGGGTCAGTGCACACAAACTAGAAAATATTTTCCCATTTACCTCTAGTAGTGAGGGATCTGTCTCCATCTAGTACAATGGAGGTGAAAGGAATTGCATTTGTACTTGTTAGAATGGCCGTTCTGACAACAGAGACTTCAGAAAGAAGAAAATGCCAAGGCAAAGGTGGAATATGCATAGACATTTATTTATTTTCTAACAGCAGCACAGGTATGGCAGCAAACCATAGGTGAAACCTAACCAGCAACAACAGCACATTTAAAATTGGCGCCCTTTTATACTGCGTTCTGGTAGGTGTGATTGGGTGCATACATTCACAGGTGTTCCTAAACATACATTCATAAGCATAATTGACTTATATTTTAAAAAAAAATGTGAATACTATATTTAACCAAAATATTTAAAATAACCTGCCTGCTGTAACCTAAACCCCAAAACAAACACCATAAATATAATTAAAATTAAAGCTGCAAGCAGATGATCAAAAGTTATAACAGACTTTTCTAGTTAAAGGGCGTGGCCTCTGTGGCCCGCCAAAGTTTGGTGGCGTTTCATGAATTTGCCATGACATTTTGAATAGCTCTCACGTCCACATACTTTATCCAAACATCTTCAAACTTTATGAGCATGATGAGGCCTCTGCCCTGAACACCTCCATATGTCAAACTCCCGCCTTACTCATGGCGTCCCCTGCTGGTAACAGGAAATGACCTATTTTTACTCTGAAGTGTACCGCTCCTTAATAGTTGACACCATCGGCTTCGTTTCTGCTCTACAACCTTCCCAACTACTTGGTGAAGCTACATTATAAAGGCCGTGAAGCTGGGTGCAATGACATCTGTGTGGCGGCACGGCAACTGTCGATCCCTCGCCGTAAAATTACGTTTGGATTTGTAATGACCTTAACGACCTCCTATGATCATAAAAATTCATACACACATTCTTGGGGGCTGGTCCTAGACTCTGATGGGGTTTTTGTAAGTGGGCAAGGCCAAATGGCTCAACAGCGCCCCCTTGAATATTTAAAATACCCCTCTCCATATGGGTTTTTTTGGAGTACGAAGATGAAAATCGGTACACATAAAGAACACTTCCAGACGCACAAAAAAGTCTCTTGACACCATGACCTCAACCCAGCAGGAAGTCGGCCATTTCGTTTTTGGCGGCCAAATTTCAGTGCTTTCCACCATTGGTATGCGGATGAACTCGTGCTAGGGATTTCACCCGATCAACTTCATATCTGGTGGACCTCACCTCAAGACCATGATGATCAAAAGTTATAACAAACTTTTCTCTAAGTTAAAGGGCGTGGCCTCTGTGGCCCGCCAAAGTTTGGTGGCGTTTCATGAATTTGCCATGACATTTTGAATAGCTCTCACGTCCACATACTTTATCCAAACATCTTCAAACATTATGAGCATGATCAGGGCTCTGCCCTGAACACCTCCATATGTCAAACTCCCGCCTTACTCATGGCGTCCCCTGCTGGTAACAGGAAATGACCTATTTTTACTCTGAAGTGTACTGCTCGTTAATAGTTGACATCATCGGCTTCGTTTCTGCTCTACAACCTTTCCAACTACTTGGTGAAGCTACATTATAAAGGCCGTGAAGCTGGGTGCAATGGCATCCGTGTGGCGGTGTGGCAACTGTCGATCCCTCGCCGTGAAGTTACGTTTGGATTTTTAATGACCTTAACGACCTCCTATGATCATAAAAATTCATACACACGTTCTTGGGGGCTGGTGCTAGACTCTGATGGGGTTTTTGTAAGTGGGCGGGGCAAAATGGCTCAACGGCGCCCCCTTGAAGATTTAAAATACCCCTCTCCATATGGGTTTTTTTGGAGTACGAAGATGAAAATCGGTACACATAAAGAACACTTCCGGACGCACAAAAAAGTCTCTTGACACCATGACCTCAACCCAACAGGAAGTCGGCCATTTCGTTTTTGGCGGCCAAATTTCAGTGCTCTCCACCATTGATATGCGGATGAACTCGTGCTAGGGATTTCACCCAATCAACTTCATATCTGGTGGACCTCACCTCAAGACCATGATGATCAAACGTTATAACAGACTTTTCTCTAAGTTAAAGGGCGTGGCCTCTGTGGCCCGCCAAAGTTTGGTGGCGTTTCATGAATTTGCCATGACATTTTGAATAGCTCTCACGTCCACATACTTTATCCAAACATCTTCAAACATTATGAGCATGATCAGGGCTCTGCCCTGAACACCTCCATATGTCAAACTCCCGCCTTACTCATGGCGTCCCCTGCTGGTAACAGGAAATGACCTATTTTTACTCTGAAGTGTACTGCTCGTTAATAGTTGACACCATCGGCTTCGTTTCTGCTATACAAACTTTCCAACTACTTGGTGAAGCTACATTATAAAGGCCGTGAAGCTGGGTGCAATGGCATCTGTGTGGCGGTGTGGCAACTGTCGATCCCTCGCCGTGAAGTTACGTTTGGATTTTTAATGACCTTAACGACCTCCTATGATCATAAAAATTCATACACACGTTCTTGGGGGCTGGTGCTAGACTCTGATGGGGTTTTTGTAAGTGGGCGGGGCAAAATGGCTCAACGGCGCCCCCTTGAAGATTTAAAATACTCCTCTCCATATGGGTTTTTTTGGAGTACGAAGATGAAAATCGGTACACATAAAGAACACTTCCAGACGCACAAAAAAGTCTCTTGACACCATGACCTCAACCGAACAGGAAGTCGGCCATTTCGTTTTTGGCGGCCAAATTTCAGTGCTTTCCACCATTGGTATGCAGATGAATTCGTGCTAGGGATTTCACCCGATCAACTTCATATCTGGTGGACCTCACCTCAAGACCATGATGATCAAAAGTTATAACAGACTTTTCTCTAAGTTAAAGGGCGTGGCCTCTGTGGCCCGCCAAAGTTTGGTGGTGTTTGGTGAATTTGCCACGACATTTTGAATGGCTCTCACGTCCACATACTTTATCCAAACATCTTCAAACTTTATGAGCATGATCAGGGCTCTGCCCTGAACACCTCCATATGTCAAACTCCCGCCTTACCCGTGGCATCCCCTGCTGGTAACAGGAAATGACCTATTTTTACTCTGAAGTGTACCGCTCCTTAACAGTTGAAACCATCAGCTTCGTTTCTGCTCTACAACCTTCCCAACTACTTGGTGAAGCTACATTATAAAGGCCGTGAAGCTGGGTGCAATGGCATCTGTGTGGTGGCGCAGCAACTGTCGATCCCTCGCCGTGAAATTACGTTTGGATTTGTAATGACCTTAACGACCTCCTATGATCATAAAAACTCATACACACATTCTTGGGGGCTGGTCCAAGACTCTGATGGGGTTTTTGTAATTGGGCCGGGCAAAGTGGCTCAACTGCGCCCCCTTGAAAATTTAAAATACCCCTCTCCATATGGGTTTTTTTGGAGTACAAAGATGAAAATCGGTACACATAAAGAACACTTCCAGACGCACAAAAAAGTCTCTTGACACCATGACCTCAACCCAGCAGGAAGTCGGCCATTTCGTTTTTGGCGGCCAAATTTCAGTGCTTTCCACCATTGGTATGCGGATGAACTCGTGCTAGGGATTTCACCCGATCAACTTCATATCTGATGGACCTCACCTCAAGACCATAATGATCAAAAGTTATAACAAACTTTTCTCTAAATTAAAGGGCGTGGCCTCTGTGGCCCGCCAAAGTTTGGTGGCGTTTCATGAATTTGCCATGACATTTTGAATAGCTCTCACGTCCACATACTTTATCCAAACATCTTCAAACTTCATGAGCATGATCAGGCCTCTGCCCTGAACACCTCCATATGTCAAACTCCCGCTTTACTTATGGCGTCCCCTGCTGGTAACAGGAAATGACCTATTTTTACTCTGAAGTGTACTGCTCCTTAATAGTTGACACCATCGGCTTTGTTTCTGCTCTACAACCTTCCCAACTACTTGGTGAAGCTACATTATAAAGGCCTTGAAGCTGGGTGCAATGGCATCTGTGTGGCGGCGCAGCAACTGTCGATCCCTCGCCGTGAAATTACGTTTGTATTTGTAATGACCTTAACGACCTCCTATGATCACAAAAATTCATACACACGTTCTTGGGGGCTGGTGCTAGACTCTGATGGGGTTTTTGTAAGTGGGCGGGGCAAAATGGCTCAACAGCGCCCCCTTGAATATTTAAAATACCCCTCTCCATATGGGTTTTTTTGGAGTACGAAGATGAAAATCGGTACACATAAAGAACACTTCCAGACGCACAAAAAAGTCTCTTGACACCATGACCTCAACCGAGCAGGAAGTCGGCCATTTCGTTTTTGGCGGCCAAATTTCAGTGCTTTCCACCATTGGTATGCGGATGAATTCGTGCTAGGGATTTCACCCGATCAACTTCATATCTGGTGGACCTCACCTCAAGACCATGATGATCAAAATTTATAACAGACTTTTCTCTAAGTTAAAGGGCGTGGCCTCTGTGGCCCGCCAAAGTTTGGTGGTGTTTGGTGAATTTGCCACGACATTTTGAATGGCTCTCACGTCCACATACTTTATCCAAACATCTTCAAACTTTATGAGCATGATCAGGGCTCTGCCCTGAACACCTCCATATGTCAAACTCCCGCCTTACTCGTGGCGTCCCCTGCTGGTAACAGGAAATGACCTATTTTTACTCTGAAGTGTACCGCTCCTTAATAGTTGAGTACGAAGATGAAAATCGGTACACATAAAGAACACTTCCGGATGCACAAAAAAGTCTCTTGACACCATGACCTCAACCACTTTATGCGCCACGAGTAAAATGAGAGTTTGACATATTGAGGCATTGAGGGTGGAGCCCTCATCACGCTCATAAAGTTTGAAGATGTTTGAATAAAGTATGTGGACATGAGAGCCATTCAAAATGTCATGTCAAATTCACGAAACGCCACCTAACTTTGGCGAGCCACAGAAGCCACGCCCTTTAACTTAGAGAAAAGCCTGTTATAACGTTTGATCATCATGGTCTTGAGGTGAGGTCCACCAGATATGAAGTTGATCGGGTGAAATCCCTAGCACGAGTTCATCCGCATACCAAGCCCAAATAGAGGGGGGTTTTGAAAATTTCAAGGGGGCGCTGTGGAGCCATTTTGCCCCCCCAATTTACAACGACCACAAAATATCAAATTTTTCACCAGACCTGATGAGTATGCAAATTTCAAGCGTTTTAGAGCATGGGAAGGGGTTGAAAAATGCAGTTGTTTAGGAGGAATAATAATAATAATAATAATTAAAGCTGCACGCAGCGATGATGGGCGCGGCGCAGCCAAGTACCAGAGTCCTCCTATGTCCTCTCCTCTTCTCCCCAGTACACGTCATAGTACAAACAGGTTATTTCCTGGTACCAGCAGGGGGCTTCATAAGTAAGGCGGGAGTTTGACATATGGAGGTGTTCAGGGCAGAGCCCTGATCATGCTCATAAAGTTTGAAGATGTTTGGATAAAGTATGTGGATGTGAGAGCCATTCAAAATGTCATGGCAAATTCACGGAACGCCACCAAACTTTGGCGAGCCACAGAGGCCACGCCCTTTAACTTAGAGAAAAGCCTGTTATAACGTTTGATCATCATGGTCTTGAGGTGAGGTCCACCAGATATGAAGTTGATCGGGTGAAATCCCTAGCACGAGTTCATCCGCATACCAATGGTGGAAAGCACTGAAATTTGGCCGCCAAAAACGAAATGGCCGACTTCCTGCTGGGTTGAGGTCATGGTGTCAAGAGACTTTTTTGTGCGTCCGGAAGTGTTCTTTATGTGTACCGATTTTCATCTTCATACTCCAAAAAAACCCATATGGAGAGGGGTATTTTAAATATTCAAGGGGGCGCCGTTGAGCCATTTTGCCCGGCCCAATTACAAAAACCCCATCATAGTCTAGGACCAGCCCCCAAGAACGTGTGTATGAATTTTTATGATCATAGGAGGTCGTTAAGGTCATTAAAAATCCAAACGTAATTTCACGGCAAGGGATCGACAGTTGCTGCGCCGCCACACAGATGCCATTGCACCCAGCTTCACGGCCTTTATAATGTAGCTTCACCAAGTAGTTGGGAAGGTTGTGGAGCAGTAACGAAGCCGATGGTGTCAACTATTAAGGAGCAGTACACTTCAGAGTAAAAATAGGTCATTTCCTGTTACCAGCAGGGGACGCCACTATACTATGACGTTTTTTTATGTAATTTTGAGGTCAAAATTTTTTTTTAATTTTTTTGGGCTGATTTTGACGCCTTACTATGCTATGACGTTTTTTATGACATTTTGAGGTCAAGATTTTTTTTGACTTTTTTGGCCGATTTTGACGACATACTATACTATGCCGTATTTTGGCACTTTTTGAGGTCAAAAAATGTTTTACTTTTTTTGGCCGATTTTGACGACATACTATGACGTTTTTTATGACTTTTTGAGGCCATACTAAAGTCTGACTTTTTTTGGCCGATTTTGACGACATACTATACTATGACTTTTTTGGCACTTTTTGAGGTAAAAATTTTTTTTGACTTTTTTTGGCCGATTTTGACAACATACTTTACTATGACTTTTTGAGGCCATACTAAAGTATAGTATGTCATAGTATGTCGTCAAAATCGGCCAAAAACAGTCAAATTTTTTTTACCTCAAAAAGTCATAAAAAACGTCATAGGATAGTATGTCGTCAAAATCGGCCAAAAAAAGTCAAACCTTTTTTTGACCTCAAAAAGTCATAAAAAACGTCATAGTATAGTATGTCGCCAAATCGGCCAAAAAAAAGTCAAAAAATTTTTTTACCTCAAAAAGTGCCAAAAAACGTCATAGTATAGTATGTTGTCAAATTAGGCCAAAAAATGTCAATGTTTTTTTAACCTCAAAAAGTCATAAAAAACGTCATAGTATAGTATGTCGTCAAAATCGGCCAAAAAAAGTCATACTTTGGTATGGCCTCGAAAAGCCATAAAAAACGTCACAGTATAGTATGTCGTCCAAATTGGTCAAAAAAAGTCATACTTTAGTATGGCCTCAAAAAGTCATAAAAAACGTCATAGAAAAGGGACAGAGCCGTCTCTATTTTCTGAGACGGCTAAGGTCCTTCAACATCTGCCGGACGATGCTGCGGATGTTCTATGAGTCTGTGGTGGCCAGTGCCATCCTGTACGCTGTTGTCTGCTGGGGCAGCAGCCTGAGGGTAAAGGACACTAACAGACTCAATAAGATCATCAAGAAGGCCAGCCATGTTGTGGGGGAGGAACTGGACTCACTGAATACAGTGTTGGAGAGAAGAGTGTTGTCCAAAGTTAGGACAATATTGGACTCTCCTTCACACATCCACCATGTGCTGATTAGTCACAGAAGCTCGTTCAGCAACAGACTCATTGTTCCACGCTGCACAACAGAGCGACACAGGAAATCATTCCTGCCTGTCGCAATCAAGATATACAATTCAGAACTCTAAAAAAAAAAAAATCTCATGTATACTGTGTATACATAATTTTGAAACAGTTAAAACACATACCTCATGTATATAATGCAAATAAGAAGATGTCTTTATGTTTTTTCTATTTTTCTACATTATTATATTTTCTGTTTGATTATTGGATTATATATATATATATCTTAATCTTCTTTGTTCAATTTCTTCTTCATTTTTCACTTGGGAGTGCATAAGTAACAAAAGAATTTCCCTACGGGGATTAATAAAGTTTTTTCTGATTCTGATAGTATTGTGTGTTGTCAAAATGGGCCAAAAAAAGGCCAAATTTTTTTGACCTCAAAAAGTCATAAAAAACATCATAGTATAGTATGTCGTCAAAATCAGCCAAAAAAAGTAAAACATTTTTTGACCTCAAAAAGTGCCAAAATACGGCATAGTATAGTATGTCGTCAAAATCGGCCAAAAAAAGTCAAAAAAAATTTTTACCTCAAAAAGTGCCAAAAGACGTCATAGGATAGTATGTTGTCAAAATCGGCCAAAAAAAAAAATCATACTTTAGTATGGCCTCAAAAAGTCATAAAAAACGTCATATAGTATGTCCTCAAAATCGGCCAAAAAAAGTCAAAAAAAATTTTGACCTCAAAATGTCATAAAAAACATCATAGTATAGTAAGTCGTCAAAATTGGCCAAAAAAAGTCAAAAAAAATTTTGACCTAAAAAAGTGCCAAAAAACGTCATGTATGTTGTCAAAATCTGCCAAAAAAAGTCAAAAAATTTTTTGACCTCAAAAAGTCATGAAAAACGTCATAGTATAGTATGTCGTCAAAATCGGCCAAAAAAGGTCATACTTTAGTATGGCCTCAAAAAGTCATAAAAAACGTCATAGTATAGTAAGTCGTCAAAATCGGCCAAAAAAAAGTCAAAAAAAATTTTTGACCTCAAAATGTCATAAAAAACGTCATAGTATAGTAAGGCGTCAAAATCGGCCAAAAAAAGTCAAAAAAAATTTTGACCTCAAAATGTCATAAAAGGCGTCAAAATTGGCCAAAAAAGGAGTTTGACATATGGAGGCAGAGCCCTGATCATGCTCATAAAGTTTGAAGATGTTTGGATAAAGTATGTGGACGTGAGAACCATTCAAAATGTCATGGCAAATTCACCAAACGCCACCAAACTTTGGCGGGCCACAGAGGCCACGCCCTTTAAAGAGAAAAGTCTGTTATAACTTTTGATCATCATGGTCTTGAGGTGAGGTCCACCAGATATGAAGTCGATCAGGTGAAATGCCTAGCACGAGTTCGTCCGCATACCAATGGTGTAATTCGCCAAAATCGCCAAATTCCGACCACAATGGCGGACTTCCTGTTGGGTTGAGGTCATGGTGTCAAGAGACTTTTTGATGTGTCTCGGTATGATCAACATGTGTACCAATTTTCATGCACCTATGACAAACTAAGCCCAATGAGAGGGGGGTTTTGAAAATTTCAAGGGGGCGCTGGGGGCGCCTTCGCACCACTTGGTGCTCGGGCCCTAATAATAAACATTAGAAAAACAATAGGGCCTTCGCACCACTCGGTGCTCGGGCCCTAATAATAATAATAATAATAATAATAAACATTAGAAAAACAATAGGGCCTTCGCACCACTTGGTGCTCGAGCCCTAATAAACATTACAATTACAATAGGGCATTCGCACCACTCGGTGCTCGGGCCCTAATAAATATATACATACGGCGATTTCCAGACTCCCTCCTTTCTTGTCCTGCCACTTGGTCGAACCCGGAACGTTCTTAACACGGTCCGCTGACCTACGGGACTCTTTTCAGCAAAGCACCCCAGAGCGAACACAAGACAGGTAAAGGTAAGTGTTAACCATAACTTAAACAATGTCTGTTCCGGCACTTGCACTAGTTTCATCATCTTTCACATAACTGCTCGAATATATGTTTCACAAAACTGCATTTACTCCGGTGTCCATCATGTAATAAAATGAATAATATCCTCAGGTTGTGCAAACACAGGTTTGGTACCTTGGTTCAGGTCTTCGTGCAGAGAACCGTGACTGGGGCTGGATGGAGCTCCATCACAGGGACTGTCTCCGTTTGGGGTCAGAGAGAAGTGGCAGTTCCAGCCTGTCTCTAAACCCATCTTCTCAGCAAAAACCTGCACAGACACAAAATGAGCCACATAAACACATACTCTCAAAATGACTGTTTCTTTTTTACAAGGACACATTGTTCTATTGCTAACAGTGATTTTAGTTTTAATTGTCATTTTGCTCTAATGACAACAACAAAAATCACCCAGTCACCCAATGTGGACTAGAATCATCAGATATGTCACCAGAGGGCGGTGGTCGGTTTTGTGGACTGGTGTGAGCTGAACCACCTGCAGCTCAGCATCAGCATTCAACATTTACTTCTAACTGACAAATTCATCTGTTCAATTAAGCTATTTAAAGTAGTTTCTCTGATTAGCTGATGTTTCCTTGGTCTCTGCAAACATTAGCAAGTTAAGGTGCAGAGCAAGACGTGTCCATGTCTGTAGATTTCTCTCTTCTAGGAACTGACTGTTTAGACTTTAAGAAAAAAATCATACGTAACCCCACCAAACAATACTGTTATTGTATGATGAGTAAGCAGGTGTTACATCAAGTCCTGTCATGTATTATCTTTCTGACAAGAGCAGTAAATTTCTGCTCCTGTCATTTTTTTTTCCAATTATGGTTCAGTTGCAGTTCAGCCAGGTGCAGTACTCCCACACCAGTCCATCAATCCAACATAGCAGCAACTTGCTTGTAGCCTTAATTTATCATGAAGACCATGTGAGAAATAGATCTTCTCAGTGTATCACAGCCTGCACTTCCAACATTCACCCTAGCACTCTCTCTCACTCACACACACACACAGAAATTAATGCATGCATGTGTAGAAATACTAAATAAAGTTAACCAACAGGCAACGTCTCACCTGGTCTCTCATGGCCCTCCAAAAAAGCTCTGCCATCCTGCAAGAGAAACAAACACAAATTAATGCATGCATATGTGTAGAAACACTGACCAACATGCTCTCTCTCACCTTGTTTCTCATGGTCCTCTGGATCAGCTCCTCCATCCTGCACAGGACAAACACACTCTACATCAGATACAGGTACAGTCAGACCTATTTTAAATGTTTTGCTACACTTCCACATAGGGATGTAACGATACACTCCACTCACGATTCGATACGGTTCACGATTTTTTGGTCACGATACGATTTTCTCACGATTTAATCAAAATAAACTACAGACAATGAGCAAATAAAATGATCTTTTATTGTTAGGAAAAAATAGAAACTCTTGTCAAACATCTCGTTTCTTTAGAAACACAAGTAGACTCTAAGTAAACAAGACAAGTAAACTGGTGTTAACTGGTGTAATTCATTATCTTAAATAACAAAAGAATATACAGTCTTGACCAAAAAAGAGGTCCTTTCTTCACAGAAACACTGTTAAAGACTGTTTTTTGTGTCTTAAGTAGTTATTTACTTTAATAGCAAAGAATGACTGGATTTTTAAAAACAAATCCCACATCAAAACATAAAATCTCTTCAAATAAAGAAAGACTGGCTTGTGTAGCTTGAAACTTTAAGGTTTCTCTTGAGGAAAATCAGCATGTCAACATTCTCAGGCCGAAGCTGAGATCTCTGTGAGGTTACAACATCCCCTGCGGTCGAAAAGACCCTTTCACTAGGGACAGAGGTGGCTGGTGTGGTGAGGTAAGCCTTTGCTAGAGGTGAAAGCAGTGGGTAAAACTTACTGTTCTCCTTCCACCATTTGAGTGGGCAGCTTGTGAGGGAAATAGACATTTCACTTCTGTACCTGACAATTTCTGCCTCAATCCCACACATGTGATTGGTCTGTGCTACCCCTATACTTTCTGTGAAAGTCCCTTCTAGGAGATCTTCCAATGCAGTCTTCTTGAGAGGTGGTTGTTGAAGGTCTGATTCCACCATGTCTGCTGGGACAGCAGGCTGCTCTGCTGCATGTGTAGAGGCACCGGTGTCTGTTACACCCTCATTAGTTTCCTCCACAGAGGAATTGGTCTGTAAACAGCAAGACATGAACTTGGTGACATATTATATTATATTATTCATATGTACAAATATTTAAAAAATCAAATATGTTTAATGATAAAAAGGCAAACAATTGTGCAGGAGAGGAAAACAATCCCACAGGGCTTATATAAAACCCTCCCTCCAATACAAAAGTGAAATAAGTACCTGGTTATGTATCTGCACAGCTTTCTCCTTCACCCTCTGGAACACATCCTGGCGCTGATCTTCAGTAAGATGAGGTAGAGAGCAGAATCTGGGGTCTAATGCAGTGCAGTCCAGCAGATGGTTGTCCCCAGGGCCAGTGTATCTGTCTGATAAATTGTTGAAGATGGCTTTCTTCATCATGCTCACCGTGGTGGAGTCCTCTTCTACAGGCAACATGCTCTGCTCAATCGTGTGTTTTAAGGGCACAATTAGAGACACTGTTGGGTTTTGTTCATCACTTAGCACAGTGGTGACTGTCTTTAAAGGTTTGAGGAGTTTCACGATGTCTTCGGCATCACGGATGTCCAGGCTGTCCAGTGTGTCGATTTCACGAGCGTTACGGCGGACTTCTGGGCTAAGCAGAGCAGCAGCCACAGCCGGTTGCAGCTCGAGATATCGTTCCAACATATCCAAGCTGCTATTCCAGCGTGTAGTAACGTCCACAATTAGCTTGTGCTCATTGATGTCCGGGCCAAGCAGTAGTTTTTGCTTCGCAGCCAACACAGCAGTGGCTGTTGGGCTTCTGTGGAAGAAGTTCACAATCCGCCGGATCCGACCCAGCAAAGCTACGCGCGCGCACACACTCAAACCAGCCTGGGTGGCTAAATTTAAAGTGTGGGCGAAACACTTGATGTGCGGTGCCAGCCCGGCTTCCCTCACTGCCACATCCATGTTTCTCGCATTGTCGGTGACTACAGGGATACCTTGTTGCCTTTCCAGCTGCCATTCCGCCACGGCCTCCTTTAGCACTTCAGCTATATTGGCCCCAGTATGTGACTCCAAAAGAGGTCGCGTCTGAAGCACAAAACCGGCCAACTCCCACTCAGCATTGATCACATGAGCAGTTATAGTGATATAACTTTGCGTTGCTCTAGATGTCCACCCGTCGGTTGTGATAGACACAGTATCAGCCGTCCGGAGAACCTCAACCACGTGAGCTCTAACCTCCTGATAGAGTTTTGGCACCACTACCTGGCTGAAGTGCTGTCGTGATGGGATGCGGTATTTGGGCTCCAGCGTGTTGATCAACAGCCGAAAACCGTCATTTTCAACAACGGAAAATGGCCTCAAATCTTTTCCAATAAAATAACCAATTGCCCTGGTAATTTCTTGCGCTCTTGCGTTGTTATGGGGGAGAGGAGATGCAAAGCTTCTCCTCAGGGTGGTTTGACCCTTGGGCAATTTTCGCTCAGGAGGTGGCGTAAGGTCACTTTGCTTCTCACTGTGGTGGCGCCTAATATGCTGCTGCATGTTGGTAGTGTTGCCGGTATATGTTAGCAGTCTCTTGCAATATTTACATGCTGTTTTGGTTTTGTCTGTCCATTTCTCACCGGTTGTATTTGTGTATATGGGGAAACCAAAATGCCGCCACACAGGTGATTTAAAACCGCTTGATGCATCCTCTATTTCAAAATTGTTGCCTACCGTAGCCATGTCTTCCCTCGTTCTTTCCCCAAACCGAACCTGTAGTGACGTAAGTCACGTGACTTGACGTCTTACGTTAAACAAATGAGTCACCAACTCAAAAAAAAGAACATATCCAACTTCTCTCGCATTCGCGATTCATTTTCCCTGTCAACCGATGTGAATCGTCACGCATTTGTATCGATTTTTAATTGCGTCACGATGCATCGTTACATCCCTACTTCCACATTCAGCAGGGGGCGTACCTGAGCTCCACCCTGGATATGGCCTCATCCAAGTTGGAGCCCCACTCAGCCACATGCAGCTGGAGAGAGAGAGACATTAATGGATATGTGTAAAAACACTGAACAACATCTGTCAGTCTATCACATCTGGGTTTAAACTCAGCCTGGCGTCCACACACCACAGTCTAAAAGTCACAGTGCCAAACTCTAACATACATGTGGTCGTACCAAACAAGTCAGACATATAAAGCCAACTATTACACACATCTACTTATTTAATTCATGTCTAGAGTCAAAGTGGTAAAGCTAACAGTTACCCATAGGTCTTACTATTGCATCCAACAGCTAATAGTTTAAACTCGTATACTGTGGCACCCAGACACCACAGGCCAACAGCCAAAGCACACAGCTCTCTAACATAGGTTTGGTCTGTTTAAAGCAAGAGTTTGTCAAACTGTCAAGTCTAAGTGGTGCATCTAACACCTCACAGGTTAAAGCCTGAGAATCTGACATCCACACAGCACAGCCTGCACTGTTTCATCAGCCTATTAACTATTGGTCTAAAAATTTTCTGTTACCTACAACTGAAAATATTTCAACTACATTCACACTCTGACAGTCCTCACAGATGACTCTAGCCACTTAAAGAATTAACTAAAAGTCCTAAACCTAAGGTTGAAATGTTAAAGTGTGGAGCCAGTCAAGTTTAAACACAGCACATTCTCCAAACTCCATGCAGCCTTGAAATTAGTTTGTACATCACAAAATAAGCACAGCAAACAAACAGACAACTGTCACTGGGTACAAATCAAACCTTTATTTGCAAACAAACCCACCAGGAGACAAAGCTCTATACAATTCTTCCTCTTCATGGCCCAGGACACACACCAACTGCCTCTGATCCAATGCTTCCTGAATTCAACACAGAAACAGAGACAATGAGACACACATGAACCCTTAAAGGTTTAAAAAATAATAATAATAAAAAAATCTAAAGACTGAGCGACATTGACTCTCACCTTGTCTCTCGTGGTCCTCTCCATCAGCTGCTCCATCCTGCACAATGCACAAAGAAACTAAACATGAGCCACAGGAAGAAAGAAAGTCTAACCTTGCATTTTCAAACATTTTGCAAAACCTCCACATGCAGCAGGAGGCCTACCTGAGCTCCACTTTGACTGCAACCTCCTCCATGAGCTTCCTGCCAATCTTCATCAACCTGTTAAACACAGACTCACACCTACAGGCCCAAGTACAGAACCTAACCACCGAGCCACACAGCTCCATCAACAACACACAACTATCCACAGCCTCTACATCAAGAGCCAACTACATCTAACACACACTAAACCCACACTGACAAATAACCACAACTGAGCCTGACAACACAGAGCTACACACCTCAGCCTGCACTTCCAACACTATCTGCCCATAGGCTTCCACATATACACAGTTGTGTCCGGATCACAACTGCATATATGCTTCCACCTACAGACGACACTGACACAAGCACAAAGACTCTAAACCTACACCGACCTCAAAGCTTTTCACACTCACTGAATCCATCCACAACTAAACCCTGACAATACTCAGCCACACCCAAACTCCAATGCACCTGGATACAGAACAAAGCCACATCTAAACTGAGCTGAAGACAGGCCTGCACTTCCAACACTCACACACTCAAAAGAGAGAGACACACACACACACACACACACACACACACACACACACACACACACACACACACACACACACACACAGAAATTAATGCATGCATATGTGTAGAAACACTACAATGTGGCTCTTGCTCACCTGGTCTCAAACGGTCCTCTCACTCAGCTCCTTCCTCCTGCTGAAAAACACAAACACATTGGTTTTGGATACTAATCAAGTCAGTCCTTGAACTTGTAATATTTTGCTTCACTTCCAGCTGCAGCAGGGGCCTAACCTGAGCCCCCCCAGAACTGAACTAAGCCCCATCTACAGTGCATTAAAGACAAAAGCAGGCACTGCCTTCTGATTTTAATATAGACACATTCTCACATTCAGACATGGATGGATGCATGCATATGGGTAGAAACACTGCACAATGTGGTCTTCACACACCTGGTCTCAAAGGATCCTCTGGATCAGCTCTGCCCACCTGCAGAAAATAAATAGAAAAAAACCCAAAAAACTTTGGATACTAATCTATTCAAAGAACTTTACTGCTGCACATTGGCCACAGCCTCATCCAAGCTGGAGCCCCACTCAGCCAGATGCAGCCACCTGCTGAACACAAAGGAACAGAAAAAGAAACCCACAACAAACAACAGCAAGATACAACTGAGTCCTTCAATGTAGAAACATTGATCATTATTGGTGAAGATGCATCTTCTCATGGTCCTCTTGATCAGCTCCTCCATCCTGCACAACTAGTGATGTTATGCTCGACGCAGTATCCATCTTTTGAAGCCGAAGCGTTGAGACAGTGGTTCCATCCCTGCTTCAGCAGGCCGACAGTCACATGACCACTGTGATTGATGAGTCCTTGAAGTTCTTTTCCCCAGGTCTTCCACTCAGATGCAGTACACACACTGTTGCTGGGGAGTGTACACAAATGAATCCTTCAGTGTACAAACACTGAGCAGTATTGGCCAACATGCATCCTCATGGTTCTCTGGATCAGCAGCTCCTCCATCCTGCACAACACACTCAACATTAGCCACAGGTGCTAGGCAAGTCAAACTCAAAAGTTAAAACATCTTACAACACTTCCACATGCAGCAGGGGGCGTACCTGGGCTCCACACTGGCCATGGCCTCATCCACACTGCTGAACACACACCTTACACGGACCCCGGGGCCATCCACACCAACAACTACCCACAATCAACTAACCCTGACAACACGACACACAACTCAATCCATGCTGCCAACACCATCTGCCCACCGGCTTCCACATACACACAGTTGTGTCCGGATCACAACTGCATATATGCTTCCACATACCGACAACACCGACGCAACGGCCCAGCAAAAACAAACGCGCGCTCCAAATCGAAGCAGGCCCGACTTCCTGCCACACACTGGATCCATCCACAACTAAGCCTTGCCAATACTTGGCCAGTCCCAAACTCCAAAGCGGCTATACTGGTTACAAAGCCCATCTCAACCGAGCTAAAGACACAAGCCTGCACTTGCAACACTCAGATCACACACATACACACACACACACACACACACACACAAGTGTAGAGCCGATGAGCGAAGCCAAGCGCGGTGATTTCTCCCAAATGGTCTCGGCTGCTCCGCTGGATCCCTTCGTCCGTCCTGCGGAAACCCAGCACATAATCAAACATGTTATCCTCTGGTCACAAATCACCTCAAGCTCTGCATTTTAAACGTTCTGTGTGGGCCTTACCTGGCCTCCACGTCCGCCATTTTTCCTCTGGACTGCTCCGGACACGTGGACTTCCTGTCTCGGGCTCACGCAGAAGTTCCAGCTCCACTTGGCCTGAATCGTCTCTTTGCTCTCAGCCACAGCTTTCACTGTGCACCAGAAAATACAATAACAAATAACCCGCTAAACACTGAACACACAGGCTTCCTCTGTCTATAAGTAACGAGTTCAGTTCGCTCCACTTACCAGAAAAAAAAATTGGACAAAGCAGAACGTTACCGAGGCATCCCGTATTCCACGGGATGCTCGAGCCAGCGTCTCCCCGCACCTGCAAATGAAATTCTGCCCTGCTATTGGCTGAGCCCTCTCCTCCCCCTCACTTTCATTCTGACTCCATGGCTTTATGCATTAAAGATTTCAATCAGAATCAGTTTTATTGGCCAGATTTATGCA
This sequence comes from Toxotes chatareus, assembly GCA_016801885.1. Lineage (NCBI taxonomy): Eukaryota > Metazoa > Chordata > Actinopteri > Toxotidae > Toxotes > Toxotes chatareus. The sequence continues at coordinate 799,486 of CM028898.1, read as the reverse complement.
GACACACAAGGAATCTGACTTTGGTTTCCCTTTGCTCTCAGGCACTACAGATTGACAACACAACCAACAGAACAACTGCTTTTTTCCCCCACAAATACCAATAGTGCAATGGTGTAATGGGTCAGTCTGAATCTGGATAATGCAAACTATGTATGTCATATAAGGTGTGTTCAAAAGCAAACATAGTCAACCAGTGAATCTGCTGTCAATTGTCTTCCAACATGGTCATTATAACCATGTTACAATATGAAGTTTACCAAAAGTTCCCTACTTCAAACGGGCCACAGTGAATTTCTTTCAAAGGTGTGTGTCACCTGTGGCTTTCCCAGTTAAGAGATATCAAAAGAGGCAATACAGCAGAGTTTATTTGGACTTTTACACACATAATAAAGAGTTCAAAACAAATCAAAGGTCATTAAAAAACATCAAACATAGGTGACAACAAGCCACAGACACAGAAAGTGACCCTGTCCAACAGAATTTAACTGACATAAGATAAGATAAGACTTTATTGATCCGACAGCAGGGAAATTCACTTGTTAGGCAGCTCACAAGCACAATCAGGAGAAAAGAAAAGGATAAAGTGCAGAAGTGTGCATGCGATTCAAGTATAAGGAACAATGTGCAAAAAAATAGTATTTACAATCTAAAGAAAAAAGAAAGTAAAGTTACAAAAAACCAGTACACAAAATACAAAAACAGTAAAAACTGGCAATATACAAATTTACATGATGATGGAGGGGTGAAGAGTAGGATCCTGTGGGAGAGTGGAAAAAAATTAGATAGATAGATAGATAGATAGAGAGAGAGAGAGAGAGAGACAGATAGATATGCACAGTCCCACATGGACCACACAGTCTGACAGCAGAGGGAATGAAGGACCTGCGGTCACGCTCCTTCCCCATTGTGGATCTCTAAGTCTGCCGCTGAAGGAGCTGCTCAGCGCTTCCACAGTCTGGTGCAGGGGGTGAGAGGTGTTGTCCACAATGGATGCCATCTTGACTAACATCCTCCTCTAACAATTGATGTTCAGCTCCTGCCACTCCAAGTGTAGCACTTGAGTAGATGAAATGTGTTCCTTTCCACCACTGATTAAAGTTTCTAGATTTATTCACTGCATTGTTTTTATATCCATAATGTCCTTTACACTTCATCAACAATTAAAACACTAGTGTCAGATGTAGTATCTAATACTGAATATAGTTTTTCACAGTGTGGTTACTGTGTGACCATGAACCACACTCTCAGTATCAGTGGGGACTTCTCTAATGAAACTTCAGACTCCAGAAAAGACGCTGCTCACCCAAACCAGTTTGATTCATATTTTTATTGTTGAAAAAATAATGATCATCAGGTCTGTAGCTGCAGAGGGACTTTGAATGGTCAGGAGTTCCTCTCCTTATGTACACTCATGATCTTTTCTGTTTCAGGCTCATTTTATAAGACGTGTTTAATCCAGTATATATATATATATATCAAAATTCTCTCCAAAAGTTTCCGTCACATGGCTCCACAGGGCAAACCGGGTCCGGGTTGGACACCTCCTTTTTGGAGGAGGAGTCCCGACAACCGCGGAGAAGCTGAACCGCAGGTTGTGTTTCCATGATGACAAAAAGCAACAACAGCAGCGCCTGGCATTCACACCACGTGACACGGCATTCCACACTAACTGTGCATCTGCACCTTAAGGTTTGACATCAGGCGTCACATGAAGACACTTAAGTGGATCTGAAGTCATTGCCTGGAAGGAAAAGGCCTCAGGGTATCTCAGCCAATCAGAACGCAAGGGAAAGCAAATGATTCTGATTGGCTGAGAAGACACTAGTGTCTCTTTCAAGCCCTGTTACTTTTTTCCTTTTTCTTCCTGGATCCCATTAAAGAACCATACAGCTGGTTTTTGCACATTTTACCCCATTAATTAGATTTACATCACTGATGTTTATATTTCAAAGCATCCAATGAGGTTTGAGGTGCATTTTACGAGTCAAATCTTCCAGGCAACAGCAGCAGTTGCTGGTTTCAGTGTGAGGTGAGAATTCACTCCTGTTTACTTTTCTGATTTTCTTTTGCATCTCTTCATTGTTGAGTTTTAATCATCATAATATGGGAAATATCAACAATTTTAAGTTGAATTTAAATGTTTCAGTGTACTGTTATGAACAGACAGGAAGTGTGGCTGGAGGCTCAGATTTTTGTTGGGTTAGACGAGGATGGACAGGATCGGGAATGAGGACATGAGAGGGACAGCTCAGGCTGGACAAAGCAGGAGAGGCCCGCGTTGAGATGGTGGATGTGTTATGAGGACGGGGCTGCCAGGCAAGAGGGACAGAGGGAGGCCAGAGATGTGGTGAGAGAGGACATGCACCTGGTTGGTCTGACAGAGGAAGACGCAAGAGGACAGGAAGTGATGAGACGCCGAACCACGCAGGAAGAAAACTGAAATGAAGTCAGGATTTTAATCTATAAACACGTGGTGAAGATGAAAAAGGAAAAGTTTGGGTTTTAAGATAAAGACAAAGCTTCATGTAACTTATGAGGAGAAGTTTTACAGAGCAGTGATGCACAGTCACACATCATGTGTGGTTAATGGTCTAAAACCTGTCAAACCAGCTCTGTGGTTCTTTAATGCAGAGCGACTGGTTACTTCGTCGACGTACAGGAGTTATGAACTGGGTCTGCAGTGCGTTGCACGACAAAGCCAACAACCTCAAGTCCCCGGAGTTAAAGAATATATTGTAAAGACTGGTGTTCCGACCTCTGACTGACACTGGAGTGTAAACAAACGCTTTCGAGCTGACTGAGCTTTCATCTCCACCGACCACAGCTGGACTGACGCAGCACAGATTCACGCTGTGTGTCCACGAGTCGGTGAAATGTCCTACAACATGACTCCAGGTGTCACACTTTAGTCCTGGTGTCAGTGTTTATTTCCAGTACAGGTTTAAATTTAAAAAAAGAAGAAAAAAAAAAAAAGAAAAAGGTGCATCCAGAGATTATCCTGCGACATTCTGAGGCAGTGCAGAGGTGACTCCTCCCCCCTAACTTCCCATCATGCAACATAGTGTCTGTCCATTACACTGCGGTGTGAAACTCTACTAAGGTAATGTAGATAAAGGATCCATCCCAGTGAGCCTGGAGTGTTTAATTACAGTCAATTCATAAATTATTCTTTTATCCTTTATTTTATATTGATTTGCAAAATAAATGTATTAGAAAACTCAGAGTATAATGAATGATTCTCTGTCCTTATTCTGTCCTTAAATGAATGAATGAATGCGCTGACATTTACAGTCAGCAGCAGGAGCTCTGACTGGTCAGATTTCTGCCAACACATAACAACAACCCCAATCCCAGGCTAATGAATGAATGAATTCATGAATAAAAACTGTAAATGAAATGTTAGAGTGGAACCCTGTCCATTAAAATTCATGTTCCAGTTTCAGCTTTACATCCAACCACTATGACATCATTTAATGACAGAATAAAGTATCAGGACCATTAATTAGCAAATGTATTGATCTTTAAATGAGATTTTTTTTTCACCTTAATTTTTATATTAAACCATTTAAATGAAAATGTTATTCATCTGTTTGGAATAGTTGTTTTAAAATTGATCGTTTTACTAATTGATATAATTATATTTTATTATTACATAAATATAAGATCATAAAAGCCTGTAATTAGTCCAGTGTCCACCTCCTGGCTCCACACTGAGCATCATGTCTGCCTTTATCTCTGTTATCTTTCTGTATGTGTCTTCAGTGATTGTAGTTCACTGATTCAGTAAGAGAGGGAATAATCAGTGACCACTGGGATGGACCTGTCGTCCCTCAGCTGTCCCTCACTGGCTGACTGACTGACTGACTGACTGTTGCTTCTATGTGAGTCGATTTAAACCCAGTTCAGATCAACAAATGCCCCATATGCAAATGCATGATATGCTTTTTGTTAGTGAGTTAGACATAACACAACAGGCTAGAAACACAGAGTGGAGATTCACAAAGCTGCCGGAATCATCAATAATCCATACTGAAAAACAAAACAAAACACAGAGACATGAACAGAAAATAAGGCAGTGATTAAAAAAAAAAAAAAAAAAAAAAAAGACTCCTGAATTTTCACATTCAAACTAATGATTTAGTTTAAAAAAGGAAAAAAAAAAAAAAACTTGTCAGAGATAATATGATACTCTAATAGTTACTTTTGGTTTCGATTAAAATCATAATACAAGTTCACTGACTAAAGATGAGGATTTTCATATTGTTGGTGATATTCATATATGACATGCTGAAGAGGCCTGTGCATATTATTGGAGCGTTGGGGGCAGTGGGGGTTTAGCCTTACAGCTTAGAGCAGCTCCACCCACACAGTGGCACAGATGCAGAGCTGACTCTCTCCAGCTGAGCTGTCCAATTGTTTTGTCCTAGAATGTGAAGACAGAGAGCTCAGAGACGTTTCCTGTCCTCAAACTAGACAGTAGGGTCAGACATCTTTACAGATGTTCATCTGTTGTGCTTTACAGGTGCATATTACTGAGCATATCTGGACTTTTTAAATTCTCCTACGTGGGAGTAAAAAATGAATAAAATAATTCCTGCAAACCAGGGAATCTGGGGCCTTATTGGAAACCCTGCCTTGCCTCAGAGTGACAGGCTTCCCATCCTTTTGCAAACTCAAGATCATAATGTCAATAAATATTTGCACACCCTAACAGAATTTAAGCTTGAAAGTTCACCAAAAAAGTGAAAAAAATTTAAAAGGTCTACTTACTAGGTTTTGTCCAGAGCCACATCCTGTGTACACGCACGAGACGGCATGACCACATGGTCTGTGGCTGAATTCTTCCAGGATATGGAAGAGGATTACAGCTACGGGAGTTTGAATGGGGAGTGCTGGTCTTTACACAGTTTCACTAAACCTTTAACACACCTGGTCTGAGAATATTAGAATCAGCGTTACACAGAGAATCAGCCTGTATCAGAGTTAAAAAAAAAAAAAAAACAAAAACCCCACATCAATCAATCAATAAAACAAACAAAAAAAAAAAAGTTAACCAGTTAAACAGTTGGCTCCAAAAATAACGTCATCAACCCATAAACCATTCAGTCGCTGTCCTTCTCTTTAGCTGTGAGTTAGTCCGACTCTCATTAAAGCAGCATGTCTCAAATATCTTTTTACGACAATCTTAAAAAATCCTTAGAGAAGTTAAATCATATTAGCTAATATGATGTTAACCAATCACAGCACATTAACACGTTGCTTCTGTCAACCCCCCTCCCCCACCAAAAAAAAAAAAAAAAACCCACATCCTGATCCAGACTTTGGGAGGGAAATGGTGGGATTTTTCCAATTGTTTCCCCAAAATCAAATGGTGATATTACAGTAACTCCAGGTTAATGTGTGAACGCTCGACGCGATGGCACTGAAGTCCACAGCAAACAGCAAACGGCAAAAGAGCGCAGACTTCTCGGAAAGAAGAGGGAGTTTGGCAGCTGAACATGTACAACAACAATTAAAGTAGCCGTGGTAAAAGACAACACAACGTCTGTGAGTGTGTGTAAGATCACCGTGAGGTTAAGAGGTCAAAGGTCAACACCGATGAGATAAGGTCAATCATGAGATAAGACTATATAAAACAATCATTTGGAGCTGAACGACCAGACAGCATGAGGATCACCTTGTAGGACAATAGTAGTAATATTAAACGTTTTTTTTTCCTTACAGTAAATTTTCCTGAGTTAGATAACCTGTAGACAGTGGTTCGAACAAAAACACAAAAAAATGACAACCCGACTTAAACCCCAACACTCTCCAGACTTCTGGATTTACCTGATGCTCGCGGATTCCCGGCGAATTGCCGGGATGAGAGGAAAGGTCTGAGCGCAGCAGCAGCAGCAGAACGAAGCTTCAGCTGTGCTATGTGTAACAGCTGCTGTAGTTTAGGTAGTTTTCTAAAACTAAAAGACAAGATGTACTGCTTTATCTTAACCAAAATACACAGACTTCACGTGAGTGGACAGTTGCGATTGCTGGTAATGATGCTTTCCACTCAGACTCTGAGCCCAACAGGATTGAATGCACCAGCATCCTGTAAAGTAGTGGCTGCAGAGGCTGCCGCTTAGCAAACCGTTAGGTAGTGTTGCTTTAATCGAAGCGTTGTATGGATATGGATGAAACTATTTCAGCTACTCAGCTTTCAAGTCAACAGGTTCCACAATGATCTGAAACACCCAGAATTATTAAAGGGACAGTTATTCTGGTATAAATGATACAGACAAATCTCTGGCAGTTGACAAATTCCTTTCATCTCACTTTCAAATTTCCTACCTCCAGTTTCAGATGTACTGATATAAAGTATTTTAAATAGACTGAACGTCAGGCAACGTGGAGCATCAGTGAATCGTGCCGCTGAGGATGTTGTGTTTAAGTACGGGGTTGTAATGCCTTCATGGATTTATTAGTGCATGTAGTGCCGCTGAGCACTGGGAAACCAGCTGTCAGCCTCTACCGCCTCCACTCTGCTCGCACACAGACAGACACACACATGCACAAACACAGACGCACACATGACCGACGGAACCATCGCGATCAGGTGAGATGATGATGATGATGATGATGACGACGACAACGACAATGATGGTTCAGTTTTAATATTCACTTCTTTGATTCTTCCCTCTCTGCTCTGAAGGCGTCTGTCCTTTGAGAAGAAAGAAGGAGGGTGGACGAGGGAGGAGATGGAGGTCAGCTCGGAGCAGGCTGAGAGGTTGAGAGGTTCGGAGGAGGTGGAAGCTCTAGGCGTCGTCGCAGAGGATCTGCTCCAGCACCGTCAGCAAGTGTTTGAGGCCGTAGATGTAGCCGTGATCGTGGCTCTCGCTGGAGAAAACGTGGGCAAAGTCGATCATCCTGACCTCCACCTCCGTCTCTCTTCTGCTCCCCTCTGTGGCGTCGTCTCCTTTCAGCTCCTCCTCCTCTCTCCTCGTCCTGCCGCAGTTCTCCCTCTCTCCTTCCTCAACCTTCCTTTCCAGTTGTGATTTGTTTCCGTTTCCGTTTGGCAGCTCCTGTGACTCGCCCGTTCGTTTCCATGCGGAGTTGTCTTCCTGACACAGTACTGAGGTGTTATCTCCAGAAACCGAGCACGCCGTCGTCTGCACGGCCTCGCTGGCGCCGCCTTTGCCGTGAAGATGACCCTTGGCGCAGTGGTGGTGGCCATGTTTCCTGTGGTTGGTGTAAATGGTGGACAGGCTGTAGTCCCAGGGCACCGCCACCTGAATGTTGTTATTGTTGTACTCGGCCAGCTCCTCTTCCTGCCCTTCCCCTTCCTGTCTCGCTTTCCCCTCTCCCCTCTGACAGCTGTCGCCCGTTGATGACAGCGTGGCAGTTTTTGCCACAGTCGGGCTGACCGACGGGGTGCTGAGGAGCGAAGACAGGGAGGATGAGGAGGAAGATGAGGGGAGACCCTCATAGACAAAGAGAAGGGAGCTGGCGTAGAAGGCCAGCTGGTGCTGAGACTCGAACCAGCGGAGGATTTGCTGCACCCTGTGGATACTGGCTGACACTGCATCCTTTCTCAGACAAATGCCGTTATGGAAGAATTTAGCCAGGCCTGGAGGAGGGGAGGGGAGGGGAGGGGAGAGGAGAGGAGAGGGGAGGAGAAGAGAGGAGAGGAGAGGAAAGGTTAGGGGAGGACAGGAGAGGAAACAAGAGGGGAAAGGAGAGGAGAGGAAACAAGAGGAGAGGTCACGAGAGGAGAGAAAACAAAAGGAGAGGAGAGGGGGAGGAGAGCAGAGGTCATGAAAGGAGAGGAGAGGAAAGGAAACAAGAGGAGAGGTCAGGAGAGGACAGAAAACAAGATCAGAGGAGACGAGGAGAGGAGAGGAGAGGAGGGGAAACAAAAAGAGAGATGTTTTTAGTCTAGGTAAAATATCAGGATACATCAGATAATATTCTACATGTTTCTGTCTCCAGACCCACTGAAAGCTGGTCATCAAAATTCCTCTGACTTAGAGGCTGAGTGAGTGTCGCAGAGAAAAGTCTCTTACACTGTACATGTTATCTGAAGTCTCTGTACATGTTTATCATTCAGTAGGAGACTTCTGTAGTGTACCAGCTGAAGCTGCTGCTTTCTTGAAAGTCAGAGTTTTGATGGGATAAATGTATTATTTCTTCAAATGTCTGCCTTTGGCAGGACCGCAACCAGCAACAAAGAAGCTCAGAGAGCTCTGAGACTCTGACTCTCAGAGTCAGAGCATCTTTATTGTTATTATTCCCAGCTGTCCTACCTTCCTCCTTTCACCCAGCCCGGCCATCGGCAGGAGGGTCCCCCCCTATATGAGCCGGGTTCTGCTGAAGGTTTCTTCCTGTTAAAAGGGAGTTTTTCCTTGCCACTGTCGCCTTAAGTGCTTGCTCTGGGGTTAGTTCAATTCAGATTGAATTGAACTGAACTGAACTGAACTGAATTGAATTGAATTATTGAGGCATTAAACTCTTCAGATTCGTTTTTCTCTGATGTTTCCTCGCCTACTAGGGGCCTCGTTTTTCTTCGTGCTCCACATTACTTTCCTTTTTGTTTCCATTTCAGGAATTTTCCTATTATATCACCTCTATTTATTTTAGCTGTCTCACAACTAAAATGAGCTTTTGGTAAATGTAGGGTCCGTCCTTGAGTCTGACTGGCTGTTCTTCACAGCGCACTGATTTACATAACATATGACTGTAATCACTGGTGAATTATTTTGAAAGGTTCTTCCTGCACTTTACTGTCAGTGCTGGTGAAAACCTTTGTAAAACTCATCACACACACACAAACATACATACCATCTTTAATAGTATCCTTAATCAGTCCCCTTCCATAGTGCTGGTCATAGGAGTCAAACGTGTCACTGCACACCTTGTATACCTGAAACACAAGAAAATCCATTATGTTAAACGGTGTGTTGGTCCTGGTCTGTAAAACACAACATATGGTAATAGTTGTTTGGACACCTACACATCTCCTGTGCCAGGTTGTGTTCATGATAGCAAAGAACGCAGCTCAGCTAAGCCCCTCATTCAGCACCATATTGTCTTCATTTATAAACAAGAGCTAAATTCATACTGTAGAGACCAGGAACCACGACGAAAGTGCTGGTTCCCTCGAAACACTTCCTCCACCTAGTGGTTCACTGCTACACTTACACCTGCCTCCATCAAACCAAACACTTACAAGCTGCAGATTTAATGACCGAGATGTTTGACAGAAATGTACATATGTCAGCTCATTTTCATTTTCTAAGGTTTATAACAAAAGCATGTTGATGCAATTACGATTTTAGACTAGAAGATGCTTGAATCTAGCTTGAATATAACTGCAATCACATGATCAGCACTCAGCCAGTCCTATGGATACTGATCACGGTTTCAAATCTCTACTCATTTTGCCTTTATTTCAAAATAAGAGTGCACAGTTAGTCAAGGCAACTCAAGTGGGATCAGCAAATCAGTCTCCACACTGCTTTCAAAGAACCAAATTAGCTGCATGAGAACGTCTGAAGAAGCGGCCTCTCGATGCAGGGTGAGGGGCTTCACGGTTTTAGATTTAGATCAGGAAGACTCTCTGCTCAGCACTGCTCTTAATCACTTCTTTTTTATCTTTTCCTTTCAGTCTTTTTTTTTTTTTTTTTACCGTCCCCACCCCCTCTATCACTCCATCAGGAAGATCATTACCACTAATTAGTCTCCCCTCTATCTAAACAAACATAGCAGAGATTAGTATGGAAATGTCCCCACCTCAGTGCCAGGCACATTCTGAACTAAACCTCCCGCTCTAAGCTACATAATAGAGCAATTTTACAGAATTCTCTCTGTTTTTCCCATCATCTGATTAAACTGCAGCTTGGGCTGGTACTACACACACACACACACACACAAAAAAAAAAAACACTGGCTGCCTTTGAAAACCTCTGCATCTCCCTTCAAACCCACTTCTGGGCCCGTTTTCAAAAAAAAAAAAAAAACTGAACTGTGCTGGCAACATAACTCCAACCCTCAGAACTCGATCTACTGAAGACCTCAAACTCCTCAAAGACACCAACTGATGTAAGGCAGGATAACGTGTACATCGCTGAAGCACTGCTCAAACACTGTCCTTACAGCTGAGATAAAATTTTAATACACAACATAGAGTGCGATATGGTTGTGAGGGCTCTGATTAACGCTTCATGGCCAAAGGGGTCAGCATATGGCAAATTCATTTAAAATCAACATATGAAGTGGATTCTTAACTGTTTCCTGTCCTTCCTAAATGCTCCACTGTGTTCACCGGCTAGTCAAATGTCTGCTGAGCGGAGAGAAACTGCAAAGTAGGTGATCATTTATTTATTTATTATGTTACATTACATGTAACTCTGTCACCTTTCAGCCTATGGTGCAGTAACATCCATCAAACATCAAACAAGGCTATCTCCTGTTCATTGACCTCCTCTGCTCTTCAGATCATATGAGCAAACATCAGAGGTCTTAGCTAAAGTCCACAGGTGTGCAGTACATTTATGGCTGCTTTACAAAGGGTGGGGACATGCTGCCATAAAGCTGCTGTCCCAACAGCGACTGTCATTTACAATGAGGATCCGGTAAGAGGAACAACAATCAGGCCTTTCAGGAGAAACCATCAATCAGTGGCTTGTTTCTTCCTGTGAGTGAAGGCTGGCAGTTCAAATATATCACTCATTTCCTTATAACACAGTTCATGACCTGCCTTTACTCTGAATCACACCCAGCCTCTCCCTCTGCTGTTCCCTCTGTCCCTTTTACATAAGCTTATAGTAAGTTATGTGTAGAGCCTGACTGATATGTCCATCGGCTGATTTTATCAGCCAGTACTGGCCTATTGCTGATATATATTGCATCAGCATGTATGTTGTCATATATGTGCTGATATGAATGAAAACCTTTGAAATGACCTTAAATGAAACTTTACTTCAACAAAGCTTTAAAGTCAACAACTAAAGGAATCGACTGTCTCTCAACTTTTTTTCTATTATATTTCATTAGTACAGAAAAACAGTTCATTCATGTCATTGATCGTCTTTGGTGTGTTTCTTGCTACAGGGCAGGAAAAACCCCAAACCAGGACACTTACTGACGACACCGACTGTAGGTTGTAATGGAAACTGATCGAACTGATAAAGGTTTCGCTATTTGACTCTCTTCCTTTCCAGAAGATAAGAAGTTCTCTCTCTCTCTCTCTTTCCTGTTATCTGTCTATCTCAGACACATGGACAAAAATAATGAGACAGGACAGGATGTGTTTTGTGTGTGTACTCAAACAAGAGAGGCTGAATTTTGTGCTGCACAGCTCAGTCAACACATGTTTCACATATCACGCAGGTTGTTCAACAACACCTCATGTTATTATCAGCTGCTTCTAATATTGTGTTACTAGTGCTGGGCTAAGATTTGTCTTGTGAATTTACAGGACAGCAACATGCATATGAGTTGCTGAGCAGCTTTTATAGAATTTTGAAATCATAATATTTGCAGATGAAAGATCCGCAGCAGCAGCACAGCAGGTCAGACTCACCCTCATGCCGAGGACCAGGAAGCCAATTTCCTCCATCAGCGGGTATTTTCTGATCTGCTGCTCCCGTTTCTCCTGCGAGGCGAAGGGATCGTAGCTCCGCTGGCCCAGCTTCACGTCCATGATGCACGGCTTGACGAAGCGACGAGTCACATCCTCCAGCTTCAGGTACAGGTCTGAGTGAGAATTGATGTCATGAATTAAAAATGATATGAACAAGTCAGTATTGCCTGCAACGTGCTTCTTATATGAGGTTCTTACTAGGCTGTTCTTGACTACTGGCTGTATATATATTATATATATTTATTTTATTTATTTTTCCCATCATCAGATGTCTGACCAGAAATGTACAGAGAGATGTGGGAGGACCTTGCTCAACCGTTTACAGCAAAAACCTCCTTCGCATCACATAAATATCCCATAACATTCAGAGGAAGAAGAATCATTTAGAACTCTCATCACCAGCAGAGCCGATGTTAGCTTACTGTAGATCATAAGAAACGTCAGGACAGGAAAGGCTGAACGAGGTTTGAGTTTGTCCACGAGAGAGTAAAAATATTTTGTAGGATGCATCTTGGTCACAAAGGTTGTGAGAGACACAAAAACTAGCTTCACACGGTCTCTAACCATTGGGGCTGTCCGGAGAGGACCAGGTGCCATAGTACTTGGGAAGGTGGTTCTGAAGCTCCAGGAGACACGGATCACAGCAGTCCTCTGCATACACCTGTGAGACACAACATATACATTGTCATGCTGCACTGCTCATAGAGGTAGATCCTATATATCTGGTGTCTAACCAATGGTTAGTTTTTGGATGGTGGTCTGGAACCAGACTTTCATCCTTCTCATGCTAGAGAAGCCAGAACCCGAAACTCCACAACTTCTACTTTCAAGTATCAGCTGTCAGAGCTGTGGCTGGTTGGTTTTCTGTTGATCAATTAATCAACAAATGATTTCATCACTAACACACTATGTGTACTATCATTACAATTTAAATATTTTTTTTCTTTTTGAGGCTTTTCTTTTGGAAACTTGGAACTAGTAAAGGTTCAGCAGAAACAGTTTCACTGTATCATGACAGCCCATATTGTTCATCCAGCCATGTGCAGGAAGCCGGGTCACTGTGACATGTGTGTGTGTGTGTGTGTGTGTGTGTGTGTGTGTGTGGGGAGTGAGTTCGACTGGTTTAGTCAAGAGACTGACGGACGCGATGCCATGACTCACTCCTGTTTGTATGAGAGTTGCTGAGACTGACAGCACTGCTAAGCTCTTAGACAAACACTGAGGCTCTGAAGCAACAGACCCATGTTCCTCTGTGTGATCAGACAGACGCGTTTAAATGTCTGGTATCTGTTCCAATTGTTAAGACATTATTTTGTCAATATTTTATATGTCTGCCTTTATTTTTGATGACGGATCTGATCTTCCTGTTCATGGATGATAGCAGTAGCAGCAACATTAATCTGTGGAAAGATGATCTGATTCTTCTACTTCTCCATGATTCTTTTCCTCTACCTCCAACTTTAAAATGCTCCAAAGGATTTTCTATTGAATTCAGGTCAGAGGTCACAGTTTTCACTTTGTTCTTCTTTAAAAGCTCTTGTGTAATTTTCTGCAGTGTGTTCAGGATCACTGTCATGTTGGAAAATTCCTCTCCTGCTCCCTGAGACTGGGACTCGTCTTTTCATTCAGTATTTGGATACAAACCTGTCCTCACTGCACCATCTCTAAACATCATCTCTCCTACACCTTTAGCTCTGCTGCAGCTCCACATCAGCACACTCCCTCCTCCATGTTTCACAGTCAGCACTGTGCAGTCACGGTGGTGGTCCTGGTCTGGTCCACGTCAGCCGTGCTGGACTCAACCTGATCTGAACTGATTCAGTTTCATCAGACCAAACAAGACCCACAATCTGGTTTCTTACTTGTTCAGGCAGCTCCTCACCACGTGGAGCCATGCTGCATTAGACACTGCTTATTTTACAACCTTGTTCATGCATCTATCTTTAATTAGAAATCACAGGTATAATCACTTTTGTTGCAGTGTTGCAGTTTGTTGCATTGGGGTTCTGTACTTTCCAGTCTGTATTTTCAGTGTAGTCTGTCTAACCTGCAATGTGATGCTGAAAAATGAATTACAGTCAGCTTGTACTAAAAGGATTACTCGATTAGTTAGCTGACAAACAAAATGTGGTATTAGATTATATTTAAAGCTCTTTTTATTAGTCAGCTGCAGTAACTACAGAAAAGTTTTTTCCTACTATTTTTATGATTTGATTTTCACTTCACTTTTGAGTCGCGTTTCAAATTTAAACAGTTTATTCAAAATAAATAAGGAATCTTATAAATATGAAAACACTGCTTTTGATATTTAAGACATAAAGAGTCAGCATTGGTATATTTCAGAGACTATCAGACTGTTGTGCCCCCCCCTTCTGTTTGTTCATGTATGGGAGAAAAAAGGTTGTGAATGCATTATGAATGTGTTACCTTGCTGTAGAACTCCATCTCTCGTGGACCTCTTGGTGGAGGCTGAAGCTGCTTCAGGACTGTTCCATCTGGATGCTGCAAAATACCTGCAACAAACAGAAAGAAGGCACTGAAAAGCAAAGCAAAGCAAACCAGTCATCTAGCTTCAAGTCTCGTTTTAGCGTTTCAGTGTTACAGTACTGGAGTACAGTAAAATGATGATTTTCAGACACCTCAGTTTCATCAAGGAGTAAGTCCTGACCGATCAAGAGTTCCTATCTATTAGGCACTGGTGAGACGACCAAACACAATCCATTTCAGGGCTAGTGTGAACACAGCTTCAGCAGAAGTGAGGCAGGAGTAAGGCAGAGACGTGGTGGGAAGGGAGATGTTCAGGGAACACATAAAGACAATGAGCTTATTTAAAAAAAAAAAAAAACACACAATTTTGACAAAATCTGACTAATGGTTATTAATCTCTTTGTGGGAGATGTAACTGCTCCATCAACAAGTTCACACTTGTAGCTGTGTGTTACCAAGTGAAACCAGATACAAACAAGCAGTGTATATAGCTCGAATGAAATTAGATGAATCAATTGTATTAGTGCCAACACTGGATGAAAACATCAAATGACTAGAATCATTCAGAGTCAAATTTCCTTCCTTAGCTTTAAGCATGGTTCCTGAAGGATTCTGAAATGATGAATAGAGCCTGTATCACATATCTGCCCATATCACATATCTGCTTTTGTGATTTTATTATGAACACAGGCTGTTATGTTTGAGCAGGCAACACCGCATTCTGTTATGTGAGCCTCAGCCATAATCTGACCATCACCTGAACACTGCTTTGATCATTATAGTAAGTCACTCATTAGACTAAACTAATTTGCTCATCGTTGATTTGCTTTGTGTTTTAGCATAAAGTTAAATTTGGAGTAAGGGAATGGTTTGGCTCCCTTTTTCATGTCCTACTTCCAGTGTAGAAAGAAAGCTGATGAGTCTCCTGTTACATCATCGCATGCTGACCACAGCTGATTACAGACAGACTGAATGGACACGCAGCGGAGAGGATTAGTCTGCTCTTTGGCTGATCACTAGATTCTTCAAAGAACGCAAAGACGCACACAACCCGCAAAATGCAAAAACCTACAAACACACGTAAAAATAACCAGCACACAAAGGGGTGTGGGGGAGGGGGGAGGGGCCTGTACGGTGGACATCTGTCCTGTGTCTGTGACGTCGTGCGTCTCGATACTGAGCTGAAGCAGGAGGCAGCGTCATCCCTTCATTCTGCATTCTACTTTCCCACTTCTTCTTCTAAAGACAGCAAAAGATTAAAACCTGCTTTGTGTGCAACTACTTATCTACACCATGTGCAACAACACCTGAGTGTGGGTCGCCGTCTTTGACAGCACTCAGCCCAGTACACAATCTGAGTAGTTGCCCGTGTACAATGAAAGAACATAGACTTGAAGCATAAAAGGAGACCTTTGCAGTTGCGGGTTACATCTGTTCCGAGACCTGCGTAGACAGCTGGATTGATTAAAATAGCAGCGCATCTGTTCCGCCCGATGTGTCCCGAGACACACAGCTGAACACAGCCGAAAGGCCTCCTGTGCAGACAACCACTATCCTGGCTACCTTACGTTTTCATACTGGTTTAGAGGCTTTTATAAAAATTCAAAAATATAAAAATATAGAATATAAAGATGTACAAAAAAACAAGAATATTGAATATTTAAGGAGTTCATATGTGAGAAGGATCTGTATGGAATTAATAACTGTCCAATACTACTGTTTATTGATTCACTTGAATTGCTACCAAAACTATGGGTGTGCCGTATGGACAAACAGATGTGTTGTAGATATAGTTCACGGGAAAGCAGATCTATGTGATCTGAACAGCTTTCAGAAGAGTTGAGTTTCACTATGAGTCCCCTCTGACGCTTCAGCATGAAAGACACAGGGGACTGCGTGTTGATGTGTGTCATGTGAGCATCATATACGAGACTGTACGGACTGAACTTCTTGGTCAATCCATCAGTCTGCTGACCAGCCAACCACCGAGTCTGTCACTCTGTGAAAATATCAGATCACCATGTGTGTCAGTGCAGCCTGATTAGGCTGTGGGTTAGAGATGTGTCATTTGTGTAAGAGACCAAATGATTTACGAACACACCACACACACACACACACACACACACAGTCAGATGACCTTAGACACTGAACTTGCCTCATGGAAAGATGGTGTGAAAGAGAGACAGAATGAGAAAAGTGGAAGTCAAAAGAAAAAAAAGGGAAGACATGTATTATATCTAGCCCTGCGATTGACTGGCGTCCAGTCCAGGGTGTACCCCGCCTCTCGCCCATAGTTAGCTGGGATAGGCTCCAGCTCCCCCGCGACCCTGACAGAGGATTAAGCGGTAGAAAATGAATGAATGAATGAATGTCAAGTGTAACCGAACCATAATGAGATGTTAACTAATGTTGATGGAATTGCTTTAACTTATCACTAGAACAAATTTATGACTACTTGAAAACCTTGTTTTCAGCAGCTCCATACCTCTCAAACCATAGTGACCACCCCCCCCCCCCCTCGGCTTTATAACACAGAACTGACTGGCAATCAGACTGAAAGTTGTAGCCTTCAGTTGGAAGTGTTTGAGTGCTGCCCTGCCTTTAACATGAAGCACCAACACGGAGCAGCTGACAGGGGAGGTCTGCTGCTGAATAACACCGCTGGACTTTCACCTTTGCTTTTCTGTCTTGCATCAGACACTGGAACTACATTATGATCTCAGCGCACGCGCACACTCACACACCAACAGAGCTCTTCTGGAAAATAACTCTAATTTGCATGAACAATTTCATGTTTCCTGACAGTGTCAAGTGAGTTTCATAACCCTTTCTTCTTCCTTATCAAAAACAAACATATAAGCATTCTTCTCTTTTGTGCTATAGAATGCAGGTTTGCTTATGGTTCCCAGAATCTCTAAAAGTAGAATGGGAGGCCGAGCCTTTAGCTATCAGGCTCCTCTCCTGCCAGTTTGGGTTCAGGAAGCAGACATCCTAATTTTAAAATTAGGCTTAAACCTTTTTGTTTGACAAAGCTTATAATTAGTTGTAGTTAGAGTTTTAGTTATTATGACTAAACCTATCGTTAGTCACAATTATTTCTATAGAAACTGTTATAGCTAAGGATAAAGCCCAAAGTAGGGGTGGCTCGGGCAACTGGACCATCCCTTAGTTATGCTGCTATAGGCCTGGGCTGCTGGGGGACATCCCATGATCCTCTGTGCACCTCTTTTCTTCTCTCTTTGTCTCCTCAGACCCACTCTCACATTTATTAACCTTTATTACCTGTATCCCACAGCAAGATCAGTTAAGCCCAGCTATCTGTGAGTTTAACCCATGACATATACTTGTGAGGATCAGATCAGAACTTGTTAGCTGTGCAAGTACTCACCCCAGATCAGATCACTGCAAATAACAAAAGCATGACCACTATCACCTTTGATTAGAAAAAAAAATCCACCAGCTGTTAATTGGCGCAGTAAATGACTCCAACACATCAGTCAGTTAGACCTCATCAGGCTGGCATTTCTTTTGCCAGCCGTTCTTTACACAATGTATTTTTGTTCTCTGCTCAGGCATCTCTTAAAACAGAACGCACCAAAATGTCACTAGTCACACTGAAAATGTCAACTATACTTAAAAAGACATATATAATTACTCTCACTTATTTATAGCCTTAGGCTGATCGTATGTAGGCTATTTTACCTCATTTCATTTCATATTTTTAACATGATAATGTAAAAAAAAATTTCCCCACAGGTATCACTGTTTCATCTCATGCCATATTAAGTACTCCAGTCATAGTTCTACTGATGCTGCAGGCAGCTGGCTTGTCATTAAGAAACGCTTCATGTGAACACAGTCCGAGCTGGACTCAAACAGTTTACTAACTACTGATGAGTTCACTAAGCCAGCTGATCACCCAGTGACAGTACTTATGCAGTGTTACAAACCAAGAGAGAGATTATGATTCACAACCCAGAGCTAAACACTCAAAGCCTGTCTATGCTTGACAAATTACAGCTATTATAGCCCAGCTGATAATGTTATCAATATACAGGAGTCTTAAAAAAATTACATAACAATACATCATCTAGAAAACAGATGACTACATCAGATCACTTGTATGAGAGGAACCACCTGTTTTAGTCAGTGAAGCACATAACTGCCCGTACGCTAACTCTGATGGTGGAGGAGCAGACTGGAGGCCTCAGGGAACAGTGGGAGGAGTGAGCAGGGTCATTGTCAGTCAGCAGCAGTATAAGCTGAACAGGATTCCACTGCTTCTTCTACAACTGCTGTGGAGACCAGAGGAGACCGCTGGTTGGGTCTAGGTACTGTGCCAATGCTTGGCAGCTAGTTTTGAACTCATGTGGCCTGTGTTAATGATTATTCCCTACCAAACCCAAAGGAGGGACTGAGATAAGATTATTCCACACTACTGTCAAATATACCTGATCACTGCTTCACTGTATGCTTCTCTGTGCTGTCCCTTGGAAGTGGACACAACACAACTATTTTGCAGAATGCATTACAGACATGGACGCCTTCGCCACACTGCACACATTTAGTTTCCATTATTGACGGCTTATAAAATCGATACTTTCTTAATTCCTTTATCATTGCTTTTGAAATAGTATGAGTCCACACACATTTAAAGCTGTCATGTCATTTTCCATGATGTGACAAATAAGCAGCTTTAAAAGACATGAAAACAACAAAAAAAAAAAGCATTCATAAAATGTGTTAATTAACCAGTGAAATTCTGAAACTAAACGGGCTAAATGGCTCAGACTAAAAATTATTTTCATTATTAATTCATCTATCAATTACTATTGTATTTATCAATCATTTACTTTATGGAAAGTAAGAGTGAAAAATGCCCGTCTGAGAACCCAAGGTGATGTTAAGTGACTCCTTCGATAATACACTGTTGCCCATAAAGTTGGAATAAAATATATTTTATCTCTTCTCATGAAATAGTTGAGACAATGTGGTTTATTCTTGATAGATAAAGTGTATATCTTCTCAAAACTTTATTGATCAGTCTCTTTCAAGGTGATTACTGATGTGTATAAATAAGAATAAAAAGAGGAATGTGTCTGAAAACAAAATGATTCCAACTTTATGGGCAACAATGTATATAAGTGAGTTCCACACAGCGAGGGACACAGAATTTAAATTAGGGAAAACAGAATTAAAAATTAGATAATGTTTTGCATTTTTGCTTGAAAAATAATGATTTATTCTCAGCCCATCACCTATTTGATTAATTAACTTACAATTTTAGCTCCAGGGGGAAAAAGAAATACTTTATTGCCTTTTAAGTTTTAAGTGTATCATGAATAATGATGGACATGTAGAAACAGCACTAAAACGAGGCGTCTTCCAGTGTCATAACATCTCACCCAGTTTCTACTGAGCAACTGGAAAAAATAAGTAACATGAAATACAACAAAAGGTCAACACACACCTGTGTCACAGCTGACACATATACATTACAGTTATTTCTGAGTTATCTTGCATGATAATACAGAATGTGTTGCTAATTCAGGTCACCTGAGATCCCTTCTGTAGCAGATCATGATCAGCAGATGGATTAACGAGTCGTTTAGCTTTTTGAATACATGCTAAATAAAACATAACAAAAACATAAATAGTACTATCACACCATGCTGAAGGCAGACCTGCTCCCTCTGTCACCAGAATCCTAGGCCAACATGTCTGACCTCATACCACGGTAATTGACAAAACTCTGAAAAAGAAACAAGCTACTTCTTCATGTGATCATGTGACTTTTGGTAAGAATGTGTACGTTGCTGCCTCAGGTAAAACATAAACGCAAGCCAGTCTTGACTGCATCCTGGCAGGCTGTCCCCCAACGTAAAGATGTGTCTTACACGAAGCTGCAATTCAGCTTAACTGACTGAACAGAAATGACTCATCCATCTGAGACTATACTGTAACACCAGCTGCTGACTGTATCACGCACAATCGATTCTGCTCAACACCTCACCTAATAATGCACAGTGGAGGCTTTGATAATGTCAGGTGTGCTGTGTGCATGAGTGTGAGTGTGTGACAGCAAAAACAAGAGAGAGAGAGACAGAGAGATCTCACGGAGCAGGGATTCTCAGTGAGCACAAATTAGAACCACAGATCAGTGCAAGGACCCATGTGTGAACTTGCAGCTGGTATAGATAAATAGTAAAACAGAACTTAATTTAAAAAAATCTATTTAATCTTTCACCTCTAGATGAACTAATCTGCCCACAACCTTTTTGATAATACACAATAGGTGGCAGGCACAAGCAGTGTGAACAAAGTTGTGTGTTTATACTGATGAGAAACTGTTTGGGTGATTAATTTTACAGTGAACTCAAACCATTCATATAATATCCTCTGTCACATGTAGGCGTGTTGAGCAATAACACATTCATTTGTCTGGTCTTAATAATGTTTTGAGGGAAGGTGGTTCTGTTTTGTGACAGAGGTTCTATTTGCAGGTACATAAGAAAGGATCTCTTGTCCAGTTTACTTACCCACTTTATCCACTCCATACTTGTGCCCGGCCACCTGATGTGACAGCGGGACGCAGCCGTTAAGATGAGCCTGGCCCGGTGGCCCCAAAGGCCAGTGAACGCTCTTCTCTTTAGCAGGGCCGCCGCCGGAGAGACACGGGGTCAGGTTGACCCCCACAGCGGCTGAGCCGGGGGTCAGTTCCAGTCTACCGAGAGCTAGAGAGGACTCCATCATCACTTGATGGTGAGTTGTTGACATTTGTAGAAATAAAATAAAAAATAAAAAGAGGAAAAAGAACAATGCTTTCTGTCCAAAACAAAATAATTAAATGAATAATAAAAAAAAAAATCGACGTGACTGTATCGATTTACATACTGTTATTACATAAGCACAGAATACAACCCCGCACACAAAATCAACAAATTATTTGGGCGTGAGGTTGAGAAGCCTTCATGGAAACGGTCCAGTCCAGACGAAACCAGCACAGAAGCCTCGGTCGTGTTCGCTGTTTTCGACCACCGACAACAACTACTCTGACGGAGGGCAGCACTGTCGTTACCCCTGCTGTGCCCGGTGGTGAAGCAGGGCTCCCGAAGCAGCACCGATTCAATGATTTTCATTTCTTGAACAGCAGCATAAATACATCCTGGCCACATCCCCCTTCCCACCAGTCTCAACAACAGCAGAAGCGAAAACTATTTCCGTTCGCAGCTTTCAAAATAAAACGAACTGGAGATGAATAGATAACTCAGCGTAAGAAGGTAGCAATAGAGACGTTATACTCCGTTAATAATAAAATAGTCCGTCGTCGTTTTGTTCTTTTCGCTTTACTGTTCTGTCCAACCCCAAAGGTCTTTATTCAAAGTCAAAAGTAATGCATTTGGTGCCTTTATTATTTAGGCCAAATCGCCCAACCTCCGGTCTTATCTTGGTCAAGTTATGCTAGCTTGACAAGCCTCACTTCCTCGCTCGAGAAGTAAATACTGTTGTGTCTCAGTAATGTTGATGTACACGACGAAGTCAAGAGTGAAATCCAGTTCCAGCCAGCACCCAGAGAAGCAGGCGGGGCGAACGGAGACAATAAAACCCCCGAAATTGCACACAGAGGCTACCCACTCCAGATTTTAATTGATAACTTATCGATACTGTCCATTAAGGCTGCTAAACCAGTCCTTCCGCTCGTCACCATTCAGCAGATAGGAGAGACATCACACTTGCCGTGTAACCGCCTTCAAGACGAAGGCCTGTCCGTTGAAGAGGAGCACAAAAGCGACGTATGGTGGTCCTAAAATCCATGATATTAAAAGAGGTCGGCGGAGTCCTCCTCAGCCACAGATATTCAGGTCAGTGTAGGCGGCTACTTCTCTACGTAACGAACAACGCCCAAAGCTTCCCACACGTTTGCGACATTTGCCATTACTGTCGCAAAGCATACCTTTTCAAACCTTTGCGGCAGCAGCGTTGACTTGGTTTTCATTGGATATCAGTGTGTTTATGTGTGAAACAGATGTTTAGATCCATTGGGCCCCTTATAGTTTCCACTCACTGTTAAATATCCTTAACATGACTAACGTGACTAAATAAATACACAAATGCCAGAAGTTACTTCAGCTGTTGCCCTGTGTGACACTTTAATGATTCACATTAAGAACAGCACAAGATTCAAAGACAGATGAGAAATGAGGAGCAACATGACAATTCATAAAAACACAAATGAGGATGGTACAATAAAGGATGGTATAATAGCAGTGGCTTTAAGACTCTTATTCCATCAGCATGACCCTTTCCCCGTGGTATAAGACCATCATTAAACATATATACACATATACTGGATGGGGACCTCCAAGCATCAGATATAAATGCAAGATGATTCAACTAAGGAACAGTTCTTTGAATATACTTAAACAGCTGCTCACTACAATGATCTTTAATTGGAGCCTTTAAAATGAACAACTCTGGTTTACTGCAGTGAAATCTTTAGTATGGCTAATTTATTATTTTGATTTTTAAGATCTGATTGCAGCGTAATGTTTATGATGCTAAGCTGAAATTGTTCCTGTTGTACAAGGAATTATGGTCTCTTGATGTTTGGTGCTATTCAAAAAGTCATGAACATACTGTCTGTTGATAAACAGTGTAGAGTCTTATGTGAGGCAGAATTTAAACAGAAGTCAAACATCTCTGTGTACACTGTTGTATTTAGGTACATTACCATCACCACAACAAACAAGTCTCTAACTGCTCCCTCTGAAGAGGTAATGTTTTGTTTGTTATGTGATTTAGGTGAGACTGAAAATGAAGTTATTATTTCCTTCCTCCTTTATTTCCTATATTTCCTTAATTTCTGATGAGTTCCGCTCAATGACATAATAGTTAGATATGTTACGACACCATAGTTAGTTATGTTATAACTAACTAACTATGTATCATAAGGGTTGATTGAAGGCAGCTGGACTTTTTGTTTGAAGCTTGAAGACGTTTCACCTCTCATGCGAGAAGCGTCTTCAGTCATAGAGACTGGTTAGAGTCCAAACATCTAAACTCATCCCTATCCCACCTAGTGGGTGCTACCTCTGGGAGCAATAGAAACCACTCGATGGAACGTTTAACACCTTGGGTGGCGCCTGCTGGGCTGCACCAAGTGGAATCATTACTACCTGAGCGTACTTAGGTTGATCGCAGAAACTAAGCATCATGTGAGTCATTCCACTGACCCAAAATGCATTATACAATGCATACAGTATTAACTAAAGTTATTAGTCACACCTGTGCATTTCCTTCTATGATATATCAAAATGTCTGCTCAGGATAAAAGTGGGATGTTTGTGGGCAGTTGGATTTGTTGCAAAGGCAGTGAACCTCAAAAGGTTTAAAAGAGAAAAATAAACAGAAATTCACTGCGGTGTGGAACAAGTCCCCAGCAAAGACATACCACTGTTCCTGTGGGTTGTTTCTTTTTTTTTTTGCACCCACACCAAAATTTGACAGCTTCGTTGTTCCACATGTAGGATGTTCTTTCATGTGTATAGCATGCAGAAAATAGAGAATAGACTGGGTACTATAGGCGCCCTTCCTAATCTGTAAGATTTGCTTAAAGACAACAGCCTTAATGGGAATGATAAAATACATATTCATGAGGGCAACGGGATGTGTTATATTATTCATCAGGGTGGCACAAAACATACCAATAATAAGACATGATAGTAAAGTTGAACTCCAGAGCATTAGTTCACTTACTTTATTATTTCAGGCTCTTGATAATAATTCTATCATTATCAAGATAAGAACTATTATTGATAATATCTATTATTTACAATAATTCTATAATATCCCTATAGTATCTTATGCTCATGTATCCTTCATGAGCATAGGAGACATGAATTGAACATATCTGACAGCATTAATTGACTCCACAGTACAATACAGTACTGTTACAACCAACAACTGTGTCTGAGGCAGAACACAGACTCAGGAGAACATGATGAACTGATTATATTGTAAATAGAATTATGGTGCAGCTGGTAAGGTGAAGGCCGGAAGATGAATAAGATGTGGGCAGTGAGTCCGTAGGAGGGAGACCAGGCAGGACAGACGAGTGCAACAGGCAGAGAGGTAGAAATGATCCTGTAGCATGAGATGATGAGGAGCGGGAGTGCTGGTTGGTGCAATCAGCAGAAGGAGACGAGTCAATGAGTTGAGGTGTAGAGATGAGGACTATGCCCAGAGACAGACAAACACAGACAGAGAGCAAGAAAGATAACACAGGAACACACAGGAGGGGGAAGAAAACTGGAGAACACAAAGAAAAGAGGAAGAATGCTGGAGCCTTGGCCAGAAATTTGACACATACTTGAATTCTCGTGTACTTTTTAACATCACTGTAATTAAAATGTTGCTTTAGTACTTCTCTGTTATCAGTATTGCATGTACACCTTCTGACTTAACCCATGTTTTTCTTTTATCGCTTTATTTGCTCATAGAGTAACATATGTTCGGTTGTAGCTGCTCAGCAGTGAGTATGAGTATAATTATAATATTACACTAATTGAAAGTCTGTGCCATCTATCCATACACTTGTTGCATTCTATAGTGTCAATACACAGTCACACACAACACAGTCCAACTGTCAAAAGGTCTCCAGTGATAATTTGAATATCATGTTACTTTCTGAATAGGAAAAAGTACAAAATACTTGTATATGACCATAATTTGTGGGAGACAGGATTTAAATCTTCTTAGCTGTCTGCCTCTGGTTTGTCTTTGCTTTAGACAATTTACTGGACTGTGTATTTAACTGCGATCTGACCCACCAGTAATAAATCAGTTAGAATCACTGTTAACCATGATCATATTTAACAGTAGGATGTTAGATGTTTCTCCCTGATAAAAATGTGAGACGTGAATGCATGTGACACAAATCATTTAAGGGTCTGACATTGATTTACTCCCCTTGAGAAAGTCTCTGTCATACTGAGATTTACAGTCTCTCGTAGGATAACTCCAAATGAGTCCATGTCCCTAACTGCACTGACAATTACACTTATCTGTTGGAAAGTTCATGCTATCACTCTAATTGGCCTAAAGTCCCATAAACACAAATACTGGGAACAGTAAACAGATTGCAGCTCTGTTTACAGTGAAATGAGGTGCTGCTCAGGCTGTTCACTTGCTCATAACAACATAATGAGAGTGTTTATGCTGTAGCCCTACATCTGTCTTACATAATGTACAAATGGCAGGATCACTGTTCTGATTTAGCACACGATTTCTGCCTGTATTATATAAATTCAGCATAGACGCCCAGACCTCCAAGTCCTATGTCTTTTACTAACAATAAACCTGAGTTTTGTCAGTCCACCTGTATCATGATGGAGACAGGCATTTCGTGTCCAACAGAGTACTGGCCACTATTCAATTCAATTCAATTCAATTCAATTTTATTTATATAGCGCCTTCCACAATCAAAATTGTCTCAAAGCGCTTTACAGAGACCCAGAGCCTGACCCCAGAGCAAGCACTTAAGGCGACAGTGGCAAGGAAAACTCCCTTTTAACAGGAAGAAACCTTGAGCAGAACCTGGCTCAGATGGGGGACCCTCCTGCCGATGGCCGGGCTGGGTGAAAGGAGGAAAAGGAGGAAGATAGGACAGCTAGGAATGGAGGAGAGGGGGAGAAAGACATGCAGCATAATACAGACAATGTGGGTCAGCATTTACATTACAGTTAGTGAACAGTTATTGGATAATGTGTGCTCAGCAGATTAGAATTATGAAACAGAGCACGGAGGCAAAAAGCTGTCATGACTGGTAATTATTTACATTACAGTTTGCAAAGAATATTAATCAAATATTTATCTGTAGCAGAACGGAACATTAAACATGTTAGAAATAGATCATTGTAAACAATAAACAGCAGCAGGTGGGTGGAGCCAGGACCATAGGACAAGCAGCTCCAGAGCCAGAGGTACCTGCAGAAAGGTACAGAGAAAGAGAGACCAGAGAGAAACAAGCACAGGACTACGGGACAGAGAGGACACAGAGTTAATGACATGTAATAAAGGCTAATAAATTTGAGAGTGGGTCTGAGGAGAGAAAGAGAAAGAAGAAGTGCGCAGTAAATCATGGGATGTCCCCCAGCAGCCTAGGCCTATAGCAGCATAACTAGGGGATGATTCAGTTGCCTGAGCCAGCCCTACTAAGGGCTATATCCTTAACTGTAACAGTGTCTATAGAGATAATTGTGACTAACTATAAGTTTAATAAATAACTAGGACTGTAACTACAACTAATTATAAGCTTTATCAAACAAGAAGGTTTTAAGCTTCGTTTTAAAATTAGAGAGGGTGTCTGCTTCCCGAACCCAAACTGGCAGTTGGTTCCATAGGAGAGGGGCCTGATAACTAAAGGCTCGGCCTCCCATTCTACTTTTAGAGATTTTGGGAACCATAAGCAAACCTGCATTCTGGGAACGAAGCAATCTGTTAGGATGATATGGTACTATCAGCTCTTTGAGATATGAAGGAGCCTGGCCATTGAGGGCCTTATATGTAAGGAGAAGGATTTTAAAATCAATTCTGGATTTTACAGGAAGCCAATGAAGAGAAGTTAGTACAGGAGTAATGTGATCTCTCTTGCTAATTCCAGTCAGTACTCTCGCTGCAGCATTTTGGATCAGCTGGAGGCTTTTTAGAGAGTTAACTGGACATCCTGATAATAGGGAATTACAGTAGTCCAGCCTAGAAGTAACAAAAGCATGGACTAATTTTTTCAGCATCACTCTGCGACAGAATGTTCCTAATCTTACTGATATTGCGCAGGTGAAAGAAGGCGGTCCTAGAGACTTGTTTTATATATGAGTTAAAGGACAAATCCTGATCAAAAATAACTCCAAGGTTCCTCACAGTTGTACTGGAGGCTAAATTAATGCCATCCAGAGTAACTATATGATTAGATAAACTGTTTCTGAGGTGTTTGGGACCAAACAAAATAACCTCAGTTTTGTCTGAATTCAGCAGAAGAAAGTTACAGGTCATCCAGGCCTTTATGTCTTTAAGACATGCCTGAAGTATGGTTAACTGATCTGTTTCGTCTGGTTTCATAGATAAATATAGCTGGGTATCATCCGCATAGCAATGGAAATTTATTCCATGCTTCCTGATAATATTGCCTAGGGAAGCATGTATAAGGTGAACAGTATCGGTCCAAGCACAGAACCCTGTGGAACTCCATGACTTACTCTGGTATATATGGAGGGATCATCATTAACATGAACAAACTGGTATCTATCTGATAGATATGATTTAAACCAGTCTAGTGCTCTTCCTTTAATCCCAATAACATGTTCCAATCTATCCAATAGGATATTATGATCAATGGTGTCAAATGCAGCACTAAGATCTAGCAGGACAAGTATAGAGACGAGTCCATTATCTGATGCTATAAGAAGGTCGTTGGTAACTTTCACCAGTGCTGTCTCTGTGCTATGATGAACTCTAAATCCTGACTGAAAAACTTCAAACAAACCGTTCCTATGTAGATGGTCACACAACTGAGTTGCAACAGCCTTTTCAAGAATTTTAGAATTAAAGGGGAGATTGGATATAGGTCTATAGTTTGCCAAAATGTCAGAGTCCAGAGAAGGCTTTTTAAGTAAAGGTTTGATAACTGCAACCTTAAAAGCCTGTGGGACATATCCTGTAACCAACGAGAGATTTATCTGATCTAATATGTGAGTGCCAATCAAAGGCAACACATCTTTAAGAAGTCTGGTCGGGATAGGATCCAAAAGACATGTTGATGATTTAGATTTAGAAACTATTGAAGTCAATTCAGCTAGATCTATGGGAGAGAAACAGTCTAACGACAAATCAGGACTGGCAGACATTTCTAAAGATGCTGTTCTAGACTTACCTACATCATTAACAGTTGTAGGCAGGATGAGATGGATTCTGTCTCTAATGTCTACTATTTTGTTGCTAAAGAAGCTCATAAAGTCATTACTAGTGAGAGCTAGAGGGATGGATGGTACAACAGAGCTATGGCTCTTTGAGCTAAGAAGTAGACAGGCAAGACAAGGGTTGTATAAATGTTAATGAAGAACAACAGATAGTATGGAAAAGTTGTTGTTTTTTTTAAATGTTGTACACATTAGCTAATAATGACAATAGTGTAGTTCAGTCCCTCACAAGCTCTGGTCTTTTCTCTTATTTTAATGGTCTCCTTGTGTCTGTGTGATAGTAACCCGTCAGGGTATGCACACTTAGATAAATTGTAGGTGTGGTGGGTGTGGTTGTGGGTGTCCTGAGGTCAAATTCTGTGAATGTGATAGACTGCTGTTCTAATATTAGTATGTGAACACTCTCCCTTGTTTTTTAAACATTTTTTTTTTTTTCAATTTAACTTTTGTCTTTTTGCAAAAGGGTTTCAAAGGGCTCACACGAGTTCACCTCAGAGGCCTGTGGA
This sequence comes from Toxotes chatareus, assembly GCA_016801885.1. Taxonomy (NCBI): domain Eukaryota; kingdom Metazoa; phylum Chordata; class Actinopteri; family Toxotidae; genus Toxotes; species Toxotes chatareus. Next base: position 770,903 of record CM028898.1, on the reverse strand, counting down.
AAGACATAGTGGAAACATTTTTTTAATCATTATAAACAGCACCATCTGTTGGAAGACAACCAAAATGACACTATCAGTGTTTTGCAGATTACAACCCCTTAGCTGCAAATCATGGGCAGCCATCAATTTCCATTAATTCTGGAAACTCATCAATCAGTTCATTATTTATTTAGTAAAAGTGGCAGTATCTTTGCAGGGTAAATCAGTGCAGACTTTTCAAATCAATCTGCAGCTAAACTTTAGCAGCAATGTTGACAAAACTTAATGCAGACTTGATGTTAACTGTGATGGATTTTCACTATATCATCAATAATAGCAATGGCAGACTTTTTGTCATTCCCATTCGTGTATTCCCGGTACACTTTATTACAGTGGTCAGAACTACGTCTCCCATGATCCGCTTCGGAGGAGCAACCGTAAACAGAAGAAAGCGGAAACAAAGGAGGTTCTATTAAAACACAAACACATCCCTGGCTGTGGAAGTACTCAGGGAATAAACTACAGCCATTGATTTCGCCAGCAATAATATTGAAATTGAGAAATAAGGAGTGAGTCGAAGTGAGCCGGGAAGCGAACCGCATCAGTCAAGATGGCACTGAAAAGAATACAAAAGGTAAGTTTGACTAGCTAGCTTTGTTTGCTAGCTAATGGTTGCTAAATGGCCCGGCAGAGGCTAACGTTGGAGTTCTTTTCCTCAAAAATGTTTATTAACATAGATTTCAACGGTGTCCCTGCAGTCAAACAACTTCTGGCGAACTTTGTAACGTTTCCGGAAATATGCATTTGGCTGACACCTCCTAGAACATACACAACGACAACTTCAAAGTTTCGTGCTAGCTCGCTAACAAATAGCCAGGTTAGCTTAGTAACTACTCTGTTTGGCTTCCTCCATGTCAGTCTGTTACTGTTTTCAAAGCTGTCACTCTACGAGTTGTCTTTAAGTAACCGAACAACAACCCCCTTGTACTTGTACGTGTCCTCTCTGCGGTGGACAAGTATCACATTGACCATGAAAGTTGCCACTTGACAGTACCATTCATTACTAACTGCTGTCTTTTATTATTATTATTATTTTTTGCTATCACACTCCTGCTATTTACCTTGTGCTGGTAGGGTGAGCTGCCTTAATAGAACATTAAAAGTGGACAGACAGTACGAAAGCGTTAGGGGAAAGAAACAACCACAAGTCCTTATGAAGTCCACAGTTAGCATGGGAAAATATGAAATGTACTGTTATGATGCAGTAACACACACTCATGTAAGTTAGCTAACTTGTGTGCACTTCATGACAGCATAACATGGGTGTAGCTCCCAGGGAATATCTTGAGAGCTCTTCCTCTCCCTCCTGCCACTCCTTTCCAACCAGGAAGTATCCCGATGCAGACACTGGAGGAGAGGGGGAGGCTGAGGTAAAGTGCAGGCCTCCAGGGACAAGTTATTAGCTACTAAAACATCAAGAAGCGCTCTCTGCTAATTAGTGAAGTGGCACTGTGAAAACTACTGAAGGCCAGTATCCCTGTGTAGCCAGACAATTTTTAGCCACCATGCTGAAATCACTTTACATCCAATAACTAATTAACATGAGTTTTTAAGTTAACCTTTTTTACTTACATTTACAGTGTTATATTCCCCTGCCATATTTTTAATGCTTTGTAAATGGTGGCATGTTTTGGCAGTATCAACAATGGATTTCATCTAAAAACTGAATGATTTCCTGGCAAAGGGTTAGGGCTGTTTTGGGTATTGTTTGAATCATTTTAACACCATCAACATCATGCACCAGTGCTTTGCTTTGCTGAACCGTTTATTTTCAGCAAAAACATTTCATTTCAATATCATCATTAGTCACTATAGCTAAGAGTGCCACTTAGAGAAACCCAAACTTGATCGCTTATCATCAGGTAAAACAGGGCACAACATCACAGTAGAGCCCACAAAGTTTGATTTAAAGTACCTATTAAGCCAAATAACTAACTTTAAGTATTTCTGCTGTGTTGAGCAGGAGCTGCAGGACCTGCAGAGAGACCCTCCAGCACAGTGCTCTGCTGGACCAGTGGGGGATGACTGTGAGTTCACACACACATATGTCATGTCATAATAGTTTATTTGAAAGTGGCAGCTTCCTTGTGCCTGTGGGCTGTTTGATGATTAAGGTGTGGCAACAGCATTTATGACACTGTTTCAACTGATTTGCGGAAAACCAACAATTAAGGCAATTGTAGGTTGTGTCCTAGAAATAGAAACAACACTTTGAACAGGATGATTGGTTCATTATTTTCATCTATTTTGATAAGAGAAACAAGTATAGTTGCAGGAGAAGGAGGGGTTGGAGGATTCCAGTCCAGATTTCAAAGCTTTGCTTAATTATGAGCTAATTTTATATCACAACTTATTTTGAAACGGTTAATGGGGCCAGAACTGGGAATAAATTGAAGTCCCAGAACTGAACTGTAACACAGCAGTTCTGACATAGAGGTTCAGAGAGGAAGATCCTGCAGTCAGTTATCAACTGGATACTTCACCTGTTCCAAACATAAAGCAGTCTGGGCAGAGGCATGAGATTATCTACACAAAGTGTGTTGTTATTGATGGATGATAACTGATGAACATTGTGTCTGTGACATGTGCACCTTACATTCTTCTGTGTTTCTCTCTTTCTCCCTTAATTGCTTCTAGTGTTTCATTGGCAGGCGACCATAATGGGTCCAGTGAGTATCATGGCATCATTTAAGCCTTTCAGTCCTCTCATAAAGACTCCTGTGGTGCACTTAGTAGTTAAATGGACTTAAATTGTGTACCATAGTTTTACACACACTACTGGTCAGAAGTTTTAGAACTCCTTACTTTTTCCTGCTGTTATTTTACACAATGCAATGTATCAGTGTTTCTGAAATTAAAGCAATAACGCTACATAATTCCATATGTGTTCCTTCATAGTTTTGATGTCTTCCGTATGAACCTACAATGTAGAAAGGTATAAAAATAAAGAACAACCGTTGAATGAGAAGGTGTGTCCATCCTGCTCTAGTTGTGTGTTTATAGTCTACATATTTTTACCTTGCTGTTTATTATTTTCTGCAACAGCAAAGCTATAATTTCCCATGGGAATACTTTAAAAACACATTTTAATTTACTGCTCTTGATCAGTCTACATTGTGTGTGTCTACATTGTGTCTTGATGTAGGCTACCGTTGTCTCTTAAGGTTGCTGTAATTTTCTTAGAGTCAGTTGTTTGGTTCCAGCTGAATGATTTTTAGGGAGAAACGTTTTACTGATAGAGATGTCTCATGTGTCTTTATGTCAGGGTGATAGTCCTTACCAAGGAGGAGTTTTTTTTCTCACAATCCACTTCCCCACCGACTACCCATTCAAGCCACCAAAGGTAAGAACTGGTGTGGTTACTCAAAGTCCCATCATACTGTAGAATTTATCACAGTACTGTAATGTTTGGCACAGAGGCCAGGAACAAGTGCACAGTGGCTTTCCTGAAAACTTATATTTTTTAAAATCCTTGCAATCTGGGCAGTATGTGTTAAAAAGTCATAAGCCTCGTCAAACAGAAGCTTATACCTGGCAATTAATGTTTAATGTAGTATCCATTATTTTATTTGAAATTAAATGTGCTGAAACACTGATACTTTACTCATACAAGCTGTTATTAATAAAATGTGTGTGTGTGTGCGTGCTTTTTTTACAGGTAGCATTTACAACAAAGATTTATCACCCAAATATTAACAGCAATGGCAGTATCTGTTTGGACATTCTACGGTCACAATGGTCTCCAGCACTAACAGTGTCTAAAGGTAACGACCGTCTCCTGTATCACTATTGCTGTTGAAATGTTTTATACAAAACCTAAAGTTAACTAATGTGATTTTTAAAAAATTTCTCTTCATTCCAGTTTTATTGTCCATATGTTCGTTGCTTTGTGATCCAAACCCAGATGATCCCTTAGTTCCAGACATAGCGCACATCTACAAGAACGACAAAGACAAGTGAGTGTACACACAGGCTCAGGTGATACTTCACTCTCCACTACTGTCAATATATACATCAGGTGACTCTCTTCTTTCCTCTCCTCAGATACAACAAACTAGCAAAAGAATGGACCCAAAAGTATGCCATGTAAAGAAAAAAAAACCATCAAAGATACACAAAAAAAAAATCATGCTGAAAACTTTTCTTTTCCGTCCTTTTTTAAAGTCACGACACACTGTAAATTATAGTATGGGATCATTAAGTAATCTTTGGTAACTTGCATCAAACTGTAATGTTATTGTTATTAATCTGAGACCATGGCCTATACATTATTTGTTTTATTTAAAAGGAAACAGAAGGTTTTACTTTGAGAAAGATTGCCTGTGCTCATTTAATGGATATCCTGACATTTTAAAGTTTGGCATGTTGTTTTTGCATCAAGGACACTTTTATTTATAGAACCCAAATTTAATACAAACTGATTTACAGCATTCTTCATTGTTAAGTCAAACTAGTGAATTGTAGAACACAAATCCCACCACATGCCAGTCAGCATCAAGAGAGGAGCTGAGTCAAAGAGCAGCAGGATAACGTACTTATTGCACAAGCTGCTCCATCACTGGAAAATCCCAGCTTCAGTCACTGCTGCATCAATCAGCAGCCAGCAAGAAACACCATGGGAATGTTGAAGTGTGAATACCAAATATGAAAAATAAAAGAATACTGACAACATCATGATATCCCCTTTAACATTGCAACTTCACCTCACCTTCCTGTAGTGGGCGATGGAGGCTCTTGTTGAGTTCTTCTGCATCTCATTGCAGGTGAAGTTGAATGAAAGAATGTACCGTTGCAATTCCTCTGAAAATGGGAGCAATTACAAGTCATGTATTACTGTGTTCTTCATCTCTCATCATCATTATTATTATTATTATTATTATTATTGATAATCTTATAGTATTAAAATCCTCTGGAACTATATAATTGTTTTTTCTTTTTCGTTTAAAGTAGTCATTACAATGTAAATCTGTCATTAAAATGATGTGCTCTTTTCCCCTGGGAATACCTGTGATGTTGGGTTTTTGGCTGGATTTACACAGGCACAAAGATCAGATTTTTGACCCAGTGAAGGGTTGAAGATATGAATACATTCTTCTGTTTGACCTCCAGTCTGTCTGTGTATCTATCTATGCTATTGGAAGGGTAAAAATCCCACTTTCTGTTCCTGTGTAAACAGTCTCACTTGTGACCTTGAGGCCCGTGTGGCACCTTTTGTACTGAATTAAAGAATGGTACGGTTTTTTATCATGACTTTATGGTCTAGCTCAGTTTTTATCACAGTGCTTAATGTTGATTTGTTGAGGGCAGCTTGTGATCTCTCTCTCTTGACATGATCTAATTTGGTGATCATATTGTTTGGTATTAATGTGGTCTAATTCAGTTGTAACTTCTATCTACACCATGGTAGGTAGCATTAACTGGTACAAAAGTATGCTCAAAGATGATAAACAATAATCATCACCTCGAGAGAGAACAAGAACCTCAACGTCTTAAAGCTAGATTTAGACATGGGCACAAGATCAGGTAATAAATAATACCTGAATAGAGATTGTGTATTTATTGTTAAGATTGCAGTCTGCTCAATAATCCCTCAAGAATGTATTCAGGTCTCAGTGAAGTTTTCCAGTCAGTTTCTCCTAACTTATTTTACTGTGAGTTAAGAGATGTTCAAACAATGTTGTTAGTCAAACTGATGACTAAGTTTTATTCCTATTTGTGATATACATACAGTCTACTGCCCTACAAAGATTAATTTACAAAAATCATTGCCATTTACCATAGTCTAGTACCCATATGCATTTACAATGTTGTGACTGTTCAGGAGGTCCAAGCCCCTGCTGCTTGTAGGTTTCATAGCAAACAACGCGTCTACTCTTTTAAGAATAATGCCTCAATGTGTTCCTGACATGGAAATCTATTGTTTGCAAGAACACCTGCTAAAAAATCAACAAATTTAAACTTCCTCCTTCGTTAAGATATGAAATGACCACGTTCTGTTTCATGAAACTGACAGACTGAGACGAACAACACATTTCTATCCTTCCACAGGAGGTGAGCAAAGACCCGCCCTATTGTGTCTCTGATTGGCTTGGTTGGTGAGGTTTAAGCACGAGGAGGAGGATGATTGGTATTTAAAGAAAATGCCAATCAGAGGCGGGTAGAGGCGGGTCTTCTCTCACCTCGGATTGGGCGAAAAAAAAAAAAACAACTCAAACCAACAGGACTTTTACCGGAAACGGAACTAGACACTTTCAAGCTGCCTCGACATTTTTCCCACAATCCACCAGGACGGACTGAGGGCGCCTTTTAACGTTGCTGCATGTCAACAAGGAGGAGGGAGCAGGCTCGTATTCAATTAAGATATCTAATGCAAGAATTTAATAATACGCTGACTTTGCGGGACAATACGCCTGTCTTTCATTACTCAAGTTAACGGCGTTTTACGTTAATTAACAACGACATGGCTCCGTTCAGCTTATTAACAGCAAGTGTTAGCCTGTTGGCTAAGTCCTTCAGTGTCTTGTCCTGCACAAGCGCACTGGCAAGGTAACTATCTTAAAGTTGTTCTCTGTATCAGCTGGCTTTAGCTACCTCACCAGGCATTCCGCACACTAAAGGTTTGCACGTATTTTTATTTTTAGAAACAAGAAACATTTATGGAAAATAAAAAGATATTACTGCATGACCCTAAGTCAGGTGTTGAATAACCAGTTACTCATGGCCGCGTTTTGAAGCGTTAATGTAAACAACATCCCATTTATGAGGGTGCTTTGAACGGTTGTGAGGAGCTTTTAGGGAGGTAATACCTAACAAGAAATGTAAGGTGTTTGAGTGTCAACAGTAAAGACGGTGTATTAAGCCATATTCAAACTGAACTTTTTACACTGTAAGTAATGTACATGTGGAAAACAAAATCTTGTACCATGTGCAGCAGGGCTGAGCCTCTTACAGTTTACTGTCGTCTGGGTATTTGTAATAGAGCGTGACTTCAAATCATAACATACAGATGATCCAGTGGGTAGTACTTAATATGAATGTGACTAAAATACATCTCCACAGTGGATTTTAGTGGAAACGGATTGTATGAGCAAGAGGAAAAGAAGTGCTGCTTATGTGTGTGGGATGTATGCCAAATACATTAGTTTAAAAAAAAAGAAACGTTTTAAACATTGTGTTATGTTGCCGTTCAGTAGGCACCATTTACATTGCCACAATTGTGAATGGAGTTTTGTGTGAAGTTCTCTCCATAAGAGAGAATGGATGGTCGGGTGTTCTCTGCTGAATATCATGTTTGTGTGTATGCGTACACATGTGTTGTCTAGGTGTACCAGTGTTGCCCCCACTGCATACGTCAGCCAACTGAAATGTCTGACGACTCAGGCCAGCGGCCCCCCAAAGAGACCTCTGAATGGATACATGAGATTCGTTCAGCAACAAAAGCCAGTCATAACCAGGCAAAACCCAGGTACATGTGCAACACTTGAAGCTTGTAGAAAGCACCTTGAGTAATTGATACATTTACTTGCTGTACCGATATGGAAATAACAGCTTGTAGTGCTTAACAATAAGCAGCGCAAAGGAAGTGTATTACACTCACACTGAAATGTAATTTCACAGCACATCCCTGAGGTAGATCAGTCTGTGAATTTTTTTTTCTGTCCCAAGTCGAGGAGTCAGATCGTGTAATTCTGTTGTTAATTATCTTGTAATTTTTACCTGTAGAAATCAGATCAGTGGATATCATTAGGAAGCTCGCCGAGCAGTGGAGAGCGATGAGCCCAGAACAGAAACAGGTATTTCCGTCCCTTACTTGTTGGACAGTATAAACTATGCAGTATGCTTCTTAATATATCCTACCTTTAATATTGTCCTGTGTATGCGTACATTGTACAAAAATATACACAGTATCTTTTTCTTTGTCAGTGTTGCTGTGACCAAATTTTTTTTCTCTCTCTCCTGTAGCCATTTGAGGAGGCCTCTCTGCAGGCCAGGGAGCAGTTTAAGTTGGACGTGGAGCGCTACCAGGCCCAGCTGACCCCAGCACAGGTCCAGCAACAAGCCCTGGAGAGGAGGCAGAAGCTGGCCAAGAGGAAGGCCATCCGCAAGAAGAGGGTAAGATAGATAGATAGTGCTCTGTCGTCAAGAGCAGCAAGCTATATTTTCATTTCTGTTCTCTTAGCAAAACATCTTGATATTCACATGATCTAGAAGTTTGACTTTTCTGACAGTAGCTTGTCCTGCTGAAGCCTCATCAACACTGTTGAACACTAACTATGGCTCCTCCCTGTGTGTGTGTGTGTGTGTGTTTGTGCTTGTGTTTGTGTTTGTGTGTGTGTGTGTGATCCAGGAGTTAACCAACCTGGGGAAGCCCAAACGTCCTCGCTCTGCATTCAACATCTTCATGTCGGAGCACTTTGAGGAGGCCAGAGGAACCACCACAACGGTAACACTTGCTGTTTTCTCCTCACTCAATCCCTGTGATGTGCATCATGGCTGCCAGTTTTCTGAGAGGTTTAATGTCACTGCCATAAGTATTTTGGCAGGAGAATTCAAAAGTTTTAAGGCAGATGCTGCATCGGGGATGACTGCTTATCAACCCCATTGTGTGCATCCTTGTGGCCTTTTACTATATTTATATTTCATTATATTAAATATATTGATATTGGTATTGGTGTATATGTCAGCAGATATGTAACAAGAAATTGACAAATGTGGGTTGTAGAATTTAGAGTGTGAAGTGTCTCCATTACATAGTTTGGCCCCCAGGGGGCACTAACAAGACGGCTTTTAAACTGTAAAGTGTTGCTGTAAACAAATATAAGGAATCCGCATAAACCTTCTTGTTTGTTATGTTTATGTTTAAAAAAACATGACAATTGGCCTCAAAAATCTATTATTCATCTGCTAATTTCTGACAGCAGGACTTCACTTCACACTTGTCAATACAAGGAGCAGAACATGTAGAAATGTATGGGCTTAAATTATGCTAGTGATCACATGCCACACACACTCCTCATCAAGAGGTTGAAACGAGTGATTTAAGACACGTTTGTGTAGTAGTTGTGAGAGCTTGGTGGCTCTGACATGGGACTGTTGTTCTGGCAAACTTCACAGAAAATATTATTAATCAATATACATCAATCACTATTTCCTTTCCTATGCCCATTCCTCCTTCTTGCAGTTAAGATCCACCAAGTGTTTTGGTTGTTCAAGACCAATGTCTTGTACAGGGGTAGGCAGCTATGTTATTAATCCCAAAAGGAAATTGCAGTGTTGCAGCTGCCACTTCAAATCAGAAAAAAACAGAGGTAGGAAAATACATACGTGCAAACAAAGCAAGGCTGAAAGTGCTCCGCTGTTTGACCAGCAGGTGGTGGAAGTGGTGTTTAACATAGTCCTGCTCCTGGGTCTTGGTCCAGTTGAGGGGTAAAATGACATGTCTGGGTTATGTAATGAGGACGTTCCATGGCTTTGCATAACAGTCACTGATATAATGATATATATATATGTTCACTCAGGGTAAGATGAAGTCACTGTTGGAGGACTGGAGGAATCTGTTCAGCCATCAGAAACAGGTTAGTCCCACCGTCCACACACACCCGTAGCGTGTAGTTAGAAGGCTTTCACGCAAAATGCTCTGTCTTTGTGTCCCATGTCAGGTCTACACACAGCTGGCTGAGGACGACAAAATCCGCTACAAGAACGAGATGAAGTCGTGGGAGGACCACATGGTAGATATTGGACGAGAGGACCTAATCCGAGAGCAGACCCTGTCTAACAGGAAAAAAGCCGCCGTGGCCAAGAAAGCAGCAATGAAAGCCAAAGCCAAAAGTAAAGCGAAGAAAGTCACTGCCACAGGGAAGGCAAAACCCAGCAGCAAAACAACGAAAAGCAGCTCCGCAAAAACTGCCAAGACCACCAAGAAGACATAAGGTGTTTGTCTATCTACTGAGGCTAGAGGGAAAAAAGAAAGTGTTGATGACAACTGAAGGTAGGAGTTGTGATGACCAAGGACTGTGCTCTGCTCGTTTCTTATCTCAAACTTTAAAGTCACAACTGTTACCAGTTGTCATTAATACTTCTTAGGTTGAACAGGACAAACCTTTCTTTCACAGCATTCAGACAGATTAAGATCATTTCACAGCACCCCAGTCATGATGCCTCAGATCAGTGAGAATGACACCAAACGAATCCTGAAATCTAGGTTTTTACCTGGTACAGTATGAGCTCAGACTCGTCCACTGTATAGCGACACAATCCAGACTTTGAGTTTTTTTGAGTGAGATGGATTGGAGTTTTTGCCAGACCTAAAAAGTGAGTGACTTGATGAAATGTAATGATTTTAAAGCGTAGGTATTTGAGTGAGGCATCGAAGTGAATACAGGAGGCACTGATTATGTTTTCTGACTGCAGTGTTTGAAGGTTTCCACAGCCCTGAATGCAACCACAGTATACTTGAGGGAACTATAAAGGTTATTGTTGCCGTCCCAAGAACAGCCACACTTTTCTATTTTTGGAGTGTCATACAGAGTGTTAATGTAAAGAATAAGTCTGATGTGACTCCATGTTTTTCTTGTCAACAAATCCCTCAAATGACTTCCCTACTGTCTGCCCTACTGAAAATGGAAATCTTTAAAAGCGTTTAAAGAGTCACTGAGTTATAGTTTCATTTTTGTAAAAGGTTCAGTAAATTTCCTAAAACAGCTAGTAACTGTTTTTTTTTTTTTTTTAAACAAGGAGGAAGAAATGTGTAATTAACAGTGAAGCTCTGTGACATGATACATGACAACGACTGTAGACTTCTCAGAGCAGAGAAGTCTGACATGTTGCTGGTTATGGGATTTGTTGATTAGAACGTTTGAGAGTAACTGCAGCTTTATCCTTTCCAGTGTGTAACTGTGTGAGCAAAATGCCATTGGCAGCAGATTTACAGACAGCACTTACTACCGTACCACAGTTCCCATGATGCAACCTGACTGAAGTTTTTTTTCTATCATCTCTGTTGTTAGTGTAGCATAAGCTTGTACAGTCGCAACTTTAAACTGTGAAACCCTGCTATTTGTCATTCATGGCAATAAATAACATGATCAACTGACAGTTTTGATTTTTAAACACACAAAGGTCCAAATCATGCTTCGTTCCAGCTTTAACTGAGACGCTTTCTGTTCTGCTCCCAGCTGTAAAAAAAAAACCTGTCATGGCTGAAAATAAAACCTGCTTTTTTTATTTTATCACAGCACCTTCATCCAGATGATTATGTTGAGCTCACATGAAGGTGTCAAGGGGAAAACACGTTGTTTATGCTGACATGAGACATTCAGCCAGCGTCGGTTCATAAACCTGGAATCTGGATTCTTTCTGGTCTTCATGTTAGTGAAGTCACAGACCTACACAGACTTATGAAGAACATGCTTACTTACCTGTATTGACAGTTCCTTTAGCTTGTATTTAGTGCTGCCATACATTCAGACAGAATTAACTGCAGTTTGTTGTGTTTGTATTGTGTATTTACTGAATAAACTTTTACAAACACTTTTCTACAAAATGACCTTTTATGGTCCCTAAAGAAAAAATCCACCTGAAAGCCACATTGTTAAGAGGACTACACTGTTTAAAAAAAAAAAACATCAAGGGGGGAGGATTCTTCTTATATCAGTATACAGCACATCTCCGTCACAGTGAACACATGAAAAATGTCCCAATATTAATAATACGACCCATCGACCTCCTGGTTCAGGAGGCAGAGTGGGGCAAGAGTCTGAGCCTCTAATTTCCCCCAGTGTATCATCAGTGTGTGAGTGTGTGTGTGTTGGTAAAAAGCAGTGTATGAATGGATTGAATTAATAGTTCAGATGGCAGAATCAGGACTTTCAGCTCTACTTGGGAGACTCATTAGAATCCAGCTTTGCTACAGATATAGATATATAGATAATAAAACTAAATTTAATTTAATAATAATAACATTTATTTTCATTGCATTTCTCAAAACCATGTAAAAAGGACTTCACATATAAATAAAAACGAAGATTCCGAAATTGAATACAGGCAGAAACCAGTCAAACAGACTCAGAATCTATGTACAGTTTATAAAACATCTCAGATGATTGATAGTCAGTAAGACAAGAGTTTTTAAAAAAAAAAAAGTGATTTAAAGCCAGATGTGGGGAGCGTGAGCTCCTCAAAGCACAGCTATGACACCTCAACATGAAAGAGTCAGGACCACCAGCCGGCAGGTTTGTGTCTGAGGTCTGACACACAGGAGGGAAACCAGGATGTGGAGCCATCAACGACCTTAAAGCGGTTTTTACATCCAAACCCACTGAAGGTTTTGTAACTGAAGATTAGATACATATGGATTCCGTTTATGATCTGTGATGTAAGAACAAGTGTAGATACCTACAATGAACATTTCCACTAGTAAAACATCAGCTGCTGAGAAATGAACTGTATATTATGGATGCCTTTGACTTGGAATTCCAACTAGTCAAAAAGCAGTTGTTAATTTCTACAACTGCTTATTAAATGTTAAAACAGTTTGCCTTGTACTGTTCAACGGTGAGGGCTTCAACCACTGCAGATCAGCAACATCTGGATTTACAGCTGCTGTTCAGCTGCTCTGTAAGGCTGACCTCAATTCAAATGATCTCAAGGCACTTTCCATCTAGAGCAGGTCTAGACCGTACTCTATATCTAAAATGATATAGCAAATGATGTTGAGACAAACATGGTAACATATCTATACTTTATCTATAACAATTACTTCTGTACGTGTGCTGAATACTGCAAATGTTACATGATTAATGCAATAAACTACAGACGGTGCCACGTTGCTTCACACAGCCCAGGTGTCACCTGTCCTGAGGAGCCTCAGTTATGTGATAACAAGCCTGATTACTAACCTTTGACCTCTTCCATCTGGATACTGTGATGGATCCAAAATCAGCTCCAACATGTAGAGGATGTTCTCTCTTGCTGGTGTTCAGTCAGTCTGAAGCTCACCATCATGTGGGCTGTGTTCTGTGCTGGTGTGTGTAGGACTGAAGGTGCATCCTCCCCTCACATCTATACGTGTGTAACCAGTGCTCAGGTAACAGTATGTGACTGAGTCATATAATAAGAAGAACAGGTTTATGTAGTAGCTGCCTTAGAAAGTTCTGTTTCAGAGTCTGTTTCAGACCTGCTGAGTGTCATCAGGATCCTTTCTGCTGCTGTGCTGAAGCTTGTCTCAGTAAAGCCTGGAAGTCAGGGGATAAGACCAGCTTGTGGTTGACATTCCCCAACACCATCATGTCTCCAGTCCTCCCATCAGACAGACGCACGGACACCAGTTGCTGCAGAAGGAAGAAGAACAGATTATTTCTTCAGTGACAGAGTAGCTGTGGTTTTCTATTCACATATTGATTATTAGCAGCGTTGTTGAAGGCTGAAACAGCGATGTGACCTGCAGGAAGGAGAAGGCAGCTCCCTCGGAGACGTCCATGACGATGTCGCCCAGCTTCAGCTCCACCTTTCCTGACTTCCTGATCTGCAGTTTACCCAGAAATCCCTCTGGGAACTGTGACAGCACGGGACAGCCCTCCTTCACCACAGCCTGCTGAGGAGAGCAGGAGGATATAAGCAGCCCGTCAGTAACCTGCTGACTCTAGCACTTCTGGACTGTAAAGGCCAGCAGCTGATTTAGCTGACAGACTGTGATTCAGTGCCAAGCAGCACAAACACATTCCCACCCTGCACTACATTAGTATGGCAGCAGACACACGTCTCAATGTTTGAGCAAGTGAAACAAGAACGGTACGAAGAAGAAAAGTCAGGAGACACTGAATGCCGAAAAGTAAGAACCTGCCATCTGCTTAATATGTGCACAAATACAGACACTTTATGACATTAGGGACAAAAAAACCTGGACGGACAGATCCTCTGGATACCTTGAATGTGTGAACTAGTTTGCAACACACCACAGACCATGCTCAGTTTTAGATTTCCTTCTGTTAACTCACTTGTGATTGTAGACATGCAGGCCTCCTGTCTTCAGACTTGACTTCCTTCTTTGCAGGTTTCTCCGTTGTAGACCCACCAGCGGGGTCCACCGCCGTCTGTCCAGACGCTCTGCCCGGCATACAGTCAGGTAGCTGCATGAAGAAGAGCTCCTCTCTGCCAGACAGGCTGAGGTCCTGCAGCAGGTCTACTAGAGATGGGTGCCCTGATTTGGGCAGCTCTGTCCCAGCGCTGTGACTCACTTTACCCCGAGCTCCACAGACTGGGGGTCTGGACAAAGGAGGGTTCTCTGGACCTGCCGACACAACAACCACAAACACTTCGACCTGAAGAATGGACTGAAGCTGAATACTTACTGATGAACACTGTGTTTCTGCAACGTGTATGTTCATTAAATGTTGTATATTTCAGGTTCCTCCAGGTCAGTTTGAGAAATCAGGGACAGGGATTTGTTCCACAGCATCACACCAGACTCACACCAAATTAAAATGTCTATTTCTGAATGCCTGGACTGTAATGGGCTCCTTGTTTACAGGGATTTTAATGACACACTAGTGCTCAGTCAGCATCAGCAGTAGGAGCAGTCAGAGGTGGTGGTTTTCTCACATGTTGTGGTCGACAGCGTTTCACTCTTGAAGCTGCTGGACTGACACAGAGGCAGCTGGATGGGCTTGAGCTTGGCATCGTTCCTCAGGTCTGGGTCATCAATGAACTGCAGGTGCAACACATAATATGAGTTATGAGCTGAATAGTTATTAGTGATGAGGGCAATTATTAGCAATAACAACACTATTTCAACTTCACTGATGCTGTAACTAGTTAGTGCTGTACAGAATCAATACTTGGTTGTAGATCCTGAAGATCCTAACCTCTCATCCAAGAGGTTTCTTCAGTTCTGACTGATTGGTGGGGAGTCACAGGTATTTAACCTGTGTGGGGTCGTTACCAAGGCCACTGATGTCACTTGGTTTGACAGCGTTTGGATCACTGAAGAAGCTTCAAACATCTGCGACCAAGTCCAGCTGCCCTCATACTCACGTCATCCCTCTGTAGTTTCTTGAGTATCTCCTCCTCCTCCTCCTCTGAATGCCTCCTCTCTTTCTTCACCAGTTTACACACAGGAGAGGGGGTGGAGTCACGCAGGTCTGCAGCGCCACGCCAACCTGAACGCGGGGGGTTGATTGAGAGGACACAGATGATGCATCAGAAACTGAACCTCTGCCTTTCATATCTAAATTCCACTGGAAAAACAAAAAAAGAATTTTAAAGTAAAAGAGATGACATGCACCTGTTTTGCATACAATGCCAGCGGGACCCTGTTCAAAGATGGAGTGAGACTGGATGGTCTGAGGCCTCTCTCTCCTCTTCCCTCTGTTTTCCCTCGCTCCTTTCCTCTCATCCCTCTCTCTTCTCTCCTTTTTTGGAGCCGCGTTTATCTTTTCCTTTAACCTGGGGAAAATTCAGACACAGCGTTCACAGACATTAAACATGACACGACACATCGCTGTGAAACAGGAGACTTGGAATCATCTCGTTGGTGTTCACTCACTCATTTTTGCTCTTCCTCACAGCGTGGACATTCGGCTCAAAGGTCTTCTTCAGAAAAAAAGAGAACAGAGAGGAACATGAAGCGTTAATCTTTACTGGGATTCAAATCTGCCACAAATAGATCACAATATTAACCCATGCCTTTGTTCATCTTGCATTCTGTTTTGACTCCCATTCTGTGCAGGCCTGAGCTACAACACCTTGAACTACGACAAGGCGCACACATTGTTCCTCTGATACAGAGGCAGACGTGATGTTGTCCTTCTCGCTCAAGGAAACCAGCTATGTGTGCATGTTTAGACTTTATGACTATCAGCTGGAGGGAGGGGGGTGGGCCTCCTGTGTGTATAAAGAAGGCACAGAAATTTCTCTCCTCTGAGTATTACAAAGATACCTTTTTGACCCATGGTGGATGTATGCTCCTTCTTGTGAGAATAAAACACTGCAAACTTTGATCGTCTCCGGGTCTTGGCTGATTTGGTTAGACTTTTCCAACACTCTGACCTCTGACTTCCCTCAGAAAGAAGGAAATATGTGCTTTCACTATGTAAACAGTGTCAGAATATCTTTTTAATACATTAAGAAGGGACAAATCTGGTCTTTTATGGTCTTATTTGCCTTCAACTAAGGAGCCTTTAGGTTTAAGTATGGACACACATGAACATCATTTTGTGTGCTACCCTCACCTGGCCTACTGGTTCCTGTCTATATAGAGAGCCGGCTCATCTGGATCACTCTCGGTCTGAACAAACCTGGCTGGCCTTATGGTGGAGGCCTCATGCTGCAAACTCTGTACTGTGTACATGATGATTTAGATCATGATTAAAGCAGTGTGAAGTTAGGCAGCTTAACTAGAACATGCCTGACACACAGACATACTAAACACATCTTTTATTAGGAATGGTTAAATAATTATCCATGGACAAGGACACATAATCTTTGTCACTGGCTCCTAGCACATTACAAGACAAATTCTGCCATCTGCTGGTTCTCTGCTGGAACAGACTGAGCCTGTTAAAAGAAGTCTTGGGTGTTTTATTAGATAGCAATTTCAGTTTTGAGCAGCATAATACATGGCCTCTCTCCCAGCCACATCTATGACCTCTTGCTACCATATGAGCCAGTACGCAGATTGAGATCCTCAGACAGGGGTCTTTCATCTGTCCCACAGTCTCAGGAAAAAATATAAGACATCTATCACAGCTCAGTTTTTGTTAAATGCCCAATATCAACATATGAGAGCGTTACATGTTTAATTTATTCAGTTATAATGTGATCTAAAGTGTTAGACACGTTTACAGTATTGGGTTCCTTTCTTTTCATTCATACTTCTGTAATCACCTCTAGTCATTCATTCATTCATTTTCTACCGCTTAATCCTTATTATATTCTTCCCCTTCTGTCATTCATTACCTTTGGTTTTTTGAAGGTTCCCCCCAGAGTAAAGTCCCTGGTTCTGAGGGACGTCAGTCTCCCAGGGGGAGTCGGGGAGGACAGACTCCTGACCGTGCCTGAGAGTCCTCTTCCCGTGGTGACACTCAGCCCGGCCCCGCTGCTGCTGGAGGAGCCGGAGGAACAGGGGACACTTCCGGCATCCCCCGAGTCAGTCATTGTGTGGTACCCTGGTCCTCCTTTTAATGCTTTACCTTGCTAGCACCCGTGGGAGAGGCGTTTCCCATAACAAAACACTTTACAGTTACAGTCAGGGACCCACTCTAGGCTTTTATTTTGAAAGTAACGGCGTTCCAAATCCGGTTTCTCTGAGCTGAGTGAGTTAATGTTATTCCTTTCTTCTGTCGGCGTCCAACAAAAACATTCTGACGACAGTTAAGTCACAGTGAAAGCCACGGTAAGCGCACAGTCTTAGCCCAGCTCAGGTCCACACACACTGCGCAGCTTATTACCCTCCATTTTGTTCGCACTCGCAATATCAAACCAGACGGCGCCAGAATGTTAAACTGCGCACCAATGAAGACAAAAATATGTCCGTCAACCGATAGTTCGAGTACGTCTCGCTGCATTACATAGTTTCCCTCCTGACACTTCGTCTTTGACACATCTTCTCGGTCATGCTCCAGCGGGATTTCTGGGTCGGTGAGGATAGAAAACGCACAGCGCTGAGTAGAAACGCAGAAACACATTCGACCTGTGTTATTATTCCAGCACTTCCGTTTTGCCGCCTGATTTATTTGGTCAGTTTAAATCTAATCTAATTTCCTCCTGTAACGCGCTGCTGCCGCTGCTGGTGTTGTTGTTGTTGTTGTTAAAACGGTGTTTCCCAGGTGGAGCCACAAGAGGGCGCCGTTTGTCTGGTGTGAGAGAGTGTGTTAGAAAGTGGGCGAAGAAATCCTCAGAGCTTTTACTCCAGTAGACATTGATGGAATTAAGTATACCCACCTCAAGTTCATTTCATTAAGTAAACTTAAGTAAAGTCCAAGTATATTCCTCAAGTATACTTTATGTATTAAGTATACTAATATAACTGTACTAGGAGTATACAGATTGATTGGTCAGCCTCTTCCTATGTGATTACTGATGTGTATAAATAGGAATAAAAAAAGGAACGTGTCTGAAAACAAAATGTTATCTAACTTTATGGGCAACAGTGTATCTAAAATAAAAGACATACTGAGGATGAAGAACAAATGTCTTATCTTTATAAATCAAAGATTTCAAGCAAAAATTGTTAGATGCCAAAATATAATAACATACCAAGAAAAACTCAAATCCACATCCCAGTGCAACAAAACAAACTGTATACACCTATAAGTATAATTAAACTTTCTGTTTAAGACAAGAATACTTAATTATACTGTTTGAAATATATCTTGATCAAAAGGTTAAGTACAAGTACAGACCAAATATACTTAGACTTTTCAGAATAAACCAAGTATACTTAAGTCTAATTTTGTTAAGCGTATCTCTGATCAGTACATCAAAACTGAAAGCATACTCCTTTTTAGTGTAAAAGAAGTATACTAATAGCACAGTTGGATATACATCTTTTTAGTACTTATACTCAAGTAATGTACTTGAAAACAATTTTGAGGTACTATACTTGAATATTTCTCTTTGATGCTTTCTTACACTACATACATAACGAGATAACAGACATTTACTTGTAATTGATTATTTTTACATTGAGTTAAAAGGTGCTTAAATATTCAAAGCTAATGGCCTCTTTCATTGTGTTATAGCAGTATATGTACAGATGTTATGTATTGAGTTATATCATTAGGCTACTACTGATTTTACTACTGCATTTGTGTATGCACATCATTTAAAAGTTGCAGTAGTATACTATTGTTTATACTGTTGTGAGGTTTCATCTATTATGTTATCTATATGTTGTATTATTGCAGTTCCAAACTTCATTATGCTCTAGTCCTTTTCCACATGTTGTAAGAAGTGGTAACGATGAACACAAGTACAAGAAACGCAGTCGCCGCTGATAAGCCGATCACCGTCTCTGTTTGAATATTCTTCTGTGGAACTGCAGACAGACAGAAAACATGCAGACAAAAAGATGAAGCACGGAATCAAATACCAGACTAAAAACACAGAAAAACAACTTTAGATTTACATATTTTCTTTGTGATTTAAAAATCTTTTGAACCTTTTACATACTGATATGACTTTACAGCAGTTAGATAATGTAATATAGCCCATATGATGTGGGGGCTGAAGTCAGCTGATGGCTATCACTTGGCTAGATTAGCGTCTCTTATCTTCCCTGTGTGAAATACTGTAGGGTCACCGTGGATGCCAGATCTGTATGGCAAAAGTCCAACAGATGTACGATTTAAAGGTTGGACACAAAATCAAGTAAATGTTTCCACTGTGAGGCTTAAAAGGTTTGGCTTTGGTTTGGGTTTTGTTGGTCCAGGTGTTGTCTTCACTGCCGTTAACACTTCTGCCACTGGAAACATGCAGTTATAATGGGAATGGAATCATCACAGTTAAATTTTACAACATAGTCCTAACTCCAGGTCCATCTGTTAGCTTTTCCTTTTGGAACTTTCAGTCACATCTCACAGTCTAGAGCAGTAAATGAAGGCGCTGGCTCACCTGTCATGGAGATACTGTATCATGTGACCAAAGTACAGTACTGAACTTCAGTCTCATGATAACAAGTGGTTATATCTCTAGTGAGATCAAGCCCCTCATGAGTAGCACAGGGCTGTTCACAGTGTTTGGAAGGAACATTAATTCTAAAACATAAATTTAACAAACTATAAATATGTATATAGCACATTGAACACACATTCGCATTTAAAATTTACATTTTCATCGCCTTCTTGTTTTTAACATAATTAATTACAGTGCCAGAATCTGGACGGATGCTTTGACAGCCCAGTCATGCAAGGTAGACCCACTGGGATGTTTCCCCGTTGACTTACCAGGATCTCATCATCCTCCCTGTTTACCTGTTGACCCAGATGGTCCCTATGGACCTATTCTCCTCCTCACTGGTAAGATGTTGTGTTGATGTTGATGTTGTAAGTGGTGGTTAGAGTTTAAATGACAATATTGGTCAGTGTGAGTGCAGGTTGGTTCTCTTTTGCCAGCTGAGGTCCTATTCTTTTATCCATTCTTACTTACTTATTATTCCACTGGTTTTACACATCAAAATGTGTTAAAAGGTGTTGGGAAGTACATCTGCATTTGTGAAATAAAGCCTTTTGTGGCTCCAGAAGTAGCTGTTTGAAGTCTGACAAATATCCTCAAGGGATGTCACTTGAGTCAGTATCAGTTGGGGCTGAGGACTGCAAGTCTTGAAAAAAATAAAAAAAGGTCTGTGGGTTTGGAGTTAAAAAGAAGTGAGCTTACCAGACCTCTGTAGCCCTCTCCTCTACTTGAGGCTAGAAACTCTGGCGTATAATATAAAAGATAATAAATCTTATGCTGCTGCAACAAATTTGATGCTTTTGGTTTTTAAACAGTGTTATAGGAGTGCAATGAATGAAATGAAGTCCATCAATTAATGGGACAGTTGAACACTTACGATTGTTGTCTTCTCCTGTGTTTTTCTTGGGGACCAGCATGTGTTTAGTTCGGTCCAATTGTCCGTCGTGGATCTCTGGGTTTATTCCCAGTAGATGGCACATCAGTGCGTACACATCAACCAGATCGAAGGGATCTACCACCAGGTTTTTTTGGAAGTCAGGCCCCACAGCTCTGAAGAAGGCTTTCATGTCCATGACTTCATTATCAAATCCGTGGTCTCCTTTGTTGTCGTTCAGAGGTAAGAACTGCATGGACACAGAAATGAGACGGTTTCATGAGAATCATGGTCCCCGGCCACATTTAAATCTGGATATTTTGGTTCAGTGGAAAGTTTTTTTAGACAACTAAAGACAACTTTTAAATGAAGAGCTGTCGTAAAGGGCAACCAAGGCATCATCATCATCATCATCATCATCATCATCATCATCACCCCACTGAACACAGGATAAATACACTCACAATGTGCAGTCTCTCACCCCATTGACAATGAATCCAGGGTCAGCGATGAGGATGAGGGGCAGGAGTCGAGGATGCTTACTGTAGTGTAGTCTAGCTGGCATCTCCTCCTTTTTATACACGTGAAGGTGAGGGTGGCTTCCTTTCAGAGCCTGGTACACCTTCTCCAGCATCCCTTCTTTAGGAAGCAGCATCCCAACAGGACCATAATCCAACAGCTGGAACTGAATATCTCTGAAGCTGAAGCCAGGGATCTTTGAGAGGATGATCTGCTCAACCAGTCCACCCCTTAGAACTGTAGTCATACCGTGGTCAGCAGTGATGATAATGTTGAGCTGGTCAGTAAGGCCATGGTCTCGGATCTTGTCTCGGATGTAGCCTATAGTACGATCCACTTGCTGGACCATCTCTCGCCGTTGTGGTGAATCTGGTCCATATGAGTGCCCAGCCAAATCTGGTTCTCCAAAGTACAAGGAGACAAAGTCCAGGTCCTGTTGGTGGAACCAGTCTCCAATCACCTTGTCGATGTTGAGCCTCCAGTCTGTCTCGTTAGAATGATCATAGAAACGAGGCTCCACTTGCCTCACACCCACAGTCTCTCCTCTGTAGGTGGCTGCTGTGCCAGGGAAATGCAGAGATCCTGCTTTCAGCCCCTGGAAGAGGGTAAGAGACAAGGTGAACATGAAGGAAAAGAGAGGTGAGTTTTTATTTTGTAATTTTATAGAAATTACTTCCATAATTGTGATGCAACAGGGAATTTGATACTGTAGCTAGGTAATATAGGACATTTCTCAGGAAAACAAACAGATGGATCTACAGAACCTGTCTCTGTGCTGTTATCCAGATGGGTAAGCTGCCATTGTCCCAATAGGAATCAACAAACTGAGTCATGTAGTACTGCTTCTTTTTTTCCTGAGTGGTAGTGTTGAACCAGATGTTGTGGATGACTCCGTGATTCTCGATGTAACGTCCTGATAAAAAACAAAAAAAACAAAAACAAAACAAAACTTGCAAGTTTAAATGTGACCTGTGATCCAGCAGACTTCTTAAGCTCCTTCAGGGGGATCTCAACAGGCTTCTGGACATGTTAGAAAAGTAACCCCCCCACCTCCACTTCAAAGCATGTCCCAGTCCCAGAAATATCTTCACCATTTTACCAAACTACCTGTATGAATGTGTGGGTGAATGGGTTAATGTGACTTGTGGTCGATAAGACCAGTAAAAGCTCTACATAAATACAGTGAAGTTTACTTATGCACAAGCCAAAACATTATTAAAAAACACTGTGACCAGCGTGGGCACTGTGACTGGTCTGCAGTTGGTCTGGGTAAGGAGATGTCCTTACCCAGTCCTCTGGCCATAAGAATCTGACCCCTTGTTAAAGTCACTCAGGTATTTACACCTGCTTATTTCTTCAGCATCCAACATGCTGACTATGACACCTTCACATGCTCTGTGGTTACAAGATAAACTTCATTCACATCATCTGTGAGCGGTTGTGATGGTTTGGTCCATAACATCCACAATACTTGATGTACTTCAACCATCAGTGCTTGATTTCAGGTTTAACACGAGTTTCAGAGCACTGTCTGCTCTGAGCAGCAGGTAAATGAATCAGTGTATACGTTCTTAAACTGACTTCTATCCAGTAACATGAATTATAAAATGCAGCCACCTGAAGGCTGTAGGCTGTTTAGTACACAGTAACAATTCCAAGTATAAGACATTTCTATGTGTTGTTAAAACACTTGTGCTTTGAGATTTATATTTTAATATATGGCACAGCTTACAGACTGTTAAATATGCAACTCTTTAGCATCATAGACCGTTGACATTAATAGCCGGCATGCAAACTCACTTTTAAGCACTACTTTGGGAAACATGAGTGGAAATTCGAGATTGTTTGTGAAACGCGCTGAGAAAATGCTTTTGACTTTTGAGATCTACCATTTTTGGGAAACAGGGTCAGAGGTAGTGGGAGCAACAGGAGCTTGTGCAGCCACAAAGGAACAATCACAGAAACTCTCAGCTCATATCTTTTTTTTTTTGCATTTAAGCAAAGTTTTAGAACACAAAGCTGCAATGGTCTCTGTTTAAAAAAGGTTTATTTTTAGACTGAGGTGGAGAAGTTCAGGGAAGTTCAGGGATCTTTGGGTTTGTATTCATGGTTATGGGGCCTCACAGCAAGAAAATTCTGGGTTTGAATCTGGGCTGGGGCTTTTTGCTGTCAAGTTTGCAAGTTCTCACTGTGCTTGCGTGGATTTTCTCTGAGTTCTCCAGCTTCCTTCCACAGTCCAAAGACAAACATTTTGTCTGCCATGTTTTAACCCCACATTGGAGTCACACCTCACTATGTTACTTGCAGTTAAGTATTAAACTATTGTCTTTACCTTGTTCACATACTCTTTATCCCTATTTATTTTATATTTTATTCTATTTTATACTTATTTAGATAGATTTTAAATATGCCTTTATGTTACTATTTGTGCCAAAGAGCTGCTGAACAAAATTTCATTGTGCCTTGCATAATGACAATAAAGATTCTTGATTCTTGATTCTTGATTCTTTACCTGTCAGCATTGTGAAATGAGAAGGGCTGGTAATGGTGAGGAAGGCTGGAGTAACATAGGCTGCCTTCACCCCATCCTGAGCCATTTTATCCAGGTTTGGGGTTTCGACGTCTCGGTCATAGTCCCAGCGGAAGCCATCGAAGGAGATCAGCAGCAGCTTGTTTCTGGCAAAATGACGAGCAGAGACGTAGTCCCTCGGCGGTGCAGCAACACAGGGAGACCTGGCAGTTAGGCCGAGGACAGCAAGGCAGACCAGAAGCATGGCTGATGATTCAGACCTCGTTGCAGACCTTTTTGCAGCTGTGACGATTTTGTCTATTTATTTCTGGCCAGTATAACTTGCAATACTTTACAAGAAGATCTAATAGTTCCTTTGCTCCAGCTGCAGCAGTGTGACGTTGCCCTGAGGCAAATATGAGACAGTGTTGCGCAATGTAGTGAATGCACCCTAAACTAATGTTAGTACTTAATATATTGTTCAACCCTTATCTACCCATAAAAAATAAGAGAAGTTTTATGCCTTTATTAGTGTAATGCAGTGATATGACAGTGTCTGTGTGTGTGTGTGTGTGAGAGAGAAATCTTCAATCCTCAATCCGCTGAACCTGAATCTTAAATCTGTTACTAAAACAGAAAGGTCAAGTCAAAATTCCATCATACAACGCTTTGTTTGTTCCTTAAAGTAAATATGTGTGCAGTTTTTTTTACGTGAAATTATTCTTCTGTTTTATCCTGATTTTTCTTAATGAAAAATGAGACAAAAGATTAACAACTGTTACAACTCAATTTTTTCTTTGATGACAAGTCAAAAACCTGTGGACAGAAAAAGTCGATGAGGAATTTAAGGTGTGTTTTGGCTGAAAACATCAAATTACAGAGCTGAAAATTCTGCTAACTGAAGCTAAAGATTATACAGTTGAGAAACCAGATTTTCCAGTCTGTAGCATAATGAGTCGACTTTCTGTGTGGTCTGTGATTCTGCAGATTTGATGCAGTGTTTTGTTTTGAAGATTTCCAGCCCCACTTCACCCATTTCAATCATTTAAATGTCTTGCAAATGAATGAAACTTTGAGATGAATCTCACTGAGCCACTTTGTGCCATTGCAGTCTGGGCTGTGAAGGAGATCCCAGTCAGTACAAGAACGGCAACCTCTCAGAGTCTCGGAGACATGAACAGTTTTTAGTTCTTTTAAACAGACAGTTGTAGGAGGGAACTAAATGAACACCATAGTCAGTCTTGGCTAGGTGGGGTTTAGCCATGGCTCTGTGAGAAACCATATCACAAAGCCAAACCAAAAACGAGATCATTCACCAGGACGTCAAACTGGAACTCCAACAGGAACATGCAAGTGATAAAACAAGTCAGACTAACAATACTTTCAAAGGACCAGCAGGTGGCGACTCCACTTCATGAACCAGTACTGAGGTCCATGGATTTTTCTTCCTATGTCTGTTCCTTCCAGCTTCCAACCACTGAGTCCTCTCTGGCTCTCTCGCTTTTACCTCTCAGATAGTCACTCAGGCAGATGAATTTGAAATGATCAAAATATAATACAGATGTGTTTTCATGAAAAATGTTTAAATTCATTTGTAAAGATGACATGATTTTGTTTATCTTTGTCAATTTTATTGGTTCATCTTCATTTGTTTTTTTTATTGGATGTGCAATATTAATTATTAATTCGTTAATTTGACTATGAGGGCAGCACAGTGGTGTAGTGGTTAACACTGCTGTCTCTATATGTCAGCCCTGTGATAGACTGGAGACCTGTTCACCTGTTCGGGGTGTACCCCACCTCTCCCCTAGTGTTGGCTGGGATTGGCTCCAGCTCCCCCCAGTGACCCTTAAGAGGATAAGCAGTACAGAAAATGGATGAATGGATCTGACTATGCAATACATCCCATAAAAAACACAACAACATATCAGTCTGTCTCTCAGTGACAGTCAAACTTCCCTGTGCTGTCTGTAGCTCTTGGCTCCAAGTCCATTGGTTCTGACTGTTTGTTTTTAATAGTTTTTGTACAGAAATGGAGCTCTGTGGCACAGACGAATAAGACATATCAGGCTTTGGATACACACAGTACTTAGTTAGTAGGACAGATGTTTTGCTGGATGTAGAGTTTTGGAAACTTTTTGACAAGAAGAACAATACACAATATCACCATCATCATAGTATCATGTCAAACCTAAAGAATACAATCAGTTTAAAGGCTTTAACACTGAGCTAAAATATATGATCAATCAGAGCATGTCCACTTATGAGACTGTCCACTAAAAATAATACTATAGGTCATCTGTGCAAGCAGCTTATTATGGCCCATAGTCAGGTAATGTAGTATATGGGGTGACATTAGGACATTGTTGGATGGATGGATGGATGGATGAATCCTATTGGTTGCATTAGAGGGTAGAGACAAACAACCTACATGGTTGTTCAGGTTCGAGGACTTGTTGTCTCATGTCCATATCAGACAACATTGAGCCAAACAGCTTTTTAATAAAAGCTGGTATCAGCTCAATACATCCCTTTGCCTCAGGTCCAATGTTACCAGGCTCTTACAGATCCCCAACACCAACCCAGAGGTAACAGGCCTTTGTCAGCTGCTGTTCCCTCTCTGTAAAGAGACCTCCAGACTCTTTACAGAGCCTCTTTAAAGAGGTATGTTTTAATTTTGGGCGACCTCTAGTGCATCTAATAACTATGATGGGAGCAAAGGAGTATCCATGACTGTTCTACAATCTTAACCACGTGTTTACTGATGTTAGTATGATGATGATGAAGGTCTTCAATGCCTGCAGCTGGTATGCTCCTGCAGCCAAGACTTGGGACAAACAACCTGCATGGTTATTTAGTTTGGAGGTCTTAAATCAGATTAGAAGGATGAGTCTTTTGCAACAATATAAAGATTATTTCCTCTACTTGAAGTATTTATAAGGCATGAACCAGCTCTAAAGCATCACTGCAGGTGCTTCAACGCCATTATCTCACTGCTCTCTGTCGCCCTCTGCTGCACATCAACTGTAAAAATCACTCAAACGCTGAACCAAAATCTGCATAGATGGCAGTATGTGTGTTGTACGTAGGTGTGTGTGTATTTGCATACTCTCAAAGTGGGTGTTCAGCGTACGTTCCACATCTCCTGAGATTCTAATTACAAGTTGAGTGAGAGGAATAACCGGAGAGATAACCAAGCGACATCCATCCCGGTGCCGACCATCTGCAACCCCTGCTAGCGGTGTAATGTCTCAGTGTTTTATTGCCGACACATATGCTGCTAGCACTTCTCCTGCTTTGTAAGCCGTGAGCAGTTTAATTACCTGCAATTAAGTTCCAGTTTGTTAGATGAGGAGGAGGAAGAGGAGAAGGAGGAAGAGAATGCCAAACAGAAAGGAAAAGAAAGGAGTGTGGAGGCAAACTGGCCAACTGCTGATGGTTCTACAATTATAGTCATGGCTTAAATATGATTTTCTGTTTATGTATTTAGTTGATAAATGAATCAGTTACGTCTTGTTTTAGTATTAGTCTCCATATTTCCATGTTTATCCTTCCTGCAAGAATGTGTTTAGCATGCATTGCAAAGCTGTGTGTTTGCATGTCTGTAAGCATGGGATTGAGCGTGTTGAGCAAGGAGGAGGAGCAAGCGAAGGTGTGTATGTGCACACATGTATGTGTGTGTGTGCGCTCACAGCACCGTCGCCCTAGTCTGTGCCGAGGTGACAGTGATGTATGGGTAATTTAAAAAGTCGTTCGTTTCCACAGAGCGGTCTGCAGTCAGGCCAGCCAACCGCAGCCCATTCCCCTACAGCACTGAGAAAACTCATCTACATCCACTCTCCAGCACACACACACACGCACACACACACACACACACACACACACACATTACAGTGAACAAACAAATACAAAATTCTCACATTTCTCACACAAACACTGTTAATTAACTTGGATTTGGTGCCAGATTTTTTTTTTTACTCTCATTTGTTTCCACAAATGTTGGCACTTTCCTTCAGTGTGAACTTGCGTGTTGCCATGTGACCTCAGTGGCTCCATTGTGGACAGCAAGTGCCAGAGGTCAGCAGCGTTGTCCTGGAAACCACTTTTCTTGTTTGTGCTGCTCTTCAGCCTCTGGCACTTCAGCCCATTACTGAAGAAGAGGATTTTTGTGTGTGTGTGTGTGTGTGTGTGTGTGTGTGTGTGTGTGTGTGTGTGTGTGTGTGTTGCCTTTTTGTGAGTGTAGATGGCGCCACATGATTCTAAGAGACTGGCTACAAGCCTAGACATACAGACCTGACTGCCTGTCTTTCATACACTCATAGATAACCATTCTGCTCTGTCCTGTCACGTTCTCCTCATTAATGTCTGGAGCTCATACAGCTTTATGAACAACAAGTGAAACTTCCACATGAGGCAAGTTTCATTTAAGTCACACTGATCATACCCTGACAGAGCTTTACCAGAATATTCAAAGAACATTTGTTTGTCCAGTGTATGAAGCTTCAACTAAAAGTATGGTTGATATTAAAGGATAAGTTCACACTTTTTTTTCCCCAAAGTTTCAGAGGTTTCCCAAATTATCCAATCAGAGAACCATAGAAATCAAACCTGTGACTAAAGCGAATTGAATGAACACGGACAATATAACACTGACTGTAGAAAGGAATGGAACCTACACATCAAAATCACCAGTGTTAAATTTAACACTTTGAAAGTGTGTATATGTGTCCACTCTTTTGAATGTTAAATTCATTTTTTTTTGCACTTACCCAGTGTTAATACAGCACTGTGTGTTGAAAATGAACACTGGTGAACACTTAGTAGTGTTAATAGTACTCTACACTGGGGTCAGTGTTAGAAAATCAACACTTGCAAGTGTTACAATAAATCCACACTGTGTTGATTTATTGTTAATTGTGTTACACCCTTTAGTGTTAAAATATAGTAACACTAAAGAGTGGGCCAATTTTCCTAATGCAGCTAGGGTAATGAATTATTAGGTGGTGCTTTGGAATCAAAGTTTGCTCTGGAAAGAGACAGGTTCAACGATCCTCAACTTTCTCTAAAGTTTCTCTAGATGCATCAGATGACAAACATTCAACAACAGCTTGCTTTGCATGAGCATGGATATCATTAACCAGTACCTCCATTGAGCCAACTTAAGATTGCACAGGGGTGGCACAGTGATGCAGTGGTTAGCACTGTCACTTCACAGCAAGAGGGTTCCAGGTTCGCATCCCAGTCTGGGCTCTTCTGTGCGGAGTTTCTGTGTGGGTTTTCTTTGAGTACTCTGGCTTCCCCAGTGTGCTTGCGTGTATGGTTGTCTGTCTTTGTGTGTCAGCCCTGCGATTGACTGGCGACCAGCTCCCCTGCAACCGTGATGGATCAAACATTATAGAAAATGGTTGGATAGAAGATTGCACAGTACATTCAGGGACCCTTTTTCAATAGGAATGTGTGTAGTGACAGTCATGAGAGGATCCACATTTACTGGCTGTGAAACAGAGGCTCCAACATTAGCTACAGGTTCACAGTCTCCATGTGCTCGAGATAAGTGCCGCTTGTAATATGTGCAAAAAACAAATGAACATCCAGGCTATCCACAGTTCAAACACAAAGACCTCCTGGGTACAAACCATGCTGAAACTTCAACGGCATCCATGTTGGCAGGTGGACGTTTTGCTTTGTTCAGTCTTGCTCCAGGACTAGGGACTATCTGCAGGTCTGGAACTAAAGCTCAGGAATCCAGAATGGAAAGGTTCCTGCACTGCAAATTTTTTTCCAGCTAGAACTTTGCTATGTGACTCTTTGTGTCCTCGTGTCTCTCCACCAGTAGCAGTGGAGTGGATGAACAGACAGTAGAGCTTCCCTCCTGTTGGGTCTGTGATGGATGAGGGTTGATCACTCTGCGATGACACACACCTAATCCTCTCCTCTCTCCCACTCTCCCACACCATTCCCCTCTCTTTTCCTCTCCTTTCTTGGTTCATCTCCTCCATTCCTCCCCTCTCCTCCAACTCCCCTTTATCCTAGCCTCTCTTTCGCTCTCCCACATCCTACACTCCTTCTCTTCCCTTTCTCCTTCACCTCATCTTTTCTCTCTTTTCCCATCCTCTCTTTATCTTTCTTTATACTCCTGACATTCCTGTTTTTTTATTTGTTTACATCTCCTTCTTTCTCTCTCTCTCTGTCTCCTGTCCTGTCCAGAGGAGGGATGGGGGTAAATCTGGGGGTTAATGCTTTGTGCTCTGGTGGTGTGATCCTGACAACGGTGTT
Source organism: Toxotes chatareus (assembly GCA_016801885.1). Classification (NCBI taxonomy): domain Eukaryota; kingdom Metazoa; phylum Chordata; class Actinopteri; family Toxotidae; genus Toxotes; species Toxotes chatareus. The sequence goes on along the minus strand of CM028898.1, from coordinate 741,015 downwards.
CATGGGAATTGCAGTATGTTTATGCTAATCTCTCCCTACGTCCTAACAACATGCCTGGGAGATAGAACTGTCACGATGCCTTGAAGGACACACACAGACACACAAACATTATTCAGAGTCTGTGGACAATGTTGAGGTGTCTGCATAGCAAATGAATCCTGAGCAATCTGCTGTTTCTCATCCTCTCCAGTGTTTTCTTGTCCTATTAAATACAGTCCCATCAAACCTGGATGTTAAAGGAGACAGCTTTTTTCATATATGCAAACATTCAAAGGTGATACCTTCAGTCACACATATACTCACTGCGCACTTTATTAGGAACACCACACTAATAGTGGGTAGTTCCTCCCTTTGCTCTCAAACAGCCTCAGCTCTTCTTGTCATTGATTCCACAAGATGCTGGAAACCTTCCTTTGAGGTTCTGCTCCATGTTGACATGATTCATCACATCATTCAAGCTGCCAATCTCCTGTTCTACCACATCCCAAATGTGTTCTGCTGGATTCAGGTCTTTGGTCTCCTTTCTAACTGGTGCATATGCACAAAATGTGAGAGTCACAGGTGGATTTTTAAAAGAAGGGTTGAATTTACCCAAAAATTAGAAAAATAAATTTAGAAAAATGCAAAAAAATTAAGTTCTGGGCCCCACTGAAGGAGTCAGATGAACATAACTAAACTCAGGCTGACAACAAAGTAACTTAAACAAAGCAAGTGACTTAACAAAACTGATCAACCGATCTAACAAACACGGGACATTTATGTATACATGGCCTACATGGTGTAACATGGCCCAAGCGTCAGACACCATACGGATTTGTTCAACTCATCATGAAAAGAACTTTACGGGGCCAGACTTCCTGAAAACAGGTAAATCACAGCCATGTCACTGGAGATGAATGAAATAAGGACATAGTTTCCTATTTCTTATACATACATGTATTTTGGGCAATCGGCTCTCTTACAAAAGAACTGAAAAAAGTTGCTTCCTTCCATAAAGGCCTGACTGATGGAGATGAATTTGCAAAACTCTTTGCAAATATTTTTTTTTTGTATTGGTCATTGTTGGTTATTGAGTGTTGATTGATGGGGAAAATGGCTTTCATCATAGAGCAGTAGACACTACACAGGAGAGCCAGCTCCTGAAGGTCAGGACTCAGCAGTCCACCTACACCTGAAGGACAAGGGACATGTTTTCGAGGACAGCAGTGTTCACATTTTGGAAAAAGAAGACCGATGGTTTGAAAGAGGAGTAAAAGAAGCCATCTACATCAAACTGGAATGACCATCACTCAGCAGAGGAGGTGGTCTGTGACACCACTTATCAGCCACATCACAGTTTTGAGATCCCTCTCCAGGGAGCATAAGAAGTTCAATACCTGGGACTCCCCACAAGTCAGCTAGAACTGAAGAAGTCTTTCGGATCAGAGGTGAAACGTTGGTTTTCTTCTTATAGCACCCGGACAGTTTTATAGACATTTCCAAAACTTCTGACAAAGTCACACCTGCTCAGTATCAACCTGAGTTTGCCACCTCAAATTACTGTCACAGTGCTGAAATTGGGATTCAAACCCTAATGTCCCCCTCTAGCCCTCTGCTATCCAGCTGTATTACTGACAGTCTGACATGCCAATCATCGCTCCAGCTTGGCTAGAAAATGTCTGCAGCAAGCAGCAATTTTACAATTCCAAGTCAAGACATTTTAATCCTATGCTTTACTAAATTTGGTTGCTTAGATTTTGACTTTTTGGTTGCCCAGTGCAATATGACAGGGTAGTCCCCAAGTTCCCTCTCTGTCAAAATATAAAACTCTAAACCACAGCAGAGAATCTTGATTGTTTGGCTGTGCTCTGTCAGACACTGCCATTAAACCAGGAGGCTGGCTCTTTTCACACTTTTTATTTCCCCTATTACTGCCACAGTTTATACTTTTTAAAATATTATTATTCTCTGAATGAAGTCTGTCATTTTCCATTACAGTGGAGCACAGTTCAACTGTTCTCACTGTGCTGATCAGTGGTTAGAACAACCACTCCCATGCTCCCAACGGTCGTAGGTTAACACTGCACAGTCTATAACACACTTTGCCTTACAAACTTCATATCACCCAATACAAAGACACTGGCTTTACATTTTGAACATGAGAGATTCTTATACAGTCATGCATTATATAATTTCACCCCTCACAAAAAAAGCATTAGACGCTGACTGCAATATATATTTTTAAATGTTATTTCAGAAAGATGAAATTTTACATTAATTTTACATTTTAAATCTGCAGTGATTTCACATGCAAGACAGCAGCTCTGTCAGTCAATCAAAATTTAACATGTGTGGATTGTATGCAATAATCAATGGACACAGTGGCAAACTTGTGTGAATGATCAAAGTGCTGTTGGCAATAGGGCTGATACTTTCGTGCCTCTGCTTCTGCAGTCCTCAGTCCTTCAGTGTGGCCCAGGATGCTTAAAAGAATGTGGACATATGTGTCCCAGACCACCTCTGAATAAGTAACTTGATATCTCCTCAATGGGTGCATAGCAACTTCCTGGTACACTGAGGGCCTTGTTTGAAAAGGGGATTTGTGAACGAATGTGTGTGATTGATAGTCCTCAGTCATAGTGTGTGGTAGCTGTGGCCTGTAAAGGTGTCTGTCCATGAATCAGGGTTGAGCAGCCAGACCATCTCAGTCACACTGATGAGGGGCCAAGCACACGGTTAACGCTCAGGCATGGATTGATTACTCGTCCACTGGCAGGCTTAAAGCGCTTCTTCAGAACACCATTTCCCAGAAGGCTTCACATCTGGGAAGAGTGAGAGGGATTTGGCAGTATGCTCACGTCCAAGACAGAGTCAGGGGATCAACACATACAACGAGGAGTTTTTCAACATTTCACTCAGTCGTTTTCGCTCACAGTGACCCTCAAGCTACCAAGATGACCAACTGGTATGAAAAATAGGCAGAAGATCACACAGGGCAAACACTTATTCTTACAGTACATTACACTGCATGATAAGATGTGTCCAGGCCAATAGGAATTATATGGAATGTGCTGGGGGAGTGATCAAACTGCTGCCTTCTGAAGCGTCATCTTTCATTGGTGCCTGGAAGTAAGCACAGCGGCTTATCCCAATGCACTGTTAAGTGTCAGCTCCAGAGTGTGCCACTGCTGTGTGGTGCCTTTATAGGTCATCTGTGCTAATACAGAGCTCTGAGAAAAAAAAAGGTAAAGAAAAAAACGGACTATCTGGCTCAACGTTTGCTGCAACACAGTGTAACATCATCCAGCAGTGCACATATGCAGACATTCCAGCTTTATGGCGATAAGTCTTCAAACTCATGGATGTATAACTCTGGACAGACTAGACTTACTGGATCATATTTAACCTCCTCCCTGGTACCTGAAGCAACAAGCCTCCACCGACACACACATTTCCAGACTGTAAGTGACCTTAGTTTGTTGATGTGTTGCTAGTTGATTGCTACTTTCTGGACAGTTTAACAAAGTCCCAGAATTAGACTGTAGTATGTAACCCTATCTTAGTTAAGCAGACTGTCCTTAATCAGTTTAACAGGTTTCTGTCTCTCTCTGCTTCTCTCTTTCTGTCTCTCTCTCACACACACACACACACACACACACTCACACTCTCTGTCCTCTCTCTCTTATACACACACACACACACACACACACACACACACAGCCGCTTGGTCTAGTCTTAGTATTGAGTGGAGATGTGAGCCTAACGGCTCCCCTGCAATCTACTGACATTGATCTGAGATAAAGATCAAACCCTGGCCAGACACTCCCTGGAATCCTGCTTTTCATTAACCCTGTGACTGTATGTGTGTGTGTGTGTGTGTGTGTGGATGAGGGTTGAAGCGTGTACATGAATGTGCATGACGGTGACGTTAAGCATGTGTCAATGGTTTACAGCATGCAGTGAGTGTAAAGCTGCTATTGTAATATATTTCTGTGGGAGCATGTGTGCATCAGAGTGTGACAGAGCCTCTCTCTTCCCATGTGTGAGTGTGTGAATGTGCACATGTGTGCATACGTGTGTGTTGGTGAGGGGGGTTCTGTACAAGCAGTTCCTGAGTGGCACCACCAAACCTGATAGTGGATTGGACCAGAGAGACGGGCAGGGCAATCAGACTCCATCCAGACGACCCAAAGCCTGCAGTGTCTCCTTGTTTTATCAGTTAAAGGACAGTTGGACAGCTCCAGCACTGGCTCATATACAGCACTGTGGGCAGAGATGCCACGACTTTCACTTCTTATATAATGTCAGTGGACTGTTTTCTCAGTGTAGCTCTGGATGAAGATATTATTTGAGGTCGGGAATCATTTCATATGTCATATTCAGCCAGTTTGTAATAAACCTGACCACTGAAACAACAACAGTTTTGCACTAGAAAAATATCTTTTATCATGATTCTGCACAGTCTAATATGTTTCTCTTGGTTATTCCCACATTATTTACAAGTTGGTTAAGGATTGGATCTGTCAGTTCTGGTTACAGCTTTTTACTAACACTTCCTAATCCTCACATCCCTTCCTGCATTGTCACTGAACATGAAACTGTTGTTTGGATTAGTGGCATATGAATGTGATTAGTAGCACATAGGGATGTGGCTAACGTAGCATGCAGCTGTCTATTTGTACTCGAAAGAATGAACAAAGGAAAAGATGTGTTTCCCTTTGTGGTCCAGTTCTGTTTAATATTGAGGTTCAATTACCCATTGAATATTAATAAGAAATATTCAAGTGCTGCAGTCAAAGTACATTTTAATATGAGAATTTTATTTCAGAGGTATTAGAATTATTAGCAAACAATTGTGCTCTTACACAGGCAGCAGATGCACAGGAACATGAGTGTCCCACTGGAGTTTAACGTTTTTGACCAGTGAAGATTCTGAGTCGTTCAGGTCGTGGTTATGGTTTCACTTCTCGTCTTAGAGGCTTCTTCAGGTCTGACCAAGTAGCTGAAGCAGCCTCTTGGATGGAGACATCCATCCAGCCAATCAAATTGCTTTATTTTAAACCACATGTGCATAAAGCATTAACAACACCCTAAACTTAGTCATTGTCACAGGTTCTGCTGTTTTGCTCTGTTCAGGAGTTGGTAATAAACCTAAAATCTTAAAGTACAGACTCCCTGACGTGTGTTTTGTTGCCTTCCTGTGCATGTGTTCCTGTAAACTGTAGATTGTTTGTGTAGTAGGTTGGAAAAATGCCATATAAATAGTATTTAATAAAGAAAAAACAAACAAAAACAAAACAAAAAAACAACACCCCTTATTTTTTTTGTTAAATCATTAAATCCTTAAATCACTACAAAGGTGATTTTATATTCTTCAGCCTTTACCTCTGAGGGAAATGCACTATGTCGCCAGGAGATGACGGTGTGGTGTAGTGGGTCTAGTCGGGAGGGAGCTCCGCGCAGGCGCAGTTGGAAATAAATGAGCGCCAGCGGAACCCGCTAACTCTCCTCCTCCTTTGACCCACAGGTAATGTCAAATTTTACTTTTTCATCGTTCAGTATTGTGTGTACATGAAAGATAAAGTGTGGAGAAATGTTTAAAATGATTTGAGATGTTTGGGAGATGTGTGTATGAGGTGACGAGTCTCGGCTTTGTTCCAGTGTTTTTGCCGGTCTTTCATTACGCTAATTAGCAACTTTAACATTACTGTAAACGTATTTTTGTTGACGTATCGGTATTTAATATTCTGTAGAATTAAGGTTATTTGAATGTTTCTAAAAGTTTCAGTTGACAGAAATTTTTAAAAAAGCTTTGTAAGAGGCGCTGGGTGTCCGTTGCTGTGGTGTACACCGCGCCATTTTGTGACTGTTGCTTAAGTATATATGTGCGCGTGCATGTGTGTCAGGGAGCGTGCTAGTTAACAACGTGTAAATGGGTTTGTGCATTAGTAGTCTTGTGTGTGTATGTAGTAAGAATGTGTGTTTGATTTTTCTTATTTTGAAATATAGGGATTGTGTCAGCTTTATGTTTCACCTTGGATCAGTTACTTTGTACTCTGATGCTGAGGGATGCATATTAATTTTTTTTTTTTTTTTTTTTTTTTTACATCTATTCACATTTGATGTAAGAAATGTATATATCTATACATATGTATTTGTCTTATTTTGTCTGAGTGAGAGAAGAATGCTTTATGTTATTTATCGTCAGTAATGTCAATTGGTTGTCATTTAATTTTTTTTTAAAGCTTGATCACAAATGCGCGCAGGGCAGTTGGAAATAAATGAACGCCAGCGGAACCCGCTAACTTGTGTCCTCCTCCTTTGACCCACAGATTGCACAGTGCTGCCCAGTCTGTGTAATCTTTGTTGCCGGTCCAGATTCCCCTAGGTCTCCATTCTGACCTCCCATCATGGGGGGGGGGCTAGTTGTTTGTAGGCTAGATAGCTCATTAGCTGCTCAGCTGCAGCACGTTACAGAGCATGTAAATGTACCTGAAACACTTTGCTTTGTTTGGATGTTGGTGTAGTCTTTATTCTTCAGTTCCACTAACAACAGCTGTCTGTGCATGGCATGTAAGCTACAGTGTAAGTTATTTGTCTCTCATTAACCTGATGGTCCGCTGCTGTCAATCAAATAGACACTCCCCCACGCTGTTGTCAGTCACGCACACACACACACACACATACACTCCCCCAGTGGCTGTTAATCAGACACAGCCCTGCACCTGCTGAGAGAGAAAGGTGTAGATTGGTTGCTGATGCTCAGCTCTAATATCTGTCTCTGTGATATTTGTCCGAGAGGACAACAGGAAACAGACATTCTCTTTTTTTTAATAGAAGTTAGCAAAGCAAAGGAGCCTCTATTTTAGGAAAACTGATATAATGTACAATGTTAATAACAAATGAAAACATGTAATAGATTTCTGAACAACTTCACAGTTGCTCTAAATGTTGATTACTGTGTATTCTGCTCTTATAAAGTAATTACTTGTCAGCAGGGAGGCCACTGATTTCCAGAAATGTAAAACACACCAGAGGACATAGACGAGATACTTAAAACAGCAAATGTTCCAACTCTTATGAGGTGAAAAAACTCAAGATGCCACAAACCTGCTCCACTTGAAGTGAGTAAGAGAATGCAAGAGGAAATAGCTGAATGAGATATAACTTATCATGCTTGAAAGATATGGATATACAGTAGGGTGCTCCTTTCAACCTGTATTCTCGTTCTTTCCCTGGCTGCTCCCTCAGACACGCTTTTTCTGTCTCCGTGACTTACAGATGAGAGATAAGATGATTTTCAAGGTGGTGGAGGGAGAAAGCGAGACTTGAAGCTCAGCCCTCTGTCTAACTTTCATATCAGAGAAAAAAAAATATGAAAGGATTGATTTTCTGTCTGTTTCTCTCTCTGCTGGGAATATTAAAACAGACAGTGAGGTTTCACACATAGCCACACTACCACCATCACCTCTCCTCCTCTCTCCCTACCTGATCTCTGCATCGCTTCTGTCTCCCCCCACGTTTAATCCGCCTCACCTTCCCTCTGCTCCATAACCTCATCCATGTCACCCATACCCACATTCCCATGGTCTTCTTTGATTTGATGTCAAGAAGTGCGGTCAATATAAAGTAGAAAAGTGTTTCTGTTTTCCTGAACAGAACCTAACCCTAAACCTGCGATGATAGCATCTTATTGTACCACTTACATTCTAGCTAAACTAAAGAAATCTCTCAATAGATGGCAAAGTTGGAAAAGAAGTGAGTATGGAGGCTGCAGACATGCAATTTCTAGAATATTTTTACACAGCAATGAGAGACATCATGCCATTGTAAGGACTCACTGCAAGCAAAGATATTTTCCACACTGTCATGGAATTTGCTAACAAGAGCCAATTGCCCCTCGTTAAGCTCATCAAAGAGGGGTGATGGTAGCCTGCACAAGAGGGTTCACTGCATTGTGCAAACAAGGTGAATCTTTCCAGGACTTTCTTTGTTATTTTTGTATAATTCACCCGTGCAAATCTGATTTCTTTGACATGAAAATCATCAAGTCAAAGTACAGATCCACAGAGATGGATTACCACCCTATGGCCTCCCTAAGGCTTGCAACCAGTTCCCACTGCCCTGACTACAAGAAACTAGGTGCCTCCTCCTAGTGGCAGTGATCAAGAAAAGTAGGTTGAGAGCTATCGTTTATTGCATCTGGATTACTTTTGTATTTGTTTGTTGTTGTGTATTAAATATGTAGGTAGGCTACATAGGTGTCAGTGACGGGTATGGCTCCCTTGGACTGGTAGATCTTGGCAGAGGGGTAACTTTTAAAGCAGATCATGGTTCAGAAAAGGTTGGGCTCTCCTGCCATATGTCATCCCACCAACTTTTTATTTGGATGACAAGGGATCCTTCTTCTCCTAGGCTTGAAGGTGGAGGGTGGGCTTTGACACAGGTATTGAGAGTAAAGAGATATAGAGATGAGAATTTAAGGGAAGGCGGGAGGGAGGGAGAAGGGAAAGGAAAGGAAGAGGGTTGCTGACTTGTTCTTAGCCTCAGGCAGTGGTCTGTTAAGTGTGGTGCTCCACAGCACCGTTTCAGTTTCCACTCCCAGCATTCGGTTTCACATCCATGCTGATCTGAAGAGTAGGGAGGGGAGGGAAATGGAAAGGTCTACACCAGCCTGTCTCCAATGAATGGCATTTGTATGTAGCTGTTTTGCATTAAATATTCATGTTCAGTGACAACATTTAATTCCAATGTAGGAAGATGACTTTATTTCACATGCTTGCTTCCTCATATGCTTGTCAATACCAGTCCTGTCTTCTTAAAACAGAGTTTAGTATTCTTCATGAGCGCTAAGCTTAGACACTCCATCACAGACACTTACGACTGTATTATTCAGACATATAAGACTGTCGATAATAGGTTGTGACCTTCAAAACTGACAGCATCCAGTCATCGCAGTGTAAACATAGTCAGTATGTGTTCTTACATACCTGCAGAGGTAAAACTCCACAGGGTTTTACAGCAAGAGACTTGTCAAACGGAGCTGCCATGAGAGCTGTGAAAGACCAAACAAAAGCGCAATCAAAGCAGACAGCCTCAAATCCTTTGTTACCTGCTGAAATGCCCCAAACTGAGGAACTGAAGGTCACAGTTTTATTAAAGATTCCAGGTAACACATCAGACGCAACATGTGACACTGAATATGTGAATGAAACGGATTTACATTATTTAAGAATCGTAGGTTTTGGGGGTCAAAGGGGAACCACATTGATTTTACAAATCATGTTGCGGAATACTTATAACCAAATCTCAGACTTAGAAAAGTTTCAGTGGGCAGGTTGCATTGTGGGTAATGTAGGCGCTAGGTGTTCACAAGACAGTATCTTTGCTGTAACCATTCCTGTCTCTTGTTTTTGGTCATTCTGACCCTGTTTCCTGCCAAGCTCCATCCATGCTCCAGATATCTTCGGACAGTATCAGTCCCCTGACTTCCCACACTCACCCACTTCACCTACCTCTGATTCCCCAACCAGCTCACAGTACCAGCCGTCTTCCCCCAGCCATTGCCCAACTGTCAGTTCATTCATGTTCTGCATATTGTGGACTTCGTTCTTGCCTTTTCTTGTCTGTGTTTTGTGCTCCCTCCTTTTGCCTTCTTTTTTTATAGGAGTCAAAGCTATATAGCGGAGTGCCTTTTTTTTTGATGACTTCACCAGTGGAAGTCATATGTTCACACACATATTTGTTTTCTGCCATAATATCATAAAGTTGTTACTGTTATCCATGACTTTTCCACAACCCTAACCATGTTTATAAATAACGGTGATTAAAGTCCTGTAATCGAAACCTAACCAAACAACCTTAGTCACAACCTTAACCATGTATTTAATAATGTTAGACATCATGATGACAATCCACAGATCTCTCAGATCCTCCCTTTCCCTTGGTTTAGGGGACAGGGTGATTGTGCGGTCGCTGTAGCTGCCCCCAAAGCTTTGAGAGAGCCTTAAAAATTTTCTCCTTAAGTTTTTTTTAATTAAATCAATTTATATTAATTTAGAATTCGCTTTTAGCCTTCATGGTTTTAAATTTACTGGCCTTGCCTTACTTCTATGCCTTACTATGTTATTTTAGTGTACAGTCACTGTAAACAATAAGTGACCAAGAACTGTTGCAATGTGGGCTTCTTATGGGCATGTTAGTGTTGTTTTTAAGATAGACTTGCAAAAATGTGACCCTGTTTTTTTAATGTGGGACTTAATTATGGAAAAGTTTCCACTTACCCTCCTGAATAAATCCAGGTCCAAGAAAAACTCTCCCTATTCATGGCAGCACTGCCCAAACTGACTGCGCCAAACCCAGAAGAAACATAAAGAACTATAGTCCCATTTGGACTGTGTCAGTTGCTCTAGGTAGGGGAATTGTAATATGAATCCAGATTGACCATGTGATCATTTTCCCCTCTCAACCCTGCTATTAATTTCAGATCCAATTATCAAATCGTTTTATTCCACTCTAGTGGTCTGATACTTTTTGCAACATTTTGCATCATTTGCGAATGATTTTGGGCACCAGAGGAGTTACATCTTGATTACCAATGAGTCATGCAATTTTTAATTTCACTAACAACAGATCTGTTCCCTATCTGTTTCTGCTCAGAACTGCCTGCGTCACACATGAAAAATAGGGCGAGATGCTGAAACTCTAGATGATGCAGCAGCGAGGCTCGTGCAAACAGGATGTGTGGCCGCTCTGACCATGTTAACATGAGCACTGAAATGAAAACCTAGATGTTCTGTGTTCACCACACACACACATGCTCTGAAACAAGTGGTGAAAACAATGTCTAAGAATATTCACTGCGAAGGGATGGCTGCAGAGAACATGACGTGTGTGGACCCTTCCCCTGGTTCTGGTGGCGGTCAAGTGGAGGTGGAAAATACCCATCTCCCCTCACAGCTCTTGGTTTGGCCAGTGATGATGACTCAGTACAATCAATTCAGCTTGTGGAAAATCTATTGGTAGAGGGACAGAACACCTTTACTGCCACAGACATGAAAAATGTTAATACTGTTGTAAGCTGCTCGACTCTACTGATTAGGTTTTTTAGCATCCCATTCCAATATGGACAGAATTTGTGCATGGCAATTACAGTTAGGTGAAGGTAAACCAAAGGGCACACTTGCATTAGAAGTAAACTGTGATTCATCCAGTACGAATGTGGTTTATAGGTATTTCTGAATGGTGTGGCAGTGTGCTTCAGTCAAAGCATGGATGATTCAGCTCCTCATAATTGCTTATCTCCGTGGATGTGTTTACGCACTGAGCCTGATTATTCAACCACAACAGCTTATCACTCAGGCTATTTTAGGAAAGAGATTATTTATGTATGGCCCCAAATGTACCGTAATAAAAATGTAATGGGGACAATAAACTGGGCTACGATATCGGTAGCTTTGTTTGTGGTCATATGCTGCAAGAAGCCAAGCGGGTCTTTCCTGCTGAGGGTGAAGGGTGGATCAAAGGTCTAGGTCCAATGGTTGCGGTTCACAGAGGTCCCCCTGGACCTGGCCCAGACCTCCACCTCAGCACATAATTAGCATGTTACTGATAGGCCATGTGATATGCAGTCATATTAATTTATAAACGCAGATGCCTGTGTGTGACATGGATGCGTGTATGTCGATGCAATATATTGTGTATGAACTGATATCTGAAGAACATATTCTAATTTGCCATGTGTGCTTGTATGTCTTGCTATATGTTTGTGTACCCCAGCCTAACAACTATACCTATTATACCTAACTGTGGGTCCTAATAAGCACAGATGACCTGTTTTACAGATGGATGGTCTATCTCATTTGTGTGTGTGTGTGCGTGCGCATTTAGTTTTTCTTTCTGTGTTTTTTGGTCTCTGTGTGTTTCTATGTGTGAAACTCCCAGTGCTGAATTTGTGTGTGTGACTCTGTGTGTGTATTTTTTCTATATATCACTGCATTGTGACTGGCTCGACAACGGAACAAAACTCCAGTCAGCCACAGGAGAGATTAGGAGGGGGGAGGCGGGAGTGAAGGTCAAGAGAGAGTGAAGAAAAAACATGGAGGAAGAAAACAGCAATCTGGAGTGACTTTAGCAAGAGGAGGTCAGGTGTTTTTTTTTTCTGCTTATATTTAGGCGGAAATATAACTGCTGCTTTTTTCCTGTCCACAATGAGTTAGACATAGAGAGGTGGTCAGACTTTTTGGTAAGCATTCAAAGTGCAGGTCTTTGACGTCTTAAGTCTGGAGACTGTGCTGGTCTTCATCATGTGAAACTGCCATCTGGTTCTGATATTCTAATGTTCTGGGTCGTTATTTTTGCTGCAGGGTGAACAGAAAAAGGCTGCTTTCTATTCAATGTACATGACTTTTCTGCTTTTAGTGACAAAGTTGAAGCTGTTCACTTGACTTTAAATATGTATACTGTTGCCCTAAGTTGGACTAATTTTGTTTTCAGACACATTCCCCTTTTTATTCCTATGTATACACATCAGTAATCACATTTGTTCACACATAGTAACTCAAGTCAAGTAAAGTCAGTTTTATTTCTATAGCACCAAATCACAAGCGGAGTTATCTCTGGACACTTGGACATGGAGAGGGTGTCTGCCTCCAGAACGCAAACTGGTAGATGGTTCCACAGTAGAGGAGGCTGATAGAAACAGGAGACTCTAGGAGCCACAAGTAAGCCTGTATTCTAGGAGTGCACTGTTTCAGTGGGAAAATGTGGCACTATGTGCTCTTTAAGATATGAACTGTAACAATAACTGTGCTTAGACTGAGTGCCCGGGGTTTGGGGTGGGATGGTTGCTTATTTGGTTTTCTACACTTCATCACAACTGGCACTTCCAAACCGATGAAAAGAATCAGATTTGTCGAAAAAATCACCCTTATTTTTCTTTATGTATTTTTACAGAAAAAGTTGTGCCCTGAAAAAGTAACTGTAATTCAACTTTCTGACAGTGAAGTTCTGATTTCAGTGATCAATCCTTTTGCATCACTGTGAGAAGAATCTGGTCATTTGTGTTAACTACGCCTGTAATCAATACCAATTATTGGAATACTGATGTGAGGTTACCAGTGGGAGAGTGTTTTTATTCTTTCTAAACCATCACACACTTCTGCCAATGTCAGCCACAAGGGCTCTCATATTCAGTGTTCGCCCGACAAAACCAGAGAGCGTATTCTTGTTCTCAGGCTGCCAGTCCCACTCTTCAGAACTCCAGCTAGCCTCAGCCGCTCTGCTCAAGGTGTCCTGAGTCCTGGCCGACAGAAACGCAACACTCAGGAAATATTTCGATTCATAGCAGCTCCCTGCCAACACTTGAGCAACTTTTCTTCTTTCCTCTGTGTTATCTTTTCATACCCTGCTTTTTCTTCTGTTCTTTGGGAGCGTAAATTGTTTTTCGGCGGGGGCCGTGGCTTCTCCTTGAGCTTGTCATTCGTTTTTTCCCATTAAAGTCGACTTATGATAAAGTTTGGTCGGTGGAGGGAGGTCGGCCAGCTCAAGTCTGCTAGTTTGTCTGTCTCAGATTGTGTGTGTGTGTGTGTGTGTGTGTGTGTGTGCGTGTGTGCGTGTGCGTGTGTGTTCTAGCAGGGTCTCGTCAGCTGAGTGGCACAGCACGGTTTGTCTCCATTACATTTCCTCAAGTTTTCAGAGTTTTGTTGATAGTGGGTAAAAAAGATCTCCTTATGGGTATAAATGAAATTTTTTGGTAGTTGTCACCTGCAGTCCTCAGTGAGACAGGGATTGACTTTGACATATGTCTTACCTTAGTATGTGAGTGACTGTTAGTGGAAAACCCAGAGCATGTGTTGTCACTGTAAAGGGATATGAACTTGTTAGTGGGAACAGAATATGAAGACAACAGTCCAGTCCTCATTTGGGCCTTCAATTCAGACAAAGTGATGATTTTCACACCAAAATATAGCGATCTCACAACTCTCCCTGTTTCCCAGTGTTTGTCCTGACAGATACAGCCAGGTGCTGTGTAGTGCTAATATTTAAAAAAAAGTTTAAATATATTTTCAACATTCATTTGGTTTCTTTCTGAAAGTGAGATGAGAAGATTAGTATCCGTGTCTTGTCTGTATATTGAGCACAGAGCTGGAGTCAGTGTGTGGTTAGCATGAAGACTGGAAGCAGAGGGAAACGTTAGCCTGACTGTGTCGAAAGTTCAGAACAGCTGACACAGCGTACAAGGAAAATGAGAAAATGGCACTTTGTGGATTTTAGGGGAAATGGCATGCTGGAACTCTTTATTGTTGAGCAACAATATGCTGCTGTAACTACTAAATTTCCCCGTTGTGGGATGAATAAAGTCTGTCTTATCAGTCCAGCGCAATGACACAGCAAAGTTTTGTACCATTGAGCCTCCACAGAGACCAAATCCAGAACCTGAGACTACCAACCATATCCAACAATCCTGCACCATAGTCAGAAACACTGCACAGAATCACTAAGGATACACTCTTTATAGTTTATTATTACTAATAAATGATAGCTCTAGTCTGCAGCTCCACCTTTAAACCACCAGTGATCAGTTTTACATTCCCCTGCTTCCAGTTATCATGTTAAGCTAAGATAACCACATCCTGACTCCAGCTCGGTGCTTAACGCTGATATCGATTTAATCATCTCACTCTCAGAAAGAAAGTCAATGAGCATATTTTCCTTTAAGAAAAATCTATTTTGGTGTGTGTTGGCTGGACTGACTCATTGCTCATGTACAAAGGGTTGTCTGGATTTATTTTTTGGTACGATAAAGATTTCAATACAAGGTAAACCCAACTTAAGACTTTAATACTTAGAAAATGCAAAAATGTCATTAAAATGTATTATATTTTAGTCTTTTAGTTCTTTTTTACTGAACGTAATCTGTAAACAGTTGTGCCTGCTACATGGGTGTGATAGTTACAGTAGCGAGCCGTGCCTTTCAGTAGTTCTAAAGCCCTTGTTGACTTCCCCGTGGCACTTCCTCCCAGGAGAATCCCTGCTGCTCTATTACTCTGAAAAGTCCCCGTGTAGGCTGAGAGAGCGAGGGAACAAAGATGGAGCTCAACATCTGCACCTTACTCGGACTTCACTGTGATCTTTTGTCATTTTTCACTGCATGGGTTGGATTCAGTGTTCTGTGCTTTATGCAGATTAGTGTTTGTTTGTTTTTTTTTCCCATCTGTACCGTGGATGAGATAAAGGCCACAGCTCCATCAGACAAGTGTCCGTTTGCTCTGAAATACAGAAATGAGCCAGTCTTTCATCATTTAACCAGAGACTGCTACAGCTGGAGTATGATGCTGTGCACGGCTAATGATTTTCAGATTCAGGTTTCGGAGAGAAGAGGAAATTTAAGGGCTGACATATCATAGCCAGGCATCTTTTGTTTCATTGTGAAACAGGTACTAAATGGATGGATGGGGGAAAAAAGCATTAAAACTGCTCTTTATTCTTTTTTCATAAAAACAAATCAAGGTTTCATAAAACTGAAAAGGGTTTTAACAGTGTTAAAGTTTTCTCGGTGTTGTTTGGTATCTGTTTCACAACTTTAAGTGTTGTAAAGATCTGGCAAGGACAGATTATTCCTTAACTACACATAACTCCAGAGCTGGAAGCTACAAACTGGAAGCCAGTGTTAGTGTTGTGGCCTGAAAATAACATAAAATGAGACAGTGCTGCTAAATCAAACCACTGTCTGCATGGCTAAACTTTTTTATTTTATTTTTTATTTTAATTAAACTTTTTGTGTGTAACGCATCAGACAATTGTGAAAATATGGTCAGAGATTTTCAGACATCAAGTTGATGTCTTCAGATCAAAGGTATTCCGTTTAAAGTGATTTAAAAGAGAGAAACAAATCATGGGCTTAGAGAAACTGCAACCAGAGAATGCTCTGGATGAACAGAATTATGAATAATTCAGCTCCTGCTTTATTTTAATCATTTCAGATCACTATGAATACACAAACAGTGTATTCATAGTGATCTGTTCCACATTTAAATCTACCTGAATCTTTTGTTCGGGTTCCTCATTCACAGCTCATTCACTGTTCTGCTTTTGAAAATGAGAATGGGTGAGAGGTACCTCACATAGACACATCTGGCCTGCAAGTGAATTTTGAAAGCTTTAACCCTGAGCACATGGATAAGTAATAATTGGCAGTCAGTGATACTGATCAACAGATGGAATCAGATCTGTTTAATGCAGCTATCATGTTGTGTGACATCAGATAAATGTGGCTGTGAAACCTTGGTGCTGAAAAAACTGTGGAATGTAGCAGCACAAGAGAGTATGCGTGTGTACGACGCGCGCGTGTGTGTGTGTGTGTGTGTGTGTGTGTGTGTGTGTGTGTGTGTGTGTGTGTGTGTGTGTGTGTGTGTGTGTGTGTGTGTGTGTGTGTGTGTGTGTGTGTGTGTGTGTGTGTGTGTGTGTGTGTGTGTGTGTGTGTGTGTGTGTGTATGTTACTTCATCCTGCTTGTTAGTTGTCCAGATCTGGTATGAGCTCTGTGTGCAGAATTGGGTTTTAAACCTAATTCTAACCTGAACCTTAAAACCAGGTCTGATCCCTCAAACAGCCCTTTGAAGGTGTGTGAGAAAGTGAGGACCAGACAAAATGTCCTCACTCTGTGAGATCTGTAACTCACAATGTGTAGCCACGCACACACACACACACACGCACATGCACACACAGAGGTCATTTTGTGAGGTAGAAGTCTTCTCTTATCCAGTCAGCTCCTGGGTAATTGATAAACACTTATTGCGCAGCCATTGTGAATTGTGGGTAAGTCCTGGTGGAACCTTCTTGGTGGCAACATCATTTTTCTTGATGACAGCTCACACAGATGCTGTCCTGTTCCCTGCCTCTCTGTTCCTTTCTTTTTTGTTTAGTTTTTTTAAACTCCCAACCTTCAAGGAGTGAGAGCCACAGCGGCTGCACAGATGAAATACATCACAGCACAGTGCAAATGTGTGTTTTGTCCAGCAGCATGGATTTTGTTTGTGTGTTTTTTTTACTGTCAGTCTTCATGCTGAATCAGCATTAGTGAAATCTGTGATTCAAGATTCAAGAACTTTATTATTAACACGCAAGACGCAACATAGTAGAGGTGTTTTTCTCTCACAGTCTCCAGCTGTGCTGACTTTATGAAAAAGAAGAAGAAATTAAAAAGAAAGAACATAAAAACAATATATATATAAATATATATAAAACTTTACATTCAAAACTAGGCAGCGGTAACAAAATGCGCATCCAGAAATGGGTGTTAGTGCTGTGTGCTTTCATTTATGCAGGCACTTCATGACATATCATACCCCCCCCCCCGCCCAATCTTTTATTCTTCCTCCTCTTTTGATCAGCTAACACCAAAACTCTGTGTCCCAGCCAACATGTGGTACAGGGAGTGGGATCAGGACTGCAGCCAAGATTTTAGAAGTACTGACATCAGGAGCCCTGAACACACCCCCACCACTCTCAGAAAGTTTTGACTAGAAACTATGAATAAGGCTTTTTTTTTTTTTTTTTTTTTTTTTAATCACACCGATTTATACTCATCCTGTTAACTGCTACCAACATATCCATGTATCCTTTCTTGCATTATTTCCTGTTTTATTTTGATATGCTTTCCTTGTCTTGTCGTTTCAGCTCCCTGCCCTTGACCAGTCACTCCTGACTCACTTGCCTGCCCCTGCTGTTCCTGTTAGTCAACCTTGTGTATATATTCTTCCCTGTTTCCCATGTTGCTTTGCCAGATTGTCTTTGTTCCTTTGTGTGCTCATAGCTCACTGGTGTGTTTTCTTAATGCTTGCTCTTTTGGTTTTTGACTTGGCGTGGTTCCCCTGGGTTAATGGACTTTCTCGGACATCGGACAACATAACATGGGAGCAGGATGTTTATCAGTGTTTACGTTTGGCTTTTATAGCGCCACCTGTAAAATCCTAAAAGTGATCCTGTTAAAGTTAAAACACCATTCAGTTTAACTCAACTGCTGCTACTGACTCTCAGTCAGCCAAATTCCCTCCTTAGACACTCCATGAATCACATTAGCTAGGAACCCTCATTCTTCAGGGGTACGCCGGCCCCCGAGCAGGGCGCTGGGGACACATTTAACGGTGACACACGGCTCCTTAGATCACAGAGGTCAGACGCTCTGTGCTCGTTACCGGCCACCTTGTCCCTGTAATGGACACTGCACCATTTGCCGAGCGGGTTGGTGAGAGGGCTTGAGGGACGGAGATTTGTGCCGCCCTGCAAAGTCTTGTCAATTTGCTGAGATGCATTTCCAATGGGAGCGCTGGAGCTGTCTGAGACGTGATTGGAGGATAACCTTGAAGGGGTTGTTGGCGTTTTGGGAAGGAAAGTGAGATTAATACAAAGCTGTTAATGTTTGTGGCTTCCATAGATCTCATTCTTTGCCTCCCTTTCATCTCGCTGTGTTTGGGTCCCTCTTTTTTTTCTGTCTCTCTCTCTGTCTCTCCCCCTGTTTCCCTGATTGATGGCAGAACCTGAAAGTCCAGTCTGTTCAAAAACACTTTACTTCACCTCCTTCAAACTTCCAGCCAACCTGCTCAAAGCTGAAAACCTGCAAAACACAAAGTCCATGTGGCTCAGTTAGACGTGTTCAAATTGCAAGTTTCAGAGTTTTGCTCATGTTGAGTAAAGTTAACTAACTCACCTAATGAACCTCACGGAGTGGGTGGATGGCCGAGGCCTGTTGCGGTGATTTATGATTGGCCAGCGAAGGATCCGGCAGCGATCCATCATGGTTGGAGATGGGGGATCATTGAGATGAATGAATCTGCTCCTGATTCACTCATTATCTCAGTGCCAGGATTTATGCCCGACCCTTCGTCTTCAATTACAGCAGCACTTCTGCACTATCAACGTTTGCATGGGTCGTGATGAATAATCATCAGTGGAGGGATTTCTAATTGCTCTTCTCAGAGTTTATTGAGGATTGTTGATGAGGGGAAATTTTCATGGGGGCATATTGACACCAAGTTGTTCTTTGGAGCTTATGTTTTTATTATTATTCTTTATGAATATGCACTGGTGGTTTGAGATTTATAGGCTGTTGTCAAGCTTAAATTTGAGGATGCTTCCCAGCCAAAATCTATTTATTAACCTGATGGTGCCAGTCCTTAGTTCTAATTGGTGCAGGCGCGGCTGGGGATGAAAAACACCTCGGAAATGTGCATCAGTGATGGGATAGCTGTTAAACACTAAATGGGTAAAACACAACCCATACTGCTGCTTATGATACACAGGAAATATTTCAACAGTACTTCTCTTCCTGCACCATCAAAACCAAGTTTCAGATGAAAGCTGAATATCTGCCTGAACCTTAAACCACTTGTCTGTTGGGAACAGACGGTGCTCTGCACACATTCAGGCCTAATTATTACTGACTGTTGGTCAGTTTTCAACATTGCTGTCCCACAAGATGCCTAACAAACACATCATAGATGGCCTGAAATCAGTGAAAAGTTTTTTCTTCTACTTAAATTAACAGTAAAGTAAAGCTACGTTTTGGAATGTAGGTAAAAAGAAAATGTGCAGGGTTTATCCTCCATCTGTTTTCAAAGGATACTTAAGAAATCAGTTTTTCTGTTGGTAATATCTATTTGACGATGACAACATCAGAAAAGAAGATGCATTTCATTCTGCCTGTTTTCTGCTGCTCTGGGGGACAGTTTTATTTTTGTCAATTACATGTATTTTTATATTTCCTCTGCAGTTTCTTTTGTCGTTTACCAATGTGCACCACATGGCTTCAGATAAAAGCATTATTGAGGTTTGAAGCTGTAGTCACAAAACATATAAAATCTCAGAAATGCTCCTACAATGCTGATTATAAAAATTAATAATAGGGGAAGGACCAGAGTGCAGAGACTCCAGCCTCAGGAGGAGTGTGATGCTTATTAGTCAGAAAGGCAGAAGAGGTAAACAGAGGACTGGGCTAAACAATTAAACAACAGCAGCACTGAAGGAATATAAACTAGTTTCATAAACCAGAGTTTGGTTTATAATGTAAGAAGAGCTCTTATAATGGACAGTGAGACCCAAAATGAAGGAATTTAACCTGATTACAGGGGTTATATAGTCAGAGTGGTTACACAGGTGCCTTATTATAAAGCATTGGGAATACTGATTATGATGCCTTGAATCTATATCAAGGCAGAAGCAGTGACACAGTCTGATCAGTGCCCTGAACTACCATCACAGTAATGGTATTGGAGAATGCACTGGACTTGCTATAGGAGCGTACCAGCAGTACCAGTGTTGTCAGCTGCTGTTGGACTGAGGAAGGTGTTAGATCATGCACCTACTGCAAAATGCATTGAATCCCTTCTTCTCACCTTCTCTCTCAGATGCCTCCTCATATTGAACAGGCTGCAGTATCATCAGGACATGATCCCTCACCACCTTCCCACCACAAGCACTGTCAGTTGGGTACACTAGAGTTCCTTTGCCAAATCTGAGCTGAACTAGTGTCTCTGCAGTGGTGAGTAATTGTTTTTACATCAATGTAACATGCATATCTGCCTGTCTTCTCATTGATTTTTACTGTTTTATCCAAGAACACAGCTTGTAAAGTACAAGACCTTGACTAGTCCTGGCTTGCTCTAGATTACATTGAATCCATAGGTGATTGCATGCTCTGTGTGTGTGTGTTTGTCTAACTGTGTGTGTGTGCGTGGGCCTTCAGAGTTTGCCTGTGCACGTCTGCTCAGTAATCTTCAAATATATTTTCACAATTTGTTATTAGTATATCTGTGTTTGTGCATGTGTGCATCTGTCGGGTCTGTTTGTGCGTGGGTATGTGTGTGATTGTGTGTTTTATCTTTTGCCACTGCTGTCACTTCTCTAATCCTCATGACAGCAGGCCAGCCGAGGAAACAGAAAAAAAAAAAACAGAATGAGGGAAGCAGGGTGGAGTGAAAGGTGCTATTAATCATATAGACTGTCAGAGAATGAGCGACTCTGTCATGACCACACGCACAAACACACAAAATGCTGTAGTTCAAGTCTCTTGACGAGTCCTGGTTTGCTCTAGATTACATTACAAACTATTTTTTTTTTTTGTCCTTAAGTGTCACCTATGGACAAAAAGAGCTGGGCTCAGACAACAGAGGCTTATGGGGAAGAATGTATCTGCCTTCTGTCATCATGGGTCACGTGAGATCGCTGGACGGTAAGATGGATGAGCTAGTGGTCCTAGAGAGGAATCGGAGGGACTTCCGTGTAGTGTTATGTGTTTCACAGAGACACGGCTACAGGAAGATACTCCCAGTCGTATTGCAACCATCGATGGGTTGGATAGAGAGGAATAAAAATGAGAGTGGAAGGAAAAGAGGCAACAAGCTTGTTGCTTTTATGAAAAACAGATGCTGCCACCTTAATGATGGTCACATTAGTGCAACAGCAGCAACAATGCTGGCTCCGAGGTAACCTTGGCCTGTACTGGGGCCAGTCTGGCAACTTCCTCAGCACCTGTCCAGTAAAAGAAGTGCTCACCATTAACACAGATGTAAACATGCCACAATTAGCCACAAGGCTAGTTTTCATCTATAGTCCCTGGCCAGGTGTGAAGCTGACAGCCTAAAATCAATAAACATGTTTAAAACAATGATCTTAATGATCTCTTTCTGTTCGCATTCATGTCCCACGAAGGCTTGTTAATAACTCGACTTCTTCCCTGACCCATAGTTTTGTTTTTCTCTTCTGCTGTCGCTCTCTGCAGGTACATCTGCCCGTGGAGCTGTGGAGTCTGGGCTGACGGCGATGGGCCACCTACTGCCCCATAATCAGTCTCATTAATTATTACTATTAGTCCTGATCTTGGTCCTATTTGCATTAGTTCTACTATTGTTATTGTTTGTATTGTTGTTATTACTGATCCTACTGCCGTATTACTTTTAGTCTTGCTGTCATTATCATCATGTGGAACCTGCACTGTGCTTTGTTCTCTTCCCCCCTGTTCTTACTTGCCCCTCCCCGACTCTTTTTCTCTCTTGTCCTCTCTCTCTCTCTCTGTCTCTCTCAACCCAACTGGTTGACGCAGACGGCCACCCACCATGAGCCTGGTTCTGTTCAAGGGTTCCAGAGTTAAAAGGGAGTTTTTCCTTTCTGCTGCTGCCAAGTACTTTGTCTTGGGTGAAATGTTGGTTCTCTGTAAATAAGAGTACCTTCTAAACTTGCTGTATGTTAAAAGTACCTTGAAATAACTTCTGTTATGATTCAAGTGGTTGAAGGTTGAACTACTAGACTGTGACCAACACCAGGTTAGGTGGGATATGACCATAGTTCTCTTGACATGCAATTCCTTCTGGAAGTGGATTGAAGTTCTACTTGACCGTGTTGCAAACCTTTTTGAATCTATTCTGATCCCAAGGTGTTTTTAATTATTTTAACAACTTTTAATCTTTGTCCAAATATTTATTGTATGTGTGGCTCAACAGTATTGCTAGCTTTCTTTGTGAAGTATGTGGTTTTTGACACGTTTATAGGTTAACCTTTTATTTGGTAATATGGGCCATTGGGTTGGTTAAGATAGTGACAGTTTGGCTTTTTGTATTGCTGTGTCAGAGTGTCATCAGCGTACCATACATCTCTGTTTGGAAGGTAGATTATTAACATACAGGCTCAAGAGAAGTGGGCCTAGTATGGATCCTTGTGGGATGCTAGTGGAGAAGCTGAGAGCAGTGGACTATTGGTTATTGACTACGACAGCCCAGACAACACCACCCTGTTGTGCTGTTGTTTAGGTGGAAAGTTAATTGTTCTGTAACCCCTCTCTCTATCTGTGGTACTGCTGGTAGAATACTAGTAGGCCTGTAATGCCAGGGGGTGAATGGACTGCCAGATTTAAAAACTGGTGTTAGTAAAGCTGTCTTCCAATCACACTACCAGCTCAGCACCTAACAGCAGACAGACACAATAAGAGAACAGCTGGTGAACACAGTGGAGCATTTAGTGGCTAAAGAGTCAGATATGTCCCTCAAGGTGTGTGTGTATATATATAGAATATATAACACATTGCAGTTACTGACACAACGCAGCAATACTCCATGTCCTACGGTCTAGTAGCTGCTATTCAAAATCATCCACAGTGGGACCCCAGAGCAGCAGAAGTGGCAGAATGAATTCTGCATCACACCTAGACTATCTCACACATGTTCAGGTGCACATACAGATACACAGATACTTGCTTACACATGCATATACACGTTCTTTGGACCCCACCCCCACCCCCGGCAGGTCAGGGTCTGTTATGTAAGGTTAAGCAGACATCAGTACTCTGTCTCCCTGCAGCCTCTTCTGAAGGCCTCTGGAGCAACTCATCTACATAGTAGGAATACCAATGACTGCGACTGTATGTAAAAAGCTATTAGAACCAAGGCTGGGAGTGTGTAATCAGAATAGAAAGAGCAGTGATAGGAAGAGTGACCTAGGTCACCACCCGGTTCAGCTGTGGAAATGGGTTTGGAGTAATGAGTTATGCACATACATATAATATTGTCCCGTGCTTGAACTCAATAATTCTGTAATATGAGTATATACACTGTGAGCCATGTCAGGTATGACTGCGCGACATAGATTTCCTCCAGATGGAATTAGATCCAGAGTTCTAGGAGAATCCCAGCAGTGGCAGGTCTAATTAATTCCTCAAGATAATTTATAGTGTGTTTGTTCTTTGGAAACTGCAATGCTTGCAACACTCACCTGATTTAGATGCAACATCTGTTCTTTTAATTCCAGGAGCTATCCAGAGTCATTCACTTATATGCAAGCTTTAAACCAAAACATGAGTAGTTTTACGGTCTAGGAAGAACGCTGGTGTCACCGCAAATCATTCACCTGAGAGGACTGACAGATAGTGGTTAGCGCAACTGCTGGGAGTCATTGGAGAGGCAGCAGTTTCCATTTTAGAGAGGCCTGTCCGATACACAGACACTTGACTTCTGCCTGTCGGCCTGCTGAGGATGTCTGACATTTGGACATGGAGGAGCTGTTGATTTTTTTTGTTCTGATTCACTCTGTTTTTATGACAAAGTGTAATTTTTGTGGAGACCTCAGAGCTTCTAAAACAACACAAATGTTTTTTTCACCTATGTGACATTGCAAAAATCTGGATTTTGTTACGTCTAGGTTGGATAATTGCAATTGTTATCAGGCTACCCCAACAAGTCTCTGAAGACGCTCTAGTTGATCCAAAATACTGCAGTGCGAGTAGTGACAGGAACCAGGAAAAGAGATCATATTTCTCCTGTGTTAGCTTCTCTAAAAGGACTCCCTGTAAAATCCACAATAGAATTTAACGTCCAGCTCCTCACTTACAAAGGCCTCCATTGTAAGACTGTTATGACTGAGCAAGAGTTCAACAAGACAGGACCCACATGCAGGAGTCAGAGACTGGCAAGTGCAGTGTACAGTTTTTATTGCAGAAAGACAGAGTGGTTTGGCCGGCATAAGTGGGGCTACTCTCGGGCTGTGGCAAGGAGCTGAGTCGGGTTCTTTCCTGGATGATCATGGATGGATGGATAGAGGGAGTGGGGGCAGCACGTTTCCAGAAACGACGACCGGAGGAGTTGACGACAGCGTGTGGACAGGTGATCCCACAGGAACAGGACAGAAACAGGGCGAGTACAAGAATGTTCGGCAGGAATCTTAACCAAGGTAAGTAACCTTTTCTACAGCTTCTATTCATTCATTTATTCTGGACAAAAAGTTGAATAATTGCCCTTTTAACATGTTTTTCATTTAATTATGACTCAGTTAATGCAACCACACAAAGGAAGTACAAATAGCAATGTGCTAATTTCATTGAATTACTTTGTTTTAGTTGTATTTAAGCCTTTTAGTTGGTTGTCTTTTCAGTGGAAATAAAAGGATAAGCCAGTAACCACTTATCATTCAGTAGTAAAATAATGCAAATTTTGCAAATCAATCTGCACATTCAGTTAGATAAGATAACATAACTTGAAAGGAAAATATTCACTTTATTAAACTGTTTAATTTCACTACGTTTCAACTCTGCTTTGGTCTCTCAGACGCCAGTAACCGCTCATGTTAATAAATGGATATTTAAAATGTCTTATGGCTTGGAAAATGTTAAACAGTAAATTAATGAACGGTGGATTTGCTGTAAATCACAGCAAATCACACCCCGTAAAAATTACTATAAGAAGCAATATGACAGGATTTATTGGAGGTTTTACAGACTGACACACCTGACGATTAACAAACAGTAGAAGGTCAGTATTGGCAAACTCATTTATTAGTCCAACCTCATGTCCCACACATGGTCAGACATGCCACACACACACACACACACACTCACCATAATTTGATCTCTGTTGGAGCACACCCTGTGCTAATACAGCACGAAGCCTATTCTTTTCCTGTCTTTATTACATGACATTGGCATGAGTGTGTGTGTAGATGCCCCCCTTCCTCTCCACAACTCCCCCCACCCACACACACACAACCCCCCCCACACCAGGTATCAATAACCTCTTAAGACTTTTAGTAGAGATGAAAACAACATGATCTGGGAAAATATTGAATAATCAATAGAAGGTAATTCTCTCTGATTACCCAGGTACGTGTGCAGAGCGCCTAAATGGGAGTCGGGCCTTGTAAACACCCCCACCCCCTCCCCTTTTGCTCTCGCTGCTTTCACAAGGCAAAAATCTATACCCAGCAAATACAATCTAATTTCTCCCTGCCCTGCCAGTTTAAATAGCCCGCATTGAATTAAGTCGGTAAAAACAGAAATCGATCTTTCCGTTGGCCATCTCACTGCGGCGCCTTGCACCACTGGGCCCGTAATCACTGCTGATCCCTGGGAGATATTAACCCACAGAGAGGGGGACAGGAGTGTATAGTATATGTGGTGTTTGTGTGTGTTTTTGTGCATGTGTGTGTGTGTGTGTGTGTGAGAGAGAGAGATGCACACTTGTTTGAGAGAAAAAGAGATATTGCTCTATTGGTTTTCAATATGTTTTTATCAGCAGTCACAACAGTCTTTGAGAGGCATTACAGATATGAAAATCTTGATTTATAGAAAGCTCTCTCTATTCCTCCGCAGTAAATATGAGCAGATCAATTCCACTTCTTCAGCTGGAATGAATACTTCATTCAAGGGAAATTCGGTCGAGTCATCTTTGATTCTCGTTTGCTCTCCTCATGCACTGATGGACACACCCAGTGTCTCCACACACACACACTCTCACCTCATCTCTCTTTCGCCTCCCTCGCCCCCTCAAACACTCATTAACTCTCTACTCTATCTTTTCTCACCAAACACTGTGTAGGAACATGGATCAATACAAGTTTGTGATGTGACTCCCCACTTTGAGTGCCTCTCTGCTGATCCCCCCCCCCCCCTCTCCCCCCACTCCATCTCCCCATCTCCTACCCCTCCTTATCCCCTTTCAGACCAAAACAAGAATCAGAAACTGACACCTTTCAGTTGTTTGCTCTGACCCAAATAATCCACTCACATTTGTCTCAAGAAAAAAAAAAGGACTCAAAATGTGCAGAGAGATGTGTGTGTGTGTGAGACATCATTACAGTGTAAATACTGACATTATTGTTGTGTTTGGTGGAAAAAGAGGCTGTGGAGGGTGAACTGGATTGGTACTCTTTCAGTTTCTGTGAGGAACTAGAGAAATTTCTCACGCTGGAACTAGTTACAGCTGTGAGCCACCAAATAACTGTAATAAAAAACAAATTTATTGATGTTTTTTAAAAATAATTATCATAACCACAGATACAAAATCACAACACAAACACACCTGAATTTTGATTTAGTGACTGAAATCTCTCTCATACCGTTCCTGTGGTTCTACAGCTCCATCACATGTGTGCAGTAACTCAGATGTCCGCTGGAAGTGTTTCAGAAACAAAGCATCTCCAAGCGGTCTGCTCAGCCTACAGCAGACATGTCAGTACTATTTTACTGCCCACACCCTCCTGTCTCAAGTCAGCCATTATTACTTTACTTTTTTTTGTGTTCTCAGCAAATTGAGAGCACGTTTGCAGCTTATTTATGATCCATATGTTAACATAATTTGTGATAGTGCACAGCACACTGTCTTCATGCTTTCATTTTTTGATCTTAAGAGTGTATATTAGCAGATGGAAAACCATAGCATTCTTCTCTATTTCAGAGACATAATTCTATCTGAGTGAATGATGCTAGAGCTGGAGCTACCAGTGGCGGTGAATAAGACTTCTGTAAATACTGCTGTTTGACACAAAGTGAGAACGAGGGAAAGCGATGGCGAGAGAGGCCTGATCCATGGGTGGTTGTCAT
Source organism: Toxotes chatareus (assembly GCA_016801885.1). Lineage (NCBI taxonomy): Eukaryota > Metazoa > Chordata > Actinopteri > Toxotidae > Toxotes > Toxotes chatareus. Next base: position 713,680 of record CM028898.1, on the reverse strand, counting down.
GATAACACATGTATAATTGTTGATCTTGGCAGTTGATGCTTCAGGTCCATTCAGCGTAGGAGACACTGACACACACACACACATGCAGGGTTGATTCAAAGCACACAGAACTAATTGAAAGGTGGATGACAGTATTCATTATTCATGGTTTGGGCCTTTGTGATGGTTGTGCATTTATTTACTGACTTTATCTGATGTGCTGCCATTTGCATGACTGCCAAATAATGCATGTAACACTTGGTTGGTAATCACCGCAGCTTTTAGCATGTTGTCGATTGTCGAGTAGACGTATAGTGGATTTTTAACTGTGCGGTAAATATCACACGAAACGGATGAAACTCACACAGCAACAATTATTCTTTCTTTTCCCAGCTGCAATTTAGTGGCACAAAGTGCACGCTCCATGCTATGGAAATTAATTTTGTAATAAAGCTAGCATGTGCTTTATGTATTCTGTTTCTGATTAAAAGTTGCAGACTTTAGGGCAGACTGGGAACAAATAATGAGCGTCTGATGTGCACTTTATGCAGAGGAAGTATGAGAGAGTGAGCGCTCATACATTCGCACAAACCCTCTGCTGAGACAATTACTCAGCCACTGTGAGAGTCAGACTGTGAGCCGGTGTTGTCTTGAGGAGAATCTAATGGTGAGGTCCCTGACAGGAACTTCACTTAGAGCAGATCCCCCCCACAACAAACCAGCTCTCTTATTATCAACACTCACTTTCATTTACCAGCCGGCAGCTCGCCCACTTTTTAAAAATGCATTTATTGCTTTGCAGTGGCAGAAAATTGCCTAAATTTGATGAGAACGCACACGCACACTCAATCTTCCGTGCGTCCGTCAACCGGGAGCTATCAAAGCAGTGTCATTTAGGAGGAATGCAACACGAAGGCACCATTTATAATCAAAGAAATAATCACAAAACATTCAGCCCTGGGGGGATCCCCAACACAATTTGGTTGTGCCACAGATCGTTCATCCTGTAACCCCCCCTCCCCCGCCTGTCATTCCCACTACCTGTTCTCACTCACATCTGGGAGCTATCAGGGGCTAATTAGCAGCTAATCAATGTTTAATTAAAATGGGGTTGTTAATTAAAATGACTGGTGGAGGGGCTTGGGACCTTCTTTCTCCGTCTGACACCTCAGGTGTTGTAAGAATATGGGGGCCGCTCTGAGGGAACACAGGGAGATCTGCCAAACTGTAACTTCGCTAACTTTCGGAAAGAGACTTTGAAAAGCCATTAAAAGAAAATTGAATTGAAACTCTCACATCAGGTTGATAAGTGAGGAATTGTACCGCCAGTGTTTTCATAAAACCCCGAGGTATCATCACCCCCCGTGTCGTATTCACGGATGAGGGACCTGACCTTTGTTTTAGTTGTGATATGTGTGCTCGGCGTGAGGGAGAACGGAGCAGAGGCTTAAACTCGGTGTAAGAGAATATACTATAAATGACCTCGTGGTGGATATATTTTCTTCTGGGTGCAGTTAATCCATACTTGTAGAAGATGACGGATGGCCTTTTGACTTGTTTTTAGTGGCTTTGATTGAATACCAGCCTCTACTGTCTTGTTTTCCAGTGGAACAAATGAGTTTCAGTGTGAGTCGCCACCAGCACTGGGGCTGCTCCTTCAAAATGGGGTATTTTTATCTGCTGCCTCTGCTGGGAGTAAATGGAAGTTTGGTGAGAGAGGGAGAGGGAAGAGGGTTTGAAATGACACACGAATAGAGCAGTGTGTGTGTGTGTGTGTGAGGAACTGAGAGGGGATGCGCTTGTCCCCCCTGGCCATGCCAAGAAGCTGTATTTTTAAGCCCGAGCTAATTGGAAACAGAGTACAACAGGAATCTCATAAGAAAAATATCCCTTTTATTGCAGCCAGTGATTAACGCTGACCTTTAGCCGAGAAGGAAAAGTGCTTAAACAGAGAGGAAGGCAGAGAGAGAGAGAGAGAGAGAAAGGGAGAGAAAATGACAAGAGAGGGGGAGGCACAACAGATCACAGTAATTAATGTCTTTGGGAAACCTAAAGGCATTATGCAAATAAAAGATGAATTCCAAAGCTCAAACTCACCCTATAGACACAATCAGCTGCCAGACACATGGCTGAATGCACATGCACGTACACACACACACGCACACACAAGTTTGTGCATCTATCCTTGTCAAGACTTTACCTTGACGTCCATTCATTGTGGATAGCCTAACACTAACCAGGACCTCAGAAATGATCCCCTTGAGGAGAACTGGTAACGACAAGGTTAGTGTATATTCTGTAAAAGGTCCCAAAGAGGCAACAAAAACACATGCACACACTTTAAATCTGGACGGCCACTAGATGTGGCAGCATCACATTCCAGCTTTTCATCATTTCCACAGTGGTTCAGTTTGTTCGCTGAGAGCATCTTCACACAGTCACAGACACGGCGAGACTGTTAAAATACTGTTTATAGGTGTTTTATTGTGTTTAACAGCATATAGAAAACAGATTTGCAGTTTATTTATGATCAATATGGCAACAGACACTCAGTGGGTAGAGAAGCCAAAAACTGGAGTCAAGTAAAATGGACTATTACTTTGATGGCAAGATGAAGAAAAAAACCCACGTCCCTGAGGACCTCTCCAGGACTATAGCAACACCACCATGGTAGTCATGGTGGTGTCCTTGAGGACTGTCAAGAAACACACAACCTGTCCATATAGCTGCTGGTGCATTGAAAGTGATGAAAGCGCTGGCATACTGCCGCCTTTTCGGAGCATCGGACATCCTCAAAGACTCATCCCACGCCCGGACATCACCTGTTTGCCCTGTTGCCCTCTGGCAAGGGCTACAGGGCCATAAAATCCTGCACATGCAGACTCAACAGGAGTCTGTCTTTTTTTTTTTTTTTTTTTTACCCCAGAGCCATCTGTGAACTGAACTCTGCCAAGACCATACCTATCTATAACCACTCCCTCTGACCAGTGGATGTAATGTAGCATTATGTCTCTGTGAATATTCACTGTTCTGGTGCAATATCTTAACCAGTGCCCTATGAAACATTTACACCAAGGGAATATGTATAATAGTTTAAATATTCAGTGACTCTCATGTTTGTGTGTGTATTGTGCCGAATCTGCTTAAAGCTTCCCAATTGTATTTTATTTTCTAAATTGTTTTGACTGACATCCCTCTTTTGTCTATCCAGTGCACATGCACGTGCAGGAGCAACCCGAGGAGGCAATGCGTAATCCTACCAATGATGTTGCACTATTCCACTTATCAACAGGTAGCGATATCACACCGAGACACGCAGAAATGTGGGCCGAAGTCTGCTAGCTCGTACACATGACTGTAAAAATGGTGGATTTAAAAAGCCTTCAAAATCAGCTTTACAAAAGCAAGTTCTGTAGTTCATAACAAAATATATGTTTAAGACACCTGGCATCACCTCGTATCAAGATTATCTCTCCCCTCCATTACACATTCCATATGCACAGCGAATATTCCCCACCACGTTAGGGTGGATGCTGCTTTAAGACACATAGGCTTTCCTGACCGTGCCCTGTGGTTTACCTATACAACACATGTGCTGATGTGGACTCACTGATTATTTGATTTTCAGGGTACAGTATGTGACAATTCCCTGCAGCAGAAACGTCAACGTGTGGCACCTGAAGAATGTAAAGCTTTCTGCAGCGAATGTAGCTGGAGCTGCAGAGCCTCTGCCAGCCATTTCCTCAGACTGACATCAACGCTGGGTGCACATCCAGAGTGGATCGACCAAACATGGCCGTGGGTGAGTAGTGTGATGTGTTACCTGTTTGTTTAACATATGTTGAAAGATTCACGAAGTACAGAACGTGCTGTTGGGATGAACGTGGTTGTGGTTGCCAACGATGAGGAAATTCACTAATGATTCTCTGTTGTTTATGAATCACTTATCACAGTGCAATGTTGTTCAGGTGTTACATTTAAGAAATCTGTATTTTGTGTAGTTGCATGCCGGAGCTCATTGTCCATGTCCAGCTGTTTTATTAGAATGTCTCACGTACTGTTTAGTATTTTTATTTTTCTAATATCTTTTAGAAATGGGCACATTGTTTTCTCTTTAGAGGTGAGAAGCTTCTAATTTTGATCATTTGCACAGTTACTGCAGAGGTCTGACAGAGCAGTGTGGTGACTGTTTTTTGGTTTTGTCCAGTAGGTGCCACTATTGTAATTTGTGCTGTATTTGTCCAGGACCTCACCAAGAGACTCCACAAAGTAGTCTGAGCTGCTGTTTGGTGCACAAGCATTAACAACAGTCAGACCCCTTATTCCAAAAAGTCAACATAAAGTCACATGAGAAGTAGAGAGTGGACCCTGGTGAGTGAGTGCCCCCTTATGTTACCTCCGACTATGCCCACGTGACCCAAACAGTGCATCACCATGGTAAACAAAACCAACTGATAGACAACCAACTATCACCCTAAAGAATAATATGGCTCTTACACCCCTTCTCTTTTTGCACACTTTCCTCTGCCTGTTGTCATTGTCCCTCCTCATGTCTCCTCCTGCGTCTCCTCACCCATTCATTTATAATGTCATGTAAACATTTGTATGCATACAAGAAGGGGGACAATCCAATATGCAGCATGTGTATTTGTTGTTTGAGTAGGTGCGGCTTTATAATAGATTGACTCAGAAGTGATATGTACAGTAAACACTCAGGAGTTTTTTTTAGAATATCTGATATGGACATGTGTCAATTAGAACATTACAGCATAGTCTACATGAAGATATGTTCATAGTCAACTAATGTGCACCAAAAAATATGTTTAGTGTTAAATATAATGACTCTAATTATATATTTTAAACAAAACTTGAGGGACATTTTATATTGAATAAGTTTACCTGGTTACAGTGAAGTGATCTTGGTTAATACTGAGCAATCCTGATGGTCTGGTGGTTGAGATACACACTAGATAAGTCCTCCAAAATTAAATGGGACATTTTCTGATCTGATGCCCCCGTCCGCAGGACAAAGTATGAGCAGGACAATGTTGGACCTTGGTAGGAAACAGGAAACAAACATTAGTCTCCTGTGTTAAAGTCCAGTCGGTGTGGTGGGTGTGATTGCTGAAGAGCAGCAGTCGTAACACGAGGACTTTTTACTTTCCCGTAGCAGTCTTTTACCACATAGGACAGAGACACTGTAATACTTTTGACATCTACTGTCTTTGAAGGCTGTGGCTTTGACCCTTGCTTGCCCTGCTGTTAGTTGCTTCTAATGATTTATTCAAGAATTTCTTTAGTGTTGAAGTCGTGTAAAAGTAAAAGCATGTTTAAACAACTTTGCATTGTAAATATTACAACAACAATAACAAAAAGACTACAACTGAATATCACTCAGGAAATATCATTTGGTGACTGCAGACATTGGAACCTAATGCCTTAATGCCTTCCTCTGAAAAAAATGCTGCGTTGGTCCGAGCTGAATTAGAAACTGTCTGTGTAACCCCACATTCATGTTGTGTCTAATTTCATTTATCCGTTCGGCGTTTGTACTGATTCTGGTTCCTTTCTTCCCCCGATGGATGCTTTTGCTGCTGCACTGACCTAATTTCCCTTGAATGAAGGTATCTTATCTCAGGACACGTGTGTTAAGGCTGTTTCGTAGCAATTCTTTAAAGAACAGACTGGTCTCCTTTCACGAGGAGCAGCTCATCCAAGAGAAGAAGGAAACAAAAAGGAGGGAGAGGGGACGAGCAAGAAAACAGGCAGAAGAAGAGAGGAGATGAAGGGGAAGCCAGAGCACTTCAAACAGCTCTCAGCTTGTTCCATGTGCAGTAATAATAAATGGGGCTTCATTATTTAGTTGTGTATGTCTGTAGTGCTGCTGTTGCCAGTTACACTGCAAACCCCCCTGCCTACTTATCACTCCGTTATTCTCCTATTTACTAATCCAGGAGAGGGAGAGAGAGAGGAGAAAACCTGTTTGAATAGTGTGTGTCTGTGTGGGGGGGCACGCACAACCCTGCCCGGTGCATGTGAGGATAGATGTGTGTGCATTTCTGTGTCTTATTTGCCGAGCGAGATGATGATCTATTTACAGATGCCACCCACAAAATCCCATGACCCTTTACTGTGGAAACTGGATGAGAGAGAGGTAAAGAAACAAAGACGGTGAGAGGAAGAGAGAGACAGAAATGTTTGGATATTATTAGAATTCTTCTTGCCAGCTGTTGTTAACAGCTATGTCTATGAAGCCCTTCAAAGAGAAGAGACCTCTCCTTCATCATATCACCTTGTTCTTGAACCTTCCACAGGCTCAAAAGCTAGTGTCAGCCCCATCGGCAGGTATAGCTCCATGTGTGGAGATGTTAACGCTGGCTGCAAACCTCCAGGGTAGGAAGGGTGTGAGGTGAGATTGGTAGCCCGGAGAAAGAACGTTCACAGGGCCACAGAGTGTCTCACCTCGGCCTGTGTGTAGTTCAGGTGCTAACTGGTTGTGATGGGAAGCCTCCAGGGGCCTACTCGATAGGAGAAATTACTGTGTGAGGAAGCGTGTATTTGGCCCTGTTCAGACCTGGCATTAACATGCGTCTCAGGTGACCTGAGTGTGGACAGCTCTAAGTACAGGTGTGAATGAGATCTGATCACTCAGACCATTTTTGGAGGTGGTCTGAGCCACATATGGCCTCATTCTTTTAGGGACACAAATATACATCTCAACTGGCATCCTCTGTGTAAGCAGAAGTACGTTACTTACTGTAAACAAATACAGATCGTACACATCGTGTAAACTGGCTTTGTTCACAGCTGAAATTTCCGAAAAGCCCATAGAGATATATCACGAGTGCGTCAAACAGCTTGGCTGCTTTGGTTTACTTGGAACACTCTAAGGAATAGACCCGGTCTGTCACAGGAACAACGCTTTATTTTTTTTTTTGGGGGGGGGTTGTTGTTGTTTTTGTTTTTTTGTCCAAGTGAGGAAATCCAGTATTGGCAGTTCACATAATCCAGTTAGAATTTATAAATATTTGTTTTAAGATGAAGCTCCAACTGTTACTAAAGCGTATGTCATACAAGAGCGCCAATAAAAACACATGGAATCTTAGTGAGTGTTTGTTTATCTTTAGTTATCTTTGTGTACATCTCTTCTTTGTGTAGTTTGTGTATATAGATGCACATGGATTTTTGTTGAGCTTCACTGTATGTCTTTCTATGGTCTGAAAATTGTTCTTGGAGCTGCGTGAAGGAACGAGGAGATCAACAAAAAGCTGAAGTCAAATTCATTGCATGTGCTCGTTACAATCAATGAACACACGCAGTGTGTACAGTGAATGATGTCAGTTCCGATTCTTGCATTGCATCATGCATCAAGCTCAGGAGAACAGACGTACAGCTTTCTCAGGATGTGGTTTCTTTCTCTCTGAAATTCATGACATTTGCTTAGTAACAGTGTTTTGTTGCTTAAATGCCTGCACCGAATATTCACATGACACCATTGTTAAAATAGAATTTAATCTCATGTTTGACAAGAGTGTTTCAGCTAATACCGAAAGCGTCTACAGAGTTGTCCACATGGAAGCACCTTTAGATGTAGTTTGATGTGGTTTTAAAAACAAGTGTTTAAATTATAATATATAGTCGTTAAATATGTGACATCCGTGTCTTTGCACAGTCCAGGCTTTGTGTCTGTGAAACAAAACAGTGCACGTTTAAGATTGCAGTTTTATGGAAGTCAATTTTCCACCACTTTCCGAGTGGCTGAGACTGACAAATACGCAAACTCCACAAATGCACAGATGAAACGTTACGTTGTACTGACGATACCAGTTTTGTAGCTGAAAGTGTTTGTTGTGCACACTTATTAAGATACAAGCGAGATTTTTGTCCTACTTCACAAAACCTCCTTTACATTTTTTTTTTTTAAATCTTATAAAACATTTAATACACACAAAATAATATAGGCACTGTTATGCACATTGCATTTTAACATGTGCACTAACTTGCTGACCGTTGATGGGGTCTCTGCCCTTCCTGTAAAGGTGACGACCGGCTCGCTTGCTCCTTCGACCAGAAACACGCTTGTTGACAGTGGCAGAACCAGATGTGTGAGTGACTGGACAGCTCTCAGCCGTGAGTGGGGGCCATCGAGGGGCTGGATCAGACTGCTCACCCAAAGAAGGTGAGGTGAGGAGTTGAGCAGCTCAGTGTTTGTATGTATTATTTTTAGGAAGGCAATGATTACTTGAAATGCCAGCACAGGGTGAATGTCACAGGTGAACACACACACATATAAATATATATATACAAACACACACAACCTTCTCACAGCCAATTCGTGGTGCAGCAGCCACCTCATCATTGCCTCCTTTTCCCTGTGGAGCAGCGCTGCCAAGCATCTCTCCATTGGACCAGTGTAGCTGCATAATGCCAGTCTAATAGCCAATTTCACCTTTAATTAAATGTGCCGGGGAGCAGCAGAGGCTGTGTATGGCCTGAGTTAAAGATGCAGGACAATGACACTGATAAATTAACAAAATGACAAGGACAAAACCCTGGAGAGAACTTTACATGACCGTGGTGCTTTTAATGTCTAATAGGAAAAAAAAAAGTAGGAAATGTGAGATTCAAAGAGCTGCTAACAGCTTAAATGTGCTTTTACAATTCATTGTTACAGGATATTATAGTACCGTGGCAATTTGATTTGGATGTGTGTGTGTGTGTGTGTGTGTTAAATATGAGTACACATATATGAAAGGATGGGAGGAGAGAAAGAAAACAAAAAGGATGGGTGAAGAAAAGAAAACGGAAAGCAAAGGAAAGGAAGGGATGAGGAGTGTCAGGGATGAAGGATGGATGAGGTGATGGAGATCAGAGAGGAGGATGAAGGAGGAAAGAGGAGGAGGGAGGCAGGGAGGCTTGTTTCCTCTGAGGTTCACTACCTGTCATGGTGTTCTGAGTTAAGTCTCACTAAAAGACACACACACACACACACACACACACACACACACACACATCAGCAGCAGCAGAGGTATTTGCCTCATCTCTCTCTCCCCTATTCTTAATCTTTCTCTCTCTTTCTATCATAAACCTCAGCTTGCTTTATGATGAGTTCAACGAAATGTGTCTGAGTGTGTGTGTGTGTGTGAGTGACTCTCTCTGTTCCTCATTAACATGCACATTCAGCTCAGTCTCCATTGGCATTTATGGATGCATCCACATGAATGTGCATTTATACATATGGCATGTATAGTGCAGTGTGTGTGTGTGTATGTGTGTGTTTCCGCTCACTCACTGGCTCACAACGCTCACAAGCTCTCCCCTAGGCTACTGTAGCTGGACCCACACTAAACGCGTCCTTCCACACACACAGCTTGCCTTCCCTCTCCTCTTTCTAATACCCCCTCCTCTTCCTCCTCCTCTATCTCTCTTTCTCACTCTCTCTCTCTCTCTCCATCTCAGTCTCTCGCTCAGAGCAGTTCGTTCGGCAGAGCGGTATAACAGAGTGGAGTGTGTGTTTGCCGTGGCGCGTGTGTGTGTGTGTCCAGAGCATATAGCGATCGCAGTGAAAACAGAAAGAGAGAGAGAGAGAGAACGATAGGAACATAGAAAGGGAGAGAGAGAGATAGAGAGAGAGAGAGAGAGAGAGGCATCCAGAGGCAGGACTGAGCGGACTGAGAGAGAGCAACACTCCTGACCACCGTGAGTACTGTACTGTATATACATGCTTTTCTCCACTCACTCACTGTTGAGGGAGCTGTTCCCTGACTAACTGGACTGGTTTGTGTGTTATTGTTTGTTATTGTGTGCTATTGTGTGTTATACAGTAGACAGGTGGACACTGAACAGAGCAGGCAGGAGAGATACAGCAGGAATGCACAGGGAAGATACACAGGACTCACTTTCAGATTGTTGGCTGGTTGTGTTTCTCACTGCGAAGCTGCAGAATGTGCAGAGTAAACGAGTGTGCGTATGTGTGTGTGTGAGAGTATGAGTGTGTGTGTGTGTGTGTGTGTGTGTGTGCTGATAAATGTGTCATGAAAGTGCAGGGATGTGAAGGAGCGTATTAAACTGATTTGCACATAGAAACCCAGAAGAAAGAAGAGTTGATGGTGCACGTGTGCTTCCACAGGCTGCACCTGAACTCACACGTTCACTGGAGATGCAAAAGTCTCTATTTTCCTTTCATGTTTTTTTAGGTTTTTTTTTTTTTTTAAATTGTGTTTCATTGTGTTCTCTGTGCAGATTTTTCTCATATGCTTCTTTAAGATTTGTGTTTCTTGCGTTCTGATTGAAACTACATTACTTATAGTAGTCTAGTTGAAATTTGCTGCCCACACGCATAAGGTCTTATTTTTCTTATGCTTCTCACCAAATGAGTTATAGATCTACATCCACACCTCTGACGGGACAAACCCACAGTTTGGGGTGTTTCACTTTTTTCGTCCTTTTGCCACCTGCTCTCATCCTGAGGGGATTTCCCTTCACTTCTTCTCTGACACAAACCTACATTTGTAACATGTTTGCACAGGTAGTCTTGGCACCGTAGGATAAAATTTATTCATTTCAGTATTTCCACTTCTGTCAAGGAGCGTTTGAAGAGAGGACTGGAGAATGTACCGGAGGCATGTTATAAATTGCAGCGCTGATGCTCAGGACAGCAGAGCGAGGAGAGGAGAGGTTAGAGGACTGGCGAGAGAGAACTAAAAAGAGGGCTTATGATAACTTCTTTAAAAGAGGGATTATGATAACTGCTTCTTTTTTTCCCTCCCTTCCTCACTTGCAGTAATTATTTCTGGAAAGCCACGTTTCTTTCTGTGGCTCCTCTGTGGCTTTTGTCAGCTATGCTTTCCCCTCGTCAGACGCCACAGAGTCAAAATCAGGCGCACTTTAAAATGCAGCTGCAAAAATAGTGAAATTTTGTTTGAGAACGCCGAGTCCCGACGTCTGTACATTTTAACATTTAACACAGTGTGACTCTCTGGCGAGTCTGAGCTTTTCTGTCACACTGTGTACATTTATATTAAGACACCACCTTATCCTGAGGGAGAATATTAATGTTTCTTTACATAAAATTAAAAATTTCGCATGAATAAAATGTTGCAAAAAAGTGTGTGCACTTATCGAACCTGAGTATCAAATACAGAGAAAGTAGACTTTGCTTATATACATATGTATATGTATATAAGCATGTTTGTACCACAAATGTATGTGTGTGTGTGGGTATGAGTGTGTCAAGGAGGGTGTTTTCCTGGAGGATCAAGGAATGTTCATTGGGGGGCCGATGGGCTCTGCGGGGAAGTGTCGAGGGGGAGGATAGCTGTGGCTTTTGTCGGGATTTACTCTCACAATAAGGATTTAGTGGGTGACACTTGGGCAGGGTGTCTCTACATCAAAGAGGCTTCTCAGCACGGAGCAGCAGCAGCAAGCAGCACTGTATCAGGAGACACTGCAGCTGCTGCTGCTGTCTGAAGGCAGAGCTGGAGAAAGTTGCCCTTAATGTTTTCTTTATTTTCTTTTTTTTTTTTTTTAAAAAAAAAAAAAAAAGGACGACAAAGTCCAACCTGTGTGTGTGTGTGATGATGAAGTGTATGCTGGCTCCCTGCAAGTGTAGAGGTAATTCTTTTTTTCGTGTGGTCTTAGTGTGAGGGTGCAAACAGTGGCATGTAGATCCCCCTTATTTTACACAGAGAGATAAACAGATTTAAGGATTTGTGTGTGTGTGTGTGTGTGTGTGTGTGTGTGTGTGTGTGTGTGTTCATATGGGAAGGTGTGTGGGTGCAGACTTGGTCTAACATTTACAACCTTGCCACAACTTCTGGAAAATGTCATGAAGAAAAGAGAAATAAATAGAGTTTGATGAGATACAAAAAAAAAAAAAAAAAAAAAGAATGATGAACTAATGGAGAATAAACTTCTGGCCTAATTGCCCACTGTTTCATCATCATTATAATTTCTACAATAACAATTCATTCTGAATGACATGTTCCATTTACCTCTCTTTTTTTTTTTCTGTCATAAACATCCATTTTCATGAGAGGACGTTACACTCTACCCTTCGAGTGCTTCTGTAATTCGTCACAAATGCTTTTTCTAACTGTCGCAGCCAGACGCACAATTCAAAAAGTTTCCTCCTTCACAGCAGCTTCCCTCATGCATACGAAGCCCACACCATTTGGAGATTTCTTTTTTTTTCTTTCTTTGTTTTTTTTTCTTTCTTTCTTTTTTTTTTTTTTGGTGGGATTGGTACAGTATTTCACACACCAACTTAATCCCTTTAAGCAGAGTTGTTATCCTAGCCCACGATGAACTGTATCGCCACCATAGCTTGTTGCACCTACAAGCTGTTTTTTGGTGAGCATCTTTTGTTGATTTAAAAGTGAATGTACTTCAAGTGTTGTATTGAGTGCGTGCATATGTGTGTGTGTTTGTTGGTATTGTGTGGCGTGCTGTACTGACAGAACAGATAAGTCTTTTCTCCTGAGGCCTAATCCCTCCCTTACACAAGAATGAGAGATGGCTGGAGAAAAACACGAGAGACAGTGAGAGAGAGAGAGAGAGAGAGAGAGAGACATCGGTGTTGGGAAAATGTGTGTGTTGTGTGACGGAGGCTTTCAGAACTGAGTCAGAGCAGGATTTGCATGTGAACAAGGGCTTTAACGGAGCCGTGGACCGTTAATACGCATTCAGAGAGGTTTTTGCAGCGAGCGGCCCGAGTTGTTCAGAAACAGGTGTCTCTGCGATTCACAGCAAACGCTCTCTCCTCCAAAATATTTTCTTCTTCAGCAGCCTTATTCTCTGCGTTCTCTCTTCTCTTTGGTTTGCCAGCACTTTCATTAAGAGTTGGGTTCCGGTTTAGGAGACATCCAAATGTGATTGGGACTCCGTCCTTCTAAAGCACACAGAATAAATGATTGAAGACACCCAAAACTTTATGTTAAAGGTGAACATGTTACTGTCTTTTATAATTGTAGATGTGACTGTGTTAGAACCTTTGAGATGAACTTGTGATGTGAAGACTGTCTGTCGCTGTCATTACCCAAAAATGCTTGACACAGTCCGACTCATTTTCACAAGCCGCGTTTCCAGAGTTTATCGCAGACGTGCGCTGAAAGTTACATCTGATGCAGGACTGGACCATGAAGGTCAGCTGAGCATCTCTGTGCGCTTTGTTTTAAAGCTCCGCGGGAAGTTTGTGATTGTTCTGTAAGAATTTGTCCACAGTATGTAATTGGAGGTCAGCAGAGTGTCCGGTGTGTGTCCATTGTGTGTCCTCTGCTGTCACACCAAGTCAAACAGTCCATTTTGCGTGCAGCACTGTAATCCAGTCTCCACAGTCCCACTGTTCACATTAGCTGAACTCTGTTCATTGGCGTTTTATTGCATGTTACTTCTCCGTAGGTCAGTTAACGTCAAATGTTCTTAAAGTTACAATCGGTTTCATATTTTTCTCCTACTTTCGGGACAATTTATTATTATTATTATTATTATTATTATTATCAATATTATTATTATTATTTTACAGAATATTTCCAGAGTTGGCTAAAGCTAAGCAGAGGACTAAATCATGATGAAAATGGCTGACCTGTGGCTGACCTATGTACCCTTTGACCATGTTACTCCTCTTCGTAACATTCCTGATTTGAATTCATTAAACCATTTTTCTTGTCTTTTATTTATTTCTGCTTTATTCAGTCTAAACAGCTGTGGAAAGCTGTGATTAAATCATATTTATTTGTAGTTCACGGGAATCCCGCTCTCCCTGTTCACATGCAGCTTCATCACAGTGGATTATCTGAGACATTGTTTTCTGGTGCTGAGCGATGCATGTCTGAGGCTCAGGCTCATACTTGAACGCTCGTGTGCTGAAAGCTGGCATCATATATCCCAAGTTATTGTTGTGTGATCCTGTTGTTCTTTGAATCACATAGTTCCTGCTTTCAATCATAATTATTCAATTTTTTTTGATGATTTTGTTCATTCAGAGTTTCTGCAGCATTTAACATTTGACAACTTCTATTATTAAATGAAATGAAAACATGAATGTAAAACGTTTTACACAAGTAAAAGTACATGAAATTACTGAATGTATTATATCACGTGTGGGATCATGTGTTTATTCTCATCAACAGTTACAACAAATGAACATCTTTTTGTTTACAATCCTTTGATGATACATCCTGTATTTGACCAGTGTTTAAATATGGACTAGATGGATTATTATTATATTAGTTGGGCAATGAAATGAATAAACCAGTTGACAAATTGACAAATTGATAATGAAATATATAAATAAGTATAAGTAAGTATATATAAATAAAATTTAAAAAATCAGTATTCACTGAAATAACTAAATATGTTTTTTTTTTTTTTACAATTTATGCATGACATGACACTATGTATGACATGACAGCTGTCAATCAGTCTCTGGGGGGGTCAGCTGACATGACTGGTTGCTCTGTCACTTGGCAGAGATTCAGATGAGTGTGATCCATTAGAGACTGAGCTGATAATGAACGAACAGAGAAGAGTCCTGAGCAGAAACCTCTGTATGTAGGTTTAAAAAGAGGCGGTGAACATTTAGATGGACGCTCCCCTGATGACCACTCTGCCAGGTGATCAGCATCATCTTCAGGGGGGTCCTGCAACAAGATAGGAGTCCCTAGCACCAGTACTAACCCTAGCTTGAGGACTCCTGTCCAAGGTGAGCTAGATGTATAGGCCTGCGTCCTATAACATACCTAACATTACGCACCTAGGTTACCTGGGACTGGAGTCATGTACCTAAAGTAGGCCCTGGTGCTGGTCCTCCTGCAGGACCCCCTGAAGATCTTAGTGAGTCAGTTAAAAATGGATCCTCCAACTAAATGCTTCCTCCATTTTTTCAGCTGAGTTTCTGACCAGACCAGATCTGTGTGTGAGGATTTTTGAACATATGCAATCTATCCATACTCCACAGCTTTTGTCTGCATCTCTGACAGAACAACCTATCATGATTGCTGAGCTGGGTTAGCCCCCACCAGAGGGTCAGGGACAGGCAAACGTCTTCCTGAAATAAAAATGCAATTAAATAGATAAAATAGACATAAATAAGTGACATGTGCAGTGAAATAAATAAAAGAACCAGTCTTCAGGCAGATACACAGCATATACTAAAACATATCAAGTTGCAATAGAGTTTAATAATAAAAAAACATATTTAGTTTGATTTAATTATATTTAGAATAACAACACCAACAGCAATACTACTACTACTACTAATACTAATAATGATAGTGCAATATATTAAATTATAATTACAGCTTTAGCTTTCATTAAATGATTGTAATTATGATTCTTGTTGTCTTCTATAGGTTAATGATCTCTTTTTAATAAAAACTAAATATTAGTACTGCTGTGATTTAAGAAGCTGAGTCCTGTGAGCAGTCAAATGAGGTGTTTCGAGCTTATAATTAATACTTTGATTCGCTCGTGGAGGTTGTGTGAAGTGCTTTGTGTGTCGGCGCTGATAAAGTTGTTGGTGCAAACCTCCTGTTGTCGTTTTCCTGTGCTAGGAGCAGCAGCCGACACTGTCTGTGTAAACTGTTGTGAATGTGTTCATGTTGACAGGAACAGCTGTGTCCAAAGCAAACAGGGCTGTTTGACCACAGGACGACTCACCCTCCCCTTCAGATTTGTCCACTTTGTTGCTTCTCTGTCCTTTTTTATGGGTTAGCTTTCTCCATATTTCCGTTTCACTACAATACACTCAGTGCATCTGCCTATGAACATGAATCGGATTTTTATCCAGAGGGTATTTGCAAGCCAAATTATGAGAACTTGGAAATATAGATTGAATTAGGGCAGTGTCAGTGACACTCAGCTCATTCAGCAGCTTCAGCTTTTATAATGAGAAAACTTTCTCTGCTCAAAGCATGTGACACACTGTAGATTTTGTATTTTTCTTTGTCATTTTTTGTGATTAGGTTGAAACACAATGAGAAATGGACTCAAACTGTATCTACGACCACAGTTTTACAACAGCTGTTTACTTAGTGTGATTTCAGAGTGAGTAGAAATACATGTGAAGATGAAAGGAAAACTGATTGAATGTATCGTGTGTGTTTCAGGAGAGAGTCTGACGCTCTGGTAGTCCTCATTAGGACTACCTGTATTTAAATGTTTGGTTGTGTGTATGTTGGAACTGCAAACATACACAGGCGTGTGTGTGTGTGTGTGTGTGTGTGTGAGAGAGAGATGAATGGCACTCTAAAGGATCCACTTGATTATGCTCAATGGAGAGCTTTCTCCCCTCAGCCTTATTTATGTCCGTAGACTGCAGCCTGGACACACACCTATAAATCTTGCTGCCGCAGACCACACACACACACACACACATTTCACACGTGTCAAGCATCTCTGACACCCTTGTTTGCTCCCATTCCTCTCTCACCATCTGTTTAAAGGTACCACTGAATTTTCCTTGACACGTTCAAACGCTCATCTTCTTTCAAATCAGCAGCTCTGTCCTCAGAGGTTTCTCACAGCACCACACACTCTCTGACTTTCTTTTGGCCCGCCGATGCCACGACTGCAGACTGATGCCCTCATGGTTTCACTCATGCATATCGGCCCCTACACACATAGCCAACACTTTGCTCTTTTTGTAGCTGTAGCCCGAGGCCAGAACTGCAGGGATTTGTAACTCGTACCCTCTAAATATTTCACCTTTGGATGTTGAAAGGTTCTTCTCGAACAGAGACTCCTGAGGAGAAGGTCCGGGGAGGAGAAAGGGGGGAGGGTTTTTGAGAGACTCAAAATCAATCATTCGGACTAAAAAGCAAAAAAAAAAAAAATTGAGCGAGCGTAGAGAGATGGTTGAAAAGCAGTAAGCTGGGGAGAAAGGGATGGCAGCCTTTACAGAAAGAGGAAGCTGACTGTAATAAAGCAGGAACAGTGTACACCTTCAGAAAGACTTTAATTCTTTAATCACAGGATTGTGCTGCATGCACAAAAAGCCTTTTGATTAGAATGAGAGTGAACAAACAAGAATAGTGGGTCTTAAAAAAAATCCTTGAACATTTTTAAAGAGAAGCATTACTGAGTTTTACAGTGCTGTAAAGGTTCTGTGTGGAACACGGACTGTAGTGCACTTACATGTGATAGATGTGGTCAGATGTCACCTGTACAGATGTGTTTTGGAAGCCTTGAACTGGATTTACAATCGTCAGTGACTACTGGATTCAGACAAATCCCAGTTATAAGCAAAATAGGGGAACAATGTAGAAAGAAGAGGAAGATTGTTTCTCAAAAAAGAGAATTATACAAAGTTTTGATGTGCAGAGATCAACAAAAGGGTCATCACACGACCCACACAAAAATGGTGTTCATCATTTTTGTGTGGAATTAAACTAACCACGGAGTTAATAACCTCCACACTGACTACAAATCAAACTGTTCATAATATGTTGAATCAATGCATCAATATTACCTGAAAACTGCTTTATATATAAAACAATATATTATTATAAATATCAGAATATTGTCATTAATAAGTTTCTGGAAATATAAGACATGATATAACCCAGACAGGGAGCATCTTCTTTTAATACTAAAAGTAGATTTTGCAGATAGTGATAATGTCCCTTTACTTGTAATGGGGTGTTTTGGATACATGGCTGTGATAGGCTGTGAGAGCTGTCAGTCAAACATAATCTTCTATGTAAGACCGACATCATGAATAGTTTGATCATGATGCAGTCAAGCCAAACTTCCAGCTCAGCAGTATTAGATGACACCACGGCTGTAGTAGGTTGTAATTAACAGAGCATTAAGCAAAAATAGGCAAATGAACACAAGTAGTTTGTGCCTTGAATGATTTCATTTACTCACTTGTGGCGAGCAAATGAAGCCTCATTGGAAACATCCAATCAGAGGAAGAGTTTTAGCGCAAGGCGGAGTCAGGCTCATGTGACAGGCTGTTAAAAAAACACGCAGCTAAAGCAAGGTTTCATTTCCAGACGTGCTGTGGTTGCAGCACACGCTGTCCATGTTGAACAGACCGGCTTTGTAATGTTCCTGTGCAAATGCATCACAAAATAAAGAAGAAAAAAAAACATCCTCAGAAGAGTGAAGGATGAATGAAGGGATGTTTTGCTGCCTTTTCATCTTTACTGGTTAATGTTAGCGTGGTAGATTTCATTCACTCTGCCTGCTCAAAGGCTACCAGCAGCTACGGGCAACATTTAAAGTGGAAATTTTTTTCTTGCATTGTACTCTGTGTGGGAATTGACATTGTGAATCAATCAATGTGACAACTTTGACCATTCCATGTGTTTTTATTGGCCCTTGCATGGCATTTACACTTTAGCAATGATTGGATCTTCATCTTAAAAATATATATAAATTTCAACTGGATTACGTGAACGGTGAATATAGTTTTTTCTCACTTTTGTTCTGAATGAGTATATCTGTATCTGTGAGCCTCTACCGTAAGCACTGGAATGTCAGAACAGCAACATCACATCTTTTTGGTCATTTAGAAACAATGTCTCCAAAACATGACACTGCATTTATGCACCAGAGAACAATGATTGGTTTATTTTTACCCCATAAAAATATCCCTGTGAAAAGAAACATAAAAAAAAAAAAAAAAAAATATCCAGCGCTGGCTCTGCATAAGTCCAAAGTTAAGTCTCAAAGTACCACGTTTAACTGCATTTAATAAAGTTTCCCTGCAAAATTCCAGCACGTTGACAAAGCCAGCGGCAGAGTGAGGCGTCCATTTTAATGATGAGAATTCCTCACTCAGAAATCTGGTTAGGTGGTGTGTCACTGACTTGCACAGCTCCGACATGCCTACCAGCAGCTGAACAGCAGCTGCTTTGGACCAAAAGATACAGAAAAAAAAGATTGGACCATAACAGAGTCCACTTTTCTCCAGAGTCATCACTCCCTGCTGTTTTGAACTTCCTGCGTGGATACAGTTTCCAGATCGATCCGCCCTCCAGAGTTTCTGTGGGTACAGTCTGCTGTGTCTCAATTAAAAGAGATGAAACACTGCTCTCTGCCGAAGTCCCCACTCTGTGATTTAGCCTCATAGAACAGATGGATTTTACACAAAAATCTTGCCTCGGGGCAACTTGAAGACCACCGTAAGTGTCAGCTGTGGTACAACAACCAGGCTGGCTGCAGGTAAAAATCACAGATGCTGTAATTCCTGCCAGCGCAGCCAACAACCGCTGTACTGCTGCGAAAACACCAACATGTCAGAAACACACACTAATGCGGCGAAACAGCATTTAATTGTTGGCATATTGTGAAAGTGCTGCCTGACACTAGGTAGGCGAAGAATGAGAAATGAAAGTAGAAAGGTGTGTAACAATGCTTTTATTCAGCTCTTTCAATGTTATGGAAAATTAAAGATTCTACAGTGCGAAGGTTAGCTTTTTTTTGATACAAAGTGTAATAAAGAACTTGTATGCCCTCTTTAAAGTGTCCTGTCCACAAAATGCTTATTGGGTGACCCAGGATTTTTGTTGCCACACCACTGGGACCAACTAGAAACATGGCTGGCGGTGTAGAGAAAATTTAAAAAAAAATTGCATTTAGGAATATAGTAGGTCTAAGCAGGAGTTAAAGTGGATGTTCCAGCACATTTGATTAATAGGAAGGCCTAAATAAATCTGATTGGCAGTTTAATACATAATAATATCAAACAAATTTATTTTCTGTGTACTTTAGCCTGGCGTTCCTTCCAGATGATGCCATAAAAATACTCTAATATAATATATCAGAAAGTAATGTCATCCCAGAGCTATGACCCCACACTTGACACACACACACACACACCACGATGGACTGGCCATCAGGTCAGATCCCAGTCACCAGCCCTCTCTGCCTGCCTGACCCTCAGGAACAAATGTAACAGAAACAGGTGTAAAAGAAAACGGCCATGTTAATATATCTGAGTGACCAACATACACACTGGGCTGTGTGCGGCACATTCCAGTGCTCATTCCTTAAAGTGTTAAGATATTACCACTTACAGCAGTTGTAAAAAATTTCTGCCTCAGTTGTAGTCATATACTAATTTGTGTTGTGTGTCTGTTGCAGTTTACACTTCAGAAATGACAAAAAACTTTCAACTGTACACTAACTTCTAACACACTGTAGACATGATGGCGTTAGCATTAAAGCAGTCCTGCTGTTGTTACATCGAAGTGAGTGTGTGATACTGCAAAAAGAGCAGAGCAGGGTGGGACGTGATGGGAGAGGTTAGTTAACTTAACGCTGCCTTAAATCAGTGCCACTTATGTCAGCTCTATCAAACCAATCAGAGTGCACAGTTTTAGCCGCCCATTGTACTAAAAGTCATAGAGTATTTTATCCACTGCTGTTTTTCTTTACCGAAACTGAGTTGAATGTATCCCACATCTGTGTCATCCCAAAGCAATGTCACATGTGGCGGCTGATTGCACAGACAGAAACTGCTTTGGTGATTCACACAGACTCAGACACACAATGGACAACTTGTATTCAGCCAAACCAGGCAGGATGACGAGCCAGGGGATGAAGGTGGAGGGGAGGAACTGATCCCGCTCGGTTGAAAGATATATGGTCTCTGATCATTTCTCACATCTCTCTTCAGCATCCCTTCCCGGTTCCAGCGCTCCTTCTATTTTGCTCACCCTCAACCTCTCTATCTGTCCATTCATTCATCAAGGCTTTGGTCTCATCCCTTCTTCCCTTCTTCCACCTTGTGCACTCTTACCCCTTCCTTTTCTGCCCTCTCCCTCCGCCATCACATTCACTCCACACACACCCCATTTTTTTTTTTTTTCATCCATCGCTGTCTCTTTCTGTCTCATCGCGCTCAGCCACCCCCCCCCTTTCAGGCTGATTTGCCTCACTCAGTGGCGGGGTGTTTGACAGGCCTGCTGCGGGAAGATAGCGCGATTGAATGCAAGTGGGAGGAGGAGGAGGGTAAAAAGGGTGAAGTGGTATTAGCTGGTGAAAAGGGGTTGGCACCAGGCGGCAGCGAGGAGAGGGGGAGTGGGGGTAGGATCTAGGCTGAAGGAGAGAAAGAGAGAGAGAGCCAGACGTGGGACTTAGGGCGAGCCAGGCAGACTGACACTACACCAGGAACACGGAGAGAGAGACAGAGACAGAGAGAAAAATGTCAACTATTCCTAAACTTCAGCACAGTGTTGTTGTTTTCAGCTACATTCTGAAGGATGGTCCCATACAACATAAAGAGATCAAACATCAGATCCTCACTGACAGAGTCATGGTTAAGAGCAGCTTGAAGACATCACTGTGACAAAGCGTTTGAGTTTCGCCCTCTTCAGCACCGTGTTATGCAGCGGACACACTCAGGGCTGTCTTGGATAGAAGTTTGCATAGTGAACCACTCTTGGAAAAACAATCAACAATCAGATTGTTGTTGCTGAACCAGCGCGCAACTAGTTCATAGCTCACAGTGAAACTGAAACAGAAGCTGACCGGTGGCCTCATGTCTGTCACAGTACATGTCTTCACCCTCTTCGGGGCCATGTCAGTGCCGTATCTCAGCGCTCTTGTAATCCTAAATGACTGGCCTCTGCGCTTGCCAATCAGCCCCCCCCTACCCCCCCCCAACAACCTCCGCTCTTGGTCTAGTCCAGTCAATAGTGTGCTCCAGCGACAGGTTGGGACAAGGACATTTCCCCTCTGACATGAAGTGCTGACCTTAAATCCTTAGAGACAGAGAAAGTCAGCGAACCGTTGTACAAGGCCTCTAAAAATAACCAAGGAGAAGAGGCTGGAGAGAAAATGATTTCTATTTTTTTCTTTCTTTGCTTTCTTTCTAGCTCACCCCATATCTTTCTCATTCCTCTTCCCCCGCCTGCTCTCACTCCTGTATTTTCTTCTAGCATTGTGGGTTTTTATTTTAGCCTAGGCCTGTCTTTGTCTTTAAAGGCTGATCTGGTCTCACCCCTCATCCGCCGTTCTCTTCCTTCTCCAGCTCCATCCTCTTCACCTCCTTACTTCATTCTCCTCTTCTTTTCTTTCCTTTTCTTCCCTCCCCCATCCACCAGCTCACCTCCGATCACCCTGGGTGCATCTGACATCTGAGCAAGAGAGCGAGAAAGACAGAGAGGGCGGAGGAAAGAGCGCGGGGGGTCGTCAGATTGCTGTAAAGAGCCCGAGAGTTGACAGCTATGGGAAAGGACAGCTGACCCCTCTTATATAGAGAAAGAGAGTAGAGATGGGGGTGGTGGAGGTGGGGCTGGTTGAGAGAGGAGGGAGAGATGTAGGTAGGGATGGAGAGAAAGGGCACGAGAGGAGAGAGATGGAATGGAGTAATATCAGTCCTATAAAAAGTCCATTCAATTTAACTGTTTCAAGCTCAGTCTCCAGTTTAATCTGTGTGTGTGTGTGTAGTTGTGACACTTCATGGCTGCTTAGAGGTGAGATTTTATTGGTTAGCTTTGTAGCTTTCTTCTGTGTCGGTGCTGTAATATCCTACATCCCTGCTTTATTGTGTAGTATTTTTTTTTTATTTTATTTTTACATGTGTAATTTTTCTTATATTTTATCGTTGCATGTGTAAATGTGACCACAGATAAAACCAATGACAGACATACAGTAAAAAAAAAAAAAAAAAACACACCTGGACAAAATAACCACTGATGTAAAAAACTTTTCACTTTTAACAGAAGTACAAGTTTCCAACTTTGACAAAGGACACACACACACACACACACACACAGTGTAATGCAGATCTCCAAGCTTAGCTACCTCAGTGTTAGCACATCCCTCTGCAACTGGACACTGGACTTTTTGACAAATAGAAAATAGACCACAATTAGTAACATTAAATGTCTCCTCCGTCACTCTCACCCTGAACACCAGCATGCAACACCCCCCCCCCAATTACCCATCACTGAGAAAATTTACCATAAACTCTGCCTGGAAAGGGTGAAAAGTATTATCAATGACGCATCCCTCCCTAACCGTGGACTCTTTACCCTCCTCCTGTCTGGCAGGTGTTACAGGAGCCTCCGCTTCTGCACTGGCAGACTCAGGGAGAGCTTCTTCCTTGAGGCAGTGACCCTGCTGATCTCCACACCGCAGTGCTGAGCATTACTGCACTCATTACTGCACCGTCTCACTACTATTATACATGCATTATTTTTAATGTACATACAACCCTTATGTATACACTCCCCTTTCCATCTCTGGCCACTTCACCTCTCTATATATCTATATCTATATTTCTCTCTACTGCCAATAACACTGTACGTACTATAAGATATAGTATCTCTTATGCTGTGGTATTTACTTAAACCTGCACTTATCTGTAAATAATACTATTCATTTGTACTCCTGGTTCAGTGCTAACTGCATTTCATTGAATTTTCTTTTTTTTCTTTCTTTTTTTTTTTTTATATATCCATCTCTGGTGGTGCACTCTGGGATGCCCTGTTGCTCTGAGAACCAATAACTGTCTGCCAAGAATTACTGAATAATGAGTTGCTGGGAAATCAAATATACAGTGAAAAAAAAAAAAAAAAAGTTGGACAGATATGGACTCTGAGAAGAAAAATGCCAATATCCATGTGTTTCTTGTGTTTAGCAGCTGACTCTCACAGCTCTGATGTCAGGTATTGAACAGGATGCTTTCAGAAGTAGTCCCCTGTCTGCACCTGCTCTATGGTGCAACAATAATGGTGAATTAATAATGAAAAAAAAAAAAAAAAATAATTTTGAAAGGTCTCCACTTTGATGGATGAGCAATAAGTTTCAGTCAGTGTTTTGAAAACTCTAAAATCTGAAAAACAGCAGTATTATGAGTTACACGCAGTTTTTGGGCTAAAAGATGTCAAACCACCGGAAAGGGCTTTTAGAATGCTGTTTAGTTACCATATGCAGACTGTCTAGGAAAAGTGACAGCATCAGCCGCTTCGGCTGAGCCTTCTTGCGGCCGTAGTAATTATGACGGGATTAGAGGAAGAAATCAACTGGCTACAAAGTCCTCAGAGGGAGGAAGTCAGGGCGGATGGATGGGTCTACAGATCAGAGGACTTTAACGCAGGACGCTGCTCTTCTTCTTCTGTTTCCAACCAACAGTCAGCGTTGGTGTCCTTTAACCAGAGTTCACATCACAGGGGGCGTCAGGAGGGGCAACAAAATTTGGAGTAAGCTGTAGTCTCCAAAAAACAAAAAAAAAAACCCAAAAACCAATGAATAAGAAAAAGATGAAGTCTGTAAATAGAGTGCATAACATGATTGACTTGGACACAAGCAATGTGTTCTATATGTATCATAAGTCCTAATTTTTATGCATTCAAATTTAGCTAAAGGTCTTGAATATTTTGTCCACCCCCCTTTAAACTCCTGAAGCATTCAGCATTCGCTTCTCTGGATTCTCTGCCGTCAGTTCTGGCTGAGAGGTCTGTGGTGTCACTTCACTGAATTGGTGTTGTGCGTGGGAGCTGCAGACCCCCGCTGCCCAATCAGGACACATTAGCTAGCGGCCCCTCAATCTGCCAGAGCTGAACCTAAGGGAGTCCAAGGGGAATGTCCCATACTGTATCTAAATGCTAATCAGTGATCATGCCATTAACGAGCACTGAAAAATCTCACCCACAACCCTCTGCGTCACACGATGTGTCAGGAAGAGGACGGGACAGCTGAAGGCTGTGTATATTTTTGACTTAATATTAACAAGTATTCAGAATATTTCTATGAAAATCTTCATATGTGTTTTCATTTGTTCTTAGTGCACTTTAAACGTGAAATTAACTGTAGTTCATTATTATTTTTATTTGGGATTAAATTGCTGATTTTTTTTTTTTTTTTTAACTCATTCATCAAGGATTTAGTCTATAAAATGTCAAAAGGTAATTCATGAGCCATCTTACATGTGTTTTTCCTTCTTGTTTCTGTCTCTGTGTGTGTGCAAAGGACTGCTGCGAGTGTGTGTGTCTGTGTGTGTGTGCTTTGTAAGTGCTTTGTAAAAGTGATATTATAGCAACACGTAGGTTGATTTTGCTGTCAGCTCTAGGTTTTTGATTTTTCACCGTGGGATGACAGCTGAGTAAGAAGTACTCTTACACTTGCTCAGTGCCTGAGTGTGTGTGTGTGTGAGAGATTATTTGTGTAAGGTGGTGTGTCACAGCATGTATTAGCACAGATGTACATGTCTCTTGTGTGTCTATGTGTGTGTGTGTGTTTTCATTGCGCTGGATGTCTGGATGTTTGCGCGAGTGTGTGTTCTGCACGACTGCGTGTGTGTGTGTTCTCCGGCTCTGGCGATAAATGAAATAATCAAATGTTTATGGTGCGTAAAAATGGCAATTGGCAGCAGTGGTGACCCTGTGCGTATGTGTGTGAATGTGCTGCATATGCACATGAGTGCTGGTGTGAATGTGAGCGCATGTCACGCTGTCAGATGCAAGGCTGTTATTAACAACACTCCACACAGAGAAATGGAGCTGAGGCAACACAGGCTCTGTCAGCCTGCAGAGAGAGGGAGGGAGGGAGACAAAGCAGTAAAAGGGAGAAACATGCATATGATTTTTTTTTTCTTCCCCCTCCTCACACACACACATACTTGTGCAAACAAAAGTGCAAGATTATTTAAGAAATCTCCAGGTTCAGTTGAAGGTCAGAGGCAAAGCATGGCAGGTTGCTTAGCTACGCCCCGAAATGAAAGAGGTTAAAATTAGACAGGGATTTAGAATATATGCTCTGATTTCCACCCAAAACCGTCTAATAACTGCGGCCTAACCTTTTTTCCGGAGACTCTTACATTTAATCATTTTTTTTTTCTCGTTGAATCTGCTAGAAACGGCGCGAATGAGTCACAAAACCCACATTAGCTCTGACAGGCATCTGAGTAAACAGAGAGCACACTTCAACGTGGGGACGCCGTTCCAGTTCAATCAAATAAGTGACAGCTAAATCACTCACTGTGTGCACCTACACCCTCTCTTTTCTTTTCTGTTTTTTTTTTTTTTTTTTATCAATCATTGTTTTTATGTTTACAGGCAGATTGGGATAGAAACGAAGCAGCGCTTTAATGACAATGACTGCGAATGTTAGAGCAGGAATCGCACATCTGGAGTCAGGAAAAAAAATGCGAGAAACAAATGAGACATTTTCTTGATCTCTGTTCTCAGTCGTGCAGGTGCAGAAACTTTTTTTTTTTTTTTTATAGGCTTTAGGAACAGTTTTCGAAAGTTTTGCCAAATATATGGAGCCATTCACTGAAAACCACAATCTGTTCCCACACTTTTCCACCTCACGTTTATTACGAAATAAACACATTATGAGAACATCTCCAATGCCATGCACTGCATGAATTTAACATTACGTTTTTGTTATTTTTGGCTCCTGTTTTGATGCTTCACTCTGAGGAAAATTTGACTGACACCTCTGACAATGACGTTTTCAAATATATCATAACTGGAATGTTTCTAAAAAGAGAGGGAGGGAGAGTCTTGAGTTAAATTAGAGCAGCTGTTCCTCTCCTCTCATTGTCCCTCAGCATTTACCTCCACATGGTTTTTCGGCTGGACTGACGCTGTGGTCGGTCGATGCGGACAAAAACGATATAACAATAATTATTAAACCTCACCTCAGTACGACGAGCTGTGATGCTTCATAATTAAAGTAATCAATTTTGTGTTATGATCCAGTCAGTTCATTTATGACTGAACCAGTTTAATCATATCAGGCCCTGCTCGGTATGATTGAACTGGTTTCTGTTTTCAGACCGAACCACAGCTGGTCTAACAGGTTCATGTTCCGAGCTGGTTCTCCTCCTCCTCCCAGGAGAATCTCTGTTTCCCTCAGTGCCTTTAAAATCTGCTGAAACTACAGCGTTCCCAAGAGATCCATAAGAGACCTGTCTCAGCCCTTTGCATTTTGATTTGAACAAGCTCCAGCTTGGCAACAGTATAAAGAAACATAGTATTTCCTATCAGTCATTATGCGGTTGATTCAGATCTGTACTTCTCTTTGCTGGATTACCTCAACAATAAGATAAGAAGCCTCCGGTTTATTTAGGATGCAGCAGCCAGTTGGCTCCCACGGCCACTCAGACTCCAACCTCAGTATTCTATTCATGGTCTTTAAGACACTTCATGGTTTGAGTCCTCGGACGATGGTTTTCTAACTGGACCGAGAATATGTGTCAGATCTGGTGAAGGTGGTTTTGCCTGGTTTAGTTCTGTTCTCTGTGACACACTGCATGATCTGATCCGATCTGCCTGATCTGAGACCTGTCACAGCTGTGTCTGCAGTAGCTAAAATCCTCAGCTCAGCTAATATAGCACTTTACTTAGCCTTGTATTTAGCCATGAAGTTTACTGGGAATTTTGTGAACAACAACAAAGCTTTTCATCTTACTAAAGCTGATGAATGAGTGAGAACACGAGTGAAGGTTTGCATGAGGTCCTCGCTCATAGCTCAGCTTTAAATCTCACGTTTTCCAGCAGTGACATCACTTATTAACTCTTCTTCACTTGGTTCTCTTCCCAGCTCCGGCAGTCAGCTGTTGCCGCAATCCATTTCTGTATTCAAGAGAGGGCTCCTCACTGACAAATCACCATCATTCTCTGTTTTGATGAGGTTCTGAATTATTATCCTCTCCACAGTGATCCATGTAGCGCTGTCTTGGATTCACAGCCCTATCTTGCTACACCATCAGCAGCTGAAGCACAGCAGATCCATCATGGCAGCATTGTTAATTCTCCTCCTAATCTATCATTTGAGATGGAAATTAAATTCAGGCACCTGTTCAACTAATATTCAAATAAGGTATAATAATGACTCCATTTCCTTTTTTTGGGGGGGACTTTTGGAGAAAGTGTCATCAACAATAAGTTTTCAGTGTTTTTGAGTCTTTTCTCCTGTTTTGTTAAATCTTGTGGAACATGATGTTCAGCTTTTGATTGGGTCGTTATTGGCGACAGGGGTGCTGAGTCATTACTGGTAATTTTGGAGGCTGTAGATTATGGTGCTACTGAGATGTACTCCATTATATTGAAAGGCCTTAATGATATTGTGGCCACTGGACAAAATATTAGAAGCACTTCAGAGCATAACAAGACCACAGACCACAGAGTCAACGCCGTCTCAGCTGTAAGTGAAATGTGATGGGTTTCATAAAGGCAGGACTCATTACAGGGGCTGCTGTATTAGGCTTACATGCAGCTAGGTGTACCTGAAACAAAAAAATGTCAGTCACAGTACTGTATATGTCCTGTATACATACTTGCTTGCAGGCATTGCTCACAATCGTGTTAGACTGGGTGGGTGGATGAGGCAGTGAAAGGTGCCTAAAAACAAATGTCTGTGCCAAGAGGATGGGCTGTTAATCCTCTAATCTACACAAAGAGCTGATGTATATATATGTGTGTGTGTGTGTGTGTGTGTTAGTAGCAGGGTAGGTTGCACCAACAGGCATTGTCACGTGATTGGCTGATTGCATGAATAAGCAGGTGTGTAAATGTATGACACAAAAACCAAACATACACACACATAAACTGGTATTTATCAAAGAAGAACGTGCGGTGAGAGTGTGTGTGTGTGCACGTCACGCAATACTTCAAAGCCGAGTTTTCTAGAGCTGGCCTCAGGTGATGATGGGATAAGGTGGCTGTGAAATATAAGGTGAAAGATGTAACCTCCTGATAGCACATTGTTTGTCGGAGGTTGTTTACAGAGCATTCTGTAAAACAAACTGTATTCGCTCGATTTTAAATGATATATGAGCCATCATTTCCCTGACTTGGGAAGAACTTTAGAAAAGTGTGTTTTAATATGAGTTCTATCAAAATGAATCATTGATCATCCTGCTAATGTTTCACAGTGATAACTTGAGACATCACTGCTAATGATGGTTTACAGATGCATGTGATTGATTAGAGATGAGGACGAGATAGATGGCCATCGCTGTGAATAAAGGTCGTACGTAATGACGGCCGCTCTGATGCTGCTGGAGAACCTCACTGATGTATAGAAGCAGCCGCAGCAGGCTTCCACTTGCCCACTGAAGGTAACATATTGTCCAGGGCACACTTCATAAGTTTACATATGTATGAGAATAGAAACATCTCTCCGGTTCCTCTCATTCTTCCCATCCTTTCATTTCCTCCCCCTCCACGCCTCCCATCTCTCTCACACATACATACATCCACCCACTGTGGTCTCTTATCTATTTTAAATGCTCTGAGGAGAGACTGAACCGCCTGTAAACTCAAAGCGACAATACATTCCTTTTAATTAAGCAATTAATATTGGTTGACAACTTTGTTGGGGCGCATCAGTTATTCTAATGTGCCGGAGAGATGTTCACTCTGGGCAAATGAGTCATGAGGCGAGCTTGGAGAGGAGAGAGAAGTGCTGTCACACTGAGGCTTTATTTCCACTTAAAGAGCCCATTATCTGCTGCTGGGGTGGGAGGCAAACTCATGGAAGTGTAGTTATGTTTCATGGAGTGTTAGATTAACTATTTCATTTTAGTGCTATTAAGTCAGTTTTATATAGATAACTGTGTAGGATCAGATGGACCAGAGCCACATGACATAGATGAGATTCCAGCTGGATTTCTACCTTCTCTGTCACCTCTTTACCCAGGATCAGTGAGACTGCCCTCCCTGGGACAAAAGCAGTGCTTGTTCAAACACTGCAGACGACATTATGTTTAAACTGTCTTGACGTCCTCTTGAGAGAGGCATGAGAGTAATGGCTACCTCCCCTAAGCAGCACATGTGGAGGAAGCGTGACGATATCTTATGCTGAGATCAGACTCCGTGATATCAGCGCTGATAAAAGCCCTGACCCGACAGATGAGACTCCTTACACGACTGTGTGTGTGATCCGAAAGACAGAAAACCTTAGAGTCCACCTTCAGCTCCCAGGGACCGGAGAACGGTTGCCAGTTTTGTTTTCATTCAGAAAACCGTGTTTGCAATGCATAGACGTTCACCTGTGCTGTCAGGTGGACGGCTGAGTTCGGGCCCCCGGCTCCTTCACTATCACCCACAAGTTGTGAGATATGGCATGGTCAGGGTGTATTGGTTTAACCAACTACAGTTCACATCTTGTCTTATACTGTTATACCACCACTCATGAGTAGTTTCTTTGAAACCCTAACCTTGACAAAACAGTTTTAGTCTAAACTTAAATAGAGCTTATATAATAATTGTGTTTTATTATAACCTGGGTCCAAGTTTCCATTTAGAATATAAGGAATTAAAGGAATTTATTGTGATAAAGTGACACCAGTACATTTAATTTTAATTTATTACAACTTCTTATTACAACGATCAGACAAGTTAGAAACAAACCTTCAGGAAACGTTCAAATGACCCTATCTGTCAGTTCTAAACATCCAACATCCACTTCCTGCTTCAATTTTGATGCACCTTATGTGCAATGAGGGATGATTAACAACATTTCATATGCGTTCATATTGGCTATGGCCTCCAAATTTTTGCCTGTTAGACTGCGAACCTTAAAATAATGAGGATCTTAATCATACAAATGATGTTGGGAACTGTTGCTTAG
Organism: Toxotes chatareus; assembly: GCA_016801885.1. Taxonomy (NCBI): domain Eukaryota; kingdom Metazoa; phylum Chordata; class Actinopteri; family Toxotidae; genus Toxotes; species Toxotes chatareus. Next base: position 683,161 of record CM028898.1, on the reverse strand, counting down.
CTGGTGTGTCTCCTGTTACCACTGATCACCACTGAGAGACGAACGCAATCCAGGAACAGTGCGACGAAATGCATGAAGGCAATTTTGTGGTGTTGTAATTGTTTGCGCACTTACATGACAGAATTCCTGAAAACCTTGAAAAACGTACATCTTGAGTGGGATCCTGCCAGGAGAAATACCATCAAAACATTATTCTGCAATCCAACAAATATGCATAAAATATGCAGCAGTATGCATAATGCAGGAGGGCTCATGTGGGAGCCCTTGACCTTCGCTCGCTCCCCTGGCTCTCCTCCTTTCGCCCTTGAAAGGTTCTCTGACCTCAGCCTCGGCCCCCGACAGCAGCTCTCCCCTCCAGCCTCACCCGTTTGCTCGCAAAGCCAGTCCTGCCTCACCCGCTGATCTGCCAGGTCGTCCCAGGCAGGCCTGCAGCGTCGGCCGACGCCCTGCCTGAGCAGCTGAACTGCTGCTGCTTAATTGGTTTGCTAAAAAGAAGCAGATTCCCAAAGTGTTTATTTACACACACACACAGGCTGGTTTTAATTAGGGTGTGGTCTTCGTTTTGCTGAATGTACATGCATGTCCACAGCTGTGTGTTAGTGTGAGTAACTCTCCTTTTTCCTCAGTTTTAATGGGTTTGTTGGACTTTTAGAAACGAAATCGTGGATAGTAAATGGATTTGCTGTAGTTTGACAGAGTCCATTTCCCCACCTCGATTTTCTCCCTGTTCCAGTTTGGTGGCTCACAATAATGAAGCAGGGGGCCAAACATGCTCAGAGGATAGTGGTCACCCCCACCACCCCCCTTCCTCCCTTGCTGCCCCTCCTTCACTGTGGATCGCACTTGTGAAGTGAGTGAGTAATCTAATTCAATTCTTATTATGCATTGACAGTTCATGGTAATTGCAGCTGTTCTAATGTCCTCCATTACATGTGACCGCGGCGTGAGCGCTGGCTTTAATTTCCTGGCCAGGGAGAGAGAGAGCGAGAGAGAGACGAAATTAAAGCTGAACGAGGGTCACTGCGGGTGACGGGGGACGGAGAGAGGAGCCAATCAGTGTCAGGCAGATAGCGGGGTTCGGCTGAATTAACACCGAATAAAGGTTTTCATGTTTTAACGGATTTCTCCTTCCATTTTTTTTTTTATTGAGGGTATCAAAAGACATAAATTGCTCCTTAACACTTGGAGTGTTAAAGTGAAGAGCTGACACTGAAGTGCAGTGCCCTCGAGATCGTGCTTGATAGCTTTAAGACGGGCCTTTTATTTCATTAGTCAGCACAGTCATTCACACACTTCTGAAGTGACGGGGGAATAATCAGAAATGACTGATGTAACCCAGCAAATATGGTTTTTGAGGAGAGTGGAAAGTTTCGATTAAGAAAAAAAAAAAAAAAAAAAAAACTTGAGTTTTTAGGGGCTCGTGAGGCAGTTTCCGTGTCACCTGTGAGAGTTAAACGCTTCGTTTTTCCATGCTGGAGAACATCTTTGCTCCGAGCCAGTCGACGAGCTGAGCATTCACCGACTGCTATTCAAGTCTCATCTCCAGCGCTCAGAGTGTACCTGTGTTTGCTGTTTGGATTCTCAGCAACTGAAGCTGTGATTTTCTGGATGTGGTACCCCCCGCACCACCACCGCTACCACTAGCACGCACCCACCCACCCCCGCCCTTGACTCCCATCTAGGTTTCCCTCATATCTCCATGGGGAACGATGAAATCCATTTAGAGCATATAGAGGAACTACAGGTCCCCGTCGTTCTGCCTAAAGCTTCAGGGAACACACAGCAGCATTAATAATCCACACACAGCAGAGATTTGGCATTTTCGTATTCCACATGACAAAGTGCCTTTGATACCTGTTAGTTCCACCATGAAATGAAGAACAGACTGTGAGCAAACAGCCTAGTCAACAACTTTGGGATGAAAAAGCCAAGATCCAACAAAGCGTTTGGTTGTTGTGCAAATGTAGTACGTCTCATTTAAATGTTTTTTTTTTTTTTTTCTAACAAATCCCGACTGGTGTTCTCTCCACACCTTGTTAAAGATACATTAACACATTTGAAGGTCTCTCTTGATGCTTTTGCAACAGTCTCACTCCCCTTTTGGGTCCAAGGATCTTGGCAACGTTGGAACTTTTCTCTGCAGTTTGTGGGATTTCTTCCAGCGTAGACTTATAACAAAGTATCCGATACCCAAGAGGATAAGATTTCCTTGGCAGTACATCACAGCCTTTGTTACAGCTATTATTTTTAAATCTGTGTCTATCTGACAGGTAGTCTGCCAGCCAGTGGGCTGTCTCGAGCTGACACGACAGCGGTGTTATTGTATCCGATCTGACTAATCACGGCTTAATCTTTTCCTAGGTAATACCTGCCGTTGTGTTCGTTGGGGGATGACAAAACTTTGGCGTGGTTTTAATCTCGGTAACTGAGTCGAGCAAATGAACCTAATCTCCAGTCAGATGAAAGCAGGGATCCCCAGCTAACACCCAGATGATGTTGTTTATTGTTTTGCCGCACTTATCGGCTTAACATGTAAAGATTTCACAAGGAACAGCTCAGTGGTTTTAAACAGATAAAGACGGCTTAGTGCCAAAGCTGTGTTTTCCTCAGACAGCCTAACCTCCCTTTGGTGTCATCAGGAAAAAAGAAAGAGAAACAGAGTGAGAGTACAGAGGAAGGAGGAACTGTGGATGGAGATGTGTGTTTTCTGTTGTATACACAAAGGTTGAAAAAAAAAAAAAAACACAAAAAAACCCATACATATTGTCTCACTTACCTGTAACAATAACTAGCTGTTTGTATACTTTTACTTTTAGGGCAGCAACTAAGGATTACTTTCAGTATCACTGTTTATTAATTATTATTGATTTTTAATTTGGGGCACCATGTTGGTTCTGGGTTCCTGTGCTAGCGTGGGTTCCATCTGGGTTCTCCAGCTTCCTCCCACAGTCCACAGACATGTAGGTTAGGTTAACTGCCCTGTGATAGACTGGAGCACTGTTCAGGAAGGACCCCACCAGGTCCAGCCACCCCCACAATCCTCAAGATGATAAGTGGAAATATAATTAATATATAGAATAGAAACTGGATGGATGGATATGTCTCGACTGCCTGGACGAATAAAACCAAAATGTTAAAGAGTGAGAAGAAAAGAAGTTTTTTTTTTTTTTTTTTTTTTTTTTAACTTTGGCCCAGGACAAAATTTCAAGCTAATTAGGGAACTGAAACTCCAGTTCTTATTAATTCTGCTTGTGTGTTACGTGAAGACAACTGCAGTTTGTTGACATAGGAGTTTTTGCTAATGAATGCATTAATTAGGCTAATTAGCATCCTTATTAGCGTAGGTACTTATGTAAAATATATTGTTGTGATTGTGGCAGGAAATGAGGCAGTTTCAGAGAGTTGGATACAGAAATGCGACTGATCCAGTGTTTGCAGGCTACAGCTCAGTCTGTTCCCACACACACTTGGGGGTGGGATGGGTTAGTGGAATGGATGGGGTGGGGAGGGGGTTACATTGATAAGACAGACTTGTGTTGTTGTCTTGAGGCTTGTCATTTTGAACTAGTTTAACAGTCTCACCATGTGGCCCCAGGGATGGCTCACCAGGCGACCGAGGCCCCGGCATCGTTTAAGACTTTTTAATCAGCACATTCGCTGTTAAATAATGCAAACACGAAAACAAACGTATCTGAGGTCTCCCCATGTATCACACCACCTAACCGGGTGTTAGCGCTAATTATTGTTGCAAATGGGCGACGCTTCAGGACAGAGATAATACTTTTGTTTTGGATAGCGGGGGATGCTTTGAAGTTTGGTGATCATAAAGTTACACGCACGCAACCCACCCTTCGTGATGAGAACACAGCATATGGGAGTTTAAGCTAAGCAGCGCTTAGATGGATCCGGTGTGACATTTAAAAACATAAACCCATAAGTTATGCATAACCATGTTCCAAATAATGAACACATCAAAAATGTATGCAGGCATGGCATCTTTAAAATAATAGATGTTACACTGCTGTTGCTTTTTGTTTATTTATTTATTTATTTGTTTGTCTGGCTTGCATCAGCTTCAGAATTGGCTTTGATTATAGATTCCATTTCAATTTCAAACGTGTGATTAATGTAACATCTGCCTACGTGTATATTTTTTACTTGCTAACCAGGCCGTTGTGGACTGTCACAGTCGTCATGTCAAGTCCGTGAGGCCTCCGTGAGATGATTAAATATGTACTAAGTTGTTGCTTAACAGATAAGAATGGCACAATGTTGTGTTTTTCTTACTGTCAACAAATTCTATGCAAAGATCAATGGCATGTAAAAACTATGTATTTCATGTAAATATGTATTTTTATTTATTTATGTTTTTGCAACAAGTCGGCTCATTTGTGTGTTTTTTATAGTTTTTGGACAACAATGGTGCTGCCTCCGAGAAATTTTGTTCATATACTACTAAACAGGATGGACTGGACAGATAGATATTGTAGTGCAACATCTGTGAACATTTAACTCATATATTCAACATGTTCGATTTGTGCTTTGCCAAATATAATAATAAATTAACAACATATCCTCATTGTGTTTATGGAAAGTTATCTGGTCCAGTCCTTTAAGACGTATTTGCTGTTGCTGGGCTGCAGAGAGGTATGAAATACGTCAGGCTTTGGATACACGCACAATAGCTGACAACATTTTTCTGATAATAACAAAATGATGGAACCAGTGATGCCAGTCATTAATGTGGATATGCTGCTGCTGTGTGATCCTGTAATCTTAGTATTTAGCTAAATGGTTGTGAACAGAATTCATTTTGGCATTTTGGGTGCAGTACCATTCCTCCCTACAAAGTCGGATTTTTAAATATAAAAAGAGGCTTTCAAATAAATATGACATATAAGGTGTAATTGTTCTTTAAACCAGTGGTTTTTTTTTATTATAATTATTTGGACAGCTCTCTGCACTACAGAGGTCAGGGCTATGTGGATTTTGGTCATTTGGATTCAAGCACACACACGGTTGTGACACGGTTGTGAAAGAAGTTTGGTAAAGTTTTCAGATGTTCATCCATTGATCAAACTGAATCATGAGCCACTGGACACGACTGCAGAATGTCAAGGAAACATGTCTCTCTACTTCTGACACACATACACACTCCTCAGTCCTGCCACAGCCTGCTTTCACACACACACACACACACACCCTCCAGTAGAGATGATCCTTGATAAACACTGAGGATGGAAGGGGATGGATGGAGGAGACCTAGTGAGTGTGTATGTGTGGGTAGCAAGGTTAAAGCTGGCTGAGACCCACCTCGAGCTCTGCGCTGGCTAACGGGCAGCGGGCTAATAACTTCAATTATCTCAGCACTCGGCTTCAGGCCACAGCTGATAGGACAGCAGCGAGCATTATCTGCCTTTGATAAAGACCTGGGACACACACACACAAACACATACACACACACACCAGAAGCCAAAGCCAAATATAAGTCAGTAAATTTGCGATCACCTCTGCTCACAGGCACACACAGGATTGGGCAAACGTCCAAACACACTTGCGCACACACACACACAAAGTGAGCGTAGCTGATGCAGGTATACATACCTCCAGACACATACACACGCACACAGGCCCCTAGGAGGACACAAAACTGTGTTTGAACATTACCATCAGTGGACAATTCAGCACCCCTGGGATGTTTACGCTCCAGTGTCCTTTCACAATAAAAATTTACCACATTAACCCAAAATCAAGAAGGGGGGGCGGAGGGGTTGATACTTCTACTAACCTGATCTCATTACGTCTTTTATGATGGTTGTAAATTGTTACTGGGGAACAGTGAGAGAGATCATTCACTGGGTCTGATGATACAGGGTTAATGGCTGCTTTCGTTTAGTCTCTCTATACCAGTGGAATCTGTAGCTGCTTTGATATGTGTGTGCTGTACAGTGTTCTGATATTTGTCCACGTTGGTGTGACAGTGGCAGTCATGTAGAGTCTTGATCCAGAGTGAAATATCTCAGCAGCTCCGAGATGGATTGTCATGAAAGGTAGTACCGACGCAGTCAAACTAAAAAAAGATGAATTCTAATGACACTGACCTTTGGCCAGATCACTGGAGATCACTGGATCACTGGAGTTTGAATTTGTCCAATAGTTTAATGGCTTCAATGAGCTGCAGACAGAAAACAAAGAGGATTTTTATTATTTATTATTTATTCATTAGTACAAATTTGACTGCTGGACCATTTCTGCTTTTCAAGGTTGATCTGCCCAAAACTAGAAAGACTGTTCAGATATTAGCTGTAAGCTAGCTGGAAAAAGTTACACCAAACCATAAGCTAGCTATATATATTTCTATGAATGGGTGAAAACTCTGCACAGTGAGAACAGAAAGCATACAGTCAAACAGAACCTTTGATCAGTCATAGATATTGTTAGTTTTCAATGTTACAGACAGCAGGGGAGTTGATTGAAAAGGCTGCCTGAGGTTACATTACAACAAGAGCACCAGTGAAATCATGAAAGTATTGAAGTCAGTGTGAATTGTAGCATTTGCTGAAATAGAAGTGCATCTGTCCTGTGAGATGGACAAGTGATGGACATCAAAACTGAGTCAGAGAGGCTTCAGAAAACAGTGCCGGTGGATTGGTTGTAAGTCATGTCATGCTTTTAGCCTGTGGTGTGGGGTGGAGGGTTGGAGAGAGACAGAAACATGCACTGCTGGGGATATTTTGCTGTTTTCTGTTGGTGCTACGGCAACCTGTGTGCGCCAGAGTCAAGGCTCTGTAGCTGCAAAAGAGAGAGAGAATGTTAGAGAGGGAGAAAAAGGGTGAGACGAAAGGAAAAAGAAAGTGTGCAGATTTGAAAAGGTGTCGCAAGACAACCGATAAGACACCTGGAAAAGCAATGGGCTGGGGTTTGAAGACTGGAGGGGGGGAAAAGGAGGATGAAGAGGTACAGGAGTGGCAGAGGGGATCAATCAGAAAGAAAGAGAAAGACTGAGGGGATGGAGAAGAGCTGTTGCAATTAATGCAATTTTGCAATGCTGCTGTTGACAAACCAACTATGTTGGCTTTCTTTCTGTTTTCTCGTCTTTTATATTTCAGTGAGCCTGTACCGTACTGAATGTTTACTCCCTTGGATCCATTCAGTCGCCGACCACTGGAAAAGCACCCATCAGAAACTGAGATTGATTAATACTTTTATTTCACCTAGAGACTTCCTTTAACAGCTGTGACGGAAGAATGTGCACCGTTCTTCCAGTACAACGGGTGTCGCTTGCGATTATAATCCTTCCACAAAATCAAGTGCACAATAGACAAATTTTGTTATTGAAAAAGCAAAAATTAATGTACCTAAAAATAGCCTAACAATAAATCTGAAAAAAAAAAAAAAAAAAAAAAAAGCTGTTAATACATTGCGCTGTTGAGCCACCCTGTATCACAGCAGGGGAAATTCCTGCACCGTGACAAGTCCTCAGAGGGACATCCAGAGGTCGGACGCTCTGACTCCTGCTTCCTCTTTCATTTCCTTCCCTTCCTCTCCTCCTGCTAACCTCCTCACCTCCTCCTCCTCCTCCCTCCATCAGCTCCCTCTGTCCTGCATGCGCTTTGGAAACAAGTTTTCCTTTCTTGCATGAGATCTCTCTCTGCATACACAAAGTAGGGCCCTGTCCCATCAGCAGCAATGGCAATAGCGCAGCCCCCGTCGTCCTGATGTTTAATTCATTGTCGGGGAGTCAGAGAGGACAACAGGAAATAAAGAAAAGGGGAAGAAGGAGGAGGGAGGGGGATGAAGGAGGAAAGATTACCATTTCTTTCTTTCGCTGCTTTGTTTCCAGCCATGATAGAGAAAGTGAGATGAAATACGTGTGTGGGAGGGAGAGACTGAGGGGAAGACAAAGAGAAAGAGATACACAGAGAAAAGGCACAAAGCTACGAGGAGGAAACAAGAAGAGTGTTTGGTGATTATGGAGGTTGTCTGCTGTTTGCCTGCCTGTGGAGACGTACTGACAGAAACTGTGGTGTGTGATTGTGTGTGTGTTTGCGTGCGTGCATGCTGAAGTTAGCTGATGTTTGATTTTTTGCTCTTGAGACAGGACACAGGCTCACTCAGGCTCACAGGCTCTCACTGAGATCTGAGGTGCTAAGATTTATTTGTGAGGCTGATGTCGTCCTGTAATTAAAACTCTGAAGTAGCAAGTTGGTGTGTTCCACCTCCGATATGATGAAATTTGATTGGATAGATGTCCACTTGCATGAGAAAGTGTTTCCTTTAGCAGATCTTTAGCTCTATTTCATAAAAAGAAAAAAAAAAGACAATAAAAACTGTAAAATCCCTAGGAAATATCCTTAAATAGATGCTCCTTTTTTTTTTCTCCAGTTTCAGGTCTATAATGTTGGACTTCGCAACACAATAGTTTTAACAGTTGTACTTGTCCCACACTTTTGAAACCTGCCCACTTTGTGTTGCATGTTGTGTTTTAGCAGATGTATAAAGCGACACAAGTTTGTTTCCATATCTATTGCTACTAACCAAACCACTACCGATTAACATCCTAATGTCTGATGGTGATGACTGAAACATAGCTACCGTTGATGGTTTACAGATTCACGTGTGATGAACTATTGCCAGTACTGGTCCTATTGAAAGCCATAGTGGTAGGTGATGGTCTCATGGCTTATGGAGGCTCAGATGATTAAGATTTATTACACAGAGCTGTGCATTGGCATTGTATTATAAATGTGGCACACCTATATGAATGTAACTTTCTTAATGCACAGACTGAGATGTAATGTTAAACTTGCACAGTAAGTTTTAATAGCTCTAAAAATGGAACAGCCATAACTGTTTGGATTTGATTCACTAGCACAGGAGAGGTGTTACCAGAGCAACCTGAGCTATCACTGTATTTTAAAATGCAACACTCAAACTATCAAATTTAACATTATTACACCCTATCAGCAATATTCATTTGAACATCTGCCAAGATTGTATGAAACTGATGTTAGTGTATACTGTGATGGGAAGAACTGTGCCATCATTTCTGACAAAGAGGCATGTAACCGTTAGTGTCACTGTCCAAAGTCTAGTGCTGAAGAATAAAAAGTGTTTGTAATTATTTTATATTTTTCGGCGTGAAATTTATCCAAATAAAATTAATAAGTGGTTGTTATGACTGACACTGAGTGTTGGCTCCAGTCCAAAAACACTGTAATCATCACTGTAAAACCTACGTCTGATGAATTACATTATGTACCAGATGGTGTTAACTGCTTCGAAAGGCAATTTACATCAACACACACACACACACACACACAAAAACCCATCATGCCTGAGAGACAGACATATGGGTGCAGAGATAATGAAGAATTACCCTCCTGCCTTTGGCCTCTGGATTCAGGTGGTATTTCTCAGGTCAGGTCAGAGTTTTCCCAAAAGCACGAATTAGTGTCGTTAAGTGGCAAGCTTCAGATTAATTCAGCATTAAATCGAATTAACACAAAACCAATGTGATAGACTAGATCAGCCCAGGATGTGTCAGGCTAATTGTTAGTGGCACTGTGTTTTCTGCATCTCCTCTGCTGCGCTAATGAAACTGAAGCACCGGCTTGTTTTTTTTGGGGGGGGGGCTCAAACGTGGCCGCGGGCACCGGGCCTCCCCAGATGCCGACCAAAACCACAGAAGACTTTGTTAATGATCTGCAAAACACATGGCTGCTGTTTGGGCTCTGATCAATAAGCTGAAAAATAAAAATCTGTAACTCGGGCCTATGACATCCTAAGACAGAGCAGGAGGGGCCTTGATTTGGTGTTTTCTGCAAACTTGATTCCACTCATACTCATTGTCACGCTAAAGCTTTACCTCATTTTATGACACTTTATTGCTTCACATGCAGATGCTCCTGTACCCAGTAGACATTTTGAGCAAAGGCTCCTCATCTCCTTCCTGTGTTCATGTGGCTCATGGTAGATGTATTATTGATAAATCCACAAACCAATGCGTGTGTGTATAAACAGCGCTCACGTCTGCGTTTGCTGGCAGTTTTGTCTTAATTATTCACAAGCACATCACCATAGAAAAGGCAACGCGTTTGCTTATTGACAGGGGGGTTTAAACTGGGTCACCATTGAAAAGCTGCTCCGGATTTGTGGAAGGGGAAGGCCCCTCTGAGGGCTCTCTGTAGCAGCAGAGAGGCAGACAGCCACTGTCCTCGAATTCTTTCCCTGCTGCAGAACGGGATCAACCCAATAAGACATTTAAAGACCAAGACCGGCAGGTCGTACACCTCCAAATCCCCTCACTGACCCACTAACATTTATTGTGAATTATGCCAGAAATGGCTCAGTGTGTGCGGTAAACCAGATTATAGGGATGTATGTTTCAGAGAGTCAGATCTGGACACTGTCCAGAGTTGCCCTTTCACACATGCAGCACACATCAGGAGAGTGTCCGTGTGAGACACCTACTGGAAATCCTCTGTTTGGTTTAGGTGAAGTTTTGGTGCAAGAGGTTGGGTTAGAAACGTCACCAACGCACCGACTCGCTCGCTGTGGAGTCTCCAGACAGTGACTTGCTCTATTCAAACATCAGTTCTATTGGACTTTACGTGGACTTAGTACCGGTGAGCTAACAGAGTGAAGTCTGTTTAATGTCCAGTCCAACTGAGCCCACATCAGCTTGGTTTGGTCTTGATTCTACTCCAGAGAAGTGGTTTAGAAACTGCTCCCCGTCCTCTGAGAGGAGAAGAGTGTTTCTTTATTTAGTGAGCTGTGTATCTGTGATAAATTTACTTTCACTCAGGGAACAGGTGAACTCTGGCTGCAGGTTGAGTTAGCCGAACCAGCCTCTGATGAGCAGATCAGATCCACCTGAGCGTCGCCTGAACGCAACCTTTCTCCTATTGATCAGTTCTACAGTAGATGATCAGTGCTCCTGGATGGATCTATATGTATGAGCATGCATGGATTAATGTATGCATGTGTGAGGTCAGTTACTCCTCTCTCCTCTGATGCTGTGTGTGTGTGAGTGTGTGTGTGGTGTTGGTGAGTATGTGACTGTGACATTGCTCCCAGGTTTTTTACATGGCTTGTTACTGCTGTAAAAGCTTTCATTTATCCTGCTGCAGGTGTTTGCACACACTCACACACACCTACACATGCCATACCTGTACACACACACACACCCACCCACCTACACACACACACACACACCTCTTTCTTTTTATCTCTTCCTATCTTTAATGTGTGTGTGTGTGTGTGAAGCAGCTGGACGGAATTGAACAGTTGTAGACTGTGATTGTATCTGCTGGGAAACTGAGAGGAATTGTGTTTAACATGTGGCAGCACGGTTAAATTATGGAATTTGTTTTACAGAAAGTGAAGACCATACACTTTATAACGTTGTGTCTGATTTGATTATATGTGCAGTAAATGGCAGTTGGGTGGCACTTTAATTTAAAGTAGCTGACATCTCTGGCACAGATGTTCTCAATTCTAAAAATTACCATACATATGAAGCCCTGTACTACTACCGGCTATTTGGTGTTTATAATAAGATAAGATCAGAAATATGTAAAATAAACCAAATTTGTACTGAAATCTGTACTTCAGTGACTTATGGCAGTTTGTTAGCAAGCAGCCATTTAAGCAGGAGCATACCCTCAGAGGTGGAAGTTCCACTATGAATTCCTCTGCTTCACATTAAGAGCTTTTTCCTCCACATCTTCCAGTAGAACTGTGGAACATACACACCTTCACCATTTCATGTTTCAGATGCTTTTAATAGTGTTTACCTCAAAATGAGTCAATTGCATATTTCAGTGTGACAGAGCTTGAAAATAATAATCTTCCATAACATCCAGAAATATCAGCCTCAGGTTTTCACTGATATATCCATCAAAGCCTCATCTCATACTCCATCTGCATGGGATTCAGCAACGTCGGGCCCTGGGGCCCTCCAGTGTACAACTGAGTCACAGGGACGCACATACACAGCTGCTGAATAGGCAGTGGTCAGGTGCAGGTGTGTGTCTGTGTGCGCAAGTGTGTGTGAAGGTGACAGAAGAGTGCGAATGAGCCCAGAGGCAGTGCTGACTTGGCAGTGTTGTCATGGAGACCTGTATTGAACCCCTTCTGAGACCAGAGCCACAGCTTGGACCAGGTTCTTGGGTGCATATGTATCGAACGCGCGCGTGTGTGTGTGTGTGTGTTCCTCCTTTGTAAAGGAGGAATTCCTTTTTAAAGTGTCTTATCTGTGACGTGTCAATATCATCCTTGACCCTTTAGCCCTCTGATAATCAACACAACAGAAATGCAATGACAACACCTTCAAGCACAAACAAATGAGTAAATAAATAAATAAACACCCTCTGTCAGATTACACAGGGCTGGAAATTTCTAAGATTTGGAATTTGGCAAAAGTGTTTCAAAAAAAATTGGACAGAAAGAAGAAACAAAGACTTTGTAAGTGGATTACATTCCATCAAAAGGAAGCAGAGGATGGTATGAAAAGGAAGACATTTTAAAATGGATGGGAGTCCTTGATGGCAGAGCTTCAGTCAATATGAGGCTGCGCCGCTGTGCTGAATGAGAGCCGCAGGGGGAAAGTCAGGAGTCCAACAGGTAAAAAGGATTTCTTCAAGAATTCAGAAGGACGAGCTCTGGCTCCTGAAATTCACACTGCAAGGAGAGAGGGAGAGCAGAGGGGAGGATGGATAGATGAATGTGGGTACGTGTGTGTGTGTGTGTGTGTGAGAGAATCATTTAACATGGCTATTACAAATGCAAACTTAACAACTTGAACCACTGATGTATCAAAGGAGTAAAAAAAAAAAAAAAAAAACAAGAAAAAGAAACAAATACGTGAACAGAGAAATTCGAACAAGCAGAAAGCAAACAGTCCTGCTTTTTTTATTTTATGTGAGCTTTCTTATCTTACTCTTATTATAGTTCACGGTGCGGGGGGGGGGTCATTTTGCAAACTGTTTGCCAAAAGCCCTGTATTGTATAAGACTTAATGTACTGTGAAATTAAAACCCCCTTAAAAAGCATCCTCAATACCACTGAAACAGCGTGGTAGCCACTCACGATATTCATGCGTGGCCACCAAAAAATGAACCCTATCCATTCTGAAGAGGCGCTGCTGCTGACAGGACAAGGGAGGTGGGAGGAGGAGGAGGGGAGGGGGTCTCCACTGCAGTGTATGGAGGATTTATGCATTGTGGAGGTATTTATATGATCTGGTACAGTTTCGGCTTAAACAGAAACAGTCTTCAATCGGTCTACTTTTATTTTATTAATTCCTAGTCTTTTAGGTCGGCTGATCATGCAATGATCAGCAAAATGTTGATGAGAACATAGTCCAAAGTATGGAGAATAAATTTGCTATAAGCTTCATTAAAGTGCTGCATGAGCTGCTGTCACTCACAACAATTTGGATTCACGTGGATCCATAGTAACGTACACCAATGAACATGTAACCTGTGCAACTGGTAATTTGTTTGAAAAAAGACCTGAACCTTTTTTTCTTTTCAGAAAATTAAGCTCTGCAAGTTTTGAAAGGAAGTGGTTGAGATCAGAGTTCGTGTGTGTGGTTAAGTCCTGCCTCATGCTTCAAGTCACTGTTTAATATTTAGCCAGGCTCTCCACCTTTTCCCCTTAACCAACCGCTTTCAGTCCCATGACCATGAAATGTGAGTCAGTCTTTAGCTGCCACGAAGCAACTAAATATAGGAAAGCAAATGTTTTGCAGACTCATATCACAATTTTGGTGGACTTGGCACATCTGTTCATTAAAAGAATTTCCCCATTATGTTCCTTATTAGTTTGTTAATTCAGGTGTTGTTACGTGTCTGCCAAGATGTATTTGCTGTTGTAAAATTTGTAAACCATTTCTAGCAGAGGGAGGGGAGGGTTGACCTTTCAGTCCATATGAGCTCATGTTTATTCCTCGTCAGTGTGAAAAGGACCAGAACTAAAAAGCAACAGTGGATTTTATTTTTTATTTCTTTGGTCCAGACCAACTGACCCAAACTGTAGGTGTGAAAGTGTCTGTACAGAGCTCAGGTTAGTTGTGGACCTCTTGCTGTTGTTGTTTGTGACACAGGGCTCTACAAATGGATTAACTTCATAGGTGCGGCTAATTAAGCTGATAGCGGCAGAGGATTATTTTTTCCTTTCAGTAAATGAGAGGAGCAGTGTCTTTATGCTTACTCGATTAGATGAAGCGAACCGAGTAGGAGCCACGTTTTAATACACAAACCGAGAGCAGAAAAATATGAGACAAGAGCCAAGAGGTGTGGCTGAGGTGGAGGAACAAATGAAGCAGCATGAGACAGGAAATGAAGTCGTCTGCTCTGAAACAAAGTAGGATTTTAACCAAAACTCCACAAAGCAAAGCTCATTTTGTGTGAATCATAAGTCTGCAGTTTTAAACATGATCATCATGGTGATTATTATTAGTGTTTTTTATATGTCACTGCTGTGACATATGAACTGTGTGAGAGAAAGTTTTCCCACAATCTATGTATGCAGTATGCATTTTTTTATGGCTTACACAGTGTGTGTGTGTGTGTGTGTGTGTGTGTGTGTGTGTGTGTGTGTGTATAATAATGAGTAATATGGTTGCAGGCAGCAGTGAAGTATTTTTTTTCCCCTTATTGTTGTTGATGTTTTCATCTTGGGGAGGACTTCGGGCTTATTACCAATTAGAGTTAGTGACCAAATGTTTTTCCCCCCGGCACGTAGACTTCTGCAGCCCAGCTTCTTCTTTCAGCCGGGTACCAGATAACACACGTGGGCTAAAAGCAATGTAAGAAATCAATTGGCAACTTTTATGTGTAATGAAGCACCTTCTTTACAGAGACAGGACCAAACAAGATGTGCTGAAAGGGATAATGCTGACCCTGTGAATGAATGTGAAGTGGAATCGGAGAAGATGATGATGATGATGATGAGTGACAGGGGGAGTGGAGCGTAGATGACTGACAGATAAGTGGAGGGCTTCAAATTAACACCAGTGAATTCCCATGCCCGTGTGACCGCAGAGACAGGTGAGCGAGGAGGACCGTCTCTGAAGCTGTCACTGGCTGTAATCTGTCTGTGAGCAGCGTGGCTGATGGGTCACTGCTCCGATACTCACATTTCATGTTTACACTTGGGTGCACTGTATTCCAGAGGAGCGGCACATGTCTTCCCACCACGTTTGGTTTGAGTTACAATGATTATGTGAATTAACCCATTCCACCTGAGCAGTCAGGCAATGGGATCAGGCTGCCGCCACCATTTCGAGAAGGTCGCAGAGCGTGTTCCACCATTTTTAAAAAGGTCCGTGTATGTGTGTGTGTGCAATGTAAAGTGTGTCTAAGCTTCAGTATCTTAAAACCTCAGCTTTCTGAATGTAAGGAGTCACACGCTGTAAGTTGAGGTTAAAAACATTACTGAAGAACTCATACAGCTTTGTGCCCTCTGCTGGTCACATCGGTGCACACAACTCAAGTAACTTACAGAACGAAGAAGGCTGGAAAGCGATTTTGGCGCAAGTGGCCAAATTGATTGTTTCTGTGGCTGTTGTGTAGTAAAAATAATTTGTTTGGAGGTAAAAGTTAAATCTCTGATTGATGTATTGTGTGCAGAGAGCCACTAGTAATGGAAATCAAGAGATTTTCCAGTGAGATCGCCTATCAGGAGGCAGCAAAGCTCTTTGACACACTTGGCTCTCCACATGGATAAAGTGGAGAGGCCGTCTAGTGCTACTCTGCCTAAAATGGATTTAGCATCATTGTGCTTCATTTCATTTGCAATGAAATTGGTCGAGTTGCAGTTTAGAATTTTTTTTTGACCAAGTTCAACAGCATCCGTGTCAACTGACTTCCTGTTACAATTTGGATTGAAACGACAGTAAAAACTTTGGTTTTGGCTGGAGTTTTTCAGTCTCACTCTTCAAAATCCCAAGTGTCCTTCATCCACAGAGCTCAAGGTTGTTCATTTTGGCCTTACAGCTGTGGAGCCACTACTGATTGAATGTGGGGATTTTTTTTTTTTTTTTTAGGCAAATTCCAAAATATAAAAAAATACTATAGGGCTTAAGGGGTTAGGAATTAGTTACAGTCAAGATCATGGATGTATTAAGGGAACAAGTATGGACATTATGTCCATGGGATTCTGTGGGAGACGATCCCCCGCCATTCTGAATCACCCCACTGGAAAGGTTTCTGTCCTGAGAAGGGGTGGATCCTTACACAGAACCAAACTGGATCTACCAGCTAAAAACTTTATCCCTGGCTGAATTTGATCTCAAATACTTCTTGTTAACTGAACGTATATACATACATTTCAAACATAGTCAGAACTCCCACTGTAGGAGTTAATGTCTGTTATGTACTAACAAAGGCCTCTCTAAATATTTTCTAAAAATATTTTTACAAAGATGATTTTTAATATTTAATATTTGTATAATTTACTCCTGTCCCTGCAGTCCCTCACTACGCATCTTTTTTTGTAATGGCTAGATAAATATAGACCCTTGTGTCAATATCTGTGTAGCCCTTACTTTGAGATGTCCTCTCTAAGCTGGTGTAAGATGTGTGTAAGGCTGTCTGACACTAATATTGTATTTGGCTGGAGTAAAGACCTGGTGTGGTCAAGACGTTGATCAATAAATTATTGAACCTTAGTCGATCATCTTCATTTTCATATACATAACTCAGCCTAACAAACTGATGTGCTTCTCCTTACATTGGGTTTAATTAAAGAAGCTCCACACCGTACAGAGTGATTGGACGTGACGTCCAGTATGGATGTGCAAGGACGGAAAAAGGCTAAATATAAATAGATAAAAATGTTTATCTGATTAGTTTATCTGATGCATATTTGAATTATATGAAAATACAATGTTAAGGATTTTAATAATCAAGGTAAAGCCCATGCACATCAGCTTTTGCTGATGTGTTTAATGTATCAAACCTATTACTGTTTAAAGGGCTTTAAGTACATGCTCCATTTTACACAGGCCATAATAATAAGATATGATAAAACAACCAAATGTGACTACCCCAGTTAAATAATAAGAAAAAGGTCACTAATATGTAGCTAAGTAACTAATAATTTACAGGTAAAATATTAATTTATTCTAAGTTGAAGCGGCTGTGATATTTTTGTCAGATGGAGATGATTAAATGTTCAGGCAATACATTTGAATTATTCATTTTTGAAGGACATCAAGAAAAGTCTTTGCACCTGTTTATGTCCCTTTTCACAGGCAGCTTCACATCTGCCAGGGTTGCAAGTCCACTAATGGCAATTAAAAAAGAAAGAAAATAAATAAGCTGTTTTGCGCTTATACTATGAAAAAAAAGACCTTAAATAATAAATATAAATATACATATATGATTTCATTTTTGTCTGACAGAATAACTAGAAATAGAGGTCCACAGTTGGTGAGTGCAGCCTGTCAGGTTGTCAGGGGTGTGTGTGTGTGTGTGTGTGTGTGTGTGCACGCACTGCCCCTCAGATGCTCTTCAGCAGGTCAAGGGATTGGTCAGCCCCCCATGTGAGCTCTCACACTGGGTCAGGAAAATGATTCCAGATCTGCTGTGACCTCTGGGTCATCCATCACTTTCCTCGCTGCAACTCCATCTCCCCCCGGCCCCCATCACTCCATGCTGTAAGATGTAGGGACGACACACAGCAGGGCCTCTTTTATCATCCTCCATTCCCGAATCTCAACTCCTTTTGTGCTCCTCTTCCAAGCACCGCAAGCCCTTCCTCATCCCTCTCTACCTTCCCTTGCTACTTTCTCCTCTTTCTGTCTCTCATCACTCTCTGTGCTTGTACTAAGCTTCTCCTTGCTTCACTTTCATCCACCTCTCACTGTCTCTCTCTCTCTCTCTCTCTCTCTCTCACACACACACACACACACACAGAGTTGGCTAGCACTTTAGCAGAAAGTGATCTGGAGTTGTACACAGTGACACAGAGTTAACACTCAACTTTCAGCTCAGCATGTCAAGTGGGCCAGAGGTGTGTAGTTTGTTTTTGTGTGTGTGTGTGTATCCTGACAGAAAGGCTTTTGGGCAGGCCAGGGGTCAGTCTACATGTCCTTTCACATGCTGTCTTTGGTCCCTGTTTCTGTCACTTGGCCATCACCACTGGAGATTAATAAGTGACATGCCCACTACGGCTAGAAATATTTCTGTCTGCTGTCTGAGTCACGTTGATATGTGCACGTGTTTGCGTGTCTTTGTAGGAACCGGTGTGTGTGTGTGTGTGTGTGTGTGTGTGTGTGTGTGTGTGTGTGTGTGATAGTCAGGGCGCTGCTCAGCCTGGCCTTGCCTCAATATGACTTAAGCTCAGCCATGCAGAACCAGCTGACAGCTCCCTCTCCTCCTCCTCCTCCTCCTCCCTCCCTCCCTCCTCAGCTCTTCTTCTCAGTCTTGCCATCTCCCCTCTGCCTTGTCCCCCTCGGCTCTAACCCTTAGATGGCTACACCAGTTCCCAGTATGTGGTAACAAGACTTCACTGTGTGTGTGCATGTCCATTTAGCAAGTATTTCTTTGAAAAACAAAACAAAACAAAACAAAAAACATATGCTGCCCAAATATTTTTTCACTTTATCCACCCATTGGACCCACAGACCAACCAATGCTGCACATTTCTTATCATGCGTGTGACAAGACATTGTTGCCAGCCACAAGTTGCTTGTTTGACATTAGAGATTTCTGTGTTTGTGTTTTTTGACTTCTTATTGGTTGAAGTGGGCAGGCTCAGTGAGAAGAAAGTGATGTTGCATATTTCCACATAATCATTCAGGGGTTCAGCAACATCTGAATCAGGATCTAATGACAGCCGGTGGGGCGTTTGCTTGTGTTGGTCTGCCACTGTTGATCAGTTCAGATCAAACCACAGCCTAAGGCACATTAGCTGAGGTTTTGGTGTCAAATGCTGAAGAAATAACAAGGAATTTTTTTGTCTTTGTTGCCTATTTATTAAAGAGTATTTACAAAGTTTTCAGGGGCTTTAAAGTATGTGTGCTGTTCCACATCTGTTCATTTCTTGTAGCATACAGATCCTTGAAAATGACTCACATAGTTTCCTTTTTTAAAAAAGACCAATTTTTTTTAGCAAATGTCAGGGACAGAAATTAATGAGGAGGTGAGGGTGACTGAATAAATATTTACATAACTAATAACTGTATTGCAAAGGAAAGCTGAAATAAATGCTGTCCCCAACATTGCCACTCTCTCCCTTTCTTACCCTCTCCCCTCTAATCATTTTTTTGTGCAGTCTCTTATTCAGTCAAACAAAGGAAAATGCTGGGGCACTATTTTCAGTGGCAGATTGTGACACATTTGGTGCTCTAGTAATTTAATGGTTTTCAGACAAAAATAACATTTAGACCCTTTAATGATAAAATCAAACACGCTGAATCACTTTTTTAAACAAAAACTTTACAGCAGCAAGTGGGTGAACATCACATTGTTTCAGTGTTTGCCTGTGATGGTGTCCGAACCTGCTCCTTGTGTCGTTGTGATGGCTAGATTGTAAGATAACTCCATTATTGAGATTCTAACTAACAGTAACTGAAAGTTAAGCAACATCATTCTTTATTACAGCCAACATAATGAGCCTGTAGAAAATATGACAGTGTATAAATCATGAAAAATAATCATTCAAGCTGAAGAAATGATTAGAAACATACTCGGTTTCAGAAGGAGAAATCACAAACAAAAAACAAATCTCATGTCCTCCTCTCCCATCCCATCATCGTGCTACATCGCTCGCAGCACGTCTGGACAATTTTTC
This sequence comes from Toxotes chatareus, assembly GCA_016801885.1. Taxonomy (NCBI): domain Eukaryota; kingdom Metazoa; phylum Chordata; class Actinopteri; family Toxotidae; genus Toxotes; species Toxotes chatareus. The sequence goes on along the minus strand of CM028898.1, from coordinate 663,355 downwards.
ATGCTCCATCCGCAAGAGTTCACTCGTTCACTTTATGTTAGGAAGAGATGTTATTGTACATCAGTCATTATTAACAAGTCTGTGTCAAGTCTGAAATAAAGAGAGTTTCAAGATGAGTATAAAATCAATTTATTAGAGTGTCAAGTTGTCAAGTGCCCACCTCTGATGGACAGACTCAGCAGGTCAGACTGGCTTCTTGTAATGTTCCTGTAATCTCATAAAAAAAAAAAAAAAATTAAAAAAAAAAAGACGTGGTGAGAAATGACAGTGGCTGCAGGGACGTGGGGGTTCAGTGAACTGATGCCCCTGAGTGATTATGTGGCACTTCAGGAACAATGCAGTATGTGCAGTAAGACTGAAGAGCCCCCTCCCAGACTATTCCCAGGCCAGAGGGGCCAGGCAGGAGAAGTATTGAAGTTGGCCGGCGCTGGAGGTGCTCCCCAGGCCAGACACACAGGGTGTCAGGTTGGCCCTGTCAGCAGTAAATGATCCAGGTATCACAGTGGGATGGCACCTGATTCAGACGACCTGTCATAGCTAAAACTGACAAAGGCCCAGGCTGATCTATCTTCCTGGTGCCTTGAGAGAAAGAAATACAGGCCTCATTAAATTTACTGTACATCTCTGATATGATGGATGTGATGCACTTTGACTATATATGTATGTGTGTGTGTATAAATATATATATATATATATATATATATATATATATATATATATATATATATATATATATATATATATATATATAATGGCATGCCGTTTAGGAAATCATTACACGTATATATGGAATGAAAGTTTGAATATATGGAATGTTTCATGTCACTACCGCCCTGTTGTGTTTTCGATGGGATTACAGGCTACGGATGAAGGTGACACACCATGAGCAGATCAGCTTGAAATTTAGTGTCGGCACTTTTAAGCAATGAGGAGATAATAATATATATATATTCAGTTTGGACCTGACAGCTGTAATTAGACCTCAATTATACAAGTATTATTAACTAGAAATTATTTTAAAAATACATAAATTATACTATCTATTATTTATGTATAATTATTACAACACTGCTGAACTGATTCAAACAGTCCCTATTATGTTAACACTTAATGAGAACATATAAATCCACTGTTGACAGAAAATGTCATGTGATCTGATGAATTAAAAAAACAAAAACAAAACAAAAAAACAGTTTATTATATATTTATTATATTTTGAAAGCCTCTGTAGTGGATCAGAAGAACTTTATACTTTAAATGGCTGATTTTTCAGTTACTTGCAACACTTAAACGATACTGCTATTTTTTTAACATCTTGTTCACACAGAGTCCAGTGGGTTCCAATGAACCAGACATCAGAACTGTTTTATTTTGTTGAGATATTTAAATGCCATTATTTGTTGTGGTTGAACTGTTTTGAGACAATAACTGAATCCTGATTTTATGTCATATGTGTAAATGCAGAAACAGTGGCATGCAGTCTGAGTTTGATCTCAGCAGAGCGGCATTGCTCTCAATCAAAATGTCAGATGATTGCACAGTTTCATGCACTCATTATAACAGTATTTGGACTTTGTGCTGCTGGTGCGAATAAGCACAAGCGAGAGTGTCCCTCCCCAGAAGACAGTGAAAAGAACAAAAAATATGGTGAAATGTCACAGCCAGCTCTGAGGAATATGTGCAGCAGTTGTTGTTGTTGAGGCATTTTCCCCACTCACAATTTCACAAACACTGTTTTTGTTTTTTTTTTTTTTTTTGGAGCTCAATACAGTGAAAATAGAGAAGGACAATTTGGGAATAGCCCTGATTTCTATGTGGGACCAAAAAAAAAAAGGAGAGCGAGGGGACTGCGCAGAGAAAAAGGGGGGGGCAGTCCCCACAGAAAAGGAATGAAACAAATGGATATGAAATGCTATTTGATGCTATGAGGTTTTCTTGTGGAGACTGAGAACGTGGAGCGTTTCAGCGTGCCGGGCTTCTCTCCCCAAAGGCTGGCTAGGGGCTCTCGCTTTCAACACAGCCCTCTCAAGCTGTACAACACAACAGCAGTTCAAATGGGAGCGGAATCCAAGCCGGCAGCTCCTCTTCATCCCCCGGCTAATTACCTGCAGGGTGACCGTATGCTTATTAAAATTCCCCTAAAAAAAAAAAAAAAACACCCCAAAAAGTTCTGAGTTGTTTTCAGTCCTTACAAGGCAACAAGGAACCGAGGGAGCTCAAAGCAGGGAAACAAACTGCCTTGAAAGTCCCTTTTTTTTTTTTTTTAGCATTTTGGAGAGAGAGGAAAATTATGAAAATCGTCCACGGGGAGAGAAGTGGCGGCCTGACATTGTGGTAATCTGGTGTAAAATTGGCTGAAATTGTGAATTCAGAAATAAACAAGGCAAGTGTGAGAAGTGATGATGCTGCAGTGGGCTGTAATGAATAATTCCACAGTCTGTTTCTCATTCTGTTCAGTGGATCAGTGGGAGATGCTCCCTGTCCTCATTACTGACAGTTGTGATTCTGACCTAGTCCCCAGACCTGTGGCAAGTAATGTTTCTGCTGTTTAAAATCTCGCAGAGACGCTCTTTCAGACTCATCGTCCATTCATTGTTGCATTGTTGGACATTCTCTACAGTGGCTACAATGGTTCCTGCAACATAAAACTGCAAATGACATTTAAACAAAAAAAAAAAATCCTGTCCTTCTCTGTGAAGGCCACACACTAAACTCCATGACAAGATTTATTTATCCTAATGAAAAACCCTCTCCACAAAGCGCCTTTCAGAACGACCCTCCAACCTTACAAAATGTCTAACAACAGCGTTAAACTTATCTCCTCTGAGCTCTTTATGAAAGAACCAGTGATTTATTACGTGGATCAAAGAAACTGTGGTTTACAATTAATTTTGTGTAATAGTTCTTTAATACTGTGGTTAAAATATGTCCCTTTAGTGATAGGGGCTGCATGAATTAGAATTAATTCCTGTTTAATTGTTCCTATATTTCAGTGGCTGTGATGGTGGTTGCTGGGCTGAGGTAATTTATTTCCTACTTAGGATGAGAGATGGTCCGTGGCCGAGGCTGCCAGGGGAGGAGTGGTTAATTGCACTAGATTGCCTTATCTCCTTGTAATTATGCCTGTCTCTTTGGAGTTCCCTTGCTTCAAATGGCCAATCGATACTATCAGACCACAGACAAGGAGGAAGAGGTCCCAGACCAGACTTTGGGTTTGTGGAAGGCAGTGGCTCTGGACCACAGATAGCAAGGGGCTTATGGACTAAATCATATCAAAGGCACTGAGTTAAAAGCTTTGGTTAGGATGGTTTTGGAGGGAGAGGGTTCACTTTGATTAACTTTACCTAACACCTCATGCAGCTCCCAGGAGAAACACACTACACTGCTGTTGTCATGTCCAACACTTGCAGCTCTACATCTGGGCTTTGTATCGCAAAATGTAATGCAGCAGTGTTCGTAGCTACCCGTCTGAAGTGTATAGAGGTGTATGTAGTTTTTCTGTATCAGCCTGGGGTCATTTGCATATGAATTAATAAAGGTAAACACAGTGGATGGCTGTGCATGATGTCACTGCGCTGTGTTGCAGCACTTCTCGAATCAGAGGCTGCAGACGTATCAGCATATGTGTCCTGCTGCCTTCAGACGGCTGCAGGGATTTAATGAAGCTTTTCATACAGTATAAAGCAGCTGTGGACGACAGATACTATGAGTTAATCATATTAATTCATGTAACTTCAATCGAGACTGCTTTACCAGCATTATTTTTAACGCCAATTTAAACGCATCTATTGGCTGAGCAGTGTTTGATTACAATAGTTTATTTCCATTTTAAATGTTAATCCGTTCAGTTTGCCTCTAAGCGACAGCAGGGTGACGTTGCTTCAGGAACCGACGTGGTTCTGAGGCGTCTATTTTCAGGACAGTAACACCAACAACTCTCTCTGCGCTGCTCCGTTAGGATAAACCTCCCACCTGTTTGTTCCTCTCCTCCCACCTGCGCACCATGCATCCTGCGACAGACGGGCAAAGCGGATTTCAAGGTCAGGAAGGTCATTATAATCAGTAACTAGGGGCCTCTATCTCTCCTGCTCAGTCTCTGAGCTGTCTCTCTCTCTCTCTCTCTCACTTGCTCACTCTCTTAGCTATTCCATCCAAATAACAATCAGCAGGTCAAGGAATTCACTACATTTTAATGGCCAGCTTAACCTCTTATTAGCACTGCCTGTGATTACCTGTTCTATTGCTTGGTCTAGGTTGTGTGTTTGGTTCCTAACCAGACCAGATTACACTGAATATCTTTTGATTCCAGCCTGGCTCGTGTCTTTGTTAATAGGAGTTGGGTGAACCCTTGAGCACCTCTACTTCAGGCTCCCTTCATGTTACATGTGGTAAGCAATGTCTGTGAGGGGCCAGTGGGTCTGTAGCATCAAGCAGTGGTAGCTTGATCAGACTCATCAGGCTTCATGTCAGCCACGAAGGGTGAGGAGGAAATGATCAGAGGGTGGAGGTCAGCGTGACATGGTGGGAGGCAAATATTCAAGAGCAGCAGCGGTCACATCCCACTGTTTTGCTATCAGTCTGGGGAGGCACGGGTGGTCAGTGCCAAATGGTGGCAAGTTGTGTGTGTTTATGTGGGAGGGGGTTGAGCTGAGACAGAGAGAGATCGAACGTGGTGGGGGGGGGGTTACAGATGCATCCTATCGACAGGACTGTGGTGGAGATGGAGCGGTCAGAGCAGCAGAAGCTGTTTAATCACAAGCGTTTCCAAGGCATTGCATCCATCTACACACACATCCATACACTTCAACACTGCTTCACTCGCACAAATCTATGTTTTCCAACCAGCTGGCTTAATGAGTGCTCCTCAGAAAGTTTGGCCTCCCATTTGTCTTGTGAGTGAACTGTGCGCTTTAAGAAATCTTTGAGGACAGATCAGGAATCTTTGAAAGCCTACCCCGCGCCTCTGGGCTTTTGTCCCACATTTCTTCTTCTGTATTTTTTTTTTCTTTTTTGGGAATTTTGTTTTCTCATCTCATATATCTTTATATCTTGATGTTTAATGTTTAAGATCACTTGACTGAAGATGAGAGTGCAAGCTGCTTTTGACATGTTTATGTGGCTGTGATTGTAGTGTGGTGTCTGTCAGTTGATGCTGTTGCCCATAGGGCTTATTAGTGATAATTCCTGATTCGTTTTGCACGATAATAGCAAAGACCTCTGAAAGAAAGATGAAAGTGCTGTGGACTGAGCTGCCGTCATCCTGCTACTTTCAGATGCAAAAGGTTTTGAAACCTGCCTGATCATGACTAACCCATTCTTCCTTTTCTCCCTTGGAAAAAATAAGTTGTTGTGCATTATCACAGCTGATTGCTCTCTGCAACACCCAAGCATTTTCCATAAACTCGGAAGCTTTGTCAAACACGCTTTTCTCCGCTCCTTCTTATTTAGACCCACAGTCTGAACAGACAGGGACAAAGCACCTAGCTTTTCTAACAGTGTAACCCACCACAGCACTCAGCCTGCTCACAGCGTTTCCACAATCATCTCCATTACCGTTCTGCAGCAGGTAATTGACTTCTAGACACATTTGCTTCAGTGTTAATGCTACTTTAGCTCTTTTCTAAAGAAGGGGGTTCGGGTCCCTTTGAAGTGGCTGCAGGTACGGGTTTGAAAGCCCTCGGCTTCTCCGGTGCTGATTGAGAGTCAGCTTCTGTCAGTGTCAGAGTGGGAGGTGGAGGCGGGAGTTGCATCGGGAGCTGCCGCCACCTTTATCAGCAGGCTTCCTTCAAAGAGCAGATAGGGTTTGGTGATAATGAGAGGGTGGTGTGGAGAAAAAAAAAAAAAGAAGAAGAGCTCCAAGTGTCACAGAGCAGTGTAATTGTGAGAGGACTGGCTGCCTTCGCTCCCGAGGTTCAGGGTCTCAGCGTTTGTCAGCGATGCCATCCAGCAAACAGTAATTTTCAAACACATTCTCTCTGTCTGAGGTGACACAAAGGAGCCGAAGGCAGAGCAAGAGAGAGAAAAAGCCAGAGCCAGATATACTTAGTGCAATCAAAGACCTATTGGACCCCATGCTTGCTCCATCGTGGCAGATGGAGTGGATGGCAGTGGGGATGAATGGTAGGTGAGAAGAGTGTATCTGTGTGTGTGTGAAAATTGTGTGTATGCTCGGGCTTTCAATCTATATCTTTGAATTTTCTCAGCTCTTTGTCAGTAGCAAAGAGGGAATGTATGGGAAACATGTTTGCGTACACCTGCAATTTTGCACGTGGGAGCAATTTCTATTGCAACACAAACATTTCAATGGCAATATTTTGAACCATCAATGCAAACATTAAAAAAAAAAAACTACATGACAGCTACAGTATGTTGAAGGGAAACTTCTGTTTTCTTATTTTAGTTTAGATCAAATATGTATCTACAAATTATTTGCTGAGATCTGGAAAGTAGGGGTGGGTGAAATTGCTGTAAAAATTATATCATGATATTGCAGGGGATTTTTGAAATAACTGTTCATAATGATATGAAGAAATACTGAAACAAACTTTATTGTTAACCACAACATTAGACACACTGGTGTGCGGTTTGTTTAGACCTCACCATACACTGCTGGGATATTGCTGTGGTTTGTTGTAGGTCTGATCTGGTTTAACAAAACCACCTCTGCACTATTAAAGTTGTTCCATTGTTCGGGACTAACTTCTCCATGGCAGCGCTAGCAGCAAATTACTCTCGGCCATGCTTGTTGCTGCTGTTTGTGGTCACGTTGTAACTACAGCAACACTTTACAGTATTACTTGAGATATGATTATAATATAGCAAATTTCATTGTATGAAAAAGTCTTATGACTGATATTATATGGCAAATTCTCACAGCGCAGCGAGCATGGTGATAATGCTAAAAAGATTCCAGTCCAAAGCGTAAAGACAAGCAGACAAACCTCCAGGTTAGTCGTATTGTTGGATGCATTTTGAAGAGAAAACAAAAGGGGAGGGTAAAATTATGACCTTTGACCTGTCCATATAGTTGTAATGAGGGATTATTGGAGGATTATCAAAAATGAGGGATTGAAACATTTCAGGTGTGCTCACTTTCAGTTTGACCTCTTGCCATGTTGGGCTTCTATCATAAGAGATAGAGCAGTTGGCAGAAACTATTAAAGTAAGTTGGAATAAACTGGACCTGAAGGATTCAGATTAATAAAAGATTGTGGTTTAACATCATTAAAGTATTTGAAGGTCTGACAGGGAGAGCCCACTTCCTGGCACCAACCCCAGCCTCCACACATTTCAGTCTCACTACATAAAGAGCGCATTACCTCCCTTTATGGTTGACTGTTGGCTCTGGATGTAAATCATGTGCAGCTGAATCATTCAATATGAACATAATTCCTCGAGATACAGTGCCTCTGTGTGCAGTTGCCTTAGTGTGTGTGTATATGTGCATGTGTGTGTTTGTGTGCACTGCCCATCACCAGGTCTTCAGCAGAGGTCCGATTGGCCAGCACCCCGTGCGAGCTCTCACACTGGGTCAGGTGGGTGTGGTCGGCCTGGTGTGGTGGGTGTCTCTGCGGCCCCAGCCTCGTTAAGTGGAGAGCAGTAATGGATGTCAACAGTCTGGCCTCTTCTTACTGTGTCAACATTAATCACCGGGTCTGGACGGCACCGCCCCGCACTGCTCTGCTTAACATTCACAACACAGTGTGCCGGAGTCAGCCACCGGGCCAGCCACAGATATCCACACACACATACACAAACACAGGGACTCACCCTAGGCAGACTCCTTTTTTTTTTTTTTTTTTTTAACTGTCCTCTTCCCCTCACTGAGTGGTCTCTCTCCTACTCTGTCTCTTTTCCTCTCTCATTCCTTCATATTTGATTATCCTTTGCCTCTCCCTTGCTTCCCCCTTCTGTATTGCCCCAGTCTGTGCCTCTCCCCTTACCACTTAATCACTGTTGCCAATTACAAGCCCAGCCATTGCTCTGCCAATGCAAATGAGAGCTTTTTAAAGAGTACTTCCATGTGTATACACATGCAAACACACACATACTGTATGCATATGTTTGGCCTTTTATGACTGCGAGGACTGAAATTTAATTTGGAGTCAAATTAAATTTCCCTAAACTGTAAGCATAAGATTAAACCTAACACCTTAAAGAGTAACACAATACAATGCAGTGGCTCTTTAAGTCTGCTTCTCTGAACTCCACAGCCTCATATCTGAGTGTGATCACATTTGGACTGTAGACATGACTAACAACAGTGTAGTAGTGTAGTATAGTGCAGAAATGTAATAATAAATAATGTAATACATTATATGTACATGAAGGTTAAACACCCTGCTTAAATTTACTTTAAGTACAACCTGTGGTCTATTTCCCAGTGACAGGTTTAGATGTATTATTCTCTTGAACCGGATACAATCCAGACAAATGGTTTGTCTGATATGAGTTTTGAGGTTTGATCCTCAGGCTCACTAATGCAGCTAATTTCAAATTAAAGCTTAAAATGAAACTGAAATGTATAAAAATAACTACACAGACAAGTGTAAAGTTGTTTTTTTTTGTTTTTTTTTTACTTTAACTAAAATGTAATTATCTACATCACTTTTCAACCTTCGTTTCTGAAACATTACTTATCCTCTTAGATACTGTTCATTTTCGTGTGACACTATTTATATAGTCTGAGACTGAAGCTGTCAGTGATCTAAACTTCTTGTGTGTTCAGTAAATCTGGATGACACAACTTTTGTATTTTTACACATTAAAAGGAGGTGTGTGTGTGTGTCCTTACATATTGTTAGCCCTTGCCGTTACTCTGGGTCTTCCTGCTAAGCTTCAGGTGCTGTGCTCCATTAGCACCAGGCGCATGGAACTACTTGGCATTCAAGGGTCTTTGGGGCCAGCACCATCCCAGGAGACAGGGCCTTACCTGGGAGGTTAATGAACCCTGGGCTTGGCCCTGCCTGCAACATTAATTGTCTGTGCAGCTCTGGCAGACCTCTGCACTTCTCTTCTCCTTTTCTCTCCTCTCCTATCTGCTCCACGTTGAATTCCTGAGAGTTTTGTATTTGCACCAAGATGAATTGGCTTCACTTGTGTTCATTTTAAAGCAAGGGAAAGCAGGGGGACAGTTCCTGTGGATTCTCTCAGCTTTGGGTGACTCCTCTCTCTGTATTTCTCTGCATCACGCTTGCTCTCTCTGTGTGCACTGAGGCTTGGTGATCTGCCTGTGGAATATGGAGGCAGATAATATCTCTGAGGATGAATTATGATGATTTGGTCAGCATGTTGCTATTTGGCCACTGGCATACACATGCCCATCTTACGACAGGCTGTTCTGTGGAGAAAGCACTCGCAGACACACACACACAAACACACACACACACATAAAAATGTAATACTACCTCTGTCCCCATCAAGACAGTGAAGTGCTGTGGTGCAGTAGACAGACTTCCTGAGGCTAAACTGTGAAATAATTCCACGACCAGGTTACACGCAAGTGCTGTGCTTAGTGTTTCTTTATGCTTGTAAAAGTTACCAGAGTGAAGACGTGCTAGAGGCATGCCTGAGGAACTTAAATGTAATGTAACAGTCCATTCTGTGATATCACAGTATGGTCAGCACACCTCTGACCCCACAAACAAAAAACTCATATGTGATGGTGGGTGTGGTTTATATTGATCCCGTTTGTAAACTGCTTCTAACAAGTCCTCCAGCCTAAACCACCATATAGGCCTTTTGTCTCTACGCTTGTATACGACCCATAGAAGCAGCAGGTGTGCCACACCTTTGTTGTCATGGTAACAAGAATACAACCCATTAGAGCATACCAACAGCATGTATACTGGACCAACATTGTAATAACAGTCACGGTCATGGTTTGGTTATGTTTAGGCACAAAAACTGTTTGGTTAGGTTCAGGAAAAGATGGTGGTTTGGGTTAAAATGAGTATTTCATTAAAGTTTGGGCCTTTGTCATCATGGTTCCAATAATAAAAACACAGTTTAAGTTGTGGAATAGTCATGGATATAAGAAACAACATAACTGTTGGTTTGAAATGGGAAGCAAACAGTGGTCTCCCGTGTGAAAGTCCTTTTGTCGACCCAACCATCCACCCCAACATCCTCCCTATGTTACCTGAGTTTGCTAATGTCATAATTACTATGACCGCTAGAGGTCCACTAACAATAAAATGGGATTATGAGTTGTAATAAGCATCTTGCACAGATGATCTATGTGATTATTTTTTCAGAGAGTATAGTCTCTTTAGAACAGTTTTCTGCCTGTGTGTGAGGCTCTGAAAATCTCAGTGAAAAGAATCACTTTAAGAATGAGTGGGCTGAAGAGATGTTTTTCTTTTTGAGTATGTGTGTGTCTGTGTGTATGGACTTATGCGTATTCATAGAGTTACAAAGAGTTAGCCTAACCCTGTATGAAAAGAAGAGTACAACATGAGGAGACATTGCAGAACAGGACACTCCGGCTTTTCCTCTGAGCTCTGATGCTTGTCACACTCATTTTATTTCTCCATTCCAAATAACAGTCCCAGTAGCCTTAGTTTCTGTGTGCCCCATAATGAACTACTCCCTGGATATGGTACATTACAGCTTGTCCTCAAAGAGGAGGAGAGTTGGAGGATACACCTGAACTCACATGCAGTCTCATTGGACCATCCAGTATTGTTTTTAGACACAAAAAATTTTACTTCAGTCAAAGCAGATGATGGTAATTTAATAATTTCTTTACCAACACAAACTTTTAATTCTTGTCTTCTTGAGGGCAATCTCCATGTTGGGGATTTGAGGCAGTTACTCCAGTATGACTCCCCTGCCCTACCCCCTAGGTTTCTTCAGAAAGTACTGTACATGTGCTTTGATCTGCCCAAGCTGTACACTTTTTAAACATAGCCAGCTGTATTTCAGAGACGAGCATCACCATGAAAGCAGACAGATGACAGTGAATAAGACAACCCAAAATAAAACACTATGGAATGTGTCATATACTGTTTGCTCGCTGGAATAATTTACCTGCATTCATCATAAAAGCTGCTTAAAGACTCTGTTTGAAAAATAAAAAGCTGAATTGACACTGAATTGAATGAGACTTAGACCAAAAATAATTTGGTCTGATGAGCCACTGTGTATGGTTTACCAAGTGTAGATTGAGAAATTGTATTTATTGGACAGTGTTGTGTAACACTTTGTATTGGATGTGGTAGCAATGGCTGATTTGTTGAGCTGTATATTGTAGAATTTGTTGTATTGTTGACTACGTTACTAGTATTTGACCTGTTGAATAATACCTTCAAATGAAAAGATCATTAGGACTTACTGTTGTTTTAAAGTGCATGCTAAAGAGCATGGATGAAAAGAATTGTAATGAAAAATGAACAGATGTCTTCTCTGTCTTATTAGAACTCCTACCTTATCAGAGTCCAGGCCATTGCTTTCTTCAAATATGAGTTAACACACAGCACAGCAGTCTTTTCTGTTATCTCTCTTGTTGTGTGCTTGTTATGCTGTACACTTTGTCATTACATGTCGACATGCTATTCTGTAAGTGGCCACTGTCATGATGCTCACAGTGGTTGTGATATATGATGCAACTGTGAGCCTCGGTGCTGTAGTGTAGAGTGTAAAGTCAGTTTTGCAGAGGGTGGGTACACTAATACTGGAAAGAACTCATTGGCCCCAAACACACCTGGTATTTATGACTGTTTCTGGATTCATTACCTGGATAATGACAAATGGATCCATAGGTCTTTGGGTCGAATCCAGATCACAATGTATTGTGGAAGCATTTACTTTTACATTGTATTAGAGTGTGTTTTTCCTTATCCATATCCAGAAAGATCTGTCTGGATATAGATAAAGATGTGAATATAGACATTTCCATTTGTCTCGTCTGTCTTCTCTTCTCTTGCTCATGGGGGAAATGTTGGGTCTCTGTAAATCATATTATAAAGACTACGGTCTAGACCTGCTCTATATGAAAAATACCCTAATATAACTGCTGTTAATTTGGTGCTGTATAAATAAAATTGACTTTACTTTATAAGTCACATCTGAGAATTTGTACCAAGTGATGTTGGGGTTTGTCTGGCAACACAACTCTTACCACAGTGAATGTGTCACTTTCTGTATTTTCCTGATTTTACTCAGTTGTTAAATTTGTACCTCTTGCTAAAATGTTGGCGGGAATGAGTTATGTGTGTGGGATGTGGAGTCTTTGTACGGAAGATTTCAATAACCAGAAGTTATCCTCTTTATTCTATTAAGGTCTACACCCATGCTTTTTCCAAGTGCTGCATGACAGTTCATTGAGAGGTCAGGCATCATTACACCATCTTCCTGCTTCTGTACTTTACTTTTGTCACACTTTCCTTCACATTGCATTTTTGAGACAGTCTGTGCCTTTACAGCTTTTCAGCACTTCTCAGTATTTTCCACAGTCGTTGTGCTTGAGTTGTGTATTGTGAACAAGGTCAAGAGAGTTATAAATCAACTCTGAAACGCAAAAAGTTGTCAAAAAGTATCCCCAACCAACACAATGATGTTCTGCTCCTTTTCCTCTGCTAAGTACGTCTAAATTGTTATCACCCACAAAGGACAATTTATTCTCCATATTACAAAGCACATAGAGCGAGACAATAGGCTTTACAGACAGAACATAGACAACACAACTCGTTTTTAACATAGAAAATGTGCCATCTTCTCTGCTTCTATATCCTCCATAACACTGTTAAATTGTCTGCATAGTTTTATGCACCACAACCAGAAAGCAATGGCTTTTCTTCCATGCAACTGTTTTATGGAGTCATTGAATGCACATTACCACAACAGTTTGGTGCCTGCGAATGGAGAGGTATGTTGGGGGTTCATTGCATGTACACGCTCATCGGCACTGTCAAGCTGGCAGTTAAATATCCAAAGTAGCTGAGCTGACACATTGGCTGCATGTTTGTAGAGAGCGTTCAGACTGGACTGTTACAGTGACTGACCTTGACCATCGCCCACTCTCTTCTCTGCTCCTCCACACAGTTCGTCTGGCACTGACTGTAAGGTCATAAGAAATTTTCTGTCACTCCTGAATTGTATTTGCCACTGTGGTGCACACTGAGCATATATAATTAAATTGAATTTTTTCACCACTTGTTAATAACATTTCAGTATTGGGTTATAGACAAACCTTTATTAATATCCTTATTAATGTATTTGTATGGGGTTGTATGCACCGTAATTAATACCTCATGTAGTCTGTGCTCTGTGCTTATCTGTTTTTTTTTTTTTTTTCCATTAGGTGACAGTGCAATCTTGCTGGTAATAATGGTAGGTCGTAACCACGTCTTCTTTGGGCGGGAGGGGACTGCCCCCCAAATCCGGAGAAAAATAATAATATGTTAAGTGTCTCCTTCTATGATTCCTCTCAACGGATCTGTTTCTTGTCATTTCCTATTTATTTTCTACTAATTATCGTTTGCTAAGGAAAACAGTAGCGCGTGCCGCCGCCGCCCCCCCCCCCTCAGTTGTACACTTGGTAGGGCCCATGGTCAGCTAGCACACCGGACTCGGTTATCATTAGCTTTAGCGCGTAGTTTTTCCCCGTTGTGGTAATTTGACGGTTATTTAAATTCGGTCAGTCAGCGCAGGTGAACAAATGGAGGAAGTAACAGCTGAAAAACGAAGAAAGAATTACCAGTAGGCAGTATGTAACTAGACACATGGACAGGTAACATTAGCTTGGCTTATAAGGCAATTGCTAACGTTTCAGCTAACTTACTACTGTCAGTGGTGGAAAGTAACTACGGACAGCACACACCACTACATTTATTTCACTGCTAAAGTTACTGGTTAGTTTTAAGATGAATTTTACACACTAAATAATGTAACAAAAATTCAAAATGGTCTTTTTTTTGGGTCTTCTTACAAACAGCAGTGTGTGGTCAAGATTTCTGAGTTGTTAAAAGCTCCACCACACAGTAATTTTCTCCTCTAAATTTCTTACATTGTTTCATTTCAGTAAATCTTCAAATGATCCAATATTTCACCAAAGATCAGAGAAAAAGACCAAAACCTGAAAATAGATCAGTGAATTACAACTTTGTTTTTCTTCTTTCCTCTCCCATTAATCATCTCACAGCCCCCTCAGGTTTATCTGGTGTCCCTGGGTATAAAACTATATAAAGAAATTCAAACTAGCTATACCTCAGCAACTACAACTGTAGCATGCTGCTGATACACTGATGCTTCAGTATTGATTATCTAATCATGTCTTATGTAAAAATATATAAGTCAGAAGGACCAAACCACTGCTTTACTTTAATACTTTGACTACATTTTACTGTGAAATGTTATGTGTTAATGTTTTTCATGCAGGAAGTGTGCTTGTAAGTGAGTATTTTTATTTTGCTGTATTGGTGCTTTTACTTAAGTAAAGGATCAGAAAGCTTCTTCCATCACTCACTGACTATTGCACATTGTACAATGTTCTTTATGCACTTACTTTATATCTAGCAAATAAATTAAAATGATCACCGAGGTCAGTCATTGTTCCTCTGGTAAAATAATGGTATCTGGTCACAATGCAGGCAGCACAGAGAGACAGGAAGAAGGAGAGAAATGCTGAAAGCTTCAGTCATACAGGGACCTGCTCTGGAGACACAGATGATCAGGTGAGAAGATGGAATGTGAGCTATAATGAAATTTAGTTGAGCACATGGACCATAAGAGCAAGTATCTTTGTAATGGACTGCAGGTAACCGCATCTTGTCAGATTAAGATGTAAGAGGACAGTACCGGTTTTTCCATGAAACAATTCACAGCTGAGAGCAAACAAAAATGAGTGTGTTCTCCACCCCGTGTCTTCATCTGATTAAGATCAGAGTATTGTGCCCATGTAACAGCAGTCATTAATCTCCTGGTGAAAATGATTTAAAAATGTATTTATATTAAGTTTATTTCTGGAGACTAACAGAGAAGTAGGAACAGAAACAGGCAGAGAGAACAGTGTTTACCATTTAATTTTGAGGTATGTCATATTTCCCCATCGGAAGCTATCATGTTCTTTGCTACTGCAAAAGGCATAATTTTAATTGGTAGGTGTTTGAACAGTAAGCAGCTGGCCAAAACAAAATTAAGTGGGAAATACAGGTGTTGCTGCTTTTGGTTGGTTCAGAGTTGAGACCTGCCATATGTGTAATAATAATTATGATAATAATAATAATACCGGTAAATGATAAAGATGAGTATGCACTGTCCAAAGTGTTTCTGAATGTGTGTTCAGTGCTGGCCTGACACTTCCCAGTGTTCTGACACAGCTGACTCCTCTGATCTGACTGTCAAGTTATTTATCTGAGAAAATGTGACCAGGGATATCTGTGTATTCCCATGGTCTCTCACTTTAATTAAAATCTCAGTCAGTCTTCATGACAAGATCGGTTGATGCCAGCCTCTTTTGTGTGACTTGTGTGTGTGTGTACATGTGTGTCTAATTAACCAGTCAATCTCTGTGCTGTGACTGACGTGAGGTAGGCAGGCCAGAAATACTAATTTAGCAAGGTGACAGGGCTGAATGTTATGGTGTCATCTCAAAAACACAAACCCAGAGCACATTTGTTCCCGTTTGGCTTCTCTGTCTTCTTTTTTTATTTTTTCTCATTTGGCCTCAGTGAACCTAAACACAGTATGTTTATCTGCCCAGCTGAATGTGCCATAAACTTCCCTTCTCCCACGTCCCTGTACAGCTGCACTGTTTGTTATGGCAACAAACCAAAATTTCAAGTGATACCATAACCTGCATTTGTATCTGTGTGTCGCAGTTGCATCCATCCGCCCCCACACAAACACAAACACAAACACACACACCACCACCACCACCACCACCGGCTGCCTAACTGGCTGTCAAAGAGTGGAGGTGAATGGAACAAAGATGCGTTGTTGTGAGCGTGACGATCAGCTCCCCGTGCCTGACCATCTGCAGCGGGCCTGGCTCAGCAGGAGGACGGGGAAATGAGGTCAGCTCGGCTTTTGAAGCCGGCAAGCTGCAGGCAGACGAGGCACCATGCTGGGACTGGAAGCTCACATGAAAGGCAATCAACCAAAATAGCCAAATATTGTTACGATTGCAGACGTGTGTGTTGCTCAGTCTGGGAGTGGAGAAATTCAAACCAGAACGAGTTGCTCTGTCCCCCGCTCTGGTTACTCACACAGGTTACAGTGGCTCTTGAAATTTGGTTTGTTGCCACCTCTCTGTCCCCACTCTGCTGCTGATGTAACCTGTCGAGCGGTATTCCCATTTTACTAAACAAGGTACAGGTCTTGTGGCTGCTCTGTTTTTCTTTGGTTCTCTTAAACAATTACAAAAGAGCAAAACATCACGTTAGACATCCAGGCTGAGCTTCTGACGGAGCAGATGGTGAATTATGCATATGCAAACTGGAAAAAAAAAAAAAAAAAAAAACAAAGAAAAGAACCAACAACTTTCCAACTTTCTTAAAGAGGTATTGATACTGACTGCACAG